>CAOKZL010000906.1:0-600000 GCA_948472985.1 Iguana delicatissima
GCATTACTCCTTGCTGGTGAATATTTGATACTTTTATCTGGGCATTTCACCTGTTAGGTATAAGAAGATAAAGGTAATGTAAACAATACAAGCGCAGGAAAGCAAGAACAAAACCGGGTGTAACTCATTAGTAGAAACACCTGAGTCATGCTTGTAAGCAGTTAGCCAGAATGGCAGAAAGCCAGATCTGACCAAGTTTGGTTTCAAAATGTGCCTCAGGCCTCACAGTTGGTTAACAGCAATCAAAAGGATTAAGATAAATGTATACATTCATTGGGCTAACAAATGTTGTGCATTACTCATTGCTGGTAAATATTTGATACTTCTATCTGGGTATTTCACCTGTTATGTATAAAAAAGATGAAGGAAGTGTAAATAATACAAGCCCAGGAAAGCAAGAACAAAACACCTGAGTCATGCTTGTAAGCAGTTAGCCAGAACAGAAGAACCCAGTAGAAATACATCTCTCAATGGAGGATAATAAGCCCAGGAAATATCCTGGCAGAAAGCCAGATCTGACAAAGGGGCGGGTAGGGCTCAGACGAGCATCTGGCTATGTACCTGGAGTCAGGTGCCAAATGATTAGAGTACTGCTAAGGCTTCCAGAAGGCCCTGCATAATCTCTGGGCTGATATAGCCATTTTGACTCTGGCTACAAGGATATAGCCAATAGAAAATACATAACAGAAGTTGTGAGCCTAGGCAAGGAGATGTTTGTGTTATCCATGATAACTCTCCCCAAGGGGAGTGGAAATGTATAATATTGAGGTAATTGCATAAACAGTCAAAAAGGTAATAATGCCACTTGCTTTATTCTTCTATTTTAAATATCCTGAAATTCCAATACTAAAGCAATGCCTAAGGGTAGTGTTGATGTTAGCCTGCCTATTTGGACAATGAATTGTTCATGCACTGCAGGGTCAAGTGACCAGAAGGTGGATTATAGGGGCCTCCAGGCAGATATAACCTATACTATACAAGGTATACTATATACTATAAGTATAAAGTATAAGCAACCTTTTTATTATATGAGCTCCAGCTTGTACAAACTTATGAAACCTATAAGTAACCTTGTTACTGGATGAACATTGGCTTGTCTCAGTGATGTTCGAGTCCCAGCTTGTGTATAGCATGTTTTTCCAGCTACTTACCAATTGCTAGAAGGCAGTGACAGAAGGAGCAGGAGGGAAACAGACCAATTTGTTTCCTCATTTGTTGAACAATTCATGGCTCAAGAAACAAATCATACAAGTAAGCTAAAAATATTCTTCCTTGTGGATATATGGGTAGTGAACAAAATTTGTATCCCATCCTAGTATCTTTGAGGGTTAATTTTTTAATTCATTTGTTTACAAACAATAAAACAAGCAAGCAAGAATTGCAGAGAACTTTATAATGTTGAAAACAATGATGAAAATGAAATGGTGCAATGGTCAAAAAGCAAAATGGTCACACCTTCAAATGTGTTCTGTGGTTCTTTTCCACTAAGAGCAACTTTAAAATTAACAGCAGCTTTAATGCCAATGCTGGACATGGGGTAGTGGTCTCAGTGTTGAACTGGACTCCAGGAGACAGAGAAGCTCACTGGGTCGGCTTGGGCAACCCATAATCTCTTTGCCTCAAATTGGCAGTGGTAAACCTTCTCTAAATAAATATTGCCAACAAAAGCCTAGGATAGGGTTGCCGTATGTTGAAGTCAACCTGAAGGCTCACAACAACCAGGGTCATTTCCAAACCCCAGGATTCCATCGGATGTTTAAAGTAGAATAATAGCACTATAACAATATAGTGTGGAAGTGGCCCATGAGAACTTTCCTGTATGGCAAATGATTTCTTTTTAATTCACCAAACTGCTTGCTGTCTTACCTGGTTATTTGAAGGCCTGTGCTTTAATCCAGGCTTGTTCAGGATTCTCTCAATTTGTTCATGGTTGAAATTGGAAACCCCAATGGCTTTCACTAATCCAGCATCCACCAGCTCCTCCATTGCCTAAGGGTATACCAAGGACCAAATATTATCACATGGCACAGTCCTTGCCAGGACTATATAACCCTGGAAGATCAGGAGAGGAAACACAGAGAGTTTCTACCATATTATCATTACCCTTCTCTGTAACATGCTATACAATGGCTTCTCCACTTTTATGAGAGATCATGGCACAGAACAAAAGTGGAAAAACTGAATTACTCCCCTCGTGCTCCCTCTCCCATTTCCTTTGGGGGCTCCGCCCACCCACTCCCTTGCCTTTTGCCCAGGTGTGTGTGCCTTCCTTCTCCGCACATGGGCAAAAGACAAGGGAGTAGGGGAAAGGCATGTGAGCCTCCCTCCTCCCATTCCCTTGCCTTTTGTCCAGGTACACTTGCCTTCCTTCTCCATGTCTAGGCAAAAGACAATGATGACAGCAGCCTGTCTTTTGATGGGCAGAGAGAAATAGGGACGGAAATGAAGGAAAGGACAGCCTGGGAACGCCCATAGCCAGTCACTTCTGTGAATCAATGCTATGCTTCTGCATGTAAGCAAAAACCAAAGCAATAGCAATAGCATGTGTATTTCTATACCGCTTATCAGCTAAGCGCTCTCTAAGTGGTTTACAATGTAGGTTGTTGTGGGTTTTCTGGGCTTTGAGGCCATGTTCTATTAGTATTTTCTCCTGACGTTTAGCCTGCATCTGTGGCTGGCCTCTTCAGAGAAAATACTAATAGAACACGGCCTCAAAGCCTGGAAAACTCACAACAACCTATGGATTCCAGCTGTGAAAGCCTTTAACTTTACATCGGTTTGCAATGTGTTAGCTAATTGCCCCCAACAAACTGGGTACTCATTTTACTGACCTGCAGAAGGATGGAAGGCTGAGTCAACCTTGAACCGGTTTGGCAGATTTACATTGGAGTTTTTCTGGTTTTCACATACAGCGGTTTTGCATTGCAGTGAACCGTTCTAGGAGCTGAAAATGTGCAGAACCACGAGGAAAACTATGAAGCTAAACAGTTCAACGTACAGATGGGAGGGTAAGAATTTGATGCTGCTACAGTGTATCAACCTCGCGTGGAAATGGCCCAAGTGAGCCTGGGAAGGTAGTGGGACTGAGAGAAAGCCTTCCTCTGTGTGGATCTTAAGATTCTGGCAGGTTCGTATAGTGGTTCCCAGCCTTTCATTCTTCAAGTGTTTTGGATTTCAGCTCCCAGAATTCCTATATGTTAGCTAAGCCGGCTGGGGTTTCTGAGAGTCCCAAATTCCTAGAGGACCAAAAGTTTGGAACCACTGGATAAGGAGTTATAGTATTCCAGACATTATAGGTCATGACCAGCACTTTGAATTGTGTCTGGAAACAAATTAGTAGCCAGTGAAGCTGTTCTAACAAGGCAGTTATAACTTTAGGTTTTCACCAACTTTGGTTTTTATTTGCAATTCCATACGGGCCCCCTTTTGCACAATGTCCTTCTTTCAGCAATAGTCTGTGTATTGTGTATATCTCATTGCCAATTTCCTCAAAAAAAGATGGAATAGATGGTTCCACGCAAATGTAACTGATTTTTTTTTTAAAGTCAAGGAGCCTATCCTGCTCTGACCCTTCTTCCCATAGCTGTTTGGAGCCAGCTGACTGTAGTTATTCATCGAGGACGATGGCTATCACCAATTAATGCTCTTTAGAATGGTTACTCTGCTGCTTATCTTGTATACGCTGGAGCTTTGCAATGTCACGTACTGTACTTCTTGTATTCTGTGATAATTTGGTTTTACAGTGGTTTAGAGTGGTGCGTTTTCACTCCCAAATGCTTGTGTGTATGTATGTTTGCCAACTGAAACAAGGGTTGCAGGTTAACATTTCACACAAGGGCTCTAGTTCATTATTGTTCACACCACAATGAACATGTTAGTCTCTAATGCATTACAAAATGCTTTGCATGTTTGCTGACGAGGAAAGATGTTTTGACAAATTGCTGGAAGAGTTTTTAAGGGGATGAGCTCAGTTCAGATTCTCATATTAAATTAAATATACACTCAGCCCTCCACATTTGCAGGTTTGACTTTCACCAATGTGGTTATTTGCGAGTTTCTTCAACCCCTGCCCCCCTTACTTCAGGCACTTCTTTTCCAGAAGAACCTCCCCTCTTGGCAGCTCTGATCAGGCTGCACAGCCCTTTTAAAAAACTGCCTCTGGTCCTCTTCTGCCCCCACCGGCAGCTGTCTGGCCAGCTAAGGACGACTCACAGCCTGATTTCTCAGCAGATTTCCCTTTTTTGTGAGGGTCCTGCACCCCTAGCCCTAGCAAATGTGATGGGCCAAGTGTATCTCTGTAATATTAACTCTACTATATAAAAGTCAAAGTTTGTATGTTTGCTTGTCTGTGTCAGGTGAAGACCTCATATATTTGGCTGCCTGAGAACATTCTATGGAATCCTGGGATTTGCAGTTTAGGGAGGGGCCTTTAGAATTCTCAGCCAGACAATAGGCCAGTTGCTATGGAGACCAGGCCTAGCAGCAAGGAGGAGGGCAGTGCATTCCCTCAGGAACCCAACCTCTATATGTTAATAACTCTGAATACAGATTAGATTGGGGAATATGGGGAAAAGTTACAGGTACTGGCAGTCACGTAGGAACGTGGGGGCGAGGGGATTCACCCCGGGTGGCAATGTTTCTGGGCATCCCGGCCCATAGCCACACCCCCGCGCACCCTGGCCAGGCCCCATGCACTCTGGCCATGCCCTGCGCACCACAGTCACGCCCCTCATGCCGTAGTCACACTCCCCCTCCCGCCCCCCTCCACATACTCCAAGCTCTACCACTGAGTACTGGACAAGACAGTCTGGGGAATTAGAGACACAGGATCTCAAACCTTTCTAACAAGTATTAACTATGAGAAAATAAAATCCCAGGCAACGGCAGATATGTACACTAGTTAAAAATAAAATTCAAAAGAGAGTCCAAATAAATTGAAAAGGCACAGTTCGTGAACATTATAGCAGACTTTAGAAGAAAGTCGTTTTTGAACTATACCTCCCATCACCTGTACTCAATGCACACATGTCTGCTGGTTTGAGATTCTGAGAGGTTTAGTCTTAAAAAAAAACTTTTCTGGGTTCTGTATTATAGAACGGTAAAACAAACACCACATGCTTCAGGGCTTGACCACTGTCAACCTCAGCTGTGTCTCCTCTGCCTGACTCTCTACATTGGAGTAGGAATTGTGCTTCCCTCACAATTGTTTGGGAGCCAGCATGGTGTAGTCGTTTGAGTTTGAATTGCAACAGTGATGCATTTAAGTCTTTTACTCCAAGTCTCAAGTCAAGTCTCAAGTCTCTACCTTCAGGTCTCAAGTCGAGTCTCAGATCTTTGCAAGATACTTTCAAGTCCAGTCTTGAGTCACGTCTCAAGTCTGGAAGCCAACTTTATACCCCAACCTGTATTCCAGAATTTCTGGACAGAGTCAAATAAAGTCAGTTTTAACAATTTAAACAGATTTAACAGAAAAATTTGTGATTTTGCCATCTGCAGCTTCAGGAGAGGGGAATAAGATCCTTCTTACTTCCCATTTGCAAAGGTGGAGGCTTTTTCAGTAGTGGAGAATAAGATCCTTCTTATCCCCCATTACTGAAGCTTCAAGAGATTTAGAAGGAAGGATTCTTCCTCCTCAAGCTCATTGCCTAACACATTTTCTGTTTCCCTCTGAGATATGCATGCTGCTCTTTGGACACAAGTCTTGCCTTCTGCTCTTAGGAAAAGTTTCAGAAATCCCCTTCTATATATAGTGGGAACAGGTTGTTGAGCAGACCTCAACCCACCTCAAGCCCATCACCTAACCCATTCGCTGTTCCCTCTAGAAATGTGTCCATACTTTGGGCTTGACACAGGCAGTCATGTAACCAGTAAATTGTAAGGTTTCTGTATGAATGTGTTATGTTACTGAGCCAAGGACAGTAGGTCAGTCACTAAAAATATGCAAGTCTCAAGTCAAGTCGAGTCAGTGTGTAATTTTTGCCAAGTCAAGTCTCAGGCCCTTTTTGCACAGCATTTGCCATGCAAAAGGGCCCCTCGAGCATCGCACGAATGTGAGGAGTGGTCCACACAACACACTCACAATCACACAACACTCAGAGTCTGGTAGGCGATGCTCTGCACTTTTTCATGTTCGGCTTTAAGCCGAGAATGGTGTGCGATCGCACATTGCTCCAGGGCTCCGCACGCACTTGCAGTGTGCGTGGAGCTCCAGAGCTGCAGCGCTTGCACTTTCTGCCCCAGTGCAGCCTGGGAAACTCCCAGGCTGCACTGTGGAAGGAAGAGGCGGGGCTCTTGCGCAAGCAGCCAGCAGCTGCAGCGCTGAAGCAACAGGGACGCGAGAGCCTCTCACTGGAGGCTGCTCGCGCGATCCCTGCACTGCAGCGCTGAGAAAAGGTGAGTTGCGGAAAGGGCCCGAGTCAAGTCACTGAAGTGACTTAAGTCCAATTTGAGTCCGAGTCAGTTGACTTGAGTCTACATTACTGGACTACAGTTCTGGAGACCAGGGTCCAAATTCCCACTCAGCCATGCAAACCAATTAGGTGACCTTGGGCAAGTCACATTCTCTCAGCCCCAGAGGAAGGCAAAGGCAAAACTTCCATTGAACAAATCTTGTCAAGAAAACGCCATGATAGGTTCACCTTAGGGTCGTCATAAGTCAGAAAAGTCTTGACTTCATACTACAATAACAACACAATAGTTTACCCTGCAGCTTATAATTGACTCTACCGGCTAGATCATCTTGAGAGTCTCACAATCCCCACCTCTGCCCTACATTAGCACTCAGCTCAGACTTAGCGTCTTCCAGAGTGCAAAGCAGAGCAAAGCAAAGCAAAATAGTTGTGTTGGTTGCTTGGTCCTAGAAAATCTTGCTCTTTTATCAATTTGACTACAACAGCCTTGTTTTGGCCTGATCATCCAGGGTAGGGACTTGACCCCAGTGACTAGGGTTGTATTGTTTTGCCCAGCTGCTGCTGAACTCCTAAATTCTGTAGATGCTCAGAGGCCTTCATACTTTTATCAGTTCACATTTGAGGGTTTGTTTGTTGCATTGATTGTTCAGTACAGATTTGAAGGCTGAGCCATCCAGTCTGCCCTGGCTCAGATTTGTTGTCTTAAAGAAATGTTAACATGAATGAACCCCACTATCGTTTTTTCATCTATCAATATGCAATCATTTTAGGAATGAGAAACATAGTTATGTCATTTTACCAGCAGGTGAAGCCAATTCTTTTGGCATTCAGAACAATGAAGGACAAGTATGCATCTAATGTTCTTTGCTCTGATAGCTGCAGGCTCAGTGGATGACTTGGAGAAAGGCCATCTCAAGTCATAAGGGAATCACATACATAGGTTTATTTCCTCTGCTCTCTAGTCTCTCCTCCTTATTCAACCCATTTCCCACAAACACAAAAAGCTGTATTACATTCACTCATCGTATCTGTTTGGACAAGCTAGGAGCATCTATTCTGACTGACATCGCTGTCCACAAATGTATTTATAAGGCCATTTCCTCACTAAACTGTTATAGTGCTATTATTCCAGTTTCAACATCCTATGGAATCCTGGGGTTTGCAGTTTAGAGAGGGGCCTTTGGGCCCCTTCCTAAACTGCAAACCCCAGGATTCCATAGGATGTTGAAAGTGGAATAATAGCACTAGAATAGTCTAGTGCGGAAATGGCCTTAGTTATTTAGTTGATTTATATCCCCCTTTTTCCCCCTGGAATTGCGATTGAAGATGGTTTACAATATGAATAAATCAGATACAGATTAAAGCAAATAGAGATAAAAACAGAACAAGAAGCATGCTCTCCTACTGTCCTGATTTGGCAGGCATAGTCCAAGTTAATCTTCTGCTGTTTCACTTTTTCAGCTACTTTTAAAATGCTCTAGTTTTTCTTTCCTGCTCTCACTTTCTCTCTTTGTCCTCATCTGACTTCAGTTGCTGCAAATTGAGTTCAAAGTACAAAAGCAGTTTATACTCAGTTCAGCAGGAGGAAAGACATGAGGAGGTGCTGGAATCTTGCCCTTCCCAGTAGATACAGGCAAAAACAAAAGTGCTGCAACTTCTCTTAGTCTGAGTGTTTTCCTTCATTAATAGCTGTTGCCATCTTGACCACACACTGATCATGTGGACAAATTGCTTGGAGAGATGGGGCCAACCACTTATCTGTTAGACCAGTGGTTCTCAACCTGTGGGTCCCCAGATGTTCGTGGACTTCAGCTCCCAGAAGCCCCAGCCACTATGGTCAATGCTCAGGGTTTCTGGGAGCTGAAGTGCATGAACATCTGGGGACCCACAGGTTGAGAACCAATGTGTTAGACCCATGTCCATCCTGGCTAATCAAAGCTGCCAGAGGAGGACTGGCCAGTTGGTTGGTGGAGACTATAAATGCTTATTTGAAAGAGGGCTATGCAATTGCAAGTTGTTGAAAAAAACTTCATTGGACCCCATCTCCTGTGATAACTATTAGCCAGTCTCTAATCTCCCCTAAGTAAGGTCCTAGAATGAGAGATGGCAACACAACTCCAGGCTTTATTTAAATGGATTACCTGGACCCATTCCAATCTGCGTTCAGGTCTGGTTATGGGATAGAAACAGCTTTGATCACCTTGATGACCTACACTGGGAATTGGACAGGTAGAGTAAGTCTCTATTGATTCTCCTTGATTTTTCAGCAGCCAAGGGTACCATCATCCATGGTATCCTTCTGGGTCATCTGAGTGATATGGGACTTGAGGGCATTTCTTTGGAGTGATTCTATTCTTTCTTGGCTGAACATTCCCAGAGGGTGGTGCTGGGAGACTGTTGTTCAGCCTTTTGGCCATTACTCTGTGGGGCTCCAGAGAGGTCAATACTGTTCCCTCTGCTTTTCAACATCTACATGAAGCTGCTAGGAGAGGTCATCTGGAGCTTTGGGGTTGGGTGTTATCAATATGCTCATAATACCCAGCTCTATCGCTTCTTTACAACTGACCCCAAGGAGGATGCGCTAGTACTGAATTGTTATCTGGATGCAGTGAAGAATTGGATGTGAGTAAATATACTGAAGTTTAAACCAGACAAGATGAAAATGCTGTTAGTCAGTAGGAAAACCAACCTGGTACTGGAATCACAGCCTGTTCTGGATGGGGTTGCTCTCCATCTGAAAGAGCAGGTTTGTAACTTGGGGTGCTCTGGACCCAATGCTACTTCTGGAAAGCTAGGTTGCTGTGGTAGCCAGAAATGCCTTTGCCCAGCTTCAACTGGTGCACCAGCTATGTCCTTTCTTGGAGAAGGTAGGGCCACAGCAATTCATGCCTTTGTTATCTCTGGATTAGACCACTGTAGTCAGCTCTTCCTGGGGCTTCCCTTGAAAAGTGTTTGGAAGCTACAGATAGTACAAAATGCAGCAGCCAGACTGGTGTCAGTTATGCATTTTAGAGACCATTTAGCACCAGTCCTGCAAGGACTACATTGGCTTCCAGTTTGGTTCCAAGCTCAATTCAAGGTGCTGATGTTGACTTACAAAGTCTTAAATGACTTGGAGTGAAGATATCTGAAAGACTGCCTCCTCCCATAAAGCCTGTGAGAAATTTGAGATCTTCAGAGGAGGCCCTGTTGCATGTCCCAACACCTTGTGAAGTTAGGTTGATAGGTACATGTAGCAGGACTCTCTGTGGCAGCACCTTAACTGTGGAACTCCCTACCCAAGGAGGTTAGGCTGACCCTGACTCTTTTAAGCTTCTGGCAGCCGAAACAATGCCCATATGGCATTCAGTGTTTGAGACTGTTGTTTTTCGAAACTGGGTTCTAGGATTGTTTTTAGACTGATTTTAGGAGTTTTTAAAAAGTGTTCTAATGTGTTTTAAAATGTATTTGTATTTGTATATTTTAGATTTATTTATCACCTCAACAATCCTTGTGGGCTGGCAGGCAATACAAAAAAACAGCACAAACAAAGTTGCTGGGCAACACGTGTCCTGGTTTTCATCTGTGAAATACTGCAGAATATGCAAAGTTAAATTATTAAATGTCATTAAAGAGATTATAGTATTAAAACACAGCTGAATTGTGTTTTAATAAATTGATAAAAGGATGCAAAAAAGAAAAGTTTACTACCAATCCATTAAAAATGCCATTCTCAATGGATATTGTTTGCTGAAAGTCTACCAGATAAAAAAAGTCTTTGCTTCCTGGTGGGAGGACAACAGGGAAGGGGCCATTATCTCTAGGAAAAGAGTTTTTTAGCTTGGATTCAGCCCCCAAGAGACTTCCTTGATAGAAACATGCCGCTTCGACACTACACTCTTATAGCGCGATGATTCCACTTTCAACATCCTATAGAATCCTGGGGTTTGCAGTTTCGGGAGGGGCCAGGTGGCCCCTCCCGAAACTGCAAACCCCAGGTCATAGGATGTTGAAAGTGGAATCATCGTGCTATAAGAGTGTAGTGCGGAAATGGCGTGAGAAATGTAGGCAGGCCTGGAGAGATCAAACAACTGCTTAGTGACTGGTGGAACACTCAAACCTAGCTGGGAAGGAAACTTACCATTACTGTTTCTACAGAGATGTCAAGCCCCATTCCTTGTTGAACAAATGTACCAAAAGGCCTTTTAAAGAGCTAAGCAACGTGATCTTCCTACTTAATAAATAGCAGCTAATTGGAAACAGGCTTGGCAGTGCTGCCCTTTTCTGACACTTGCTTCACATCATCAGCAAAAACTAGTTTTGTATAAAGTTAGACATAGTTCCCTCTTGCAAAAGAAGGCTGTTCCTCACAAGCTTATGGATCTATAAATGGGTAGCCTTTAAGCAAGTACATTTGTGGGACCTGCTTTTATATATTGTTTGTTTGACCCTGTCAGGTCCAGAGCAGCAAAGTCCACTCAAAGTCCAGAGAAGCCATGAACAGTTGAAATGGACAAGTGTAGACCAAGATGCCATGTAGCATACATGTTGTTACCGGGTGGTTGTGCAGATGTCTGCTTGATTTCCATACCCTGGAAGATGCCAGATAGGACTTGCTTTTTGGCATGTTGATAGTATCCCTAGGAGCCAGCATGAATTGTATACAACTTCTTAGAAAATGTAGTTACTATCTTCAGTGAATTTCAGATTATGGTTTAGGAGATTACATTATTGTTAGGTGGACTCAGAAACGATTGGAAAACTACTGTACTCGAGGGCTGCTCATCAAATGGGAGGGAGGTTGCAAGTGAGGTGCCACAGTGGCATAATATTCTCAAGATGTTTGTCAAACACTTAGAGGTGTGAAGGTGTGGATTCATCAACGAGGCAGACCTATCCTGATCCTTCCTTTGTGTGTGGATTCAGCGTTTTCCATATCTGAATAGAGTTCTGTCTTCTTTGCATTTCATTTTGTTAATTTACCCTGAATAGGGCTAAACTCATTTAGACATAAAATAAAATGTCTGGTTAACAAATGGGATGATTCTTCAGTTGGCAAGTAGTACCTGTGAAGAGATCTTGCCGTTCTAGTCGATTTCAAGCTAAATTTGCATCAGCAGTGTTGATGCAGCTGTTAAAAAAATTGTGATTTTAGGCTGTATTAACAGAGCTCTAATTTGTAGGTCACAAGATATAGCTTATTCTGTGCTAATTAGACCTTATCTCGTGTACTGTATCCAGCTCTGGTTGTTGCAGTTCAAGGAGAACGTAGACAAAGTGGAGCCCAATGGAGGCTTGTACTCCTTTTAGGTAGAGATAGGAAACATGTAGCTATGTTAGTGTTGCTGCCCTGTAACTCCCATCACCTAACACCACTGGCTGTGCTGGTGGAGGCTCAGGGGAGTTACTTTCCAATGATATCTACAGAGTCACTTGTTCCCCACCCCTGCCTTGTGTGTCTTCAAATCTCTTCAATTTATGTTGCCCACGTGAACTTCATGGGGTTTTCTTAGCTAGCAAATACTTCATTGTATTTTAATGGTAACTCTTACTGTTTTTACTTCTACCCCTTCTTCTCTTTCTTCCCCTCCTCTTTCTTTTTGATAACTGTTTGTAATTACAGTTTTAACTTTTGTAAGCCACTGTGTTATAGTGGCTTGTGCATTGGACTATAGCCGTGGAGAGCAGGGTTCGAGTCACTGCTTGGCCATGAAAACCCACTGGGTTTCCACTCTCAGCAGTAGAAAACCCCATGATAGATTTGCCTTAGGTTTGCCTTAAGTTGGAAACAACTTAAAGGCACACAACAACAAAGCTTTGTTGGGTGCCAATATTGGGAAAAGGAGGGATATAAATGAAATTAATACTACTACTACTAATAATAATATTAATAATAATAATAGCTATTGTTATTTGTATTAATTTCATTTATATCTCTCCTTTTCCCAATAGCTATTATTATTATTATTAATAATAATAATTATTATTATTTATTAATAATAATAATATTTAGAAATGATAGTACTGAAGTGTGCTTGATACATTTTGAATTTCGACAGATTTTTACATATCAAGGTAGATGTCAGCAGGAAGTTCCCCCCTATTTCTGTGGACCAAAATCAAATCACCACAATTGTTCTGCATCATTTCATCCAGATGCTGTGATATTACATTTATTTGAAAACTACATTGCATACAGACTACCTCATGAAAGATTTAATCTAGACAGGATCCAAATCAACTAGAGGTCGAGATTGTAACTTGGAACCCACTTGAATTAATGAACTCATATAGTTTTGCATATTACAAGAAGAATCCTGCTTTCTGAATAGAACTACTTGACATTTTCCCCAAGTGATCAATAGTTTCTTCCATTTTCTCTATACCCATTTTTTCCTCTGGTTTCTCCATATCCATTTTTGACGTGGTTGCCTGTGCAGCATTTATGCCTCTGGAGCTTCTGAAGGTCCAGCTGTGTCTATAGGTTTGCTCTGTATATGTCTATATCTGTACCTATAGGCTCTGTTCAAGCATTTGCTTGATAACAGGACAGGTACATGGGTGGCATGTAAGTTCCACCCCATTGTCTTCAAGTATCCAGATGGAAGCAAGACCTTTATGTGTCAGACCTGAAGGTCTGAAGAAAGCTCTGAAGGGCAAGAGGGAGCAACCACCAGTCAGTTTAACGTCAATAGCAAGAAAGGTTCTACAAGAGATAATTAAAGTCCGTGCACCCTGAGAAAGGTCTGCTGATACTAATCTTTTTTTTTTCCAATAGAGATACAAGGTTGGTAGATCAAGGGAATGCAGTGGATGTTAATACAGCTTTATTTCAGTAAGCTATTCACTATAGGCTAGACAGTGCTACTATTAGGTGGACTTGTGATTACTTCACTGATCCTGGAGAATATTCACAAATGGTTGTGCTTCATTCTGGAGAGATGTGAGTAGTAGGGTCCCTCAATGTTCTTTCCTGGACCCAGTGTGGTTCATCATGTTTATAAATGACTTAATTATTTTGATGCTTAATAATTCTTCATAGTTTTGCATATTACACCAAACTGTGCGTGTTTGTGTGTGTTAGCTATCAGTCCAGGGGACAGGCTTAAAATTCAAAATGATATTGTCAGATTGGACAGCTAGGCCAAAATTAAGAAAATGAATTTTAACAGGGATAGATGTAAGGTACATTTAGGCAGGAAAAAAAAAATGAAATGAACAAATATAGGATGTGTTACACATGGCTTGAAAGCAGTAGGTGTGAAAAAGATTTAGGGTCCTAGTAGACCACAGACTAAATGTGAGTCAGTGTGATGTCACAGCCAAAAAACCCAATGTAAGTTTAGGCTGTATCAACAGGAGTATAGTGGCCAGATCAAGGGTAGTAGTAGTGCCACTCTATTCTGTTTTGTTCAGACCTCACCTGGAATATTATGTTGACCTGGGTAGTACAGTTCAAGGATGTTGACAAGGTGGAATGCCTATAAAGTACTACTTTATAGGTATCCCGCCTTGTCAACACTCTTGAACTGTGTTTTCTCTCTCAGAATCTCCCTCCAATTTCACTTGACAACCCAAGTTTTTATTATTATGACAGAGAGAAAAACAATTATTTCTGCATTGCTAACCAATGCTTTAGCATATCTATCTTGTACGGGTGGGGCTGAAGCTCGGAAACCCTTAAATTCTGGACAGTGGTGACTATATTAAAGACTGCTTATCAGCAACAATGCCACAGTTCTGAAAATATGACAAAGAATGCAAAAGCTGGCCATAATATGTATATGACAAGCTATGTGAATTATTTATTTCTCTGAATCTAATGACACTTGCCTTAATGTTGTAAGAGCCCTGTTGTTTTAGATAAGCATTCTATTGCCTTGGAAAAACCCATATTCAAAACAGGAAGCTAATAGCTTCCTTATATTACTGTGGCCCCATAATTGATATTTAATGATATTCCACCTCTGAACATGGGTACCTAAGGTAGTGACAATAGTCAAATGGTATGTTAAATGATTTGGTTAGTAAACGTATTGCCAAAATTCTTTAGGTTTGAACCAGGACAATTGCAGTTGCATAAAACTGATGTTACTAGTTAATTAAGATGTAGTCCCATTCTGTGGTAGCAGGGGAAGTCACTCATTTACCTTGCAACAGGATTTTCTTTGTATCACTCTACTGGCCAATTTTAGAGCTAGTCCAGAATTCCTCGCCTAGAGTAATTCCAATATAGGCATGCATGTGCAGTGGATCCTAGTCTATGGGTTAAGAGCCACAATAGATATCTGGCTTTCCTCTATTCTGCATCCTGCCCCCTCCTCGACCATTTTGTACCTGCCTGTGGTTGATGGACCATGCAGTTAAAGTGAAAATCCCATGAGAGATCTCAGAAGCTTACACCGTGCCCTTTTCAGCTGAATAATGGTAATGTGAGCAGGAGAAGTCTTCTGCATCTATGTACGCTCTAGGATCATTTTACAACAGAGATCTTACAGTGGGCCCTTAGTATCTGCTACGGTTTCGTGTCAGGGCCCCCATGGATACCAAAATTCATGGATACTCAAGCCCTATTATGCACAGTGGTGTGTTAACTTGACATACCTTATATAAAATGGCAAAATCAAAGTTTGCTTTTTGGATTTTTTTAAAATATCTTCAAGCCATGGTTGGTTGACTCTGTAGATACAGAAAATGTGGATCTCAAGCACTGACTGTACTGTGTAAGCAGGGTGCTTTTCCTAGTAAAAACACCAACAAAGCCATTATAGTAACTGTATGATTTTATTAGAAGCAATGCCATCAGAAGAACATACTCCAAATTCTTGAGGAGAGATCCATTTGGTAACTTAAAAAAACCAAAAACTGCACACAAAATGAAAACTTTAAAACCCCGATGTGGAGCCAAGGCAAAGGACTGTTCAGAAAATGTAATTATTAAACACAGAAATATCTATTAAGCTGTTCCTTTCTCTATTAAAGCTGTTAACCCACTGCCTTTTCTGATGGATAGAGAAAGCAATCATCAGAGTTTCAAAAGAAGGGACAACATGGAACTCAACACCTTACAGCTCTACCCAGTTGTCTTGGCAAAGATGATCCTGCTAACAAGTAAGAAGGAGGCTAAAATGCTAGTGTTCAAAATATGCTGTATCTAGGCTGTAGAAAGTTCACAAAGATGTGATACAGGAAGGGCAGATTATAGAAACAGTCCACTCGGTGACTTGAAAACTTTCAGGACAACCAGACTTTAATATTCAGCTTTGAATGGATACTCTTTGTGGTTGATGCACCTAAAGAAGAAAAGGGGTTAATCAAAGTCAACAATCAAACTTTACTTATGCTTATGCCTGGTTTGGCAGGAATTGACAAATGAGAACTGTGAGCTGCAGACCAAGACTAGCGAAATTTTCAGCCCCTGGACCCTCCAGGGCCACAGGCATTAGCAAAAATGATCCCGAAAGAGAAAAAGCCTCAGAGTTACCAGGTTTCTCCTGCTAGTTTTTAAAAACAGCCTTGTCTTTATGGTAGGTTGCACAAAGTCTCTGTGCAAGTTGTTTCAAAGGTGAGTTGTCATTCCTGCAGTTTTTTTTTTGAGAGGCAGTGCTCCCTCATTTTTTTCTGCCCAGAAAAACAGCTGTATGTGGACTCTGGAGGGGTTGAGAAAAGCCTTGGGGTCCACTCTATCCACTCCTGCTATAGACAACAGTGCTCTAAGCAACCTGTTCTAGTATTTCCAAGCAATGTCTAGCATAAGCTTACAGAAACTCCGACACTCAAAGCAATACACAACCTACCAGGAAGATGTATTTGTTCATAAGGCTGCTAATGTTTGGCATGGCCAAGAACCTGGCAAGCTACAAAATATGGCTTTAGGGTCACATGGGGACAAGGAGGAGGCCTTGTTATGCCTAATAAACTGCTGCTTCGGAATGAAAATACTTAGTATTCTAATGAAGCACTTGTTTGTACAGAATGTCTAGAAGGAGGTTATGATTTTAAAGCAAATGTCCAAAAAGCTGCCTTGAAATTTATTATAATGAAGCTCTGAGTGAATTCCATGAGGTTATCCTCTCTAGACCTTTCTGCTTAATCAGCAACAATATTCATTAAACTACTACAGCAGAATTTCAAATGCTCCCAACTGTGGAGTGAACCACACTGACAAGAATCGGAAAGGGAAAGCCTACTCTGTCTTCAAGATACAGAAAAATGCTTGCTAAGAAATAACTGAGCAAACATTTCCATCTCAGGTTGCTGGATCATTGCTGCAGTAAGGAAAGAGGAAAAATCTTTTTTGGGGAAGTGGGGGAGTAAGAGTGCCTCTAGCTATATTTGCTACTAAATGCCCTTACCAGAATAACTTACTTGTCTTCCACATTATGGTCTTTTGGAATCATGTGAACTCCTATTTATGCATCCAGGCGTCTGAAGAAGTATTTTAACCCTTTTTGTTATCTGTACCATTCTGAGTATCCTGGTATATTTACCAAGTGCTACAATATTTAACTCCCTGTTTTGATTTTTTAGTTTGCACTATTTTATCATTGCTTTACTGTCATTTTATTGCTTATATATTAATATAACTTGTACATTCTCCAGTAAATACTAGTTACTGGATGCTTTAATAATAATCCTAATTTATATTTGTAATAAAAATAATTTTTAAGCTACTGATACCAAATCAACATCTTTCTAAAACCAGTCATCAAAGCCATACAGTGCTGTTCTATATTGATTCTGATATCAGTACATTGGGAATGTTGTCTTTTTTAAAAAAATTCAAATACTGTTACTTACGCGCTCAGTGGACATACTCTCCAATTCCTGTTGAAACTGAGAATGGATGCCATTTCTTGCTTAGACAACTCAAAGTCAAATACCTGGCAAAGAAGAAGAGAAGAAGAAATGAGTTTCCAAGAGCAGAAGGGAAAGAGGAGACAAGAGGGGAGAATCCCAGGTGTCCAGGTTCCCCAAAACAAAGTTTATAACTGTCTCCTTGCTCCTAGTTTTCATATTCTACCCAGTTTATGCTGATAAAGTAGCTGCAGGAAGAGGACGCAAACACAGACCTAAATACTATTGTTACTATTACTGAATCAATGAGATTTAACTATGAGTCGACTCACCAATAGGTCTATTCTAGCTGGGACTAAGCAATAGGATTCAAGGCAGAAGTAGCTTTTGAACTGTGAGTTTGTTCAGCTCATAATGATCAGGTAGGGTGGGCCCACTCTCTGTACAGTTCCTAAATCTGGAGGGGCCCATTCACCTTTTCCCACATCCCTGCTCACCAGCTGGATGATGGGGAGGGGTGGGGAGAAAGGGAAGGGAAGTTCCTTAGCTCCCAAGTTGAGTTGTATTAGATATAACCCCCATCGCCCCCAGCCAACATGAGCAAGGACTACTGGACTTCTAATCTGGCATATTCTGAGGGGACAAATTTGGGGGTGGCCCATTTATAGAATGACAAGTCCTTACAGTACTCAGCTGTTACTGGTAGAAATGGATGTTGTTTTTCATCTTACCTTGAAATTTTCCTCAATACGTGCAGGGGTGACGGATTTCGGAATCACAATCACATTTCTTTGGATATGAAATCGGAGCAGGACCTAAGAGCCAGGATGACACAAGATAAAGGCAAAACTCCTCTCCACAAACTATCTCTATTAAGGGTTTTGAAGTTTTCCAGCCCAAGGGAAGAATTCCATTCCACAGAAATACTGTTAATATTTTAGCTAAACTCTGTTACTTCCAGAAACAAAACTTTATAGGCATTTCAGACATTTTAAAAAAGCCAGCTTTCCCACTCACGATCTATGCCTACATACACAGTTTTAAAAGCTTCAGAAACTTGCATATATCCTGCTTTATTAAGCCAGCTTTCAATTGTTCACAGGAGGCATTGTGATGTATTTACTCAAACCAGTGTTTCTTAACCTTTTCTTTACTATGGACTCCTTTTAAATATCTTTTGTTGCCACGTACCACCAAGACTTAAGGTGGCTTCTGGTTGTATGTGCGGTAGTAAGAAATGTCACATGCTTTCTCTCAGCCACTCAGCATCATTCGCTTGCATGTTCTCACTGCATGCAGAAGTAACAAGTGCTGGATACATTTTTTGCTATTAAAAAAAATTCATAAAATTTTTTGGGATACTGTATTGGGACTGGGATACTGTAATGAAACTTTATACAAATTTTATACAAATGACGTCTGCCACAAGCAAAAGACTCCTGTTCCTTGAGATGTATGACTCTGTTTGCCTGTCTGTCTGTCTTTTTGTCTTATTTTTTCGCTATCTTATCTGTAAAAACTCATAACATTTCTTCAAGCTTTCACGGCCCCTGTGAGGACATTGTGACCTACTGGGGTCTGTGGACCCCAGGTTAGAACTGCCGACCTAAAGAATCAATAACAACACAATAGACCATTCCAAAACACACACTTTCTTTCCCAAAGGTGGGAGCTGGACATTGCTAAACATAGGGAACTGCTGTATTTCAGATCATCATCTTCTGCTTGGAACAGCACTGTTATTACTCTGCCTGCCAAAAGCCTCAGGTAGAGAAAGATCTCTAATTAAACAGTGCTATATTAGTTACACTACTATGATTCCACTTTAACTACCAAAGTTCCATCCTATTCAAATGCTAAGCTCTACTGGCTCCCTAAACTCCAAACCATGAGATTCCATAGCATGCAGTGATAGCAGTTAGAAGTGGAATCACAGTGCTGTAATTGTGCAATGTGAAAGGGCCCTAGTCCTTTTAACTGAACATTCCATGGCCTGAAACTGGAACCTTCTGAATTCAAAGCAGGTTGTCTAGGGTGAATGGTAGTCCTTCTCTGAATTTTGGCCACTCCTTTTGAAACTCTCTTCTCAAAGTATGCCCATTAACATTTGGAGGTGAACCTTTGTTTACTATTCTCTTGTAAATCCATAGAATCCTTTTATTCAACTAGGTTTTTTCAACAACTTGGATTTTAAAACACCTAAAATTCGGACTCGATGTAAATTAGATTTGGGAATCTCAGCCGATAAGAGATTTTATTGCTATATACACTGGGCCCTCCTTACCCATGACCTCTCCATCTGTGAACTGAAGTTCATGCAAAGTGTCACATCCTATACCTAAAAAGGGGGGTTAGGTGAAGGCAGATGCACTGCAGTGTCTGTATATACATCATTGCCATTGGGTATAATGGGATGTGATCATTTGTGATTTCTGGTATTAGTGAGATTTCCTGGAACATATTCCTTGCCTATATAGAGGGCTACTGTGCTCTGGTTAGTTTTTATAAGAAATATATCTGTACATAGTTTTATACTCTGGTTACTCTTCTGACTGTACAAATCTTCTTTTGTTCTTCAAGACGGAAGATTGTACACTGCGTTTTACTGCAGTTTTAACAGAGTCTCTCCCCCCACAAGCCTGCCATCTGTTCCACTGTAAAAGCCTATTCAATTTTCTCTCAGGCCTTTTCCGCACTACACTCTTATAGCGTGATGATTCCACTTTCAACATCCTATGGAATCCTGGGGTTTGCAGTTTTGGGAGGGGCCAGCAGTTGAGTTAGGTTCACTCACGCTCACCTGTGCTGCAGTTTTATTGTGCTTAGCAGCAATCTCTTTGATCTTAGGATCATCCAGAAGAGATGGATCGTCTGGCTTGGCCCTAGGGAATAAGGACAACAACATCATATTAGTGATACTAAGAGAAAAAAATGCATTTACCAGGAAGAAAAGAGCTGCCAATTTGCATCTGTGATGGCTAAACCTAATTTGGGACAAAATGAGAAACTTCCTTACAGGATTTTAACCCACTATCCCCTGGTATCACTATGGTCCAAAGCCACAAAGCGAAGGAACTCATCCTGCAGTGGCAATATGAACCACATACCCACTATCACGATCACTATCACATGGGTGATCAGCATACATAATTCTTAGATGACTGAGCTATGAAACAGAGGTCCACTGTTTAAATTTCATCTGTGCCAGGAACTCAGATGATGGCTATAAGCTAGCAACTCTCTCTTTCAATCTCAGTGCCCTTCTCTGCATTGGGAAAAATATTACTAATAACTTGCATTACAGTAGGTTGGTTGAAAGGGTACATTCCTTCTCTCACCCTGCCAGGGGCTGTACCCAGGTTGCATAAATTTGGTGGTGCAGCTGCAGTAAAAAAAAGGCCACTTTCTCATTTAAAAAAAAGATGTGCAGGGAGCACACACCTTGTTTTTTAGGCAAATCCTACTTCTGGGAGTTTGCATTTGACTTAAAAGCAAGGCACATGCTTCCCAAGACCTTTGTTTTAAAGTCAAAATGCAGCTTTTGTTGCTGCCACAGTTGGTGTGTATTCACACATAAAAGGTGGGGGTGCGTCTGACACATGTGTTGTCAACATCTGCTTCACAGGACAGTAGTAATGAAAGCTTGAACATTTGGAAAATCCTATTATTAAACACAGAATTCCTCTTCTGTGCTTCATACAGTTCTGTTACAAATCGTTTACAGGCAGATTCGACACTCACTGCACACAGTCATCATATTGTACTCAGGCTTTATATAGTAGCTACCCATGTGTTAGTTATCCCTTAATCTCCTTTTATTATCCATTTTCCCACTCCAGTGTCTTAAATTAAGAGGTCAGCTCTGAAGAGCTCTGAGCACAGCACACATTTCACCAAGCATGAAAGAGAGGAGGACAACCAATATTTCTCACCATGGTCTGTCGGGAGAGCCAAGGGGGCTGTAGGCTGTGACAGAGATTCCTTTGGATTGACAGTAATTTATTAACTTTTCCTGAGTAAGATAAGGGTGGCATTCAATCTGAAATAGATAAGCAACGACAGTTTTATTTCACACGTCTTTATTTCTAGCATTTATAGTCAGCCCTCCACATTTACAGGTCTGACTTTCACAGATTTGACTATTTGCAAGTTTCTTCAATCCCTGCCCTCCAAGGGAACTTCTTTCCAAGGGAACTTTCCCTGTCAGTGGCTCCAATCAGCCCACGCAGTCCTTTAAAAATGTGCCTCTTGTCCTCTTCCTCCTCCACCAGCTGCTGTCTGGCCAGCTGGCTTGCAGCCCAATTTCTCTCCACCACAAGCTCTTTCCCAATGCCTCCTCCACCCCCAAGGAAGGAGAAGGGTACAAGAGAAGAAGTATGGGGCAATCATGCCAACCCACTCCCTTTCTCTCTCCTTTCCCTGACCTAGTTTGGCCCTGGGTGCCTGTTCTCCCCACCATGCCTCGGCTCCCTGGCCACTGGCACTTTTTGCTATTTGCGATTTTTCCACTTTTGTGAGGGTCCTAACCCTAGTGAATGTGAAGAGTCGACTGTGTTTCTTACAAACACTCAAGGCAGTTTGAAATCAAAACAACAGAATTCATAATGGTATTTAAAAGAAACCCCAACCAAACAGGATTTATATTCAGGCAGAGATCAACTATATCTGCTTGAGAAATGTTCATGTCAAGTTTCCACAACAACAACTCACATTCAAAGAAACAAACCATGTTTTTCAGTCATGGCTTGCCTCTTCTGAAATCCATGTAGGTTTTTTTTCTTTAATACATCATTATTACCCCCCTAGGGTTCACTGTCATTGCCAAACAGATCTGTTAGCATGGAATCCCTATTTTATTGTTAACAGGATTTTCAAACTTTGCTTTTTAATAAAGACCACACACTACTCCAATAATTCTCCCTTGCTGTCAATACCAAACTTTTTTTACTGCTTTTCACTGGACAAATAAAGTGCATTCAACCCTCCCAGAGAGATATGCTGTACTATGCAAGGTGACCCAGAAAATGCCCATGACTGAACCATGTTTTGTTGCTTGAAACTTATTAAAAATACAGCAGGGGGGCTGATCTGGATCTCACACCTAGTCTGCTGGGACTGTCAACCAAATGCTTGGGAAAGTAAGCAAGCACAAGTTACACAGCCAGGATGAGGAAGCGAAAACTTCAGTTTCCATGTTGAATAGTTTGAGGAGTGAAATTTGTGGTCTTCGTGTTTCCTTATAAAAAGACACGAAGGACTAAAATTATTCTGCAGAAGGAACTGACTGGAATAATAACATGTAAGCCTCAAAGGAGAGCCTGTCTGATGTAGCGGTTTGAGCACTGGACTATATCTTGGAGACCAGGGTTCAATGCCCCAGTCAGCTATGGAAACCCAATGGATGGTCTTGGCTACATCACTCTCTCACACTCAGAAAACCCCATGATAGGTTCGATTTAGGGTTACTGTAAGTTGGAAGTGATCTGAAAGCACAAAACAACTACAAGTCTCAAAGGATACAGATTAAAAATATTAGAGCACTGCATTTGAGCATATTGAATTTCCCCCATAAAGAGAAAGCCTAGCCACTGCCAACAATCCCAATGCATGGTCCCGCTATGTAATACCATATCCGTATTCAGACAATAATCTTATTAATTTTACTACGGAATCTCTATCTCTCAGTAATTGTTTTTCTCTTTGACCCAATGGAAGGATCATGATATATTAATACTGTACGGGTTCTTAAACCAAGCACTTCTAATTTGTTCCAGTTAATAACACTGCAACAATTTCAGTGTGAACTCTTGGACAAGGTTAGCAGAACATCATTATGTGTATAGCAGAATGGTCCAAAGACATGCGTAATGGCTAGGGTTTTGGAGAAATATAGAAAGTTTTCATCATCTTAGGAGAAACCCAGGCCAAAATACCTAAAAATGGCTAATGGAACTTGTGCACCATGTTGTTCAACAAGTGCTAGGGTTACTACTAAATCACCCCAACACCCTGGTGCTGTTAATGACAGCTGTTAATAAAGGAACATGATCTGCATCCTTGTCTTGTCTCTATAAAACTAACTTGGTCCTAGTGAATTAAACCAGCTATAACTGCTTATGGTCTAAGTTGCTACACTGAAAAGGGAAATGGCTCAATGAACAGAATTTTTGCTCAACATGGGAAATGAAAGCAAAGCTGTCTTCCAGTGTGGATAAACAGAAGCAACCAGGTTCAATACAGACAGCAACAGCACGACAGATGTTTTGTGCTGCTACACCCCCTCACCATCAAAGTCCGAGTGCTTTGATTATTTTTGCTGGGGTCAGATCTGTAACTGCTATTTCTATTACAGAGAAACAAAAGTACAGTATATGTCTCCACACTGTCCAGGCTCAGACATTTAAAAGTTTATAGAAGGAGAGAGGACACTGTTTAGGCTTTCTACAGTTATGTCCAAGAGATAGGATAGACAGACACCTTTCCAACATTTTTCTCCATCCCCTGCTTTCCATACTTCTTTTGCTGAATGTTTGCATTTTATGAAAAGAAAAGTGAATAAAAAAATAAATAAAAACATTTTGTATTTTGTCAAATGTGGTATTTTTCCACTAGGCATTAAGTGTGAAATGGTTATTTTCTCCCAATAGCATGACTGGACATTGCAGAAGGGGACGCAAATCACCATTCTGAGACCTCTGATGACAACTTTTAAAAAAACTTGAGTTCACCATGATTTAAAAACAAACAAGCAAACCAAGACAAATATTTAAAAAAAAACCCTATGAGAATTGCACCTGCCCATATTTAAATGTAGCAACAGAGTCTCTTGACCATGTTTTATTGTTTAATCCATTTTAGCAAGGTATCCATTCCATACTAATAACTCCAATTTTACAAAAATTTCCAGAGAGATATGAAAGATTTAACCTCTTTTTCCTGCTTGCGGATTCAGATATACAAATTACAGAGAAGGTGGCTAGGGTTTGTGCCTCTGTCATTACTACCCACAGAGAAATATTACAGGAGCATATATAATTTAGGATTTTAGATACTCTTGCTATAGTTAAAGTGTATGCACTATATCTGAAATCTTACTCATCTTAGTTTTCAAGTGCAGTCTACTCAGTACTCAGTGTAAGTTGTATGAATTTTAGAAATAACTGTAATTACAGGGGGCTGTGCTGGTCAGATGCAATACTGTCAGCAGCTGGCTGGTTTTTACTCACTGTAGCAGTCTAGCATCTCTGGCCACTGTCCATATCACATTTTCACTGCTTACTCCTTGACTAATTGCATCCCAAGACAGCAAAAGTTAAATGGTTAAAAGATGGTTAAGAGAAACTGAACTAGTGGTCTTCCCCATCCCCGACACCACTCTAAAACTCACTCTAAAACTTCATCCTGTTTCCTTTCTGACCCCTCCCCAATAGGCAGGGCCAGCTCTGCCATTAGGCAGAATGAAGCAGCTACCTTAAGCAACAGATTTCAGACACAGCTGAAAGGCAGCATAAAATTATTGCAATCTTATTCTAGGGACAAGGAGAGGTGCTTGGAGGATTTTCTGTCTCATGTGCCAAAATGAACTGGCTAGCTCTAGATGCTATGCTGGCAACCTGTTTTGCTGGCAAGCTAACAAGGATGCTGAACTGTACTGGGTACAGTTACACAGTTGCTGGGAGGTTATTTCTAGGCTCAGTTGCAACCCTCGTAGAGGAAACTTCATGGCAACTTTCCATACATTCCAGGTAGGAAGTTTAAATAGCAATCTCACTAAGTTCACAGATAAACCTGACCAAATGAGCTCAGCAGGATAACTTGTTTAAGCCGCAACTAGAAATTAAAGTATTTGTTTTAAAGAATAAGCCAGACAGACAGGCAAGGCAACTGTACACAGATACAATTCTAGTTGAACAGACAGGCTATTTTTAGAAAGTAATATTACCCCATGCATCTCTGTCACACGACACTTCATTTTGCGAATGCATGGCTCTTTGGGGTTTACTCTTAGGGTCACTAAGTGCAGATTTGCCAGCTTACACATTTCAACCACCTTTTTTCCAAAGCTTTAAAATGAAGAAAAAGCAGTCTTTAGATGCTATACTTGACCAGTTATTATTTTTATGATTATTTAATGGTGGGAAATTTATGAGATGGTCAGTGTAATACAATCATATAACACCATCAAATAATATTGTTTTCTGTGTTGTCTTATGTAAATATAGACCATGATTCTACACTGTGGTCTATAGTGCATAACTTTACCCATACAAAGCTATGTAGCTGAGATGCTGTGGAACTCTCCCAGTGAATTATAGGCATTCCCCACTTATCTGACAGGTTAGGGACAAGAGCACTGTCAGAAAGTGGAATTGGTTGAAAACCAGAAGTCAGTCTTTCATCAGTTCTCCCTCTCTTGCCTTCTTCCTATAGGGAACAAGAGGGAGCTGTACCTCTAACCCTCATGAAAGTGGAGGGCCAGCAGTATATAAGTTCCTGAGCTTGCCTCCAGAAAGAAACTATAAAAACAGTGGTAACTTGTCAAATTCAGCGTCTGAACCAGGAGGTTTAAACTATAAGGCACTAAAACACAAAGTCAAGACATAATAATTTCATTTGTATGTCACAACAAGCCATGGTGTGGTTTACTGTACTCTGGCTTGTAATACATAAACCCTACTTAACAGTCATAAACCATAGTCTGAAGCCATGGTACGTCAGTTTGTGAGCTCCAGCTTGTTTAAACCATGGCTCATCATAATGTCTCAACCCACAATCGTGGCTTATACTGACTTTTTTCTTTAGTTGTCCACCAACTGTTAACAGGAGATGACAAACGAGACATGAAAGAAACAAACCAGACTGTGGATAAGTAATACTAGTTGGTCATCTACTGTACCATTTGTGGCTCAAAAAACAAAACCAAACACCACCACCAAACCAATCAGTGCACAAAATTTATATGCTACTTCAGTATCGACAAGGGGCAGTTATTTTAAACTTATTTGTTTAAAGACAATAGAACAAGAAAGAATTCCAAGGAACTGGAAATGATATAGTTCCAATGGTCAAAAGGACCCATCAGATGTATTCTAACAGGCACAGCCATATTTTTGATTAATAACAGCTTTAACCTCCACTGCCTTCTATTATAAAATGATTTTCTCTTCATGATCACCCAAATGCCTCCAGTTCATGTTAACAGGCACCTTACCTGGTTATTTGCAGGCTTGTGCTTCAACCCGGGCTTATTCAAGATTCTCTCAATCTGTTCATGGTTGAAATTGGAAACCCCAATGGCTTTCACTAATCCAGCATCCACCAGTTCCTCCATTGCCTAATGGAACACAAAAGGCCAAATATTACCATATGGCAGAACCCCTCCTGGGATGGTATTACTCTGGAAGATGGGGGCAGAGAGGAAGTACACAAAGTCCCTGCTACATTAAGATTGCCCTCCTCTATGACATGGTATGTTTCTTCCTGAAGGAAGATGATGGGAGACGCATTTAAAGACACAGCTACATGGAATACAACTTTTCACCTCCCAACTCACCTAACATTTTAAAATAAATTACTGGAAGAACTTGCATAATGGCCTAGCATTTGGGGTTAGTCTTAAAACAAAGGCAAGTACTCTCTTATTTAGTTCCTTCATTTATATTCTGCAGCAACAGTCCAAGAGGGATTGTGCTGCATGATTATTCAGAGTAAGTATGGTTCTTTCCGAGTACTGAATAGATTACAATGTGAGGTAGTGAGGTTCCTCTCAAAGTGATGGTACACATGCTGGTCCATAAGCCACCAGCTGCCAGTCCCTGGAGAGTTTCCACAGTGGGGGAAAAGAACAATTGTAGCCAGTGGGTTTAAATATGATACCAATCTCTGTCACACTGGACAAAAACTGCTGGTCCCGTGCCTGGGATGCACTGCACTAGTGCATGTGGGAATGACTGGGAGAGCATCAGGGAAAGTACAAAATCATGCTAACACTTTGAAGGGAGCATGAAAAAGTTGTAAGCACCTGAATTCCTGACACTGAAGTCACAGCACTAAGACGTCAACTGGGCTGCTGAACAGGTTGAGCAGAATAAGTATGAACACACACTAAGCTGAACTGACCGTGTCATATCTCCAGTAGATTACAGTGGTGACTTGCCTGTCATCTGAGCAGCCGCTGCTCCACCTGGCACTCTCCAGATGTTTTTGACTGTAATACCTCATACTTGTGGAGGGTGGGAAGTATACTCAGAAACATCTGGAAGGTACCAGGTGCCTGCTTCCTGACATTCCATATATATTTGAAATGCTTCACCCTCTTAATTTTTAAGTATCAAGGAAAGATTCTGCTTGACCTTTTTTAGGATACCTTCATATATGAAGGTATCTTAAAAAGGTCAAGCAGAATCTTTCCATAATACTTAGAAATTAAGAGGCTGAAGCCATTTTCAGGATGAATCTTAAATTTAACTTAATGAGAAAAAAAAACCAGAAGAGGAAAACTGAAAGGGCAACATGCAAAGCATAACTTCAGCCAACACAAACCTGCAACATTTGCAAGGCATACAAAACTCTCATGGAACTGCATTCAGAACAAAGAGAAACCTTTAACTACAAGACATACCTCCCAGGTATCGAAAAGGTTTGTGTTACCGGGTATCATCATGCCTTTTTCATCATAAGGAAAGAGTTCATCTCCAGCCTGACAATACAAAGCAAGAATGCATGAAGTTGGTTTATAAGAAGTCAGATAACTGTCCCAGCTTTGCTATACAATATACTTTAAACGGCGTGGGCTTGGAATTGAAGGTGGGTCTGCGTGAACACAGAGGTGCCTTATCAAAAAGTCAGACTCCTGGGCCATTTAACTGGATATCATCACTGACTGACAGCGAGAATCCAGAACCTCTAAAAGGAATATTCCCTGCCCTATCTGGAGACATCAGGGATTGAACCTGGGGTCTTTTGCAAACACAGCATGTGCTCTACTAGTGAGCTCTGAGCTCTCCAGAAAAAAAGTAGAATCTACCTCCTGTATCCTATGAAGAACTGACTTTTATCATGGGACTGCCTCCATTCCACTTTAATATTTCCTGAAAAACTGTAATATCAGACTTAAATAAGAACTAAGAAATGCCCTGATGGAGCAGACCACAATCTAGCTATTCTTTACAATTATGGATCTTCCTTTGTGATCTAATAAGTCCTTAAAGATAGCCAGGAAGGGCACTGTGTGAGCCTCCATGTTACCGGACTGCAACTCTCAGCATTACTCACCACTGCCTGAACTAGCTGGGGCTGATGGGCATTGAAGTCCAACATCTGGAGGATCAAGCAGTGTTCACCCAGATAAGCAGACTTTAAACACTCATTTGGAAGCCTGAGCAACTGTGGTGGGGAAATTTAATTCTTTAACCTGACCCTCAGTCTCTGGCTCTTATCTGAATTTCAAGGATTAAGTTCTCTCCACAGTCCTTCTTAACTTTAAGCCATATTTTAAGAATTGCATTATATAAACATTGGCTCTTTAGACACAGGGATTTTTATGTAGACTTTTTATGATAAGTCCATGGCCTATAACCAACAGAGTATCAACACAGTTTTGTTTTGTATCAAAGGTGGGGAGTCTTTGGCTTTCCAGATGTTTTTGATTAGAATCCCCACACTTTCCCACCATTGGTCATGCTGATGGGAAGAGATGAGAGTTGTAGATTGAAACATCTACAGCCAAACCTTGAGTCCAATTATATTGAGAGAAAGATGGGATATAAATGAAAATAACATCATCATCATTGTCATCATCATGTGATCCTCCAGATGTTGTAGGACTGCAACTCCCTGACGCCCTAACCAGCACAGCCAATGAAAATGAATGCTGAGAGTTGCAGACCCACATCTGGAGTCCTATAAGATTCCTACCCCTGACCTAGAAGTCCAAAGAACCTCCACCCCTATTCTAGATAACCATGCCAAGTGCCCTCCCAAAATGAGCCAAGGACTATATAAGTTTCACTCAGAAAGGGAAGGCAAATAAGAATACCTTGAATCCCATAGGCCAGTGAACTAGATAGAGGTCCAGGTAATCCAATTTCAGGGCTGAAAGAGTTGCCTTACACGCACCCTTCACCAGTGCTTTCTCATGGAATGTGCACCAAAGCTGCAAGGAAAAGGAGAGAGAGAGAAAGGCCAACTATTTTAAGACTATAACTACACCAAGATTTTCATAGCTCAGGCACCTTTTGCAATCAACTTCCAAGAAAAGTTGATCTGTATAAGACAGAAAACTATTGAAAAATCTGGACACCAAATTCTGTTAGGGTACTCATCCCATTATCAGCCTACATTCTTAAAAAAGTGTATAGTGTAGCCAATTATAGGGAAGCTACGATGTGCCTACAATGAATGCTTTATTAGATGAGATCATTAAACTGAAGTGAATCTCAATAAGATGGAGCTGCTATTTGCCTGATCTGAACAATTGAATTATAGGGGCTTTAAAAAGCCAAATAAAACTGTTTTTCCCCCCTTGCCCTGTAAAATGCCGTTTCCAACATGTTATCCTCTAGATGTTTTGGACTACAACTCTCACTACAGCTAAAAATCAGGATGAGAACTGTCCAAAAATCGGATTGGAGAAGGTCTTTGTAAAGGAGCCTAAAATATACATCCCCTTTGTCAGCAAAAGACACACGAAGGAAACTGCGTATCTAATTTTATCTGCTAAAAAGAGAGGAAAGTTGATCACATCTCGAGCTAGATTGAACTGCCTACCTGCCTCTTGAGCAATGCATAGGGAAATGTCTCAAGCCACGCTTTCTTAAGAGAAGAGAATGAGCTCCTTTACGTTCACTATTGCCTGCAGAACATTTTCAGCAGTGATTCCGCTGTTGTAGAAAGCAGAATGCTTTCTCCAAGCTAGTCCATCAAGTCAGCTCTTCCCAGAATTTCAGCTATTCACACTAAAGGTTTTCATTTCCGCCAAGCATCCTGTGCTTACAAGTTTTGTTGATATTTATTCTTTTAAAATGATGTTTCTAATTCCTCCAGATTAAGAACAGACCCATTGAAATGAATAGAACTTGAGTCACATAGATGGCAGTGAGTCCCTTTCAAGTACAACTACAATTCCTACTCACCCACTGTTTGTTTAGTGCAGTTCTACTACAATTTTACTCAATTCTTTGTACCGCTTGATGTCCAGTTCCAATATTATACAACCTATGACTGCATCTCTGGATATAATCAGAAGGAAGTATCATGCAAAGAGCATTTAGAATTACACAAGCATTGTTATTAGTCACTTTGAAGACTTTTACAATCAACAATGATACGAAGGGCAAGCATAAAATGTAAACATAAATACCTTGCTGACAACAAAAAGATCCTCACGTTTTACAACCCCTGCCTTGATTTTCTCTTGGATTCCATTGCCAACTTCTTCTTCATTTTGGTACACGTAGGCACAGTCGAAATGGCGATATCCCACATCAATGGCCTTTTTCACAGCCTCTGCTACTTGTCCTGGTGGAGACTGAAGAACATCCTGTTCAAGTAACTTGCTCCGTTAACTTGTTCTACCCAACCCTCAACTTTCCTTCACAATCCTTTTGATATCATCTCATATATGACAACAGTCAGCACACTGAACTAACACTGATAACACTCATGCAGAGTCAGCAGCCCTCACAGTTTGTTGTGTTAGCCCTGGATCAGATTTTAAATGGAGATAAACTACGCAGCTTAGTATGCCACATGACATTCTGCTCCCAGAGACTGTGCCCAGGGAAGCATCATTGAGACCCGCTTTTCACCATGAAAATCAAAAAGATGCTGGAGTGAAGGAACTCCAGTAATCATTCCCAGTGTAAACACTAACAAAACCCATAGCACACAAATTCACTTCAAACCATGGTTTGACATGTTGGTTTACAGCTAATCCGCCAGCTAATCATGGTTTTTGAGGGTATAATACATAACCATGGATTAAAAAAATACAGGTGGCACTTAAGCAGTATGCTTGCAAAGAGCAACAGCACAGGCTTCTTAAGTAAGTGAAATGATCAAGAGAAACTAAGTACAATTAACTCTTTTGCATCAAATGTATGTTAAGTATGTAATTCACATTTATCCACAATGTGCATAAGGAGTGTAGAGTGCAAGTTGGAGAAATAATATGGGAGAGGAGGGTGATACAGATGGCCTGTTGCAATTCTTTCCAACTTATACTGCCTAGATGAGGGCATGGCTGGCAGGAAATTGGAATAGGACCTTTTTGGTAAGTAAAGATACACTACAATATTTTTCTTCAAGGTTCTAGATGAAAATTCATCTGCAGGAATGAAATTACAGGAAATTGAGTCTGACTTGGTCAGTTGCATTCACTAAGAAAAACCAATATTCCATAAACAAATACTTTGCAATACAGCATCCCTATACAGTCTTGCATTATTAATAGATATGTTCCTTTAGAACAATTGCACAGAGCTCTGGGGAATCCTGACTTAACTTTGAATGAGTTTCATGTTGGTACAGGCAGTATATTTACTGCTTTTCAGCTTTTCTTAATGTAAACAGTTCCACACATCAAAAATATTTGATTTAGCATTTTGTCTGAGTTTTGGAACCTGATAAGCTATACCCTTTACAAATCAGGATTATAAATCAAGGTTTGTTCATGGTTTAGAGATCCCGGCTGGTTTGTTTAGCTACTTATACACAACAGCAATTTTGTATACTAATATCTTCCCTCCTTTTCTGTTTAGGTCCAAGGTTGATACAAGAAGAATACGCAGAGTAAAATAAAGAGGAAATCTGAGATGTCATGACCTTGCAAAAACTACAAGTCCAGAACAATCTTTCAAGCCTTCAGGACATGTGGCTGAACAGTAAAACAGGAACTTGCAAATAATTTGCAAGTCAATTTGATCAAAGATGTCTAGACACTGTCAACCTCCAGTGCTAAAGGCTGCAACCTTTATTAGATGAAAGAATTAGAAGAAAATCTTCCAAGGGACAGGTGAGCCCTACAGCAAGAGATTGGATTATTATTTACTCGGGGTGTGTTGAAGATATTTTGCCACCTGAGTTGGAACAGAAAATGCCATATTACGTTCACTGAAGTCAAGGTGAATAATACTCAAAGTCAAGCAAATTATTTTGGCACAGGAAGCAGAAAATCATACAAGTGTTCCTCCCCATTCCTGCCAGTAAAAATACAGTAAGAATAAATCAGATGACTGACCTTCTGTGACACCTAAAATCTGCTGCTCATTGAAGCTACCTCACTCTGTCTAGCGGTAGGTCTGTACCCACTGCCTGTCACTGCCAGTGATTTACACAACACACTTCCTTGGCCTGCACTGTGACACTATCTGATTAAGAACTACGAGCAGGGGAGAAAAAAACAAGGCATAAATTTCTCAGGTAAAAAGATGAATATAATTTCTGCCATGTGTCTCCCTTGGAAAGTGATTTGGGAAAAAAACAAACAAATCCAATGTCAGTAGCTAGCATGAAGGAAGTAGTAAAGGCAGGGGATGGTTTATATCATTGTTTTTTGCAACAGTTTTACCAAGTTGCTGGGGAACTATGAGGAATTTCTTAAAAAGACTGGTGCTAATAGGTTTCCCTCGAAGACTTCTTCTTCACCAATACTGACCTTCCCCGTGGCTGAACGGGAGGTCCCTTATGAGGTTACAATACTATCCTAGAAGCTCTCTCATGACAGTAATCTTTCCCCTTACGCCCACTATTCTTTGTGCCACCCTACAATGAATAAAATGATTAAATATATTAACAGTAAATCCAGTTCTCTATCAGTTCTTATGAAAGCACTTAGGGAACGGAAGAGTTTCCAGGGGAAAAGCGACAGGGGAAAAAAAACTATTGGGAGGTGAATGCCTAAACCAGATTAGTGAGGAATGAGCAAGTTTAATGTCCAGATAATGGTGACCGCTTGGGCCTTTCCGCATGACACTATTCCCCTTTCAACATCCTATGGAATTCTGGGGTTTGTAGTTTACTGAGGCCACTCTGGCTGAGAATTCTAAAGGCCTCTCCCTAAACTGCAAACCCAGGATTCCACGGGATGTTGAAAGTGGAATAATAGCACCATAACAGGGTAGTGTGGAAAGGTCCTTACTGTGGATAGGCAGGTGTATGAGTGGAAGGAAAACTAAATGGAATGGTATTCAGTTACTAGCAGTAAAAACTTGAAATTAAAAAATATGCTGTTATTTTTGCCCCACCTATTTGCCTTTGATTACATGCACCACTGGAATGTGTCCCCTTCCCCAAAAAATCCCACTGAAATTTAATTTGGCCTTCCTGGGGACAAGCGTTCTCTGTGCTTCAAAAATAGTATTGTGGAGGATGGCACGGCTGACTGACTACAACACATATGGACTCCACACCTACTTGTTCATTCTTATTTTGAATTCTTCTAGAAGGGCTTTATAGCCTTCTACTTCACTTGCCCGATCTCACTGTCTAGTTCATTCCTTCAGCATTTTTCCATATCTATCAATCAATCAATCAATCAATCAATCACTTGGTCATCCACAATTCACTTATTTGCACTCCTCCTCTCTGAGACTGATTACACTGAGCACATACTTCCTGAGGTCCGTTCATACTACACAATTGTAGGACTATTATTCCACCTTAACTCTCATGGTTCCATCCTATGAAATCCTGGGATTGGCAGCTTGCGGAGGGGCACTTACAATTCTCAGCCAGAGCTCTCCAGAATCTCACCAAACTACAAACCCCAGGATTCCACAGCATGAAACCATGGCAGTTAAAGTGGTATAACAGCACCGTCACTCCATAGTTTGAATGGGGCCCTGGTTTCTTCAGTAAACAAGACAGAGTTACCAAGAACTTCTTGTTCAAAAACAGCATCTGTTCCAGAGAAGGTCAGCCAGCCAGCACATCTTTGTTATGCTGTTAACTTTGCTGAGGGCAAGAGAGGCAAGAAGCCCCTGTTCTTTCTTGTTGTCATCATGTGCCTCCAAGTCTTTCTGACTTGAAACCATATGGCGGGAAGGGAGCGAAAAGACGCCAACTGCATAATAACATTCAGTGTTCCACGGAGTACTTAGCAATGATCATAAAATACTTGTTCCTGTTGTGTGCTTTCAAGTCGCATCATGATAGTTGCTTGGCAAGATTTGTTCAGAGAGAGTTTGCTACTGCCCTCCTCTCAGGCTGAAGGAGTGTGAATTGCCTGAAATCATCCATTGGGTTTCCAAGGCTGAGTTGAAATTCGAACTCTGGTCTTTCAAACACTACATCACACAAGCTCTCTGCCACATCATATATGGACAATTAATTGGTCAACTGGCAACAGTGCACCAGCATACCAAGTTTATATTCTTGCATGGCCTTCAGCTAAACAGGCTTGAATAAAATCTACCACCAATGTGTACAGAACAGCACATATACTATTCTTTGTGCTACTGTGGCACTATACTATCTGGGAACTAATGTCGCAGACTTGCACAAAAGGCTATCACTTCTCTATGACTGATACTGGTATACTAGCAAAGTCAACAATCCAGTTGTAATGCTTACAGCTTCCATCTAAGGTAAATTCCTATGATTAGCCCTGTATAGAGGTGTAAATTTTTAACTAACGGAAAGAAAAACACCTTTCCTGCATCTTTTTTCTCAGGGGGAAAAAGACAGATTTTTTTTGAAAAATGAAAAAAAATAAAAAAAATTTAAAAAAATCCACACCCTTTACAGATTAAAAGTCACTTTGTTACTTTAGCAACATAAAATTTGTTATGTGTAACCTGATTTGGAATAAAGTTAACATTTTAGTACATTAAAAGTACAGTTTATTGACAAAATAATTACAACATTTGTTTACTTTTTTTAAATTGTATTTTTTCGTACAAATGGAGCTACAATTATCTTGAATACCTGAGCTGTAAAGAACCTCTTTGGCTTTGCAGTTTATGAGACTCACGCCAAAAAAATTAAGTACAGAAAAAAAAATATCAACATGAATCAAACAAAATTATTTTGCCTCTTCTAGTGCTCCTCGGTGTCACACAAAGCACTTGTTTACATAAAAATTACTGAAAAAACGAAATCACAACCAGGAATTACTATGATCTGATACTATACTATGATCTGATACTGATGCTTGGCAAGCTAACTGATGTGAGGGGACTGGATCTATTCATGGTTGCTCTATGCAAAATCATTGGTGCAGCAGCATTTTTTTGTGTAAAAAAAATCATCTACTCAGAAAGTGTACGTTCTTTGCAAAAAGCATGTGTTTGGCAAAGAGAAAAAATGTACTTCTGTACAGAATTGCTCAGACACTTTTCAAGATACAAACAGGAGAATATTGTACAAAACTCTTTATTCCTTCCTGCAGCAAAGAGAAAAATGAAACTGACAGATTTTGTGTCATCATTAAAAGACCATCTGCATATGCTCCAGCATCCCTTACTGGACATGCATGAAGAGCAAAACAGAAAGAAAGAGGAAAGTAGATAAGTCTGCTGCGCCAGCTATCCCCAAACTCAATGTGTTAAGCATGCATCTGTAAGTCTGGCCAGCAAAATGGAAATTGTAAAAAAATGTGGTGAAAAAAGGTGATGAAAGCAAAAATCATCCCTGGATGCATTTTGAAAGAAGCACTGAAGTGATCTCTAGAAGGTTCAGTATGTTTTTATTAACATACGCAAAGCTTCTCTGAATCTCGTTTCATTTCAAATGTGTGATTTCCTTGCCTAAGAAAACCCTATGAGGTTGCCATAAATTGACAGATGGAGTGAAGGCATGCAGACACACAGATGATACAGACAAAAACTGTTATGCTGACAGGTAGCACTAGGATCAGTCCCCTTGGAAGCACCCACAGCCACTACATTGCAATAAACCTGAAGCTTGCCATCCTACAGGTCGCCAGGTTGAAATCTAGACATTCAGGTCAGGAATTTAAATCATACCAGATGTTCACTGTGTTAAGACAAGGCCATATGATTCCCTTGAGTCCTCCCTCACTAAAGTAAAAAGCCCACTTGTACGAAACAAGCTGCTACTTCTCACTAAACAAAATAAAACACAGAGTTTATTTCTTCCTGTTTCCTTTCAGCTGCTCATACCATTTGACGAGGCACCAGACCATTCTGTATATCGAAGTCTAGAAAACAGCAGTGTAGGCTGGATCAGAAATAAGATTTAAAAGGCTCAAAGAATATAGCGTACACATTACAAACTTCCTCCACTGCACTTTCTGGAAATGCTGCCAGCTGTTTTGCCTCTGGCTTCTTGAGCCCACACCTTAGCATGATCACATTCTTTCAGACTTATTTACAAGTAGCACCTGCACTGAAACCTTCTTCTGTGGAGAGCTTTTGTTCACGATTTCAGTCAGTCAGCCATGCTTCCTCTGCAATTATTCCATTACATTTATGTCTCTCCACCCCATCAGCCAGCCAACCTTCTTTGAATACGTCTAACTGAGCTATCTGGGAGGCTCTTCGGCATTTTTGCAAACTTCAATTTGTTTTTAAACCATTTTGGCTACATAAGCAGCCAGATTCTCCTTGGAACACTGGAAATAACAAGTGGTGGTAAGCAAAATTTTTCCACTCTTTTCAGTGGGAAAACTGTTTCCGTTTTTCAGGAAACAGGGAGATCTTTTTTTTTTAAATCAATGTTTTCTTACACAGCCCAAACCTTAAAAATGGCATTAGCAAGGCCCACAAACAAGAGCAAGTTTGATTGTTTTTAATATTACCCTTCCTGATGTTGTTTTTTTTAAACAAAACCTCAAAAAGGTAAAACAGAAACAAGAGTGGTTTTGTTCTGAAAGGGATCCATTCCGTTTAGCAAGATTAACTCCCAATCAAACATGCACAGAATTGGGCTGTGTGACTGGCAACTTTTTTTTCCCTAGGAGGACTCCTTTAACTTTAATCAAGCTGTGCAATTAGTAGAAATTCTGGGGCAAACCTTCCTCTCCAGTACATCAATGCAGTGAAAGTTTCACCAGCAGAATTTCTGCTTGCCACACCACTATGCATGGAAACACTATCACATTTTTAAAAAATTAAAACAGGAAACTTGTAGCTTGGATCTGCCAGAGTTCAAAGGAGATTCATTACTAAAGACTGTCTAGATCTCAAACTCCAAAGATTCTGGACCTTAAAGATATTTTTAGTGACGTTTTGGCTCAGGTTTGGAAAGCTGCATCCTCCTCAATGTTGTTTGGACTACAACAGCTGTCAGCCTCAGCCACCCAAGTCAAAGGCGAAGGATGATGGGAGTTTTAGTCCAACAACATCTAAAGAGACCTACTTCCCTCCTCCCCGTTTTAGAGAAAGGGCAGGAATATTGGTTCCACGAAATGTGCATTATTTAAAGAGGAAAGCTCTATAAATACCCCTAACGAGTTCCAGAAAGGACTTCCATTGAACCCCACAATACATTTGTGTTCCTAACCCATCTCTCTCCTGTTCACTCTCAATGGCAACAAAAAACACTGACTGAAAGACAAGTGAAAGTCTGTCTAATCTCAGCGTTGGGTGTATATATAAAAACGAAGCAGTAAAAAAAAAACCACACCCGAGCGGGTGTTACGTAACAAGCGCTCATATTTCAGAGGATAAGGAATTTTTCTAAGCAAGATCTACAAAATATGAAAATCTGGCCATCCACGAACGCCTGATGGGGAACGCGCAAAACAGCACCAAAGGCAGCCTTGAAATTAAATAAAGCGAGCAGCTAGCCCAGGTCGACAGAGCACGGCGCGTAACTCAACCAAGGAGGAAAAGCACCTTTCGGACTGCTCTTGTCGAAAGCCTTCCGAAAGGAGAGGGAGAGGCCATTTCCGCACTGGGCTGTTATAGCACTATTATTCCACTTTCAACATCCTATGGAATCCTGGGGTCTGCCGTTTAGGGAGGGGCCCTGGGCTTTAGGGAGGAGCCAGAATTCCATCGGAGGTTGAAAGCGGAATAATAGCGTTGTAACCATCTCGTGGGGAAATGGCCAGAGGTAAGCGAACAAAAGCGGGGACGAGGAGGAGGCGGGTGGGCCGGGATGGCGGATGCAACAGAGGCACGCAGACCCGCCGCCCGCTCTGCCGATGCCTACCTTCCAGGTGCCCAGACCCAAAATGGGCATCTTGGCTTTGGTGCACAGCTCCACGTACTTGGCCATGGCTCCTCGTTCGCCCGATCCCCGGACAGGAGAAGCCACGCTAGGCCGAAAGACCACGAAGCGCGCGCGCTCGCTGGCTCAGCCGCCGCCGCCGCCGCCAGCCTCCTCCAGCGCCAGCCCGCTAAATAAGCCCTGGCCCCGCCCCGGCGGACAAGGGAGCGCTTGCTTTGCTTTCCGGGGCTGCGGGGAGCTCAGCCCTGTTCGTGTTCTATTGCAGGGGCCGACGAAGCTGGAGCAAAGCGTCGTTACAAAGAGGGAGCTGGGCAGGAGCCGGGGGTTTGAACCTGATGCAGTGTGGCTCGGGCCGGCTCAGTCTTCCCAAGAGCGCGCAGGCAGCCTTAGAGGTTTGCAAAAGGCGGTAGAAAGGAGGGTCGCTATGGGAGGGGGCAAAGTGAGGATGCTGCCTCCCCACGTAGTGGCCATCTCTGCACTAGACTGTTACAGTGCTATTATTCCATTTTCAACATCCTATGGAATGCTGGGGTTTGCAGTTTAAGGCCTCAGGCCTCTCCCTAAACTGCAAACTTCAGGATTGACTGAATTCCAGATTTAATTTCCACACTACAATGTTAAGAGTGCTTTAGTCCGCTTTCAGCGTGCTATGGAATCCTGGGACTTGTAGTTTAGCGAGGGACATGTAGAATTCTCAGCCAGAGAGTTCTTTGGTGTCAGTAAACTACAAACCCCAGAATTCCACCGGATGTTGAAAGTGGACTAAAGCACTCTTAACATTGTAGTGTGGAAATGGCAAATCAACAAGGCTTAGGCCACTTCCACGCTGGACTGTTACAGTGCTATTGCAAACCCCAGGATTCCATAGGATGTGGAATAGTAGCACTGGAACAGGCTAGTGCAGAAATGACCCAGGACTCTGGAGACCAGAGTTTAAATGCCCTGGTCTGATACAGTATAGCTCAACCAAAGCAACCTGCAGGACAAAAGCTATCCACAAAAAAACAAGAATGTTCTCCTTTATCTTTGATGTGTTTTTTGAAGGATTAAGCTTTTCCCTAGAAGAAAAAAATGAATTGGTTCTTTATTGAAGTAAAGAGGGTGATAGTTCCTAGGTAGGAGAAAGCCACCCTATTTATTCTTTTCAAGCATGCTTCCCAGGCTCTGTTCTGTATCTAATAATTGTGAGAATGAACTTGTGTCTCGGCATAAACTTGTTTAGGGTCGTGCAAACCTTAAGCTATAATAGTCTTTCCTACTACTTTGTGTTCCGTTGACCTCTAAATGTGCCTTATGTAATTTCTGAAGCCATTTCGGCACAACACCAGTTATAATGCTATTATTTCACTTTCAACATCCTGTGGAGTTTTGGAGTTTGCGCCTCTCTAAATTGCAAACCCCAGGATTCCGCAGGATGTTGAAAGTGGAATGATAGCAGTATAACAGTATAGTACGGAAATGACCTGACAGCTAGCATGGTAGGGGTTTGAATGTTGGACTACAACTCTGGAGAGCAGAGTTTGTATCCCCTCTTGGCCATGGAAACCCACTGGATGACCTTGGACGAGTCACACTCTCTCAATCTCAGAGGGAGACATTGGCACTTAAAAGAAAACACTAAAAAAAAACTTGCCCAAGACCCCCCATATGTTTGCTGTTGGGTTGCCATAAGTCAGAAATGACTTGGGGGCATGTGCACACACACACACACACACACACACAAGTTCTTTCTTCCGCTCCTAATTTTCTAGTGTTGCAGTAACTTAAAGCTTCAGTTGACCAGTTAGAAATATAGTTTAGGGCAGGCAAGGTACCAAGGGAATGTGAACAGAGCAAATGTATGAGTTTCAGGGATGAATGTTTATCATTGTCTTGCTCTCTGCAATGCTATACAGTTTGAAACTGAAAGAAAATTTCGTGGTAGGGTAATGACCTCTTTCCCTTGCAGGTACACCCGAGTGTGAAGCCTGGTGGTACACAAGATGAGGATATTGGATTTTGGCTGACTGATAGAAATATAGCAGTTCTTTGATGGTGCCCATAGAATGCGTTTATTTGCTCCATTCTGTTATGGAAAGTCTGTTTCAGACCCTTCAACTGTTCTGATTTGGCTGGAACATTTCCAATTAATCTTCCGTCATCTCACATTTTCAACTTTTTAAAGAATGTTTCCATCTCCTCCTTCCATTTCCTGCTTTTGCTCCAAACTAAGTTCAAAGTCAACTTACTGGGGAGAGAGAAGAGGATGGAACCTTGCCATTCCCTGTAGCCTCAGGCAAAACCAAACTGCTGCAGTTTCTCCAAGCTGGTGTGTTCTTCCTCATTGCTAACCTTTGCCACCTTGTCCACACTCCGAGGTTGCTTGGCCACAGGTGTCTCTGTTTTCATTTGTGAAATGTTGGAGGGCATGCTGTTGATTTATAGAAGGTGGCAAAACCACACCATGGAAGGAAGCAGACACTGTATTATGCCGAGTGAAAGCACTTACTCTCTAGTTCAGTTATTTGTCTTGACTTGAGTGGGTAACCACAGTTTCAGACAAAATCCTTTCCAATCTGACTTCGTGGTTGTTTTTATGTGCCTTCTAGTAGATTTCCATTTATAGCGACCCCATCATAGGGTTTTCTTGGCAAGATTTATTCAGAATAGGTTTGCCGTTGCCTTCCTTGAATGAAGCCTACAAATGGGCTGCTCAGACTGGTAATTTTTTCCCCTAATATGCCAGAGACCAGTAAACATATTTTTGCCCATTGGCTACAACTGTTTCTTTGTTTCCTGGAAGCTTTCTGCAGACTGGCAATCCAAGGCTTGTGGACTGGCACAAGTCCATCAGTCACCACTTTGAATAGCACACAGTCCAGCCAATGAAAACCATGTAGTTGAGCGTGCTGAATCATGAGACGCCACCAAAACTTTTCTACTTAACAAGCACTCTCAGAACCTTTCCTAATCTTCCACATAATCTGATAATTGATTGTGTTAGGATTCTCTGGCTATTATCAAAATGGGGCGTAACAAATACAGTCTGACAAAATGTAATTAAATTGCTGAGACAGAAATATATAAGGCAGCAGGAAAATTGCCAAAACCTTCATTGCTTTATTTATATATCTGTTAAATTTTCTCCTGCTCTTTGATCACTTTTTTGGTTTTTAAAAAATGATCTAAAATTACATAGTTAATGCATGTTAAATATGGAATCTTGTCTTTCTACAAATAGTTGGCTATTATCAGTGATGCTGTTACCAGTGATCCATCTGTGTAAACTGGAGATTACTGGTTTGAAGCCCATTTTTGACATGAAGCAATCACTGGGCATACAGCTCAACCAAAGCAACCAGAAGAACTAAACCTATACACACACACAACAAACCGAGAAGAATATTCCCCTTTATCTCTATTGTATTTTTTAAGTTAAGCCTTTCCTTAGGAGAAAAAATGTTCATAAAATGGCACCTGAAACTAGTTCTTCTCTATTGACCCAAAGAGTGATAGTTCCTATGGAGGGGCAAGCCATCCTATCTGTTCTTTTCCAGCATAATTCCTGTTGCTCTTATGTTCCATGTGGTTGTGAGCATGGACTTGTGTTTCCACATAAACATGTTTAGGGTTATGAAAACTTCAAGCTATAATATTCTTTCCTACTGCTTTATTATGTTCTCTTGACCTCCGAATGTGGTGTTGTATGTAATTATAGAGAGCTAATGTGGTAGTGATTTGACCATTGGAATATGGCTCTGGAGACCAGGTTTTGAATTCCCTCTTAGCCAGGGAAACTCACCTTGTGGAAGTCATACTCTCTCAGCCTCAGAGAAGGGCAAAGGCAAATCCCCACTGAACAGATCTTGCCAAGAAATTTTGCGATTATAGGGTTGCCTTAGGGTCGCCAGAAGTCAGAAACAACTTGAAGGCACACAACAACATCATTTTCATCTGCTCACACAAGTGCCCTTTTGAATGAAAGAACAGTTTAATCATAGAATCATAATAATGTGGAGTTGGAAGAGACCACACGGGCCATCCAGTCCAACCCCCTGTCATGCAGGAACACCCTCATGGTCTTAATACAGTTTATCAGTTTATGTCACTACATATTGAACTCTTTGGGACTCTCATAACCAAGGCATTCGGTACACAGTTCAGCCAAATGTAGGCACTCTGTTGATTTCAGAGGGGGAAACTAGACACATGCATCTAATTTTCCTGGAGTGCTCTTGGGAAAGATACCATTAATGCCCCTACCACCATATGGAGAAGGGTCCAGTTTTCCACATCTTAGCCCATTCACTTGCCTAGAAGTACAAGAGAAGGCATGTAAGTGGAAGATGCAGCTGCATCTTATCATGCCTAATGTGCATGGAGAGGAGAGGTAGACAGGTACCAGCAGCAAGAAAAAAGGGCAGGAGAGCCATTAACCAGACATACACACAAACACATGGGAGTATGGGCCTCATCAGGTGCCATATGATGCTAACCACTGATGTTGGCCATTCCCCACAACATGAAATAGCACATGCTGGCCTATGCTTCTTTCCTATCATGATTGAATCTCCTGCTATTTTAAATGCTGAAGAGTGAAAGAGAAGACTCTGACTATGTTAATGGGGTAGGCTTTATTGTAATCTTTTTTCCTGAATGCACAAGCAGCAAAAGGGTTTATATCAACGAAATGCTTCTCCCCAGTCTGCCCTGGCACCATGTGTTATTATTAATGTTGACTATACAGCGTGTTGTAGAAAGTGGCACTCTTTATCAATGATGGATTTGCGGGAATCTTTATCAAGTTTTAAGAAGACACAAAACTGGGAGGAGTGGCTAACATATTAGAAGATAAGAACAGAATTAAAAGTATTTTGATAAACTAAAAAATTGGGCTGAGACTAATAGACTGAAATTCAGGAGAGACAAATGCAAAATTCTACATGTAGGCTACAGAAACCAGATGCACACTTATAGGATGGGAGATACTTGGCATACCAGTAGTATCTGTGGAAAAGGCTTTGGGATTATTGTTCATCGTAAGTTGAGCATTACCCAGCAGTGTGACGCTGCAGCAAAGATGACAAATAATAATTTAGCCTGCATTAAATAGAATCGTGGTTTCCAAGACAAGGGAAGTAATAATCCCAGTATATTCTGCACTACACTTGCCTTATCTGGAGTACTGTGTTCATTTCTGGGTACCTCATTTTAGGAAGGATATAGATAAGTTGGAGCAGGGAGTTCTGGCTTGTTCTCTGCTGCCCAGAGGGTAAGATCAAGTCTAATGGTTTTAAGTCAGAGGAGGGAAGATTTCAATTGAACTCTAAAAGAAACTTTTTGACAGTGAGAGTTGTTTGATAGTAGAATCAATTATTTAGGGAAGTGGTAGGGTCTTCTCTAGACATTTTCAAACAGAGGCTAGATAGCTACATGCTGGGGATGCTCTAGCTGGATCGCTTGCACTGAACTGAGGAGGGAGGTTAGACTTGATAGTCTACGGGACCCCTTCTAATTTTATGATTCTATGAGACATCTACTGGCAAAATTTATGGACTGATGAAAATCAATATGAAAACTGCTGATGAAAACTAGTACTTTCCAGATGCCAGTGAACTTTGTAGCCACAATGCAAAAAGAATGCTGGATATAGTTGAAAGTGCCTGCAGCAACACAGTTGGATCCCAAACAGCTAGACCACGCATATATCCTCCTTGGCCACAGATGGAGCAGTCAGATGGTAATTCACAATAATACATGAATAATATAAAGTTATAAAGGCTTAAAGGTTATAAATATGGAAAAGTAACAATTATTTTTTAAGTCTTCTGTTTCTTTATCTTGTTCTCATCTACAGGCAGCCCTCCACATTTGTGGGCTTTGCTTTTGTGGATTTGATTATTCATGGATTATTCGCTGTCACCTCTGCTGCCTCCCTATGCCATTTTTAATAGGGATTGCAAGCCTCATGAGACTGAGAAACTGCAAATGAGGCTTGTAAGTACCTATTAAAAATGGTGTGGGGCGTCAGTGGAGGTGGCAGTTAGCTCCGCCAGCCACCCACTTCTGCCATGTGAAGGAACCCTGATGCCTCAGAGGAATCCGTGGTGGTTGAATATGGTGATCATACTTATTTGTGTGTTAAATATGGTTTGGGAGGGCCTAGAGTTATGTGTTTTTTTCATTTTCACAGGGGTGCTGTGCCCCTAACCCTAGCAAATGTGGAGTGATGACTGTACTTGTTTAAGGAAATTACCTTGGTCCTGATTAAAGTCCATACTGCCAACAGCACAAAAAACAATATCCTACTGCACATTTTATTTTAATGCTGCACAGAATTTATCCAGGTGCATATTAGAATAATGCCTGAAGTGAAGAGGTTAAACCCTGTCTCTTCACCTTATCTTCCTAAATTAATCCTATCTCCTGGAAGCTCTTTATCTTGTAGAGCAGTGGTTCTCAACCTGTGGGTCCCAGATGTTTTTGGACTTCAACTCCCAGAAGCCCTGAGCATTGACCATAGTGGCTGGGGCTTCTGGGAGCTGAAGTCCAAAAACATCTGGGGACCCACAGGTTGAGAACCACTGTTGTAGAGCATTCCCATATGAGAAAGCATCTGGAGCAGAAGTTCTTAATCCTTTTTTGGGTCATGGACTCTTTTGAGAATCTGACCAAAGCTATAGACCCTGTTCCTGGAAAAATTCACATAAATTTATACGCATAAAATTTTGTGTAGAATTTATTTTATTGCATTGGAAATTGATAACGCATAAAAAATGAATTAATTAGTATTTTTCTAGCAGATGAAGTTAGCAATTGAATATGTGTTTTTAAGCAAGATGATGGGTGTTACAGTATAACCGGGAGCATACTTTGAGCAGTAAAAGGGAACTGTTTTGTTAACAGGATGTGGAAAAAGATAAGGAGATGTTACCCTGTGACTTGGGGGTCCCGGGAGGGGCACCCAAACAACCAAACAAACACAACCAAGATGGGAAAATTAGCTGGAGCATTCTCTTAGCTAACGAGAGGCAGGGTAACTTAGCGGGGATCTTTTAACCTATGTATACAGCGTCGAGTCAGTGAGCAGACAAAATAGTTCAAACTAGCAATAATATTTATTAAGCACTTATTAAGAAAACACAACCTCACTACTAAATAAGAAAAGGAAAAGAGAGTTTTGGGGAATGGGTGATACGCCACCTTTCTCGCAGTCCTGAAGGAAGCCAATTGGAGAGAAGGAAATCCGGCGTGGTGGCCGAGGGGAGCTCGCAGCGGCAGCAAGGTGGGATGGAAGTCCAAGCATTCCAGCGAGAGGTCTGAGCGTTCCGAGCAGTCCGAGGAGCTCTCGGACCTGGGGATTTTTATAGGAGAAGGAATGACCGTGGGCTAGTCTGATCTTGAGCGGAAACAATGTGTTTGGGCTGGAGACAATGTCTCCGAAAGGTCGGAATTTACACGATTGAGTTATGGCCCGAATTGGCCATAGCATGGCCAGTATGTAAATGCGGCTAGCTTGGCAGTTAAGCACTTAGCTCGCCAGGGTGTCCTCGCGGGGCAGAGGTCTCTTTGTTTTAATCATGAAGGTGTTTGTTTCGGGAGGTCCCCTAAAGTAGATCTGGCAGTTTCTGGCTTGCTTTGGTGTAAACAAATGTGAATAGTCATGCCTAGCTTCGCGCTTGTTCGGTGGCCTCACAAACACTTGGCTGGTGGCAGAGCAGGGCCGAATTATGATATCAAAATGATATCTAAAGGTTACCAAAGGCCAGGCCAGTTCACGGTGGTAACAGAGACACTGGAGTGAAAAACAAGGGGCTACTGGCTGGCTTGTGCTGGAAGATAAAGATTTTAACTCTGAGGAGAAAGAACAGCAAGCAATGTAGTTCTAGAGATAAACAAAAGGCTGTGTCAGCCTGACAGCGTAAAAATTTGACCAATAATGTGCATTTTTGTAGGGACAAAGAGAATATAAATTTCAAATGGAAAATGTGTTCATCACTGACAGAACTGGTATAAAGAAATGTCAGTCCAACTGATCAATTGATAATTTTTAATGGTAATTTTAATTGACTTAATTAAATAAGCCTTCATACCCTACTCAGTCTCTTTGAGTTGTTTTTTATTGCCTTCATAAAGGCAGATTTTGTGGTAACAAAATTGGTTTCCCTCTCACAGATTGGTCTGGAACAACACCAACCAACAACAACAACAACAACAAAAGAGAGAGAGAGATTGAGAGAGAGAATGAGTGAATGAATACTCAAAAAAGTTAAATGATTTACCTCAAAGGTCACCATGGCAGAAAAAATTCAAAGGGGAAAATAATCAATTTTATATGTAATTCCCTGAATATTCATGGACCCTCGGGGCCCCAGATCCTAGAACCCCAATCTAGGAAAAGCCTAGATTGGGCAGTGAGAAGGGAGACATGATCAAAAATACTTAGATTTTTACTTAGTTTTTTCTTTAAAAAGAGTAACAGGGTTGTAAAGCAGATATTGAACTGTCCTTTTTAAAGTTCTCGTCATTCAGTTCTACAAAAGAAATCTCCATACAATGCTTTCCCCATTTACAGGTTTTATTTCCAATTTTCAGTGGCAACTTTCCTAATTTATACTGTTGTTTAGAGATGATTTTCTAACCACAAACTGATGAAACATACTTATAATAGCTTTTTGAAAATGCCTCTCTTTCCTCCACTGCATTGTTTGTTTCCTTCCAAGGTTAACAAATTGCATTCATTGCATAAGCAACTGGGCCTTTGCGGAGGAGATACTGTTTGCAAGATGGAGAACGACTAATGGAGAACAGCCTCAACAGTTTCACTGGCTAATGGTCTGTCTGCAGAAACAGTTGAAAGTGCTGGTTTTGACTTCTAAGGCCTCACATGGCTTGAGTCCACACTGTCTGAGGGACTGTATTTCCTTATGCTAGGCTGGATGAGATCACTGGAGGATGACCTTCAGATATGCTTGCTGGGTAAATAGGCCTTCTCAGTACCATAGTTGCTCTCACAGTTTGGATCTCCTTTTAGTGCAGAGTGAGGAAAGTGGGGTACACAGGCTGAATGTGTCCCAAGCACTCCAATTTCTTTTGTTTCCAAATGCCTCCTGTTGGCATTGTAAGGTAATTGTAGGGTAGGCCTTAGAAAAGCCTTAGGGCCTATCTGCACTACATGGTTATAGCGCTATCATTCCACTTTCAACATCCTATGGAATCCTGGGGTTTGCAGTTCAGGGAGGGGCCTTTAGAATTCTCAGCCAGAGAGCTCTTTGGCCTCACTAAACTACAAACCGCAGAATTCCACAGCATGTTGAAAGTGGAATAATAGCATTATAACAGCGTAGGATGGAAATGACCTTAGTCTTAGTATTTGAGCTATAATAAGCTCAAGAGAGAGCCCTGTTAGTCCTCTCTTCATCTTTACCTTTAGAATGTGCTAAGCAAATAATAAGGCATAAGAAGGAAGCATGAGGAGTCAAGGTTGCTGAGAACATCACGGCCTTGTACTTTTGCTGATAAGATTTATACAGTATGAGATTGATGGTCTCTGAGAATTTTTCTTTGGGAAACTTTCTTCTCTGAGAACTGATAGTTTTAGGTTTAGCACATCCATGCTTAAAGAATGCCTGCTTTGTTTGTTTTTGAAGCTACGAAGTCTGCAAGCAACCAATAAACTTTGTCCCCCTTCCCATCTTGCTGTGAACAAGGGCTGGAGAGGTGGTCCCTTTGATCAAAGTTTGTGTTGGATTCCTTTCTCATTGATTTTGTGTGTTTGTGCGGTACGCTACTTTCTGAGTGATTTAGGACTTATCTGCAGCCATGTGCCTGCTAAAGGTTATGATAAAGCTAACATTTCATTTTCCGTCCAATAACATGAGGGCAATTTTGTAATTTTTAACACCTGCCCCCCTGGATATTTTAGACACAGGGAAGTCATTATTCCCACAGAAGGTGACCCAGAAATCAACTAATGTGTCACCTCCTGTTGGAAAAATGGGCCAATATATGATGGAATTACCATCATGTCCCCTAGGGATTGTTTTTTTTTTAAAATTGTGGATATGCCAAACCCTCCAATATTTCATAGATGAAATTGACAACAGTGGGATGCAACACACATTTTTTTTGTTTTGCACAAGGGTTCCTGGAACAGAACCTCCAAATATACATAACGTGTGTGTGTGTGTGTGTGTGTGTTGGGCACACTGTACCTCCACATGGATTGTACTATAAGTACCATCATCCCAGCCCATCTAACCAAAGTCTGTCACACTGGGGAAAGACAATTTACCACAGCAAACAAACTATCTTTCCCTTAATTTCCTTCCCAAACCCAGGTTGACCCCTTCCAAAGATCTTTTTGAATTGTGAGGGGAACTGAACTTGAAAGGGTCACCATGGAAGTAAAAATTGGCCTTAGCACATGGCATTTTTGAATCAATTGTTACTGGGTCTCCATTCTCCTACTCAAAAGGTTCATGAGTAGAAATATCTAATATACATATAATCCCCGCATTTAGATTGTGTTGAGATTTTTTTTTAAGTGAAAAAGTTGATACACAGATACAAATAAAGTTACGTACAGAATCTCCTACCAATTTCTATTATCCTGCCTATCATCAGAAAGTACCTGAATTAAAAAGAAGAAAAATCCCTAAAGTTCAAATGAAAGCTTAGAAAAAACTAGCTAAAAGCACAACTGATCTGGGACTGCAAAAGATACGTATTTTGGTATTCTTTTTATTTTTGGTTTGAAGTAGCTTGATAAAGGCATTAAATGAGCAGCAGCAGTCATGCAGTTCATTGATTTAACAGTATCTGTCTCCACTCAGTTGCAAAATGCAGAACTGGGTGTTCGTTTGGATGCACACGTATTACTTTAAAAAATTCCTTCCCTTAGCAAATGTGTGGCTGGAGGACCCTGTGCCCTTTGAAGGACTTAAACTGGAACTGGCCTTGGAAGACAGGCCATCCTTGAAGGCCCATTTCCCCACTTTCTTTTAGCTATGAAATATATTTTACGATTCCCCATTTATCCAAAAATAATCCCAAGGTTCTTCTATCATTTAGATGAGGCAGTAAAAGAACAGTGCTCTCTCTGAGCTGCTAACCATAATTGATTATACCACATAGGAAAATTACATGCAGTCAAATGGCCTCGTGGGAAATTGCAGTGTGTGTTTGTGCCTCAGAAATTTAATGCTAAAATCCTAAGTAGAGAAAGCCAGCATAGTGGTGTGGTTTGAGCCTAGAGACCAGAGTTTGATTCCCTGCTGGGCCTTTGAAACCCACCGGGTGACTTTTGGGCATGTCACACACTCTCAGCCCTAGAAAACCCTGTGATAGGTTTGTCATAGGATCACTGTAAATTGCAAAGGATTTGAAGGGATACAACAACAACAAGAGAAGATCACCCAGCACTGGATTGCTGTTTCTTGTGCCTTCAAGTCATTTTTGTCTCATGGCAACCCTAAGGCAAACCTATCAAACCATTTTTTTTTTTGCAAGATTTGTTCTAAGGGGGTTTGCCTTTGCCTTCCCCCGAGGCTGAGAGCATGTGACTTGCCCAAGGACACCTAGTCAGTTTCCATGGCTGAGCAGGAATTCAAACCCTGTTGTGCAGTGCTCAAACCACTACACTATGCTGTCTTACCAGCATTTTGTTTATTGACCGGTAATAAGAAATGCTTCCCAACACTGCAGTCCCATTTTCAAGATGTTAACTATAACCAGAAAGGCCAGAAACACAAAGCTTCACTGTGTTGCACTAATGAGTATCTGTAGCTGGAACTGTGCCTGCTGAATGAACAAAAGAACTTTTTGCAAGCATGTTCAGCTGCATCCCTCTAATAGGTTGCCTAGACAAGATAGAAGTCTTTTTCCCAATACAGTAATATCCTTCCTTCCACTCTTGTTTATAGAATAGCAGTGGTTTCTTGAGCATGTGGAAAATGTCATTTTCCCTCAGCACAGGGGGAATGGTAGATTCTGGGGACTCTATGCAGCTCCCCAAATGGTCCAAGGCTTGGTACCCTCTTTTCCCCCCAGAAATTAAGAACAATTCTGAGAGAGGAATAAAGGGATACAGGTATCACTTTCCTTGGAACCCAAACATTCTCCCAGAAGTCCTTAGTGAATACCACCACCCTCTTCTCAGTAATGCAGGATGAAAACAGATCAAAACTAGGATACACACACCGTTGAGTATTATCAGAATGTGGTCAGGAAGACAGCAGTTACCAATGAGGAAGAACACACAAGCTAGGAGAGTCTGCAGCAGTTTGTTTTTGCCTTAGCTTACTGGGAAGGACAAGACTCTGCCTCTTCCTTCTTCTTCCCCCAGGTGAGTCAGTTGAGTATAAACTACTTTTGCATTTCGAACTCAGTTTGCAGCAATCAAAGTAAGCTGAGGCCAAAGGGGGAAAGTGGGTGAAGAAGAGAGGAACTGGGACATTTTAAAAGCACTGAAGAAATGGGACAAAAGAAGATCAATTATGATTGTCCCTGCCAAATTAGGACAGTTAGAGGGAATGGAAGGAAGGTTTTGTTCTGGGGCAGGCCAATTTGGGAATTAAGATTAGTGTTACAGTGAGTGAGCACAAGAGATAGTTTCTGCTTTGTGGTGGAGTTATGACTCTGGAAAGCTATTCCAAAAGAAATCAATAAGCCCTTGCTGTTACCCTTTGACAAGAATGAAATACATATTTATTTCAGCTGGCTTTAAATGTGACATATCTAGCTTTATTTTGTTACTTTTAACATATCACATTTATTATATTTGTGCTCTATCTTTCCAGTAAAAAAATTCGATGTGGAATGACAGCAAAAAACACAACAGAAGAATAATATTGCCCAAAAAAATCAAACAAAAATAATTTGTGGGTATCATAATTCTACATGTGAAAATTGCTATGACAGGTCTTCCCAGTGGCTTACATTAGTGTTTAACTATGCATTTATGCCTATACATTTATATGCATTATATGCAATATACATATTTATTTATTTGTTGTAAAAAGATGTAGTTAAGATGGCCCTCATCAATGTCTTCAAGAAACTTGAAAGGCAAGCTGAAGGGGTTGCAATAACAAGAAAATTAAATGACCACCCCAAAAATATCCCTTAAAAGACATAACAGGAATGAATAGAGAAAAGAAATTAAATATACCACCCAATCCGAATGTCAGATTAACCACAGCTGATTTGATTGGAAATATTTTACCTTTCCTCATTTCCTCAAGGTAGTCAAGGTCTGACCTCTAGTGGCTGAAAAGGCAAAGCAAGTGCATTATTTGGTACTTGATACCAACAGGCTACATTACTCGACATACCCTCTTATGAGACCTTCCTCTCTGATCACTCAAAAAATCTAGTGCAGCAGATGACATCACAGTTGGCAACCCTGCATGCGTTACTAATTTATACCAACTGGGATCTTTATCGGTATCAACACTGGTAGGCTGTAGAACCCTGTGGAATTTACAATTGATCATTATACCTGTATGCTCACCTGTACACACATTGCCAAATAATATTTGCATCTCGTATCAACTAAGCACTCTACCCGTTCCCTGTGCTCCACAGCTAGGATGACCCACTTCAATTGGTTATCCCTGCCCGCCTGTCCAAACCTCTGCTGCGGTGCACTCTGTCCCAGGGCAAACCTTTTTTATTCTGTCCATGTGTGAAACAAACTATTCCTTCCTATCATCCACTCAGAATAACAAATCTGGCTGGGTGGACTCTCCAGCAGGCAGCCTTCATGTGTCTTTGTCTTACAAGTAACTACAACATGCCTTTTGCTTCAGTTGTTTCTGTCACCCTGAGGATGAGGATATTGAACACCTCCATTAACACTATTGCCTTCTCCAGTTATCCTGGCTAGTGACACTGTATCCATTTCCAAGGTCCCAGAAGTAATATGAGAATAAATTGTTCAGGCATAATCAGTTTGCTGGCTTGCTCAGCACTGTTTGAGTTACAGGTTTTATCCACCAGAAACTAGTAGGATATAGTTTCTGGCATCTTCATGTAGATGCAAAATATGTGTTCTGTAACCTCTGTCAGTACATTTCCTCAGACAAATTCAAAGCATTCAGAACAGAATCTTTCTCATTATCATGCTGGTGGGCCTCTTTGCTGACACCTTGATGGTCAATTCCCTGAGAGTGGTCCTCAAACAAAGGACCAGGATTAAGGCCTATTCTTTAGTTTATCTCAGTGCTGTTGCAGTGTGCTCAGATGTACTGATGAACAGCTCCAGGTTATCTGCCCATAATTCTTCCATTACATGCAACTGCAAGGCAGGCATCTGTTGCAGCATTTCTTATTTTTGCTCAGTGGAGAAAGACAACGGCACATATAGGCTACTGTTTGTATTGTATTCACCATGAGTGTCATCCCACCTCCTCTATGGAGCAAAGCATCTCTTAAGTCCCAGCATACACTGGGGCAAAGAATCACAACTGAATGTCCCTAATGATGTAGTTTTATTAACAAAGTGATGTTGACCCTGATACTCTTGAAGTGCCATTCCTGTATCTTTGACCCTGTTCCTTTTACAAGGAGAAGCTGCAGACCTGGATCCAGCTGCGGTAGTGAAAAGACTGGTGTAATGACAGTTGAAGATTGCCAGTTGCATCCTTTTGCAGGTGATGCACTGGCCCAAAGCAAGACCAGGAAGTCAGATAGAATGTTGCCACCTCTTTGAACTTTGGAGGTGGTAAATACCAGAGGAATCAGGAACAATCAGACAGCAAATAGATGCTGGATTAGGCTGTCCTGGATTGGTTTCAGCTGGTGCTGAAAGCAGGTAAAAATGTTGGTAGATATTATCCTCCAGGGAGAGAATATTCTACACTGCAAAAGCCCTATTATGAGGTCCAGGAGTCCAGGCTTTGTTAGGTGATTGTATAACAAGCAGGCCTTTCTGCCAGACTTAAATTCATGGTGTGGATCACCCAGGGAGAGGTACTCTTTTAGACTTAAATGCTCCTAAGACGTTTAGTATTTTAGTATCAAAACTAGCACCTTGCATTGATCTTAGTGACAAGCAGGAATTCACTGGAACTCTTTAACAGTTTACAAAGAAATTACGATCTACATCTTTTTAGATCATATAATTGTACATTCTGTCCCACTCTCTCAGCTGTATAAATATGCTTTATACCTGAAGCCCTAATACCACTCAGTTCTGCATCTGAAGAAGTGGATTTATATCCACAAAAGCTCATGCAAAAATAAAAACAAGATAGTCTTAAAGGTTCTGCCACATTTACTTTTTTCTCTCCCTTCCTTCCTCTTCTTTAAGTAATAGTGGCACATGGTCTTGCACTACCAAAATAGTCAATACCTGTGTGCCTGTACGTTGCATAATCTACAATCTTCAGATAATTATCAATACTATTCCCACAAAGAATGCATTACAATAATCTATGCACTTGGATATCCCTGCACCAATGGCTACTTTTCATTGCAGTTCTTCAGGAATGGGATTCCACTCCAGCTTCAGTTGCAAACTGTGCTTTAAGCTGAATGTCAAGAAAGCGTTATCTGTCTTCCTATATTTAAAGCAGATAAAGCGGATTACACAGTGGATAATTCTTTTCTCCAAGTCAAAGTAAAAGAAGGCTATCATGTTATGTGTACTTGTCTGAAAGTAAAATGTGTTGTGGATTCATTCTGATCTTGGATTGTGCTGTAACTAATGGAAAACAAAAGGAAAGCAAGGGTGGGGGGTAGAAGAATTCTAGGGAAATAAGAATTCTGCATAAATTTCAGTGCCCTTGGCACTGGCAAGCTGAACAAATGACAGGAAGACATCGACCATTTCCACACTACACTGTTAGAGTGTCATTATTCCACTTCCAACCTCCTGTGGAATTCTGGGGTTTGTCGTTTCCTGAGGCCAAAGAGCTCTCTGGCTGAGAACTCTAAAGGCCCCTCCTTAAACTACAAACACCAGAATTCCATAGACGGTTGAAAGTGGAGTAATTGCACTATAACAGTGTAGTGCGGAAATGGCCATTGGTGAGGAGGGGTGAATAAACCGAAAGTGATGGAAGTCACAGAGGATCCCTATGAGAAAACATGCTTGAATGGGATTACTTTTAAATTACTGTACATAAGGAAGCCCCCATTATTTTCATTTTCCTCCTTTAGAGAGAGAATCATACATCAAAACCCTTGACTGTTTTGATTTGACAGGGACAATTGTGATTAATTCTCTGTGGCCTGACTTTTTCAGCTATTTTAAAAATGTCTCTTGTTTTTCTCTTCTCCACCCACTTTCCCCTTTTGTCCTCATCTGACTTCAATTGCTGCAAGCTAAGCTCAAAATGCAAAAGTAATTTGCGCTCAACTCAGCAGGGAGGACAGAATCTTGCCCTTCTCAGTAGACTCAGGCAAAAGTAGAGACTGGCGTGGCTTCTAGCTTGTCTGCTCTTCCTCATGTACCGCCTTGACCGCACTGTGATGTTGTTTGGCCATGCAAGCCTCAGTTTTCATGTGTGAAATGCTGAAAGGTCCTACTATAGGGGTTGGAGCGTTGGACTAGGATACTGGGAGACCAGGGTTCAGATCCCTGCTTAGTCATGGAAACCCAAAGGGTGACTTGGGCAGGTCACAGGCCATTTCCGCACAAGTCTGTTATAGTGCGATGAGTCCACTTTCAACCTCCTATGGAATCCTGGGGTTTGCAGTTTCGGGAGGGGCCGGCCGGTCCCTCCCGAAACTGCAAACCCCAGGATTCCATAGGAGGTTGAAAGTGGACTCATCGCGCTATAACAGACTCCGGAAATGGCCACAGTCTCTCAACCTCCTAGGAAGGTGGTGGCAAATCCCCTTGGAACAAATCTTGCCAAGGAAACTCCCAAAAGGTTTGCCATAAATAGGAAGTGACTTGAAAGCTCACAATCAGAGGCGCTCAGAGATGCATGTTAAAATATGGAATGGCATCTGCATAAGTGACAGAGGTCCCGATCCAGTAAAATTTTTAAAAAATTAAGTACTATGAACTCAATTTTGGGAATGTATTGGAATCTGTGGGAGGTGCAGCCGAAAGAGATGCAGTACGTATACCTGGAGGCAAGATGCGGTTACTACCATAGTAAAATTGCATAGTAATTAAAATGGCTTAGTAAAATTGCACTAGGCCAGGGCACTAAAATATACCTAAATCGAGCATTGCGCTCAGACTCTCAATGTCTCCTTTGCTCGGAGAACCAAAGCTAAAGATCATTTATTAAGCGGTGCCTCGCATTGCGTTCAGCAAGACTTGGGCCGGCCCCTCTCTCAACTCCAAACCCCAAGATTCCATAGGATGTCGAAAGTGGAATAATCGCACTATAAGAGGGTAGTGCGTCCGTGGCCTAATTCTCAGGTGAACGCGCATAAGCCGGCGTTACCGAGGGAACGCGAGAGCCGGCACACAACCTTCTACAACCACCACTAGTAAACAACCTTTTAATTGGCTCGACCTTACGTCAATCTCCTCCTCCTCGCCCAATGTAACCACATCTTCCTCTTGCCGCGTCAGAGGGCGAGAGAGCGGGGTTAAACCTATTGGGTCACCAAACCCCGCCTCCGTAGTCACGGCTAAATTTTTCCTGATAGGAAGCCTAGCTAGCTCCTACTAATGAGTGACGTCCCAAGGGCCCAATCAAAGAGAGAATTTGAGAGGCGTCACTGCATCTCGCCTCTTCTTTACTAGCGCCCCTGTAGCTGCTACCTGCTGTTCGGCTGCATCTCCAGCCAAAGCCGTGGCTCTCGTGCTCTTGCGTTGGCGAGCGTGTTCTGGTCTTTCAAGGTAAATAGTGGGCGTGTTTGTGTATTAAATTGCACGCCGATTTTAATTAAACCAGAGCAACGCGATGGAGGTAAGTTAAAACAGAAGACAATATTTCCTGTAGATGGAGTGATCCATTGGACAGTTGAATTTTCTCTGAATTAGCTTCTGTCCAGATCCTGCCCAGTGTGTTTGCCCGGTTCACCTTTAGTCGATTCTCTTTTCTTAGGCCATTTCCGCACTAGCCTCTTATAGCGCGATGATTCCACTTTCAACGTCCTATGGAATCCTGAGGTTTGCAGTTTAGGGAGGAGCCTTGGACTGGTTTAGGGGGTGCAGGCCTTTGCAGTTTAGAGAGGGGCCCAAACCCCAGGATTCTACAGGATGGTGAAAGTGGAATAATAGCGCTATAACAGATTAGTGCAGAAATGGCCTTTGGCTGTGCTGAAATAGATACCGTACAGTATTAGTTGGCAAATCCCGGAGAGAGTTGCAGCCCTATAAGGGTATTGATGTGTGGGTTGTTTCCCTTCTGATCTGGGTCAGGATTGGATCTCGGTCTCCAAGGTGGAGTAAATGCATGAGTCATGCTATTTTTGGTGGAGACAGTAAAACAAACAAATATAGATTTTGGAGATTATGGAGGACTTATCTATTTGAAGAACTGTATTTACATTCTGCCAGAAACAGCAAGGATCTCAGAGGTAATGTTACAATACAAATTATAGTGGTGATCTTTTTTATATCTGATTTATTTGGAATACTTCATATAGGACATCTTTCCAAATCTGTATTGTCACCTTTTTATCGGGTGCTTGAAGTACCGTAACTTGATTGGCAGTCAGTTAGTGGATATATAATTGGTAGACTTTTTCAGATTTCTGCAAATTAAATGTTTGTTTAGTAGCTCAAGAATAGGACTACCTTTTCCCCCCCACCCTAATCCATTAGTTGTTAGTCCCACCTGTAGTGTTTGTTGCTGTGTGCTTTCAAGTTATTTCTGATTTATGATGACCCCTAAGGTGAACTTGTCATGGTGTTTTCTTTACAAGATTTTTTCAGTGCTGTTGGGCCTGTTGTCGCCTTCTTCTGAGGCTGAGAGAGTGTGATTTGCCCAAGGTAATCCAACGGGTTTCCATGCTGAATGGGGATTTGAACCTTGGTCTCCAAACTCATAGTCCAGCTCTCGAACTACTGCAGCATACTGGCCCTTTACCTGTAGTGTAGGCCAGTATTATTTTTGCTTGGACTGGGTTGGGGGATGCAGGCAAGGATTAATTTATGTACTGTTTCCTTTGTTAATATGGCAGTAACAAGGTAACTTACAAAATAGTGAGATGTTATCAATAGAACTTACACCTGATTAAAGATACTACTGATAATTTGTGCTTTAATTAGTTATTTTAGTTGATTGAACAACCGAGTTTGCAAATCGGGAACAGTATTTATGAAGGAAGAAGGATGCTTTGTTTCTAAATTATGCACAGCATGCTCAATAGTAAATACCCTAAAGTAATGGTTTTTAACCTTTTCTTTTCATATCCTAGAGTGGAGTTTTGTCCTTCCAACAGTGTAGCAAGAGAATCTTCATTTTGTTAATGAATGGAAAGATAAACCTTTTTACAGGAAGCCCCCACTTTTTGATGTCCCATTATCTGATGACATAATCTTTTGATGCTTCCAAATTAAGAACAAGCTCCATCAATTCAATGGGGGGGGGGGTTTCTGTTCTTTCATCAGTTCTTCTCGCTTACAGAATCTCTCTTGGGACTTCTCACAAGCACACGCTGCTTTCAAAGCGAGGTGAAAGCGGGAGAAAAGGCACTGAGCCAACTGAGAGACTTTGCAAGTAGTGCGCTTGCAAGTAGTCCTAAATGAGCCCCTGTAAATCCTTCATGCTCCCCACAGTAAAGTACATGGGTTCCATCTTTCAACTAGTTCCATTTTCTGACAGTGCTTTGGTCCTTAACCTGTCAGATAAGTGGAGGAAGCCTGTATTGAGAACTGAGTTCCATTCGGTTCACTGACAATTATTGATCAGTAAGCGTATTTAGCATTGGAAATAGGATTTATTTTTTAATAGGAGCCTTGCTGTGGGCATACGGTGCATTAGCGTAAACCCAAAAAACTGGAAAAGGAGTAGCAAAATGGCATCTACCTGTCCAATCCTACTGTGGCACATTAACAGAAATACTAAAACTCTGTCTTCTATAATGGCATATTTTGTATTATTTTTCTGTGTCTGAGTTGCTTCCAGGGTATAGTAGGAAGTAAAATATATAAATCAGAACAGTAAAACAATTTTTTTAAAAAAAGATGGGGATAACTTCCCCACATAAATGTATGCTTAGATACATATTTGGCAGAGAAGTCTTTTAGATGCTCTGGTATTATAGTTCTTCTGCAAGTCACATCAGGTCAGATGTCCCTCTAGTCATGCACTTTGGTGGCACATGCTCAGAAGGACAAATTTATGTTCCTTCTGTCAGAGATTTCAGCAAATGTAGGTTTTCTCCTCACTATGTGTATAGCAGAAGTTATCTTTTTTTACACAAGAAAAATGAGAAACAACTGGTGGAGTGGTTAGAATTTCAGGGGAAACAGTTCAGTTAGGCTTGGTTAAGAGAAAGACGTAGTTTCATTGTTTTTAATATTTTCCTGTGGGTTTCAGCAGAACTTTTCCCAAGAAGGAAAAAAGGCAGTTGTCAGTATCCGCATAACAAAGCCGATATTAAGAGATGCATCAAAAAAGAGTTGATCAAAGCAAAGTCAGTAAGTTAATTCTCAAAGGGAGAACTTTCAGCGCAGAGTTTCTTTCCAGAGCTGTAACTGAGATTGTGGCAACCTTGGAATGACAAGATATTTATTGACATGAGAGATGAATGGCTGTCATGTAGTATAAGTGTCACTGAACTTAGAAGGTTCTGTGTCAGCTTTTCAAAAAGGTTGGTCTCCAGAGCTATTCATGGCTGTTTCATGAATACAGTCACCACCAGCAAAGTAGTCAAGTGCTTCATCAGTGGAAGTCCTCCTTGTTGTTGTCCGTTTGCAAGTCAAAACTTATCATGGATCTAAGGAGACCTTATCATGGGGGTTTCTTGTCAAGATTTATTCCGAGGGGGTTTTACCTTTGTCTTCCTCTGTGGCTGAGAAAGTATGATTTGCCCAAGATCACCCAGTGGATTTCCATGGCTATAGTCCATAGTTGTAGTCCAATGCTCAAACTACTACGCTACACCAACAAGAAATTCTTACTATTGTCGTTGAAAACCAGTAGTAAAGCTATGCTAAATGGCCTGTGTGGCAACTTTAGATGCTTCACACTAAAGTGCCTCCCAGAATATTAATAGCTGTGTTTAAATATTTGAAGAGATGTCATATGGAGGATGGAGCAAGCCTGTTTTCTGCTGTTGCAGAGACTAGGACATGGAACAGTGGCTTCAAACTTCACGAAAAGAGATTCCATCCAAACATTAGGAAGAACATCCTGATGATAAGAGTGTTTGAAAGTGGGATGTTCTGCCTCAGAGTGTGGTGGAGTCTCCTCCTTTCTTTGGAGGTTTTTAAACAGGTTGGATGGCCATCTATTAGGAATGCTTCAGTGGCATATTCCTGCATGGCAGGGGGTTGGAACTGATGTCTCTTGTGGTCTCTTCCAACTCTGTGATTCTATGAACTTAGTTACCATTGGTCAAGACCACCACATGTAGGCAAAATTTCTATTGGCTTTTGCACAGTGGTACCATTTTGTTAGCATCAGCTGCCATATATGTATTATTACTCTGCCCAGAGATTTCTCATATTGGCTGAAATAGAGTGGAACACATTGGAACCAAGAAGGAAGCACGGTGTTTTTTTCTGATGTCACTGTAGGGTTGTGAGGATAAAGTGGGTATCGTGCGTGTAGCTGTAGCGATGAACTCCATAAAGAAAAGATAGATTTACAGGTAACCAATATACTAATCAAAATATTAAAAGTACAAGGAAGCCTGGCCTTCTTTGCATCCAGCTGTCTTACTAAGAGTAAAGGCAAGAAGCAGTCTCTGCAGTCCTGCAGAGCAAAAGGCTTGTAAAGTATATGTCTTTTTAATTTCTGTTGTTGATAGGGCATATTCTGTTGTATAGACTAGACAGGAAAGAAGATACTGTTTACTCAAATTGCTGATGGAGGTGGACTGCAAGTACCCGTGTGGATGTGTTGCCCCAGCCCTTTCTCTGGAATCTTATTAGCACTGAATCCTTTACTGTTTGTGCACTGATGTTATTCGCTGAATTGGTTTATCCTGGCTTGCCCCTGTGTGTTCTCCAGGAGTCAGATGGGAACACTGGGGAATGTTTTATCTTCTGAACAGATCAAATGACAGAAACAAAAGGGATACTCTCATTGCCAGTCCTTTTGCCCCATTTGACGGAGCCAACTGTTCTTGTCTGGCTTCCCAATTCTAAAGTAGTCTGAACTATGGGACAGCTATGCTGGATGATTCGACAGGGCTTAGAAAGCTTGCAGCTAATGTTGCTGCCTCCTTTCCTTTGAACAGTTGTATGACAAACAGAAATTCAGTATAAGAATAGCTCCACAGATGTGGTCAGTGCATTGATATGGGAAACTTCACTTGCTGAATTTCTTTTCATGGCACTATGAAAGGCACAAGAGCCCTGTCAGAAAAATTATGACAATCCTTCTGTTAGTATTTGCTGAAAATTGGACATCTGTGGGTGGTTACATATCTCTGGTCTTTGTGTTGCGCTCAGCGTTCAGATGCATAAGCAAGCAAATCTTTTGTGCATAAAGATCAAAGTGATGGGAAAAAGCTTTGTCTGTATGAATTCTCCATAAAGGCATATAAGCAGGGATAGTTTCCAAGAAGACTTGCCTCATTAGTAATCTGAAAAAGCATCAAAACCTCAGCCTGAGTACTTTCAAGGTGCTGGCTTCTGTTGGTGCCTGATAGGAAAAATGGAAATGGCATTAGAATCCTATCATGTTAAAGGTTAACTTTGCAGAAGAACATGTCACACATTTTTTGCTCTATGCCTTCAGGTTGTTTCTGACATGGTGAGGTGAACTTAAAGGGAACCTTTTACAGGTTAGTGAAGCTTTCACAGGGTTTTCTTGGCAAGGTTTATTGAGAGGAGGTTCGCCCTTGCCCCCTCTGAGGCTGAGAGTGAGTTTCCATAGCCAACCAAGCCAAGTCTCCCATCAGTGGCAAAGACTGGCAGACTTCAGAGTTTGTAGTCCAAACTAGGAAAAATTTGTGTCCTTCTCAGTTACAGAAAATGTTAAACTGCTTGTTCTCCACCAGTCTTAAGATTGCACAGTAGTGTGCTGTAATAATCAGAAAGGGCTGGAGTGAAATTATTACAAAAGAATCAGTGGGATCTCTTTTTTAATGCATCCCAAATAGGATGCCTCTTTAACAGTGGAGAGATTCTGCTTAAACATCCAGGGTAATTGTAGAAATGCTGCAGGTTGATTCACGTGGAAGTGCGTGTTACAGAAGATGCAATGATTTTTGCAAACAATTGAATCTACAGCAGACAGAAAGAACTGATTATGCAACAGGCCTTTTCTCCCTTTCTTGTGCTGTTTGCAATATATAGTGGTTGTGATACTTCCAGAAGGGCAGCGCTATTGATGAAAAGGCACTCTGGAGCCATTCTGTCTTTCCCTTAATGGATGTTCTTGATAAAAGGAAAAGAAGCAGAAGCAAGGGAAAACATGGGGAAATTTCAAATGGCAGGCATTTTTGTCTGGACCTCTTGTAAAATTCTGTGGACAAGAGGAGATGGTGGCACAAGAATAGCATCATCTGGATGCACCCTTGGAAATCAGAGAGCACCTGAAACCTGGGGCTCAGAGCTGGGAGGCTAGGGGTGGGTGGAAGTAGTGATTATGGTAGCTATCAGTCCTTGTCAAAAGAGCCAGCACAGTTTAGTGGTTCGAGTGTTGGACTATGACTAGAGACTAGGGTTCAAATTCCCGCTTAGCCATGGAAACCCATTGGGGGAATCTTGGGCAAGTCACACTCTCTCAACCTCAGATGAAGGCAGAGGCAAACCTCCCTCTGAACAAATCTTGCCAAGAAAGCACCATGATAGGTCCACCTTAGAGTTGCCATAAATCAGAAATGATGTGAAGGCACACAACAACTGTTTCAAAATAGCAAATTTAAATAAGTTCCTATTACTGATGCATTGATAACTGGGACACGTTGTCCCAGATATCTCTCTTTACTGCTCTGTCAGAGATCAGAGCAACAATTAATGAGGCTTATTGACTTAACTGTAGCTGTGCGTCAAGGGATTGCTGTCCAGAGGAGGTAGATTGCATGTGTGTTGCAAAGTTGCACTCAGCTAACATAATCATTTGATTAGATACTGTTTAAAATCTCCTCCTTACTCCTGTCTCCTGCAGTGATAGGTATCTATCTGTATTGAGCATAATTTTTTTTTATTTCCTTGGCTCTTAATAAAGTATATTGTGATTTCTGTAGCAATTTTTTTTGTTTTGTTTTGTTTTTTGGGCTGCCAGATCATAGTTATTTGCTACCCTGCTAGTTGTGAGGCGTGAACTTGCAGCTGCATGTGAATTGATGTTAGTCTGTGTGAACAACTGGATGAGGTGCAACAGCCAGTTTTCTGTACTTGTTACTATCTGGGGGTCACAGAGACTGATAGAAGTGCCAAAAGGGAAACGTATTGGATGCGGCCTCTGGTTTTGAAAAATGGCTATTTTTGATCCCTATGATCTACAGCTTCTGCAGGCTTCCAGGGGCCTTACCATACCACACAGTTGTAGTACCCTGATTCCATTTCAGCTGCATCCTGTGGAATACTGGCCTTAGCGATTTGGTGAGCTCTCAGACTGAAATTTCTGCACACTCTTTCTTAACCTGCAGATTCCCAGTTTTCATGGGATAGAACCATGATGTAGAATCATAGTGCTATAACTGTATAGTGTAAAAGAGGTCCAGGAAACACCTTGGATTTGCCTTCTTCATGCAGAAGTGTGCAGAAGCTTAAGTGCCACCACACTAGAGAGTTATATTTTTCTAAGATGCCCATCATTAAGGAGGGTAATGCAGGTGGGAGCTGACATTCAGCTATCTTTAAACTACACAAGAAATGCAAGAAGGCAGCCCAAAAGAAGAGGGCAAACCATCTGTTTTGAATGTGAGGCAGAGACACTAAAATCTTTTGGGGCAAAGCAAAGGAGAGACTTTATTTCTGGGTGTCATTAAATATGAGTCTGTCTTATTACTACTACTACTACTACCTTTATTCTACCCTGCTTTTCTCCCTGAGGGGACTCAAAGCGACTTACAAACTTAAAAGAAGCATAGTTAAAACTGTGGTATACAAACGTTAAAACACACATTAAACAACAATAATGATTAAAACAATGTTAAAATACACATTAAAAACAGCATATAAAGAACAAGCTAACTCTCGAAGATTTTGGCCAGTTTGTTGTGTAAAAGAAGGGCCAGAAATATTATATCTGAGATCAGAATAGAAGAAGAAAGAATTACAAAACAAGAGGGAATAAAATAAACCTTCTATAAATACTATGTGAAGCTGATGAGTAAGATCTCAAAATCGAAAAAGCAACGAGAATTGGAAGAATACTTGGAGAAAATGAATAAAATGAGATTCAATGAAGATCAAAGACTGAATCTATTTCAATGATGGAAGTTGTTGAGGTTATCAGAAATTTGAAGAATGACAAAGCTCCAGGACCGGATGATTTTACTGCAGAATATTACAAAATTATGGAACATGAGATTTCAATACCCTTACAAAGTACAATAAATGAGATAATAAAGGAAGGAGTACCAGACACATGGAAAGAAGCTAATGTGGTGCTGATTCCGAAAGAAGGCAGAGACTTAATTGATGTAAAGAATTATAGACCAATATCACTTTTGAATACAGATTATAAGATTTTTGCTTCAATCCTAGCAGCGAGACTTAAAGTGCTGTCAGAGGTCATTGATGAAGACCAGAATGGTTTTTTACCAAAAAGATCTTTGAGAAACAATATCAGAACGGTCTTAAATATAATTGAATATTATGAAAAACATAATGAATGGAAAATGGCTATGATATTTGTAGATGCTGAGAAAGCTCTTGATATGATCAGTTGGCCATTTATGAAGATGGCGGTTAAACAGGTGCAGGCTGGAAATAAATTTGTCTCATGGATTGAAGCAATTTATAGTCAACAACAAGCTCGATTGGTCATTAATGGTGAAATAACACAATTGATAGAACTGCACAGAAGGACAAGACAAGGGTGTCCTTTGTCTCCTCTGTTGTTTATCATGACAATGGAAATACTTAACAATGCTATAAGAGAAGACAAAGACATAAAAGGAATTCAAATTAAGAAATATCAATATAAGCTAAAAGCCTTCGCTGACGATTTGGTTTTATTCTTGGATGATCCAGGGAGCTGTATTAAAGATCTTATTGGAACAGTTCAAGAATATGGCGAATTCTCTGGATTTAAAGTCAACAAGGAAAAAGTTTTGTTAACCAAAAATATGACTGAGAGAGAAGAGAAGAAATTAGCACATTTAACAGGATTTGATAGAGGACAAAAGGCAAAGTATCTAGGTATCTGGATAGCAAAAAGAAATAATGAGTTATTTCAGAATAACTATGAAAAAAATGGAAAGAAATAACAAAGGATTTGGAAAGTTGGACTTCTATGCGCTTATTGATGATGGGGAGGATAGCAGCAATAAAAATGAATGTACTTCCAAAAATGAACTTTTTGTTCCAAAAATCTTCCTATCATAACAAATAGTAAGCCTTTTTTACAATGGAAGAGAGAACTAACTAAATTTATATGGCAGGGAAAAAAACCCAGGATAAAATGGAGTATTATGGCAGATCAGAAAACCAGAGGTGGAATGGGACTACTTGACTTTCAGTTATATTTCAAAGCAGGGTTTTTACGTGGATAAAAGACTGGGTTGATCTACACGATATGAGAACGCTGGCATTGGAAGGTGCAGATTTGAGGATGGAGTGGCATGCCTATATATTTTATGATAAAACAAAAATAGATAAAGATTTCACACACCATTGTATTAGAAAAATCGCTTTTGAAAATCTGCAATGAATATTGGACTAAAAACATATGGCAGCTCCCCACATGGGTGTCCCCTCAAGAAGCGTTTTTTGGAAGATGGACTGAAACAGATAAATGGTTGCGATATGATGATATATTAGAGAAGTCAACTTCTAATAACCTCAAGATTAAAACAAGAGAAAAACTGGAACAAGAAAGAATAACATTAAATTGGTTCCCTTACAGACAGTTAACTGAAAGATTTCAGATGGACTTAAAAACATATGGAATAGAACTAAAAGAGAAAACTGGAGTGATCAAATGGCTGTTTGAAAATCCGCCTCACTTATTAGCTCATATATATCAAGAAATAATACAGCAGGAAAGGCAAGAAGAAACAGTTAAGACAGCAATGATTTTGTGGGCTCAGAATATTGGACACTGAATTCAATTAGATTCTTGGGAACAGAGTTGGAAAAGAACACAAAAATTTACAGTAGCCCAGAATCTGAAAGAGAACTATTATAAGCTGTTTCATAGATGGTACATGACACCAGACAAACTAAAAAAGATTTATAATACAGGTACTGGTCTCTGTTGGAAATGTCAGAAAGAGGTCGGTATGATATACCATATGTGGTGGACGTGTCCTAAGGCTAAGAAATACTGGAGTGAAATACATAATAAAATTTGTGCATTAATGAAAGTTCAGTTTGCTAAGATACTGGAATTGTACTTGTTAAATATGACAGATGTATTAGAAGGTACTGGTATAAAGAAGTACTGGAGAATAATACTATATATGATAACAACAGCTCGTATTGAATATGCAAAGCTTTGGAAAATTCAGCAAATATCCACAATAGAGCAATGGTGGGGAACATTTATTGAAAATAGAAATGCTAATATGGTCTCTCGGAGATTAAAAGGGAAATAGATGATGAGATTCAAAAAGAATGGCAAATTGTAATGGGTAATTACTGGGTACTGTCAGATGAAAATGAGTAATTCATGGTAAAGATAATCAATGAGGGGGCAACTGGATATATACCATGGGCTGGAATGTGGAGATGGAAATGCAAGAACTAACATGTAATATTAGCATTATAATGTGGTACAATAATATAAACATGTCAAGAGATATAGAAAATGAAATCTAGATCAGTGTGGAAGATCAAAAATAATTCATGTAAATTTACAGTTATAATTGTTTGCTTTATATGTGAATTTGAATAAAATGATTTTTTTTTAAAAAAAAACCAGCATACAAATAGCAGTTAAAAAAACAGCACCATTCTATATACAAATTACATATTAAATGCCTGCCGGAATAGGAATGTCTTTGCTGTCTCGCGAAGGTAGGCAGGGAGGGTGCCAGTCTAACCTCTTTGGGCAGGGAGTTCCAGAGCCTGGGAGCAGCCACTGAGAAGGCCCTCTACCGTGTTCCCACCAAATGTTCCTGTGAAGGTGGTAGGACAGAGAGACTTGTGCTTAACTTGTATCCAGACAAATAACTGAGTCAGATTGTTGTGAAGACTTACCAGAGAGTTCATGTCCATATGGAATTACTGGGAAGATATTTTGATGTCCAAAAGACACCTCTTTGAGATTTCAAAAAGAGCTGGGCCTGATGAATCCATTGCTGGGTCATCACCCTGATTTCTTTGGGGAAGGGAAGGGTAAAATAATTTACCACCACAAAATTGGTGATGCCACTGATTCATCTGTCTTCACAAAGGAAAATATAGGAAGAGTTGTACAGTGGCTGTTAGTCATAACTCCAGGTTAAATGGAGCCAACAAGTTTGGAGATAATATATCTCCACACCTCTGGATGTGTGGAGTGAATTCCAGGGTTCAAGATTGTAGTGGTATCTGGTCAAACACATTTGGAAGCAGAATATGTAACACAATCAGGGTTGAGATTATATGGTCCTTCAGATGTTGAATTGGAATTCCCATCAGCCCTGGCCAGTACAGTCAGTGGTAAAGAATGCCAGGAATTGCAGTTAAACATCTGGAGGGCCACAGATGGGCACTTGATCATATGTTACTGCTTTGTTTTTACTTCTTTGATTGCACTCAAACAGTTAAATTGAGTAGGGAAGACTGTAGCCCTTCAGATGTTGGCTGGGGTTGATGCAGGTTGGATTCACATCATCTGGAGGGCCACAGGCTACAGGTGTCACCCCCCCAATTATCCAGTGAAAGTTGCAGTGCAGATAGTTTACACCATTACTCCTGGGATGAGTGCATCTGAAAGCCTGCAGAACCAGGTATACAATTTGAAGTGGTATAGTCCAGACACATTTTACTATCTTAGTAGGAAGCAGGTCTTAAGAGTCTGTATTCTACCATCTTTTCTTTCCTAGTTGAAATTGTAAATGCAGTAAGTCTCACGTTTTTTCTTTTTTCTCTTTGTATAGGTAGGCTGCAATATTAAAGTGTTTTCCCTGGGGACTATGTGGGATGAACGCATTTGTAACAGATAAAGTGAGTTCCAATTTTATGTGATATGCATAAAAGTTTTTTTAATATTATAAAGAATATTTTTTCATAACCTGAAACAACTTTAAGAAAATATTAGGACTAATATTATAAATGGCAATAATCTGGAAAACACCCATATGAGCTGGAGATCCACCTCATTTTTTAAGCTTCTCTCAAGATATGTGGGTTTATTGTTCTCATCATCCCTAAGCATTGGCCATGCAGATGGGGGCTGAAGGGAGTAGTAGGCCAAAGACAGATGGAAAGATCAAGGTTGGAAGGGCTGCCCTAGACTTTCGTCTAGTGATAGCAATCAACTAGTCATATTGGAAAGAGCTTTCGTATTCTAAACCCTAGCTAGGTAGACTGTAGTTTAGATGCTGTGAAACATAATAGGATTATAATATGATATCACCTCCATATGTCATGAGTTGGAATCCTTGCTGTTGGACCCATTTTTTTGTTTTGCTTTTCGGTTCTGGAGCCATGTCATAATTACCTTGGCTGTTTCAAGTCTGTTGCCAGACAGCTGCAGGGTTTTTGCTGTGCTGTTTCACCTCTTTGAATGACAGAGTTGGGTTTTACTATATAAGGTTCCATTGCAGCTGTCCCATCTACATCTAAGCTTAACTTTCAAGTATACCTGTTTTAATGTTATAATCCAGGAGTGGCAAAATTGTTGCTTTCCTGATAATGCTGAACTGCTGCTCCTGTAAGCCTTAGCCCCTGGTAAGAAATGCTGGGAGTTGCAGTCCAACAGTAGGTGGAGGGAGCACACTTTGCCTGCACTGAGTGGGGAGGCAGGTGTGTCTGGCTGACTATTTCTTTCTTAGTTGTTGAGGAAAGGGAAAAGAGATTAAATATGTCCCTTATGGATAGGCGACTGGACTGCAGGTCTGATGTGTTTTAATTCATTTCGGGGTTCCCAAGATAAAATCTGAAGAGCAATTACAGGGTGTGGGAAAAGAGCAGATTGATTTAGGAGTAAAGCAATCTGATTTCCATCAGCAGGTGGGAAGGTATTTGAAAGAGTGCACAAGATGCAAATGATCCATTAATCAATATATGTATCCTTCTTGCACATGACTGCTTGAGGTGTGAGTTTCATTGGGTGTGTAGTGCAGGAATTGTCTTTGTTCAAGCCAAAATTCCAAAGAGTTTGGCTTATCATAAGTAAGTTGTATATTGATGCAGCCTATTTGCTTGGTTCCTCTTATCAGCGCGAGTGTCTGAACTAACCTGTTGCTGCCCCTGTTGTTGGTGTCTGGCAGCAGGGCTTCACAGATCCCCTTGTGAGGGCTCTGTGGACCCCAGGTTAAAAACCGCTCTACTAAGCTTTTGTCTGCTTTAGCAGCTCTTGTTGGTAGGACGACCCAAGCAGGAAAAAACCAGATTGTTTGTAGTAGTACATGGCTCATTCGCAGCCAGGTTTCACCATAATCCTTGCATTTCACTGTATGTGAATGTAATCAACATTGACTGGAAAACTTTTGTAATCCAGCAAATAAAATGTACATTGAACCAAACGATTGGTTTATTGTGCTTTCCTGATGCAAAAAGTGGTCGTTCAGGGTCATTGTACCTAGCGACTTTTTCATGATCCAAAGGAAGGATTTTTAAAATATCTATCTTCAAGGAACCTTTTCCATATTAAGGTTTTTACAGGGGAGTTTCTGTATGCACATTTACCATGGAATTCTGGTATGTGGTAGAGAATTCAGTGGACGGTGCTGGTGCTTACTTTCAAGGTTACCGTATTTGCTGGCATATAAGATGTACCCCCCCAAATACCCTCTGAAAATGGGATGCATCTTATATGCCAGTGCATCTTATATACTGGCAAATACGGTAATGCCACATGCATAGGGAAGGGAGGGGGAGCAAAAGGAGTTCTCCCCACCCAGGCAAAACAGGAAGAGAGGAGGTGGAGGAAGCCTGGTGCAGCACTTTTTTCATCCCCCTCCTGTGCATTTTGACTCTGCTGGGAGTTCTCCCTGCTGAAGCAAGACAGGAAGTGGGCGGAAGCCTGGTGCAGCACTCCTTTTATTCCCTTCCTTTCCTGTGCACTTTGCCTTATCAGGGAACTAAAAAATTTTTCCTGAAAAATACTCCTTGAAAAGTGGGGTGCATCTTATATACCAGTGCATCTAATACACCAGCAAATACAGTATTTGTTTTATTTATTTATTGATAGTATTGGCTAAATATGTTGGGATTGCCCATTGCTGTAGTGAGAATGTAATCAAAAAAATCTGGAACAGTACTGCTCAGAGTGGTGATCCTTGGATCGGTGCTGGTCTGTGACTTGGTTCCCAGTCCAGGGAAAGTTTCTAGGAAGCAAAGAAACACTTGTAGCCCATGTGAAGAAATATAGGACTGGTTTTTGGTAGATCAGGAAAATAAATTGCTGGTCCCTCATGTCAGATAATCTGAGACTGATCTAGAATGCACCCAGTGCTCTCTTGCATTGCAGCCACCTTTCAGGAAAGCTTGTTTACTACTCTTGATCTGTACAAGCTTTTGAGGACTCCCTCACCACATGTTTGCCATGACCCAGTGGACCAAAATGTCTGACCAGTTGTTTTTTATTTCTATATAGATGGTATCTCATTAAATGCCACTCCTGTCGCAAACCTAAAGAAGACACCCCTTTAGTCAAAATGGCAAAGTACAGACTCATCCTGCTGAGGCACGGTGAAGGGGCCTGGAACAAAGAGAATCGCTTCTGTAGCTGGGTAGATCAAAAGCTGAGCAGTGATGGGGTGAAAGAAGCTCAGAACTGCGGCAGGCACCTCAAAGCGCTCGGTTTCGAGTTTGACCTTGTCTTTACGTCCATCCTCAGCCGTTCCATTCAGACTGCCTGGCATGTCCTGGAGCAGATGGGGCAGGAATGGGTTCCTACTGAGGCTTCGTGGCGGCTGAACGAACGGCATTATGGTGCCCTGATAGGCCTCAACCGGGCTGAAATGGCTCTGAACCATGGTGAAGAACAGGTGAAAAGGTGGCGAAGGAGCTACGATGTCACCCCGCCTCCCATCACTGAATCCCATCCTTACTATCATGAAATCTATAACGATCGCAGATATAAGCACTGTGATGTGCCCTTGGAAAAACTTCCCAAAGCTGAAAGCTTAAAAGAAGTGCTTGATAGACTTCTTCCTTATTGGAATGAGAGGATAGCACCGGAGGTGAAGAAGGGCAAGACCATTCTCATTTCTGCTCATGGGAACAGCACGAGGGCTCTGCTAAAACATTTGGAAAGTAAGTTATCATCACTGTTGGTTTTAGGCTTTGTAACTGTAACGTAACCCTTATTACTAGAGGAGCCTTCCTTTGGCCTTTACTATTAGAAGCGGTAAACTGCATGAGGACTTTGGAAAAGGCCTTTTGAGCTGTGGCCCCTCAGTTGTGGAATGCCCTCCTGTTGGAGGCTCAGCTGGTGCTGATTCTACCTTCGTTTTGGTCCTAGATAAAACATAGCTTATGCTTGCAGTTGTCTCTAACAGAATTCTGGCTCTCATGTCTCCACCTGACGTACTTCATGGAGTTGCTGTGAGAATAAAAATAGGAAAGGAAGAGGACACCATACACTGCCTTGAGCTCCATGGAGGAAGTGGGATAAGAAGTGAATGAATAAATAAAATTATGCTGTGCAAAGTTGCTTAGTGTGATAGACTTATATACCATGAGTAGCATAGGCAACACATGGTTTTGACCTGTCCAGAGAGGGGTAGAAGGGCTCATGGAAAGGAATTAAAGACCTGACATGCAGTAATCCAGTTACACTTGCTTCATAAACACTGTGTTTGCTCCTCTCCAGCTTGGCAGATGGAGGCAAGCAACCCAAAGGCATTGTTGATCAAGGGGGGAATACTGTTTCTCTGTAAGTACTTAGGACTTTCACTAGAAGCAAAGATGGTTAAGCTGAGTTTTCATATTCTGGATGTGCCACGAGATGACTTGACTCATTGGAAAATACAATAATGCTTAGTAAAGTGGAAGGGAGTAGGAGAAGAGAAAGCCCATATTATAGGTGGATTGAATCAATGAAGGAAGCCCCTGACCTTGAATATGCAAGGCTTTAGCAGAGTGGTTGATCACCAGGGCTCTTGGAAGTCTCATTCATAAGGTCATCATAAAATTGACTTGCTAGCAAGTAAAAACAACAAACTTTAGTCTTTGACCAGACTTTGGGAAAAGTTAAAAAACAAAACAAAAAGCTACAGGTTTCAGTATGTTCTCCAGTTGGCCATGTTGACTTGTGTCTTTGCAAGGAATGTTGCTGAACTTTTGTATACCTAGAGCTAATGCAGTCTTTAATTCTGGGTGTGTGTTCTTCCCTTGAGTAATTAAACAACTGCCATCCAGAAATATTAGAACTGCTTCTTCTGTCTGAGCTGCATATATAGTTTCAGCATTTCCCAATATCAAACCTACTTACCTTTCAATTGTCAATTAAATTGGCAGGGTTCAATGCTGCTTAGGCCAGGCCACTTCCTTAAAAGGCTGATAGTGGAGTAAGTTAATAATAATTCCTAGGCTCTGGCCAAATTTGGCCAGGCCTTTTATGAAGAGGTGACTCTGACATGAGCACCTTCATAAATCAAAATGGTATGTCTTCATTTACTGTGTTAATCCCAGAGCCAAGCCGTAAAAGTGGAAGAGCATAGGGCTGTTTAAAAGTAGCGCAGTTTGCTTGAGTGGTTTGCTGAGGGCCAGTTCTTCTCTTGCTGTCCAGGTGAAGTCTGTGTTACTGGCATTTGGGGAGAGGTAACAGAGATATGATTTAGCTCAATGGCAGAGCACAGGTTTTGCATGTACAAGGTCCTAGGTTTGGTCCCTGATGTCTCTAGATAGGACTAGAAAAAAAATATCCTGTCTGAAACCTTGGAGATCCACTGTCAGAGTCAACAGTATGTGGGCTGCTCATGCTTTGACTCAGTATAAGATAGTTTCCTATGATCCTAGTGAGGAAATCAAACAAGGTGACATAAACTCATTCCTGGAATTTTGGGTTGTTCAGATGCAGGAAATATGGATACTGTTCTGTTCTAGTCAAAGGAAGTTACTGGTTTAAAATGATACTGTTTTCCTATTCTCAGCCTTCAGGGTTATATAGTTAATGGATCTGACCTTTTCAGCTGGCTGTCATAGGCAGATGAAGCCTAGCATATGGAGTTTGCAATCAGGGGGAGGTTCCTTCTAGCCATCATGTCTCTCCCCTTTGAAAACAGACTTATGGCAATCCTAAGGTGAACCTATCACGATAGCTTTCTTGGCAAGATTTGTTGTGTTTGCCTTTCCTTGACAATGAGAGAATGTGACTTGTCTGATGTCACCCAGTGGATTTCCATGGCTGAGTGAGGATTCAAACCCAGGTCTCCAGCATCACAGTTTGAAAATGAGAGAGCAGTTTCAGCACGTGGACCCCTGCCACTGCCACATTCCTTTTGGTGCTGCTGTTGGTGTCCAGCAGTAGGGCTTCATTGACACCAGGTTGAGAACCACTGACCTTAGAGGTACAGATATGCCTTTAACAGGAAATTTGATATCAGAGGCAAAATAACATGGAAAGAATAGAGACAGGTTCCTACACTACAAGAAAGAAAGCTGAACATGATTCATCAGACTTCTGACTCAAAACTAATGATATGCACACATGAAATGGAACAACCAAGTTGACAAGCCTTACATAAGTAAACAAAAACATTTTAAACATTCTATAGATCACCTGGAGGCTTCTTCCATAGTGCATTTAAAGACAACTTTTTCTTTCATTAAGCTCCATTGTTCTTATGATTTCCATTTTGGTGGCCAGATTGATAGAACCTTGCATTTTTAACATGCTGGTGAAGCTGGCTTATCTGCTCTCCCCTTTTCGCTCTGTTTTGCTGCTAAGGGATTATGGGGGAAGCTGCTGTTTACCTTGCCTTTTGTAGGCAGGAACACATGGCTACAGTAGGCAAGGCTAGACTTATCTAGAGCAGAATCCTCCTGTATTCCAACTCAAGCTTTATTTATTGCATTTTTACTACAGACAACCAAACACCAGTAGTCTGTGTTTCTTCAGTCCTTCACCATCCTCCCAGGACTGATACTGCTAAAAGAATCCTCCTGCCCAGCTAGACAGAGAATGAGGAATGAGGCTGGGCATGTGTAAAAAGCCTTTATAAAATGTAGTGTCATTGCCAAAGGCTTTGTTAGTTGAGGCATGTCTGTACTTCAAGTGACCCATAAAGTATTTTTGTGCCCCTTGAAGAACTTAGGTTTTAGGTGTTAGGTTTGTCAGTTCTTGGAGCTATACATTTTACCATATTCTCTGTTTCAGAAATGGAACCTACTTTCACAGGGACTGCTTTGTCAGTGAGCCTCTCTGGCAAGTGTATTGTTGACTTTAAGCCCAAAGACTTTGAAATATGTTAGGTACTTGATTACCAGATTAGCCTGCCTAGCATGTGCATAGATGTTGTTTTTAATTAGCCACTTCCAAGGAAAACATTTTAAAATAAACTCTCCTTTCTGATTCACTTATGAAGCTTTTTGAAACAAGACCCCTTCAAAGAGAGGGCACACTAATCTCTTTGCATTCTTTGTGCTAGGGAGGAAAAGGCAGGTGACTTTGCTAGCCACATAAAAAGAAGATCTGAAATGGCAAATTAAGGAATCTGGCAAGCTTTTCATTGGACTTATGTTGAGTGGAAGGGAAAGATCTGGCAGAATGTGTTAACCAGCAATCATGACTTACTGGTTGGATGAAGGTGATTCATTTAGTGATGGAGTAACTCTTAGTAGTTTGCATTAAGTGCTTCTTTTCTTTACTCAAATCCCTAGCTTTGAAAACGAGCCATTTTGCCCTGTACTTGCATGGGCAGCAATTTCAACCAAATGTTAGTTGGATTATTCTGCAGATAACTTGCTAGCAAAGATATTGCTGTCTGTTGCATTTCAGGACCAAGCACTTTAAAACTGATGATTTTATTCCAAGAATGTAGTCTCATTTCCTCTGAGCTGCCTTCCCAAAATGCAGAGGAATAGGTGTTCTGTTGTTTTATCTGGAACACCATAAAAAAGGCTGCATGGCAGCCAGTAGACCGTAAGGTACATCCTGGAACACTTTCATCCATGTGTTAACTTGATTTGACCATATGGCTTTGCCCTTTCCCCCTTGCTAACTGAAAAGCAGGCTGAAAATACAAACCACAACTTTTGTAGAAAACAAGAAATATATTTAGACAAGCATTCTCATACTGTCAAAATATTGAGGTCTAGAGAACCAGCATAGTGTGGTGGTTTGAGTCAAGAGACTAGAGTTCAAATCCCTGCTTGGCCATAGAAACTCACTGTGTAACCTGGGACAAGTCACACTGTTTCAATCTCAGAGGAAGGCCAAAGCAGTCCCCATCTGAACAAATCTTCTCAAGGAAACCCCATGATAGGGTCTCCATAAGTTGGAAACAGCTTGAAGGCACACAACAACAATGACAAAGTAGCATATGTCAATATCAAGTTAAACTTTATAATGTTGAAATAATTCAAGTGTGCATTATACACAGGAATTCTCATTTCCCATTGCTGTAGACTGGCTTGTATGAAAACCTTCAAATTACATATTTAGAGTAAAACCTTGCCACGAAAAGCATTTTGCTTATTCCAAAGGAGAAATATTTCATAGTAGAGTGTTTCCCAGTGTCTCTGAATCTCAATTTTTCTAGTTTCCCACTAGAAAAGTTCAAGAAAGTCCTCCTTTTCAGTTTCTCTTTTTACTTGTGAGTCTTCATATCTTCAAGTAGCTCTAACATTATATGGCAATGGACAATTTCCTGAGTTATCTAAGTAATAATGTGGACTCCAGTGCTTTTGCTCCATTTGGCTTGGCGAAAGCTGCTGGGATTGCAACACTCAAAGAAATGTGGAGGCAGCACTGCAATGAAAGTTCACTTGGGTTGTGTTACAAGCATATGAAGTAATGAGACACTGGCCTTGGTTGAGACTTAAGGCAATATGCAGTGGCACGATGCCAACTTGTAGAAATTTCAGGAGACTTGGAGAGATGAGACCAAGCAAGAAAAGGGGTTCAAGTCATTCATCCAAGGCTGCTTTTTCCTGTTTACAAATTAACTTTTTTTTTCTTGAAGTGAATGTAAACAAATTGAAACAACTGCTAACAAGAGAAAGTCTAAGAGGGAGCCTTCCATTGATTTAATACTATGTAATGGAGTGCTTTCTTAGAAAAGTGAGGAGGTGTATGTTTAAAGGGCATGACTCTTGTTCCCTGGGCTAAATGTAGGGGCTGATCAGAGTCAGCAAAAATTCCCCATGTTCTCCAGTGCCAGTTCATGCTATCCAGTGCTCCTACTGTTTTCCTTTTCGTAATTATGCTATCCCCTCTGGTTAACAAATGTCTGTTTTTTTACATTAAAACTGTTTTTCCAAGCTATTCCTTCCTGCCTGGCTGCCTGTAACGAGTAACATTTGCCTTCTGGTGACAGGGACGGTTGCTTTTGCAAACTGGAACTGGTTCCTTCATCTGCTGGTTGTTATTTGCAAGCAGCAGTTTCACAAGAGAAGGATTATATGGACTGGCAACGTGACAGTCTTGCTGCATTTTTTTCCAAAAAATATGTAAAAGAAGCCTCTTTAAAGTCTTATAACAGATACAGGGTTTTATGTAAGGGTGTACATTGCAACATCTGTTAGTGTGAGTTAAGATCATGTAGTAGTCGCATTCTCTCAGCCTCGGAAGAAATCATTAGTTAACTCCCTCTGAACAATTCTTGCCAAAAAAACCCCATGATAGAGTCTTCATAAGTTGAAGATGACTTGAAGACACACAACAACAGCAACATCATCATCAATAGAGTATATAGCTTTATTAAGCATGACAGGCAAAGGCAACCCCCTCCCCACACAATGAAAGAATGGAAGAATTGGTTAGTAGGTGTTGAGGTTGTTTCTTGCCCCAGATAGGCTACTCTGACAGACATTTATTTGGATGTAAGTCTATTTGATTTCAGTGTGTCTTGGATTGCAGCCTTGGATTGCAGACTGTGAATTGCCCATGGGATCCCCTCCCTCTTTCTTAATGTATCAAGCAGTAGATGGATTTACATCTCTTGAGAAGGCTCACTGTTTGTTCAGCTGTCAGCAGTTTGTCCTTTTTTCTATTGTTTTTAAATGCCAGGGGTGGATTTATGTTTTGCAGCTGTTCGGTGCCCCACCACACCTCTCCACCCCCTTATTAGTCACAAGTAGCAGACATTTGGGACAAATTCTGTCATTTTCTGCTGGATTTGATGATGTGTGCAGTTTCTGTAGATATGGCAGAACTGGCATAGCCAGCCGATCCCCCCTCTGGCAAAATCTGCCTCGCTTCCTCACTGAGCTTTGGCTAGTACAGTTGCGCCATTGTTCATAGTCACACTGACTCATTGGTTTTTATCCTCAAATGCTCGAGTGGAGAGAGACAAGGAAAATGGGAAGGCTAGGGAGGTCATACAGGCTGGCCACTGCCTGGCACTGGAAAACCAGAAGAGGGCTACAGAAAGGCACAGCATTATGAAGTTGTGGAATTGAAGGCCACAAGATGGGTTGATAGCTTCTGTCTTCACCACTTTTAGAAGATTCTTGGACATATTTATTGTGAGTATAAGGCTGTGAGAATCATCTGAGTGAAAACTGGAGAGGGTTCTTATACCCTTAAGATGAGGAGGGAATTTTAGCAAGTGATGCTTATTACCTGATTCAATGACAAGGAACACCTGCTGAAATTCCCTCTTCTGCACAAACATTAAAGGTACAGAAACCCTCTTCTGGCAGTCCTAACGACTATTAGTTATGCGGGCTATTTAGATGCTACAGTTTATTTAATTAAAATTATTTATAGTATTGCTATAAGAGAGTAAGATGAAGAAAAAGAGGAGAGCTAAAAATTCAAATAGCAGAGAAAAGGATAAAAGGGTAGATGATAAACGATAAATCCAGATAAGCTGAGACATAAACCTTGTGTAGAAAGAGATAATCATATATAAATGGTGTTTAAGTCCAACCGTGTATATTATGGTCCACAAAATACAAAGCACTTAAAGAATTAATTTTTATTTTCGTCCCAGAGTGACAAATAGAGTTGTACGGAATTTTAGGCTAACAAGCGGGTAAGGAAAAAGCAGGATATTGATTAGAAGGACGGAACGAACTAAATGTGCTAAGAAAATTAAAGATAGGATATAGGTAACAATGCCGATAATAGCAATAGCAATAGCATTTATTTCTATACCGCCTATCAACTAGTGTTATCTAAGCGGTTTACAATGTATTTTAGCTAATTGCCCCCAACAAGCTGGGTACTCATTTTACCGACCTGCGAAAGGATGGAAGGCTGAGTCAACCTTGGAGCCTGGCAGGATCGAACTCACAACCTTGTGATTGCAGTACTGGCATTTAACCACTGCGCTGCCAGGGTTAGAGAATTCTAAATATAAAAAGGAAGTCATATGTTTTTCTTTGTTGCATGGAATGGGGTTATTAGGGTTATTTGTAAAGTATGTTTTACGTATGATTGTTTTGTCGTGTGTGTTTTGATGATGAGGAGAAAGATGAGAAGTAATGTAACGGTATCTTTGTGGAAAATCCAATTAAAATAAAATAAAATAATTTATATTCCCACCCTTCAGCTATGAAGATTCTCAAAACAGCTTGCAGTTAATTACTTTTGACAGTTCTTTACCCTCAGGCTTAAATCTAAATGAGACACAAGACACAATGAAAAGCAGGTGGATGGGTGGGAATTAGGCTCAGCAACTCCTGGCTGCTCCCCTACTTCTTCTGAGTCCCAGCAATGACTGTTGGAATTTGAAGGAGGGGGCTCTCACCAGCTTTCAGGCACGATGCTACTATCCCTGGCTGCTATCCTCCATTTCAGGCCACAACAGCAGCAGTTGGAACATGGACCACGTGGTCTCACCAGCTGCTGGACCTAGGTGCAGTGGAGAAGTGGGGTGTGTGTGTGTGTGTGTGTGTGTGTGTGTGTTTGTGGTGGCTTGATAAAAGTTCAGACTTACGCTTTCAGTCATTGCTTGTGAGCGTCTTAGAAGGGGCTGGCCACTGTCACAAAAAAGATATGACCCAGCCCAGTGTGGCTCTTTCGTTAACAAAGAGGAAGGAGAAGACAGAAGAGCTCTTGCTGGCAAATTCAGAGACGAATAGTATAGAATAGAATCTTTATTACGCTCATAGACCAGCACAGGTAAAAAAGGAATACAGAATAAAAAGAAGGTAAAAACACAGATTAAGAACAATACTTAAAACATCCCTTCAGGTTACACAGAGGTATTCAGAGGTAGATAGTGATGCAAAGGCAGAGGAGAGCCTTTTATGATATGCTAGAACCTCTACTGCTGTGAGTGTGTAAATCTTGGAACTGAACCTTGAGACTTTATATAGCATGAGCCCCCAAATGGCATGGTTTGGCTCGGTCTGCTTATTCCCTTTTTGTCCCCACTAGGGACGGGCAGGATGGATTTAATGTGGTCTGTTTCCATTTTGGATGTGCATACCATTTAAGTCCATCCCATGCCACTTTCATCTGGATTTTTTAAAAGGAAAAGCCCACATGATTTTACCAACATTTAATCATTTTTGAGACCTACAAAGTACGTGGTTCAGTGGTAGCTCTTTGTTTATTTTACAAGTTTAAGCTGCTTGGAGAACCAGAAAGCACGGTGCTTGCTGCATGAGGTTGAAAATTGCTCTAGGAAGCATCCGTACATCATTACATGCTGTGCCTTCCTCAGTCATTGAGCAGGAAAAAAATTTAAAAAGATTACTGGCCCCACCATCAGTATGTAGGGCAGCCATCTTTTTTTATGCAATTGTTTAGGAAGGCTACAGCTTCTTTTTGCAGCATTTTCAGAAGTATTCTCCACCCACACAGCAGGCGCTATGCTTTCTGGTGCTCCAAGCAAGCTTGGATTTTTTTTTTAAAGTTCCCTTTAAAAGGCATCCCTTGGGCCTTGTAGAAAAATTGCAAGTAATTTAGCCACATGACAGATGCATTTGTAGAACTGCAGGTTAATCTGAGTATTTATGTTTTAGTCTGAGCACAGATCCAGTCTGCAGGATGTGAATCAGCTGGGCAATATAACCATATTACAGCAGTGTTTGGTCACTGGAGTCTAGGTCATTTGGGACCCAATCTGATTTGCTAGCAGTAAGCTCTAAAGCCCTAAATGGTTTGGGGGCCTAGATGAACTGAAAGAGCACCATCTCCTCCTCCTCAGGCCCTCGGGTTGTCTTTTAAGATCTTTCTTGAGCTACAGAAAAGAAGGCCTTTTCACTAGTGGTATCTAGTTAATAGAATGCCCTCCACAGAGAGGCTTGCCTGTTGTAGCATCACCTTTTGGAACTGGGTGAAGATTTATCTATATTCCTGGGTTTTGTTAAATATATAGTGGTGTCAGGGAGTCCTTTATGTAGTGTTTGTTTAGTATTTTTTTAAAACTTTATTAAGTTTTTCAATGATTTTATACTTTTAAAATTTTAAAACTATTTTTAGTGTGATGATTAATTGTGTTTTAACTTTCTATTATTAAGTTTTTTTAACTAGTTTTGCCTTTAGGCTTTATAAGCTGCTTTGAGTCCCATGTCTGATTACTCTTTTTTTTATAAAGATATGTTAATGCTTCTTAGATGCTCTTTGCTATAGATTTTGCTTTCTTTTTATTTTGTACCGATCTTTAATTTTACGTTATTTTTTGGTTAATTTCTGTATGTCAGCCTAGTATCTTTCAGATATGCTGGGCTATAGCCCCTCAATTCTTAGACTTTGTAGTTTAGAGATGTTGAGGGATGTAGTTTAACACATCTGGAAGGGTACATCGGGAGAAGTCTATTATATTTTATAGTTTTAATCTTTATTTCATGAAACTTCCAGAAATCGTTGGCTATTTTGTGGTACAGATACGCAGTAAATTTGTTTACTTAAGTATAGTGTGAACAAAATCCTCATGTAAGCCCAAGTTCTGAGTCCTACATTTATAGGGAGTTTGATTTCTAAAGTAGTATATTATGATGCATTAGTGCAGCATGGAAGATTCAGAAGTGTATTACGAATGATCAATGCTTCATGTTGAATGCACTTACTTATTTTTCCTTTCTGAGCATGGAGGCCTTAATTTGTTTTTGAGACCTTAATTTCTACTACCATCTCTGCCAGCATATGACAGTGACCATCATCCCAAGGAGAGAAATAACGCATGGAATCCTAACAATATAATTGTTGTCTGGGAGAGGCAGTATCATCCATAGGCCTCCACTGCGCAAATGGGGAAGAAGCAGCAGTATGAACTGGGCTGTCCCACAGTTGTGAAAATGGTGTCTGCTGATTGTTCTAGGATGTTATCAAGGAAAAAAAGTATGTTATGGTTTTCTTTCTGACAGGAGACTGAAGTAGTTCTTCAGGTTTAATCTGGAGTGTGAGAAATTCCTCTCTTCTAAATATTGGAAGTTGGGGGTACCATTCACACTACAGAATTATAGCAATATGATTCTACTTTAACTGCCATGGTTGTCTCCTATGGACTCCTGGAATATGCAGTTTAGAGAGGGGCATTTAGAATTCTTAGCCAGAGACCTCTAGTGCATTGCCAGACTACAAACCCTAGGTTTCTACAGGATGGAACCACTGCAATTAAAATGGAATAGTAGCACTATCATTCTGTAGCATGAATGGTCACTTGGTAACACTCCTCAGGTGTGTAGGTGTGTGTGTAGGTAGGTGTGGGGAAGATGGATGTTCCATGGCAGCCCAGAATTCCACCTAGAACTGAATGAATGTATAAATGTTTTTTTTTTCTCCTTTATAGACATTTCTGATGAAGAGATAGTCAATGTCACTCTCCCCACTGGCATCCCAGTCCTCCTTGAGCTTGATGAAAATCTACACCCACTTGGCAAACATCAGTTTCTTGGTGACCAAGAAGCAATCCAAGCTGCCATCAAGAAGGTGGAAGATCAAGGGAAAGCCAAACCTGTCATCAAGCAATAAAGGCTACTTTACAAATATTGCACTCCTATCTTTTGCCACATGTGGTGAAAGATAGGGCTTCATGATTGCACTCTGCCAACTTCCTTAATTTTAAGTTCTCTGTAAGTGATAGGTAATGGCAGTTAGATTTTAGCAGTTCACCTTTGGAGACTAGAGTTCATATCTCAGTACCAGTAAGAATGGAACATCAGTTGGTTAAATTTGATGTAGAAGAAGAGAACGCTGTTGTATAAACTTCCCACATTCGTTCTGTAAGAGAGCAAGAATTGATGTGCTACAGATTTGTGTCAAGAATCGCTCTTGTGATCTGCAGAGAAAATATCTTCTGATTAACGTAGACCTCAAGTGAGGGCAGTAGATTTTTGGGTTTACAAATGCTCGTCCTTCACAGGAATATTTGTTTCACAGTATTCGTTCTCTTTTTTGGAAAACAGTAGGGTGTTTATTGTGTATCTGACTTCTGGCATTGTATTAATCTGTTTGTGAGACCCATCAATTTATTGCATCATTGACAATACAGTTTTTGAATAAAGCCCTTATTTTTACCCAAATCTCCCCAGAATTGATTCTCTCTTCTTTAAACATAGCTCATGTTTGTTCATTCTTCTATGATGGCACTTGACTGCATGGATTTTCAATAAATTTGCCATAGCTGCAACCTCAAAAATTCCCACTGGTGTATATAAGGTCCAAAGTGTGTGGTTACCTTCCTCTGTGGATGATTTGTCCTATTTCTTTTTTTTAAAACAAAGGTGTGGTGAGAATTTCTATTTATTTTTCTGTGGAATTTAAAACAAACAGAACAGACCAGTCTGTGCTGTCTGTTCCCTTCTCCTTGCCTTCATCTCTTCCTGGCTACCAACAGTTTTTGTCTTTTAATGCAGAATATGTAGCAGCACATTTGCTCCATCTGCTTTAAATGCTGCACTGTTATGGAAGTGATTCAGTCAGATTAATCATTCAAGCTAAATCCATGTGCCATGAAACCTGACTGATGTTTTGGTAACAAATTCTTTTTGACATTTACAATATATGAATACAATGAAGCCATCCTGATTTTTTTTTTTTAAGTTTAACCCAGATTTGGGCAACATCTGGGCTGCATGTGTCTCCCAGGGCTGTTTTTCATGGCTTCCAGGCTCCTCAAAATTATGCTGTTGAAATTCAGTGACAAATTTCACCACCAAATTTTAGCAGCAAACACTTCCTTTAAAACAAACATTTGCTGCTTTTTTTCTGTTTTCCTGCCCAAATTTGATGGTGCCATTTGCTGCTGAAATCTGATGACATAGGGATTTTTCCTAGCCATGGGGTAACAGGGATCCATGGCCCAGGGGAAATCTCAGTTTTTTCTTGGAGCTGTGATAGCTGCTCACCTCTGGTTTAAGATTTTCAGAATCAGAGGACTTGGATCTCAAGAGAGACTGGCAAACAAAATGCTTATTGCGCTCCTTCATTTATAGATCCAAGAATGTGATGCCTCAACATTTAGCCTCCATATCATTTAAATGTTTGGGTGATTGTACACAGAATGAGAGAGTGACTGTGCAGTTCTCCCTATCCTGTGGGTATTACTAGGCAACCCACGGTACCCACTGTTGTTTTTTAAGTGTATATATTCATATATATACTAATGCCTGAGTGGTAAATAAACCATGCATCATCCTCCTGGTTAAGCTCCATGTCACTTCCTGGTTGGATTATTTTCCTCTGGCCAGAGGAAGAAGTCATGCTGGTCCTATGCTATGTAACTTAACTAACCACATATAGCCTTCCAGGATGCAGTTCAACAGGCCTCTTCCTTGGGCCTTTCAGAGCAGCCACATTACTGGCCCCATCAGCTTAGGGTTGCGAGAGTGAAAACTGGAGACAGCTCCTGTACTTTAATGTTGAGTAGAACAGGCAGTTTCAACAGGTCTTGCTTGTCACACAAACAGGAAACAAGCAACACGTGCTAAAATTCCCTCTTCTACCGAATAGTTCAGGATACAGGAGTCCTCTCCAGTTTTCATTTGAATCACAGCTGGGCTGCATTCAGCCTCTGTCAGGTTAGGACATTGATTCCTTCAAGTTTCTTAATAAAAGCTTTATTCATGCAGTCACAATTGCTAAACATGAAGAGGAGACAAAGATGTTTGCTTCCCCTATTCCTATGCCCCATTGTGGAAAGCGGGCAAAGGACTAAAGCCTCTCATTCCTCCATGCCACAATCATCATCTCTCTTGCTATTTCTTTAATAAATATCAGCCACATAAAGCCAGTCTTTGTGACAAACATGTCTAGTTGTCTCCAGTCCATCTTCTTCAATGCAAGAATCCAACAGGAAGTCTCCCCGTGTAGGGCCCATTGAAATGAATGGAACTACCAATGTGCTCAACAGTGTCCTTGTATGGATGCTGTTTATTCCAATAGGATAATGTTCAAGGCGTCTTTGGGAGGATGAAAGCTATGCTCTTTGTCTTTTTGTTTCATTTGTCTTTTATTTATCATATGAACTTTCTAAACTTACTCCAAGAAACTTGGTGGTATCCCCTCTTTAAAAAGAAAAGAGGTCAGAATAGGAAATCTGTTTTCAGTTCTGAGAGGGATGCTCTTGTTCAGTGCCACCAGGTTTTTGCTGAATTACAAACATATAAGTGGACAGTAGATGGAGATAGAGCATCATGATTATCTCATTTGAAAACTATGAAATTCATGGGATTGCTGTAAGTCAGCAGGTGACTTGAAGACACAGACACAGAAAACAAAGATTAGATTGTAGTGGTCCAGGTATGGACACAGAAGTGGGTAAAAGAAAGAAAACAGGCAATCCATGGTGCAGTGGTATGTATTTTATTGATGGTATTTTCCATAAATAAAAAGAGTACGTTCCATAAATAGAGGCCCAGCATGATGCAGTGGTTTGAGCATTGTACTATGACTTTGGAGACCAGCATTCAAATCCCTGCTCAACCATGGAAACCCACTGTATGGCCTTGGAGAAGTCATACTGTCTAAGACTTGGATGAAGGCAAAAGGCAAACCCCTTCTGAACAAATCTTGCAAGAAAACCCCATGATAGCTTTGCCTTAGGATTGCCACAAATTGGAAATAACTTGGAAACACACAACAACAACATTTTCTTAACCTTAAATCCTACTCCTTTAAAACATTTTAGGAAGTGTGCAGCAGTTTATGTAGGAGGTCCAGCCAATGTTCCCTGCTGGGACTAGCTACTTAAACTTTAGCAATATAATGTCAGCAGGAGCCTATGGATTTTTCTCTGGACTTTGATACTTGATTGGCAGTACCATTCTAGAAAGATACACCTCTTTTGACACAGTGAAGAAAGTTACCGAGAAAGAACCCCCTCATAAAAAAAGTAATTCAACAGCTGCTAGAATTATTTTTCAGCATTTTTGCTTAATCAATGTTGCTTATATATTTTTGTTATTACAGTTGTGGGCACAGTGACAGCTTTGATTTGATCTCCTTTGGAAAAACTATTTTCGGTGGTGCTGATTGGTTTACACTGATGGGAAGGATGTCCTAATTGGTCCTTTGGAGCTCCATTCCTGATTTCTATTTAGGGCTGTCTAGTATTTACTGAACACACTGTTTGTACAGTTGGCCTTGTTGTAAATTTCCATTCAGCCAGAAAAGAGATGGCATGTGAAATGCAAGGAAATATATCAGGGACACCCTACTGGTGTATTACAGTTCATGAAAATGTACATGGGTGGAGCAACTCATTAACAATGATCTTGGCCTAATGCAGCCTTCCACAAATCAGTGTGCCCTTTTAGATCATAAGATCACAGAGGTGGAAGAGACCAAAAGGGCCATCCAGTCCATCTCCTTGCCAATGATAAATGCATTATCCTACAATTCCCAAAGGAATTATTGCCACCAGTAGGTTGAACCAGCTGTTCTCTGTCATTTAAGATGCTAGTGTTCCCAAGCTATCATTATCATCCAACATTTCACAGCTGAACACACATGTGGCCAAGCAACACCAGAGTGTGGTCAAGATGGCAAAAGTTATTAATGAGGAAGAACACACAAGCTAGGAGAGACTATAGCAGTTTGCTTTTGCCTGATTCTACAGGGAAGGGCAAGATATTGTCCATCCTCCCCTCCTCCCAGTGAGTTAATCAAGAACAAACTACTTTAGCACTTTGAGTTTAGTTTGCAACAACTGAAGTAATCCAAGGATGATGAAGAAAAGTGGGAGGAGGAAAGAGAAACAGAAACATTTTAAAAGTGACTGAACAAGTGGGCCAACAGAGCATTGATCAGGACTGTCCCAGCAAAATGGACAGCTATACATTTTCAAAAAAATTCTTTGAAAGGTTTTTAAAATTTAACATGTTTAATAGTTTTTAAGTCTTAAAGTCATTAGTACACTTCAGAAGAGGAAATCTTTTAGAAATTGAGTTCAGTAAAGAATTAACGTATGTCCTGACTGGGAAGAAGGTGGGATATCAGTCACCACCACCACCATCTATAATAGAGACACAGGAGACTGCCTTATCTTGAGTCAGACTACTGGTGTTTACCTGACTGGCAACAACCATGCAGAGTTTCAGGTAGGATTATTTCCTAGTCTTGCTGGGAGAGCCCTGTTGGGTATGCTATGAATTATGATACACTAAGCATCAGCCATAATAGCTCTGAATATACCATTCAAGGGGGAAAAAAACAACCATGCACAACAAATGAGGAAAATATGCATACACACACTTTTCAAGGCAGTCCTCTTGCTCTGAGATTTATTCCCCTTGCCTAGTGGCCTGGCCCTATGATCTGGCAACCCTCATTCAGTGTAAGAATATAATGATATAGAAAAGAAAAGGATTGTGAACATTTAACCTAACAATGGTACATGGACTGTGGACTTCCATACGTTGTTAGAGTCCCTTTTCCACTGGCCCCAGCTGACAAGGCCAATAATCAGGGATGACACACAGATAATGATTGTAGAAAAAAAGCAAGTTAGCATACAGTGCTCTCCTTTTCCACAAGAAGAAAAGTTTTAATTTTTGTGGGAACCCACATGGGATACTTAAAACCTACACTCTGAGGGTTAAATGACACACAAGGCTTTGGAAAATTCCTTTTTACTACAACACCCATACTCCTTAGCTAGGATGACTGACCATGCCATCTGGGGGATTATGAGAACTGTAGTCCAAATAATAATTTTCCCAAGTCCAACTACATGTCCTGTGTCTGAGTCTCACTTTCTCTCTGTGTTTCCAAGTAAATTCTAGATCAAGACAATTGTGTATATATGGGTTGGGGGGGGGGTGTAATCAACCTTCAGCCATTTTTCTCATAAATTAGCTCCTTTGCTTGAAAAAAGGAGAATACCCCTATGAATTTTCCCTCTTTCCTTCTAAGTCAGTGGTTCTCAACCTGTGGGTCCCCAGATGTTTGTGGACTTCAGCTCCCAGAAGCCTCAGCCACTATGGTCAATGCTCAGGGCTTCTGGGAGCTGAAGTCCACAAACATCTGGGGACCCACAGGTTGAGAACCACTGTTCTAAGTTCTAAGTACATGAGTGGGCAGTATTAACAAGGAAAGCATTAATGGGGGTGGTAGTTTAAACCACCCCTGTGAGAAGTGATGCTGATTTTAACTTTGAAATAAAGTTTATCTGTGGGCAATATATTTTTAATGTAGTTAAGCTGTAAAAAAATACAGCCCCTGGATCAGTATCGCCGCAACAGAGGAATCTGTCTTCCAAATAGCATTCACTCTCCAAAGTTTCTGGCATGATTCCTTCCTAGTCCTTTCTGAAGATCTCTGGTGCTTCCCATCCAAGTACTAACCAGGTCTGATTCTGTTATGCTTCAGCAGATAAGATGAGGTGTTTTGAGGTTGGTTTAGAGAGCTGAATCACAGAATTGTAGAATCATAGAATTACAGAGATGGAACGATCTGCAAAGACCATCGAGTCCAACCCTCTGCAATGCAGGAATACACGACTGACATTCAGGAATGCACAGCTAAAGAACTTCCAAGAGATGGCCATCCAGGTCATAGGCCAGAGGCTTTTTGGTGTCTGCTCCCAGGCTGTGGAATGTCCTCCTGTTGGAAACTAGCCTGGGCCCCTCTCTGCTCTCGTTCTGCTGCCTCCTGAAGATCTTTTTATTTGGACAGACATTTGGTGGCTAGCAGGGTCTTTTAATATGGAGGCTGTATGCTGTACATTTCACTGTTAGGATTATTAATTATTTTACATTGTTTTAAAACACTGTGTTTAAATATGGTAATTTAAATACCAGGCACATTGAAATAAATTGAAATGACTGACGTGCTCAACAGTGTCCTTATTTGGATCCTGTTTATTTCAGTGTGATAACGTTGAGGGTATCTTTGGCAGGGAGAGGTGCTATGCTCTTTATCTTTTAGTTTTATTTGTCTTTTATTAGTTTTGTGAACTTTCTAAATTTAATCCAAGAAATTGGGATCATAGTTTGTATCTTCCTTTAAAAAATAAGATGGGAAAAACTGGAAATCTGTTCTCAGTTCTGAGAATAATTTCATTGCATGTTGACAGATCGCCTCTTTCTCTTTCTGTCTTTAGAAAGATAATCCCCATTCTGTCCACTTTAGTAAATTATTAGTCATCCTGACTAAATCTTGGCATGAAAGTGTGTTAGATTTATGACATTACCTCCTGCAAATATGGGAATTGATATTATTCCTAATGCGGAATGGACCAAGATCTAAAAAACAATTAAGATGAAAATTCCTAGCAACATTGTGGAGGTTTTTGGTCAAGGGAATTCAAGTGCTCGGGTTACGGACCTTCATAATTTTTATGGATTGTTCACATTTTTAGAACTTTCTAGTTTTTCCGTGTCCATATTTTCAGCGAAGGCCAAATTGTTTGCTTGAACAAACCTCAATTAGTGCTGTCTTCAGTTTCAAAAAAATGTGTCTGGGGATGTAGAGAGAACTTGTGAAGACAGCCAAAAATAACAGCAAGTCTGTCTTTTTTTTTTTTGGTAAAGAATTAACAAGTTGTTTTATGGAAATATGCTTAACATATTGGCTCTTTCCTCAAAGGCCCCTCCCTAAACTGCAAACCCCAGGATTCCATAGGATGTTGAAAGTGGAATAATAGCACTATAACAGTCTAGTGTGGAAATGGCCATTGTGATTTACTCATACTGGAAATTGCAACTGTTGAGATGGAGGCTGTAATGGCAATTGGGTACAAAAAATATTTCCAGGAGCATCTCCTCCTGTAGAGCACATATGTGTATGTATATGTGTACTCACATGTTCATGGATTCTACGCCCAGGCTGAGGAGAGATATTTTGACCATTTATTGAGAGTCAAATAAATACAGATATAAAAACATTTACTTAGTTTTAAAGATTTTCAGTGTACAGCAACATTAGCTAGATAGCAAATATAACTATATGCAGGGAGGGACTAGCTCCTCTTTCTAGCAGACTTTCCAACTGTGCAAATTTTGCAGGAACGGTCCCAACTAATTCTCTGTTATCCCACTTTTTCAACTGCTTTTAAAACATCCCGGTTTCTCTCTCCAGCTTTCCTCCTTTGTCCTTTGCCTTGTTTCCGCTGCTGCAAACTAAGTTCAAAGGACAAAGTACTTTGCACTCAATTAACTCATCGAGAGAGAGAAAAGAAGGGGCAGAATCTTGCCTTTCCGATTAGGCTCCAGTGAAAGCAAACTGCCAGGCATAAGCTTAGAAAACACTCTTTTTGGAATCCCCGCAGGTGATTTTAAAGTTGTCTTCTTCTAACGAAGGACATTAAATATTACTAGGCTGAAACGCATTGGGGTCATTGGAAGAATACAATCATCTTTTTCAGCACCCTGAGACTTTATCTCTTCTCTTTATCTAGTCTTCTCTAAGCCATGTCAGTTAATGGCTGGCCTTGAGCAAGTCACACTCTCATTGATGAAAATCAGGACATATGTGGCCCAGCAACATCAGAGTCTGGTCAAGATGGGAGATGTTTTAAGAGGAATAACACACAAGCTAAGAGGAATAGAAACAGTTTGCTTTTGCCTAAGCCTTCTGGGAAGGGCATCCTCTCCTCTCCTTCTCCTCCAGTCCACCCTCTCTTCTCCCTCCACCCCGCTTAGTTAATTGAGTGCTAACTACTTTTGCACTTTGAATTCAATTTACAGCATTTGAAGTAAGTTGAGGACAAAGGCATAAAGTGGGAGGAAGAGAAAGAAACTGGGAAGTTTTATAAGCAGTTGAAAAAGAGAGATGGAAGAGGATTAACTGGGACTGTCCCTGCCAAATTGGGAAGATTGTGGGGAAGTTTTGCGCTCTCTCACACCAACATCCCCCCAGGATTGTTGTCAGGATAAAATGAGGAGGAGGAGAGTCATATAGACCATCTTGGACTCATTGGGGGAAAAGTGGAATATAAATGTAAAGCATAACCAAATAAAATTGGCACTTCTGAGGAAAGGGCTGTGATGTTTTTATTTATTTTGGTGTGAGTGAAGAAAAGACAAGCTCCGTTACAAGCTAGGAGGTAGTCACATACACAGGAGCTCTAGCCCTTCCCGTCTGCTGACTCATGACCTTCTACCTCACCTGAAGCATCTCTCTCTGGACATTGCCTTATTTGGAAGGCAGTTTGTGATTGGACGAAACCTCATATTACCTGCCCCCCTGGTCATTTCCTTATATGGATGGAAGTTTCTGGACATTACCTAACATGGGGTGGGTGGTCTGTGATTGGTGGAAAAATGCTGCAGTGGGTGTGTATGCTGTTTACCTGGATAAAAAGTATTTGCCAAGTCTCTGGCCTTCGTCCTGAGCCTCGGCACCCAGCTGCAGCTGTTTTATATACTTTTTTTTAATGAATCTGGCCTCTAGCCTCTGAACCAAGAAACGTCTGGTCATTTGCCTGTTTCTCAAAAAAGCTGTCCTTCTTAAGGGCGCAGAAGGTGATAGTGGAAAGGCATTTAAAACTGAAATGGTGCAGTTTAACTCTTCTACCACATTCTGAGGCCTGCATATAAAGAGAGAAAGCTGGGGTACTTAGAAAACAGTTTTCCCCAACCTGGTCCTCCTAAGATGGGAGGTGTGATCTCACGCATCTGGAGGGCAACAGGTTGAGGAATTGGTCCCCAGGAAAATCTATAGTATGGTCAGCCCTCTACATTTGCAAGTTTCACTTTCACAGATTTGATTATTTGCAAATTTCTCCAACCCCTGCCCCCCATCCATACCCCAGGCACTTCTTTTCTGGGGGGAACCTTCCCTCCTGGCAGCTCCTATCAGGCTGCACAGCCCTTTAAAAACCTGCCTCTTGTCTTCCTCCACCAGCTGCTGCCTGGCAAGCCAAGGACAGATCTCAGCCTGCTTTCTCAGCACTACAAACCCTCTCCCAATGCCTCCTCTGCACCCAAGGAAGGAGATGGGTGAGAGAAAGGACGTATAAGGCCACCATGCCAACCGATCTCCTTTTCCTCTTCTTTCCATGACCTGGTTTGAACCCTGGGCTCCTGTTCTCCCCACCATGCTTCACCCTACTTCCCACAAACACATGCAACCATTTTGATATTTGTGATCTTTCCATTTTTTAAAGGGGTCCTAGTGAATGCGGAGGGCCAACTGTACATACCCTTCAACCTTTCACAGATACTCCTGTGCTTTTTATAGGCAACTGGTTGGAGTAGATAAGTCCTTAGTCTGCTCCAGAGAAGCTTTTCCTATATTCTTAAGTCAGCTCAAAGGCTCATATGCTCCATTTCACAGATGAAAATTTGGATACATATGGCCATGCAACATCAGACTCTGCTCAAAATGGCAAACAAACAAAAAATATTAATGAGAAAGAAAAGATAAGCTATGAGAGGCTACAGCTGTTTGCCTTTGTCTAGGTCTACCAGGGAGGGCAAAATTCTGCTCTTTCCCCTTCTGTCCCTCCTGCAGAGTTGAGTATGAACTACTTTTTCACTTTTGATTTCAGTTTAGAGTAATTGAAGTAAACTGAGGACAAAGAGAGAAAGTGAGAGGAAAGAGAAACTGGGACATTTTAAAAGCAGCTGAAAAAGTGGGATAACAGAGAATTGCTTCAGACTGTCCCTGCCATATCAGGAGAGTCAGAGGGTTTGATACTATTCCTTATTCTTCTCAGCTTGCTTCATAACTTGTTTGGCATTTCAAAGTTTTCTCAGCAAATTCCCCTAAAAGCTTTCTTGTTTGCTGAGAGTCCTTCTCCTATTTGTAATATTGTCTCATGTGTTTGTAGTAAAACACATTTTACCCTTCGTTGGGAACAGATCTGAACTAACATCATTTTACATGAAGTCTTGATTGGTCTGTGGACCATGTCCTGAAAAGCCACATTTGAATTTTTTGGGGTTCTGAACATGAGACATTTTTCTAGTTCACTTACCACTACTTTCATGATATTTCTTTTTGTGATTGCTCCATCTTCCCATCCCATTCTTCTCTGATGAACATTCCTGAAGAAATCTATTTTTGTTTATATTCAATGGGTGGATTTATTCATTATGTGAAGTGAAACCAGGAGTGTTTAAAAAAACACCGACTGGTTTCGAGAGTTTGAAGCTTATATGTTACTATCCCTTTTTTTTCTGTTACTGTTCAGAAGCCAAAAGTACATTCTTTCTTTAGCAAAGAAGGAACACAAGGGCACTGGATCACAGTGCTTTTAATGCAATTAATCTTCACAGAGGCTTACATGAAGGGCTGTATCTATTTGTCTATTGGCTCTAAGAAGACAGCATGTTGGGACTGAATCCATTCAGGAGAAAAGAAACTTCTGCTCAGATTGCTCATTTTTATTAGAGTAGATTCTAAGCTCTTGGGAATGTCATCGTTTGAGTATGAAGATTTTGATAGTTCTATTTATATTCCATCTTTCATAGAAGTTCCAGGGTAGATAATAGCAACAGCATATACTAAATAAGTATCTAATACAACTCATAAGCAATCAGCAGGGAGAACAAATAATACACTGAGTCACATTCATTTATAGTGGCAGTTAACTAGTTGTAAATGTCCAGGTAAACAGATGAGTCTTAACCTAACACTGAAATGTCAATAAACCTGATGCCAGGGGTACTTTTCTGGTTGGGTCATTCCAAAGTCAGGTTGTCACCAAAGAGAAGTTCCAGACTTGTATTACCACTTCCCCTACTAGTGAGACAATGGCCGTTTCTGCACTGCTCTACTATAGTGTTATTTATTCCAGTTTCAACATCCTGTGGAATTCTGGGGTTTGTAGTTTACTGAGGCCAAAGAGCTCTCTGGCTGAGAATTCTAAATGCCCCTCCCTAAACTGCAAACTCCAGGATTCCCTAGGATGTTGAAAGTGGAATAATAGCACTATAACAGTGCAGTGTGGAAATGGCCAATGAGATGTGCCTCCCTGTTGGATATAAGAACATGGACTACATGTGATCATTGCCCTTCTACCAGTGCACACAAGGTATATGCTATCATGAACTCTACATGATATAGAAGAGAGAAGTAGAGTGAATAAAAAAAAAAAAGCTTGAAGCCAGAGCTGGGAAATACTACTTTTTTGCATCACAGTTCCAGAATCCCCCAGCCACTTGGACCATTGAATTGGTTGAATGACCCATAATTTGTCTGTAAACCAGTAGTGCAATTCTAATTCACAACATAGATCTCTGTAGATATTTTGGTTTGGAGGCAAGACCACTTTTACCATTATTCAGAGTTGGATAAAAGTCTCAGGTGGGAGAGATTTGGGAGGGGGGGTCAAAGCTCTCCACAACTGTGCCTTCTGAGATTCACAACATTCCTGTCTGTTGAAGGACCGAGCTGTATATGACATGGCTGGACCTCACATGGAAGGCACTGTGGACAATAGAGTCTTGAACTGAAAGTCCAGTTGGCTTGCAAATAAGAAATGGGGATGGGCCATTGTTTTGTCTTTTGCCTAAGGCCATCCCTACTTGGTGGAAAACTACAAGAAGAATTACTACAAGTCAGGAAGTGAGGGAGAGAATTAGGAACACACAGGGGAAGAGGAAAGAAAGAGATGAGCAGCATACTGTGGCATCTAAGTTCTAATGTCTGCACTGGGCTGCGGCTTTTCACTTGTTTTAAAGCAGAAATGTTCTTAAAGGGCTCATCTGGACTGGTGAAAGGCCTTAGGATTCAGCAGACACCGTTCAAGTTCAGATTTTTTTTTTTTTTAAAAAAAATGATGTAGTTTCTGTGCCAGTTCATTCCCACAAGATTCCAGAATGAGCCATGATTTTTCAAACACAGGTCAGGTGTTACTTTTCTCATGTTCCAGGAGTCGCTGAGACAGGCAAGAGTTAATTTCCCAGATCTATTTCTATCATCTTGGTTCCCTCTGTACTTCAGGGTGGTCTGATGACTCTTGCTGATGATGTGTTTCATGGGGGAAGGCAAGGAACCAAGGAAACCCCACCTATACCAGAGTTAATCATGTTTCCAACAGGACAAAGAAGGTGGATGGAACCCTGGTATATTCACAGCGTGAATGGGTGTAGAGAGTGGGAACAACTGCAACAAGTCATGCAATGAAGAAACAGATGGACCTGACATCTTTACTTGTGCTATTGGCCATCTTGAGGAGCCCAAAGTCTTCTTCCAGGGAAGAGCTTTCTTTCAAGTGAAGATATTCCAGGCTTTGCTTTCTGCTGCCCCTTGACCAACAGCTATAATGTAGCCACTCACCATGAAGAGTCTTGGTGCAGCCCAGCAGAACTGTTCACGCCGTCTGGCTATGCATGTGGTTTATGGCGAGCTGACAAGGTGGTGAGCATATTTAAGCCAGATGTGACGGCTATGAAATGTGATCGCAACAGAGCCTCTCTCCCTCCCTTCCCCCTCCACAACTGCATTGGAAGAAATGCAGTGCCATATTCTTTTCTTTAGGAGGTGGGAAGCATGCTTTATAGCTTTGTTTGAAAACTCCAGTTATTCCCTTTGAAGCTAGGCAGGTTAATTTTCCTATGTATTATTCTGAACATTTGGGAAAATGTTATTACAACATAGCGCGTGTTTGGATGACTCATGCCAATGGTAAATGGTTTATTCTAAGTAGGAGGGTGGGTCTCCAGATACTGCTGAACTGCAACTTCCAAGCACTCTTTACCATTAGGTATGCTGGCTAGGGCTGCTAGGAGTTGCAGTCCAAGAAATGTCTGGAGAGCTGCACCATTTCCACCCCTTTTCTAAAGTGAGGATGTCAAACTCAAGCTGGCAGGCCAAACTCCCCACCCTGTAGGTGGCCCAATATTTTTAATTAAAATAATTAATAAGCTACTGCTTTTGTTAAAAAGAAGACATTATCTTCTGGGGAAACCATAGAATTGTAGATTTGAAGGGTACCCCAGAGCCTTATAGTCCAACTCCTTGCCAGTGCAGAAATCCACAGCTAAGGCATTCATGAGAGGTGGCCATCCAGCCTCTGTTTAAAATGTCCCAATGAAGAAGACTCCACCACCTTCTGAGATGCTGTTTCACTGACAACAAACTCTTACTGCTGGGAAGTTCTTTCTTATATTTAACTAGAATCTCCTTTCCTGTAATGTAAATACATTAGTTTGGCCCAGTATTCTCTTCTCCGGCTAAACATATCCAGCTCCCCCAGTCTTTCCTCATAGGACTTGGTTTCCTGTCTTGGAGAGCACCTGCTTTGCATACGGTAGACCTCAGGTTGATTTCCAGGAGTTGCCAGTTGGAAGGATCACAGAGCATATGATGGGAAAGGACTTACTTTTTTGGAAAATCTAGCGACCTATGACCAGTAGCTTCCATGTCAATGTGGCAATTAATCTGTACCATATTTTATTCTGGGCTTTAAAGTTTCCAAATCTACTTTAGGGACTGGAATCAGTACCTTGGATAGCTCCCTTTCAGCTCACACTAAAACCCATCATTTCACTGGCATGGAAAGCACCAGCTTCCACTAGCAGTCAGTACTGAACCAGGTAGTCTGACATGGCAGCAGAGCTTAAAAGGATTATTTTTTTTCAGACTACAGTTGGCAGTCCACATTTACTAGTGTTAGGGTAGCAGGACCCCTGCAAAAATGGAAGAACCTCAAATATCAAAATATGTGTGTGTGTGTTGGTGGAATGGGGGCTGATGCATGGGGGGATGTCCAAAGCAGGTCAGGGAAAGGAGCAAGGATAGGTTGGCATGGTGGCCCTATACCTCCTCTTTCTTGCCCATTTCCTTTCTGGGGTATGGTGGGGGGCACGGGAGAGGGTTTGTGATGCTGTAAAAATTAGGTTGTGAGCTGTCCCTAGCTGGCCAGGTAGCAGCTGGTGGAGGAAGAGGATGAACAGAGGTTTTTAAAGGGCTGAGAACCTGATTATAGTCACCAAAAGGGAAGGTTCCCCAAGAAAAGAAACACTCAAAGTGAGGGGATAGGTGTTGAAGAAACTCACAAATAATCAAATCCATGAAACTGAAACCCACACATTTGGAGGGCTGACTGTACAACTTCTAAACCACCTCCCTCCCCTAGTCATGCTTGCTGGAGCATTCTGGGTTCTGTACTCCAAAAGACAACTTCTTCAGAATTTGGCATAAGGCCATTTCCAGTATTTTTAAACCAGCAAACAGAGGCTATGGACATAGTTCTGGAACACTATAATATAGCAAAAGAATCAGAAGTTCCCAGAACCCTCTTCTGAATTCTAAAGTGGTACATTCCAAACACCAGTTTATTATCCCAGTGAGAATTAGGCCCAGGAACAGATGGTGGCAGAAACGTACACATTCAAATTTCTGACAATCAGATCATACAGTTGAAACAGGAGAGAGAAATGAATTAATGATTGCGATATTGCAGAATGTACAGCCAAGAACACACAAAATGGCCTGTTACATGAGCCTACTGTTTAATCCACAGGATTGGTGGGAACTCCATATGAACAATGGCTTCATTATTTATGGTTGTTTTTGTGTGGTTAGAACTTTAATCTTTGCTTTGGGGCACAGACAGGGGACGTGGATGTCATAATTTTATTAAAATAAATGGGGGAGAAGGAAAGGGGGAGAACAATAGGTCTGGAAGGGTACATTACTTCTGAACAACCAAAGAACATCCCAAAAATATTTGGCACAGAGTCTATTTGCCTAGTAAAGATAACCAGGTATTTCCTGCCCAGACAGAACACAACTGAACCCGCCTTTCAGAAGGACTTGGGAAAAGTCTCACCCAACCAAATAACCAACCAAAGAAACTGAAGTTGCTTATGAAGGCAGGAATTAGAAGACAATTGTGTAAGGAAAGGGTAGAGGAAAGTGATGTAAATTTTGAAGGTGGGGTGCCAATGTTAGAAGAGGGAAAAGTGCAAAGTTCTTTTGAGTTAAGCTATAGAAGAGCATGTGACTTTGCGAAAGCCAAATGAATATATACCCAGTCATTTTTAAATATGCTGCAATTTAGGAAGCTTAAAGTTGCTTGCTTAGTGCTTTTCTTAATGACATGATTGATACCATTTATGGTCCATTTATTTTAGTCACTCCTCCTTATGAAACTTCCTGTTTAGGCAGTATTCATTCCAGCTGAAACCCATGGTGGTTAAATTCACATGCTCCTCACATAATACAATTACTTTTGAGCTCTGCTTTCATTTCACATTATGAAGCCACCTTGGAAGGTTTCTTCAGAAGGGGGGAGGACACTAAAAACATTTTAATAAACATAAATAATGAATAAATAACAGTTTGGACATAACATTTTGAATATCTGAAACTTGTTTCCCACACTCTGATCAGTAGCGAATTGAGTTAATTCCATTTTGCCTTAGCTTATAACAGTACTGAGAAGAAACAGGCTGAAATACACTTGGCCTTCCACATTCACTGGGGTTAGGGGTTCAGAACCCTCCTAAAAGTGGAAAAATCACAAATATCAAAATGTGTGTGTCTGTGAGAAGGGGGACAAGGGATGGGATGGGGGAGAATGGGCACCCAGGGTCCAAACCAGATCAGAGAAAGGAGAGAGGGAAGGGAATGGATTGGCACGGGGGTCCCATGCCTCCTCTCTCTCACCTTTCTCTTCCTTGGGCATATATGGGGCATTAGGAGAGGGTTTGTGGTACTGAGAAATCAGGCTGCCAGTCGTTCTTAGCTGGCCAGGCAGCAACTGGTGGAGGAAGAAGAGGAGCGGAGGTGTTTTTTTTTTTAAAGGGCTGCACGGCCTGATCAGAGCTGCTGAGAGGGAAGGTTCTCCTGGAAAAGAAATGCCTGAGATGGGGAGAGCAGGGGCTGAACAAATTCGCAAATAATCGAACCCGTGAAAGTCAAACACATAAATGTGAAGGGCTGCCGCATATCTAAGGCCATACAATGAGCTGCGTGATAGAATGGAAATATGAACCGACGTACAAGGCTAGCTCACAAAGGCTTTTGTTGTTTGCTATGTTACTGTTGTGTGCCTTCAAATCATTTCCAACTTATGGCAAACTCAGGATAAAATCATGGTAGATAAAGTGGTATCAAACTGCTGTGGATACACCCCTAGTTTGTGAGGAATATTTTTTTTAAAAAAAATATGTTTTGCACCAATCCTTGGGCTTTCACAGGCACATTGACATATTCTTTTGATTTCTCATGTGCTGTTTTTGTCTGCCATTTCTGTCATCACCCATGACTTGAGTCTGTTGCTAGAGGGAATTAATTAATCCACAGTGTACATGAAGTGTTCTCATGTTCCCAGCAGGTGGCAATAGCTCTTCCCTTTTTTAGTTTTAGTATATCATTGACAGGACATGGATAAGGAGAGGCTCCTTACCTTTCAAACTCTTCCAGAAACCTTGTTACTCAAGCTATTCCTTTTCAGCACTTTAGCCATAAATAAGGTTTACTCTCTGCTCCAGCATGTTATACCTTCTCCTCAGCTGTGCATTGGCTTTTAGTATTTTCTGTTGTACAAAAAGGAGAGGACAGCTTGCTGTTGCCTTTGAAATCATGAATGCTAGGAACTCACGAACGGTAAAGATGGATGAACCATCTTAGGACCAAGGCCACTGGACAGCATGATCTGGGTGTTATGTTTGGTTGGTACTTAGCTATATGCATTTAGTAAGAAAGTGGGCACATTCTGGAGATTAGAGGACTGCATTGTATCATTTCAGACTCCCCCAGAGCTTTGGTGGACCACACAGTACCACAGTGGCAGCCATTTAGGAGGCCCTAAAATGGTGTTGCCTCACTCCTAGAGCCCTTTCACCCCACACAGTTGTAGCACTACGATTCCACTTGAACTGCCACAGCTGTATCCTATGCAATTCTAGGGTTTTTAGTTTGATGAGTCACTCAAACTTTCTTTCTAAGAATTCTAAATCCCCCTGCCTAAACTTCAGATCCCAGGATTCTTTGGAATGTAGCCATGGAAGATTAAAGTTTGATCATAGCATTCTAATTATGTAGCATAAAAGGACCCTGGTCATCTTTCGAGTGTTTTTTGTGTTCTTTTTTTCTATTTAGGGTGTATGGGGATTTTTTGGATGGAAAAATAGGTTGGGGATCTGAAATTTTGGTGGGTGCATGCTGGCATTGGGAGGGGGACTGGTGGAAAATGACTGTACCAGATCTCCCAAAGGGATGCATGTGATCCTCAAACTTCATGATTCCCACCTTTGCCCTAGGTGTCAGTGTTTAAAAGACACTTTTTTTTCATGAGAAAAAAAGCCAGTGTGTTGTAGTGTGGTAAGTCCCCCATACCCACATCACTGTTATATGTGATTTCAGTCACCAGCAATCCATTCCAGTGCCATTGCTATCACTGCCAGGGTCCTTGTACTCGGCGGTGGGGCCCCTCACACCTCTCTCAGCCGAGGAAGGAGAGGGAGGCATATGGCCGGGGAGAGCTGTGTGCCTCTCTCAGCTTGGGATGGAGGGACGCGCCTTCCTCAGTAGAGAAAGGCATAGGGGGGCATTTGGTACTATCCACTTTTTTCTTTATCCACGGAAGGTCCAAAAATGTGTCTACCATGGTTATAGGGGACCTATTGTTATTAGAATTTCAAACTAGGACTGCAGAGACCTAGGTTCACATTTCCACTCAGCTGTAAATTGGGGTTTCGAGGTGCTCCTTATTATAAGAGATGTCCCTTATTTAAAGGCTGGAAATCTTGTTCCTTCCAGACTGAACATGTTGGGAAAATCCCATATTTCAGTGTGTGCGAGTGATGAGAGGAGTAGATGTTTTATAAATCTAACCAAATTTGAGATTTGGGCTGTTTTGGATACACACACACACACGTGTGTGTGTGTGTGTGCATGTGTAATTATATGATTAAAATGGATTCAGGATAGTTGATGCGTAAAAAAAAAGACACAAAATAGAGATTTTCATAAAGTGCATTGTAGGTCATTTCCGCACTACACTGTTATAGTGCTATTATTCTGCTTTCAGCATCCTAGGGAATCCTGGGGTTTGCAGTTTAGGGAAGCTCTTTGGCATCAGTACACTACTACCCCCATAATTCCACAGGATGTTGAAAGTGGAATAATAGCACTATAACATTGAGTGCGGAAATGGCCAGAAAGTAAATTAAATGTGGAGGGTGTGGGCAACACATTAATTTTCCTGAGAAATGCATGGCTAAGTTAACTGAAATCTAGGCAGAAAACAATCATTTTAAAGAGCCACTTCCTGACTGCCAGCCCCACCTGTCAGGAATTTCCACTGTCCCTTTTGGCTCTTATGAAAACCTGAAAACCGTAGTTGTAACACCCAAAGGATAATCCTAAACCAGACACCGTTTCACGGCCTATCCTAATATACGGCATTGTGAGAATAAATTAGTTTGCTTTGCTGGCTGCCTTTTACATTTGGGGAAAAGAGTGGGATGAAAATAAATCCAAAGAGCAAAATTGTCGTTGTCATATTTATTTATACCCCGCCTTTTTATCAGTTTCGGATTTGAGGCAGCTTACAAAGGTTAAAACTAACATCATAATAAATTAACAGCACACAAAAGTTGAAAAACAATTAAACCATCATCAACTTTGATACAAACTTAAGACAACAGCAAATAAAAGTCCAGCACGTTATACAAGGCCTGTTTCTGTTGAAAGAATGAATTCTCAAAGGCCTGCGAGAATGTAAAGTTTTTTGCCTATTTGTGAAAAGAAAGTAAGGAGGGCGCCAGTCTAGTCTCTTTGGGAGTTCCAGATCATGGGAAAGGAGTTCCAGATTGTGGGTTATCTTTATAAGGACTAAATATAAGCCACAAAATGGTGAGCTAGTTTCATCAACTCTCTCCCTCAAGTTGGGTGTTCAAGAGGAGAAGAAGGAGTACATGTTCTGATACAGGACATGGGAGAGGCCTTGCTACAATATGCAGAACTGTGGAGAATTACTTTTTTTGGACTATGACATGGCCATGCTTGGAGCTGTAGCGCAAATGACATTTCCAAGCTCTGGGAATCTGTCGGCATCTTAAGGCAGTGAGAAGATTAAGAAGCTTGTTGGAGAATGCCTGAGCTGCTCTGTGCCAAAAGCAAACTCTCTCAGCTTGTACGCACATTGGGACCAAAAGAAGCCACAGATGTGTTACCTTGGGGGAAAATATCAAAATCAGAAATTATGCAAATCTTTTTCTAGAAATAATCAAAACATTCAGGTGCCTTCTGGGGAAAACAATAGAGGCAAGAAAAACACAATAATACTTCTGTTCTATTATTTATTTTCACATTTTCTTCATTCATTTATGTATTCCCTCCCCTTTTTTTATATTCTCCCCTTCTTCCCAAGGGAGGTAAATGACAGAATTAAAAATACATCATGTATACACAATTAAAAACATGAATAATAAAATTACAGTAAAAACATAGCACAAGAAACACAAACACACAACAATAAGGTCTCCAGGGCCTGGTTATAGTCATAAATCAGTTTGAACAAATATTTTTTTAGTTGTTTCCAAAAATGCATCAGTTTTGGGAAGCACTGTGAAGGTCTTATCTTGTGACACTATTGGCCTTTCTGTACTGCCCTGTTATAGTGCTATTATTCCACTTTCAACATCCTGTGGAATTTTGGGGTTTATAGCTTACTGAGGCCAAAGAGCAATCTGGCTGAGAATTTTAAATGCCCCTTCATAAACTTGAAACCCCAGGATTCCATAGGATGTTGAAAGTGGAATAATAGCACTATAACAGTGTAGTGCAGAAAGGCCCGATGCCATGAGCTAAGCCAACTGAAGTGTGGATCATGACTTGGGATACTGATCTTCAATACAAGCCGTCCAATTTGGCAGGAAAAATTCTGATTAATCCTCTATCATCCTATTTTTTCAGCTCTCCAAGTTTTTCTCTCTTCCCTCCTCCCATTTCCCCTCTTATTTCAATTACTGCAAACTGAGGTCAAAGTACAAAAGTAGTCTACACTCAGCTCAGTAGAAGGGAAAGGAAGAGCAGAATCTTGTTCTTTCCTGTAGACTCAGGCCAAAGCAAACTGTTGCAGACTCTCCTAGTTTATTTGTTCTTCCTCATTAATAACTTTTGTTGCTTTGACCAAACTCTGATATTGCTTGGCCACATGTGTCCCAGTTTTCATCTATGAAATGTTGGCTCTTCTTAAAGCAGGGGTGAGTTAGTAGTGTTCTGTTAGATATTTGGCTGCTAAGTATTTGGCAGTTTTGAGCATAGACCGCAATATCCTGAATGAAGCCCAGTAGTTCACAGACCACTGGTGCAATGCTTTGAGAGTCAATCCCACTTAGATACTCCATTCAGAAATCCAGTTGCATTCCATACCAGCTGAAGGTTTCTGAACCATCTCCAAGGGAAAGTCCCATGCAGACTGCCTTGTAAGTTTATTAAAGCATAATCAGACTTTCTCAGTCCAAGAGTAACTCATAGACCATCTGGAGCCAGGATTAAGCACTCCATACCTATGGGGCCAGCTTTGACATCTTTGAATCAAAAAGTGTGAACCTGTTCTGTCAGGTGATTACAATGCCAATCTATCTATCTATCTATCTATCTATCTATCTATCTATCTATCTATCTATCTATCTATCTATCTATCTATCTATATATTGTACTGAAGGGTGGGTGGCCAGGACAGACTAGGGATTCTGTTGGTGTACCACCCACACTTCTGCTCAGCGGTCTCCTTTCTTAAACTGGCTGAGCTGTTTTTGGCAGTGGTGTTGAAGTCCCCTCAGCTAGTTTTGCTGTCAGACTTCTACATCCATGATGAGACCCCTCTGTGAAGAGCAGCTCAGGACTTAATGTCCTCCATGATAACCATAGGTCTGTCCCAACTAGTATCTGGTGCCACCCATGCTGAGGACACACTCTGGACCTAGTTTTCTATGGCCCTTTCCGCACGAGGCCGGTGAATCGGTTCGTGCCGTTTCTTTCCAGATTTTCTGGGCTCGAAACAAGGTGGACTTTCCCTTATTTCCTTCCACGCAGCTACTGCGTATGTTCCATTCTGATTCAGAGGAGTGTGAGTTCATGAATCCACGCTGCTTCCACCATCGCCACTCTCGCTACTCCCCTCACCATGCCCTGTCGACTGTGATTGGCCCTTTTTTTTTTGCATGGTTTAGTACATCATTGCGTACATGTATAAGTCCATACTACCCCCTGGCTCCTCCCATGAGCCCTCCCCTGACCACCAATTCACATTGGCGCGAATGTACATGTCTGCACCACTGTAAGCCTGGATGCCCAGGTTTCGGCTGTGGCCAGGAGTGCATGCGCACAGTTAAATCTAGTGTGTCAGCTGTCCCTGTTTCTTCAGAAGTCAGATCTAACAACAGTGACATATGCCTTGATTACGTCCTGTTTGGACTATTGTAACATGTTCTGAGAGCCAGCATGGTATAGTGTTTTAAGCGTTGGATTACAAATGACTGTCATACTGGAGTTCATGCCAGCCTCCCAAGGTTGACTCTCATCCTTGAAAAAGGCTGGTAATTCCTCCAGCGTTATTAATTATGCTGCCACCACCCGCTGAATTCTGAATATCTGAGCAGTACAGCAGGACCCTGCTCAGTGGATTACCAATCTCTATGTTGAGGACCTTTCCTTCCCTCTCACCTCCCCCCTTCTGAGTGAGAGAAGTCCTATCTAGCGTGTGCCGAAGGATGGCGTGGGAATGGAGAGGAAACAGAGGTTTTACAGAAAAGCATTTATTCAAGGCATGCAAATAAACAAGACAATAATACACATGAGAGGCTCCCCCCTCCCAGGCACGCTTAAGTTACAAGTAGTTACAAAAACAGATACATTCTTTAGATCAAACAACTTCCAAAATAATAAACAGCCCTAACGCGACTAACTATTTTATTCCTAGTTACTCACAGTTAGGTTCACAGGCTTGGATGGTCTAGAGAGAAGAGAGGGGCCAGGACGCAGGGCATGCCTGCAGCCTGCGACTGGCACAGATCTCATCTCTCGGAGGTATCCCTTTGTTCTCTCTGGCCACATGGTCTCCTAGAAGTTTTTTAACTTCTCCTTGGAAGCATCTCAAAGCATCCCGAAGATGCTTACCTCTTTCCTTTTTGATTGGTCAATTCTCACCCAGTGACCTATGATGTTGACCCACACTAAAATGTAATTTAATCCCAACACCTCATTAACCCTTGGTTTACCTGAAGAGGGAAATATCCCCCTTTTAGCTAGGCTTAAATAATGGGAAGCCCCATTATCACAATGACCACTTGGCCATGGAAAACCACTGGATGAACCTGGGCACATCACACACTTTCAGCCTCAGGACACCCTGTGATAGGTTCACCTTAGGGTCACCATAACTTGAAGGCACATACCAACAAAAATGTGCTGTATGTGGGGCTGCCTTTGGAAACTGTTTGGAAACTTTAATGAGTCCAGAATGCTGTGGCCAGGCTGTTAACTAGGGCTGCCTACAGAGAACATGTGACTTTCCTGTTAAAACAGCTGAATTGGCTACTGATCCATTTCTGGGCAGAATTCAAAGTGCTGGCTTTGATCTTTAAAGCCCTAAATGGCCTGGGTTGAGGCTATCTGAAAGACTGTGTCTCCTTATATAAGCCAGCATGATCAATAAGATCTGCAGGGGAATGCTTTGTCTCAGTCCCACTACTTTCGCAGGATCAGTTGGTGAGGATTTGGGAGAGAGCCTTCTCTACGGCTGTTTCCAGACTGTGGAACTCCCTTCCATGGGAGGTCTGCTTGATCCCCCTCCCTGGTCTCTTTCCACCAGCAGGTGAAGATATTTTTATTTAGGCAGGCTTTTGATTTTTAAATTTTAATTATGGAGCAATACCGTGTATGTAAGTGGTGTGCTGTTTTAATCTCTTTATCTGTTATTGAAATTATGTTTTAAACATGTTTTTAGTGTTTCTACTGTTTTTCGCATGTTTTAATTGTGATATTTAATTTCCTTTTAACTTTTGTAAATAAATGTTTTAGTAGTGTCTTTTTAGATTATTGTAAGTGACCTTGGATCCCGTTTGGGAGAAAGGCAGGACAGAAATTCAATCAATCAACCAAATATTCCCCTGGGCTGATTAACAGTCTGTGGCAATTCCAGAATGACATCTGGCACTGTCTGGCCACCTCAGTTCCCTTTGCAATTTCACGGAGTTATGCCAGCAAAGCATTATGTTATGCCAGATCTCAACAGGATTTTGGCCTGTAACTCTCCAAATCCCTGCTATCAGCCATGCCATGTGGGGCTGATGATGAAAGCTTCTGTTAGAGTCAGCAATCTATACATGCCTATACTCACTATTTGCTGTTTTACACTATGGTGACTTCCTGTTTGCTTTTCCACAACTACTCTCCTTCTGCATTATTCTAACCTGCAGCTCCTTTTCTCTTCTTTCATTCTCTCTCTCTTCCCTTAGACCTTGCATTTGATTATGAAAAAGTATTATTGCAAATAAAGTTACTTTTATCTGTTTTGCAAAAAAGACTAAACCTGTTTCTTTTTCTCTGCTAGACCCGATATGTATGTGGATGTATGTGTGTTTTTTGAGGGGGAGGGGATGGGATTGGCTACTTCAGCTTCTGCCTTGCCAATGTGATTGCTTTGCTTGAGAGGTATTCATATTTTCAAACAGCTGCAGGGTGAAACATCTGGAAGCCCAAGGGAAGTCTACCCTTGATCCTGAGACTGAATTTCCTCAAAGGGAACAGGTTCAGAGTCTGAAATTGCTTCTTGATCTATCTCTATGATCAGAAGGACTAGTTTATTTTAATGTCCTTTGCCACCTTCAGCTGATATGTTAGCTACAACACTGTTTGGACAGAGATAGCTTACCCTTTATTATCCATATTCTGCCAACTTCTAGGACAGACTATTATAATACTTTGTACTTATGGATGGTTTTGAAAATGGTTTGGAAACTGTAGTTAGTTCTGAATGTTTAGTTAGTTGACCACAAATTTCCCCTGTTGATTTTTTGGCACCATGTAATATCCTGCTTTGAATTTCCCCTACGTTTTTGAGATACTTTAACCTCGCTGACTGTTGATTTTAAGATCTTGTTGTCTTTATGGTCAATTATGCTTCTTCATTTTTGTATTTCAATTGTTTTATTGTCTTGTCTTTATTGTATTCTTGTTATTGGTGTTTGGTAAATCAACCATTTGATTAATGAGAAGTTTCTCAAAAGTTTTAAGGGCAGTGTACATCCAACATGCAGCAGTTAATTGAATTAGGGTTTGAAATACACTGCCCTTTAAACTCTTTGCTTTCATCATTCAAAAGCCTCTTAAATTAGTGCTACTCAGAATGGTGGTCCCTGGACTAATCTGAGAACCATTGGCTACCAATCCACAAAGAGTTTCCTGGATAGAAAGAAACAGTTGTAGCTAATCGGCACTGTTACCCTGTAAATTGGGGGTCCTGGGAGGGATACCCAAACACCAAAACAAAACAAGCAAAGATTGGGAAATTAGCTGGAGCACTCTCTTGGCTAATGAGAGGCAGGGCAACGCAGCAGGATCTTTTATCCTATGTATACCGGTTCAGGTCAGTGAGGAGTCAAGCAGTTCAAAATACTAACAATATTTATTAAACAAAATAATAAAACACAAGCACTCCTAACTAGAAAAGGAAAGAAAGAGAATTTGGGGAATGGGCAATACGCCACCTGTCCGAAGTCCTGGAGACACCAATTGAAGAGGAGGAAGGAAACCTGGCGTGTAGACCGAGGGGAATCTGCTGGACCGGGAAGCAGCAAGGCGAGGAAAAGATCCGACGGGAGCTTCAAGTGATTTCAGCTAGTGATTCAGCAAGAGTTCCAGTGGAGTTCAGCCAGGTCCAGAGAAGTCCACTGGTTCAAGTGATTTCAGCAAGAGTTTAAGTGATTTCAGCAAAGTCCAGCAAGAGTTCCAAAGAGCTCTCAGAACGGGGGATCTTTTATAGGGGAAAGAACCACCGCAGGCTAGTCTGGTCTCACAGGAGAACAATAAGTTTTGGGCTGGAGACAAAGCCTCCGAAAGGTCAGGATTTGCACGATTGAATTATAAGCCAAATTGACAATGGTATAGCTGGTATGTAGATATGGCTAGCTCGGCCATTAAGTGCCTGGCTTGCCAGGGTGTTCTCTCAGGCAGAGAGTACTTTCGTTTTACTGTGCATTTGTAATCAAGGTGTTTGTGTCAGGAGGTTTCCCCCTGAAGCGGAACTGGCTATATCTGGTACTTCAATGAGAGCACAAGTATCACCCATGCCTAGCTTCGCGCTTGTTCGGCGGGGCCTCACAAACACTTGGCTGATGGCAGAGAAAGGCCGAATTGTGATATCAAAAATGATATCTTTAGTTCACCGAAGACCAGACCAGATCACAGTGGTAACAGCACAGATATGGTACATGTCCTTGACATATTAGGGGGAAAAAAAGATGATCAGTCTCGCGTATCAGATAGCATGATAAGGAATATCCTAAATGTTTCTACGATATTATTATGCTGTTGGAAGGAAAACTGGTGTTCTATGAGTGGAAATGGAAAAGGAACTGTTGCACTACTATCTCAGATGAAATTAAGATATTGGTATGCACTATAATCCTAACAGTGTGAGTAAATCATAGGGAACACTTTCATCAAGGTTGTAATGACACTGCCTTACTCCACTAAGGACAGATAAAATATATACAGTATAAGACATCTGTTGAATGAGCAGAATGATGGTAGCCAATTTCTCCAAGATTATACTATACCGGAAATCAGTTCCACAGTATATCAAAGAAATGACCAGCTGTGATATACTATTAAACTCTATTCCTGTTTTATCTGGCTATCTGAAATACTCCTGGTGACTCAGAGATGACAGTATTCCTTTTTATGGCAAGCATGATGGCAATTGTTCAAAAACAGGAAGGACAAAACCAGATCCCTTGTTTATAGCAGAATGGTGATTTATGATAACTTGCTACCCACTTGATCAGGTAGCCAAATACTTTTTAAAGAAAATTCACAGAACAACTTGGTGAGGAAATTATGATGCTTTACCTTTTAAGGAAAGGGAGAAGGAGACACCATACCAAGGGAAAGAGCCTTCCCTAATCTGGTGCTGTCTTGATCTTTTGGAATCCAACATCTATCAGATCCAGTCAGCTTGGTCAAGGATGATCGGAGTTTTAGCTGAAAATATTGGGAGGGTACCAAATCTGGAAAGACTTTTCTGCTGAGAAAATTATACTGTGTCTGTGGTGGAGGGAGTACTTATACTTGGAGCAGTGTTACTAAGAATAAAAATTGTCTCTATTTATACAGTGTCTCAGGCACTTTTAGAAATTCTGACAGACAATTATCCAATTTTTAAAAGCTTTGTACTGTCTTCTGTTTAGGTGGTAGGGGTGAACTAATAAGCATTAAGACCACAGATTTCTCAGAAGTTGAAAAGAAGATCTATGTCTGGACAGAAGAATTTCTCAGCCACTGCACTGAAGAATATATTTATCAGCCCATGAAAATGCAAAGCCTGCTTTGGGAACACAAATGTAGTTGCCTGGCAGCTCACACAGTCTGTTTTGCAGTAAGTGCATCAGTGAGCAATGTTTAAATATTACCAAAAAGGACAGGGGAGGGGAAAAAAAATTCCTGGCAACCAAGGCAGGGCTTATCATTTGCAACTTGAAAAAAGAAGCCTGGAGCTATACAAATCTGGAAATAATATAAATGTAACCCACAGGACAGTTGCTTTGGATTTTGAGAAGCTTTACTTTAAAGCTGGTATGTAGGCTTGTTGAGCGAGTGAATGTGGTTGGCAAAGATGCTAATGATTTACGGAATGTATCTTTGGAGGGGATTAAAGGGGAAACATATTCCTTTTAAATTTAAAAAGAAATGTTCTAAAGTAGGAATTCTGCTTTAATGGGTGAACATGAAGTCTTAAAACATGTTGTGCATAAAGTTTTTAAAGGATGCAACCTTGTTTAAGACTCTCCCTACACTGCCCCAGTCCTATTGCATGGGATTGAATTCCAGCTGGCCTGCAGGAAGTCATTCCCATATGAAGTCCAAGGAAAAGGTCAGAAAGTTAAAGGCGTACTGGCTAATTGTGAGTCAGTTCCAAATCTGGCTGTGTCCTATTTGCAGCTTGGCCACAATAGCACAATCGTTAAAGCAGACATGAAAAAAAAAGGTTATCCAAACAGCCTGAACATGTGCCTTTGTGCCCTTCTATTTTGGAACCTTAATTAATAAATACATTAATTAACTCGCTTAACATCCTGATTCTATTCCCCAAAACTGGGACTCAAGGAAGCTTACAAAAATTAAAACAAATAATCTCACAAACAAAAACATGGAAGCAAAAACTCACAAAAAGGTCTTGTTAAATGGGATTAAACTATCTAGAGAATTAAAGCTATTTGAGATAATTCCCTTACAAAGGTAAAAGAGAAAAATCTGTAGAACAGCACACTGTTAAAAGCCTTTGCAGTCAGTTCTGCCAAATCTGCCGGCATAGAAAGGTTTTTTTTTCCTGTTGGTGGAAAGACAACAGGGAGGGTGCCATAGCTGCCCCCCAGTGGCAGGGGTGGGAAAGATGTCCGAAGCCTGGGAGAAGCCACAGAAAAGGCCCTGTTCTGTATTCCTACTAGATGTGTCCTTAAGCCCAAAAGCAGGGCTTTCCACAAAGACCACAAGGTTGTGAGTTCGATCCTGCCAGGCTCCAAGGTTGACTCAGCCTTCCATCCTTTCGTAGGTTGGTAAAATGAGTACCCAGCTTGTTGGGGGCAATTAGCTAAAAATACATTGTAAACCGCTTAGATAACACTTAGTTGATAGGCGGTATAGAAACAAATGCTATTGCTATTGCTATATAGGAGGATATAGTTGTTCAGTTAGCCTGGACCCAAGTTGTATAGGACTTTATGAACAGTATTTTGAATTGTGAGAGGCATATGATGTAGTAGTTTGAGCACTGGACTACAACTCTACAGATCAGGGTTTGATTCCCAGCTCAGCCATGGAAACCTACTGGCTGACCTTGGGCACATCACACACTCTCAGCCCCAGAAAATGTCATGCTAGGTTTGCCTTAGGGTCACTGTAAGTTGGAAACGATTTGAAGGCACACAACAATAACTTTGAATTGTGCTCAGAAATGGACCTGTAGATAATATAGCTATTGAAACAAGAAAGTTGCGTGGTTCCTGTCACCAGCCCCAGTCAATGGTCTGGCTGCAACTCTTTAGGACAACTTAAGGTTCTGAACAATTTCTAAGAGTGTTCCTATAAAGAGTATTTTACAAATGGGATGCAATCAAGGCCTGTGTTGCTGTGAATGAGTAAAATATGTCCTCGAATGGGCAACGCTGACTTACAAATTTCTGTTGTGGAAATGCTCTCCCAGGAAACACAGAATAGCCAAACTTATGGCTGAACCCACAAGTACACCTGAACTGTGAACCTGCACTTTCAAAGGGGAAGTGTAACTCCATTCAACGTAGCCTGACTTCTTATTCCTTGATCTGCTTTTTGACTGGCCAAGAGCACTTCTGTCTTGTTGGGATTACGCTTGTTTGCCTCCATCCAGTCTGTTACTTATGACAAACACTAATTTAGGACTGGTCTCACTTCCTTGAACTGTAAGGAGAAATAGACTTGGATGTCATCAGCATACTGGTGACCTCCCCTAAAAAACCTCCAGACCTCTAATAATATATATATGTATATGTTAAAATATGTTTTTTGTCTTCTCATATTTTATGATGAGGAATAATGCTAAAGATTAAGCTCATGATGAAAGGAAAACTGGACCCTTCCTTATGATATTCTACAGAAATCTGGAATCTTCCTACTCTTTGTGCATGTGCATGACTATGTGTATTAATCGGTCTGCTATCTCAGCATTGAATTTCCATGCGGTCTTAATCAGAAACAACATTTACAATCCATCATTCTAATTTCCTAGCTTGCAAGAAAATTAATTTAATTGACTACAGAGTCAGTGGGATGTTTGTTTGGGTGCTGGTGGTTTTGTTGAGTCTATGTATTATTATTTTTTAGAACTGTGCATTGATTAAAGGCTCTCCAATCCTCCACCTGCAGATGATTGGTTTAATAGATTGGGTTTTGTTAAAGAAATGTTTTGGGATGCAAATCTGTGTGTGCTTGCCTGAGAGCATACCCACTGCAATCAGTGGGGCTCACTGCATAGTGAACATGCATGGGATTGAACTGGAAATCAGTTTTTAAGAATTAACAGACTGAGAAATCTCAGTTTATTATCTCAGAGACCTCTTTCAAAGGGCTCTGTATAAAAGCTTAAGAGAACAGCATTAGAAAGTTACTTTTTAAAAAGCATGTCAAAATAACTGCTTTTGAGCGGTCTTCTGTTCATGTGCTAAATGTTTACTTGTGGGGACAGGAGGCTTTTCTTTTGTTAAACATACATTTATGGAATTGTTGAAATCAAAGAGACATCAAAGAATCATCCAATCCAAACCCCCTGCTGATCATCTATCCTTCTGAATTGGTCTATGAATTACTTTTGGTCTCAAGTGGTATACAATACCCTCAGAATACTATCTTTGGCTGCCCAGAGCTGTGTCTGAATGCCCCATTCGGTGAACCTCCAAATTTCAGGAGGATGCCTAGGCTGAGAAGCACTTTCAGGTCCTGGACTGACTACCTGTCTAGGTTGGCTGTTGGATTCTCCTGGGGATGAAGGAGTCCAAAGGACTTTCAGTTAAGCTTTGCTTGTGAAACTTCATCTTAAATCCTATGGTTAATCCCAACTAGAGTAGACCCACTGAATCTATGAGATTTACCTATGTGATGATGGACTTATCCACAATTGATTCAATGGGTTTACTTTAATCAGGACTAACCAATAAGATTTGAATCATGGACTTCGTGAATTTGGGTGTGGGGCTATATGCTTCAGAGCTACTGTGATGTAGTGATTTGACTACTGGACTAGGAATCCAGGAAAACAGGGTTCAAATCCCCATTCAGCCACAGAAACACAGCATCTGGCCTTGATTAAGTCACACCAGGGTATAGCTACAAAACGTATATTTTCAAAATTAGGGCATCCCCCTCCTTCCGCATAAGAATGTTTCCTCCCACTGAAATTTTCATTCAGTCATCAAATTTTGAACATTACAGTGACTTAAAGCTTCAGTTGAGCTTTTAAAAATGCAGTCCAAGGTTCTGCATCAGAGACAATTTATGTCCTGGCCCCTGAAATCCACCTTAAAATCTAGCTAGGTTCACCGAAGGATGGCGTTTTATGGGATCCTGTTACAATGTGTTGGTACATCAGCTGTTGCTGGTGAGAGGGACTGGATCCCTAGTTGCCAGTGCTGCAGAATTCTGCCCTTTGGGGCCCTATCATACCATACTATTATAGTGCTACTATTCCACTTTAACTGCCACAACAACATCATGTGGAATTCTGGGGTTTGTAGTTTAATGAGGCCAAAGAACTCTCTGGCTGAGAATTTTAAATGCCTCTCCCTAAACTGCAAATCCCATGATTTCATATGATGTTGCCATGGCAGATAAAATGGAATGATAGCACTATAACAGTGTAGTGTGATAGGGCCCTTGGTGTGGCTGGCTGGGTTTTAAGGTGGATTTCACAAGCATTTACAAGTGGTCCAATGGTTCCACAAATGCAAATGTGAATAGGAAACAGTTATCATTTCATAAGTCTAATTTAAGACATTGTAATTCACTTTCAGGATGGCAGCTACAGTTTAGACACACAATCAATCAATCAGTAAGTGGAAGGCAAAGTTACCAAGGAAATTCAAACATGGCAAATGCAAGCATTCTAGGTGCGAATGATTGTCAGTGTTAAGGTTAGAAATTGAAGGTTAGAAAATAAAGGAAAGTTTCATTTTGGGGGCAGAATTCTTATTGGGAGCTGATGTATTTAGCCCCCCTGTAGCTATACCCTGAGGCATACTCTCTTAGCCTTAGAAGAAGGCAATGTCAAACCTCCTCTGAATAAATCTTGCCAAGAAAACTTTATGATAAAGATGTCATGAGTCAAAGTCAGCTCCAAGACACACAACAACAACACATATCCTTGGTTATTATTGCTTGTTCCTGTCTCCTGAATTATGTATTTGTCTAGCTGTCAGTCAGTCTTGACTTGCTCTGATTGTGAGTCTTCTCATGGTCTCTTCAGCTCTGTACCCTGCTTTGGCCTTTGGTGCTGAATTGTCATCTAATTCTGACTACTGGTATGGTCCATGGCTTCTGCAAGGATCCAGTGGAACTACCACATGTAGATTGACACTTTGGCCTTCCTGTGACATATTTAATCTCATTTTATCAGCTGGAACATGTCTAGACTTATCCAATGTCAGAAACTAAGCAGGGCTGTAAAATTCTCCCAAGTGTTTAGATTTGACAGGGAGAGTCTCCAATTAATACTCTGTTTTCCCACTTTTTCAGCTGCTTTTAAAATGTCCCAGTTTCTGTTTCCTCCTCTCGCTTCCCCCTTTTTGTCCTTAGCTTACTTCAGTTGTTGCAAACTGATTTCAAAATTCAAAAGTAGTTTGCTATCCATTAACTCAGTGGTGGGGAGGGAGGAGAGGAGAATCTTGTCCTTCTCTGGGCCATTCTGCATTACAGTGTTATAGTGCTATTATTCCACTTTCAACATCCTACGGAATCTTGGGATTGGCAATTTAGGGAGGGGCATTTAGAATTCTCAGCCAGAGAGCTCTTTGGCCTCAGTGAACTACAAACCCCAGAATGCCACAGGATGTTGAAAGTGGCATAATAGCACTATAACAGTGTACTGTGGAAAGGCCCTCTGTTTACAAATGCAAAATGCTTTTCATCCTTGCAGTGTTGGAGGGTATAGATTGGGCCTCTTTAGTACTTAAATGGGAGACCCCAGGAAATCCCAAGGTGGGGCTAGGGAAAAATTCTGCTGAAAACCAGTTCCAGTCAAAACTGACAATACTGGACTGGATGGACCAATTACCATTACTGGGCTAGATCGACTGGGCTAGATTGATCCACCTAGTCCGATACTAGGCTAGGTGGATCAGTTTAATATACAGGAGCTTCCTGTGTTCCTTATTCTTAAAATATTCCATTTTTCTTGGCTCTAAGCAGCTCTCTCATAGCCTGCAGTTTAAACTTGCTATCATGTTTCTGAGATGATGTACCTGGAATGGAAATATATGTCAGTCCCATGGGATTTTTAAATCTCCAATCATAAGCCACAAATGATAAAAAAAAAAATTAAAATGCCAGCCATACATGTGGCCTAAAGCAACATTATTAGAGCCAGAGAGTATTTGCCACATAGGAAGCATGTGGGATGAGAGGAAGTGAGAAGACAGTGGAAGATAGCAATGGGGCAGTTATCTTGAGGAAGTGAAATGCCCATCCACAGTTATATTTTATTGTGTATGATTTTTGCGGGTGTGGAAGCAGGAAAGAGACATTTTCAGGATAGCTGTTTTATTTTGAGATGATAACCTTTATGAGGTGGGTTCACACAGCTGTAGCTACCGCGAGAGGTTTTGTGTTTTAAAAAGCTCCAAAACAGTCCTACCATTTGATATACATGGAGGGAGGTTCCCAAGGACATCATCCCAGTTCCTGAACAGGCTGAACTATGAGATACAAAAGGAAGAATTCTAAGCCTGAGAGAATGGCAGGTGGTACCAAAGGGCAACCATGATGCTCTCAAATAACACACCCTCTAAGCAAACACAAATGTACTATACAACCAAAAACAGCAATAAAGCAGGTTGTTACCCTGTTTTCTGGGGGTCCTGTGAGGGACACCTAAATGCGCTCTCAATTGTACAGGTTGGGAAAATTAGCCAAGGGCACAAGCTAGCAATACGAGAGGCGGGGCAACGGAGCAAGATCTTTTACCCAGCGTCTACGAGGTCAGGCTGAGTCAAGGAGCAAACAGAGGTGAAATAATAATTGTGGTTTTTATTAAAATACAATCAAACTGTGTATGCAACATACTCACGCAGAGAACTAAAGAAATAAAGGTTGGAGTGGGATAGAGGGATTTTTAGAGGAGTTGTTGGTTTGGGTAATACTACACCTGTCCTGAAGCCCAGGTAGTCTGCGGCAGAAGTTCGGAGATATGGAGTCTCAGTACGTGGGACTGAGGGGAAGGCTCGCCAAGCAAAGTGGCAGCAAGGCTGGATGGAAGTCGGGAGCAATCCAAGGAAGCTCACAAAGTCAGGGGTTTTTAAAGGGGACAATGTAGCCACAGGCTAGTCCGTACTTGGGGAAAACAATGAGTTTTGGGCTGGAGACAAAGCCTCCGAAAGGTCAAAATTTAGCATGATTGAGTTAGGTCTGAACTGACAATAGAGTAGACAGTATGCAAACTCAGAGTGCTTGACAGATGAGGATTCTTCTAATCAAGCTGCCTGCTCGGGGCAGGGAGTTCTTTGTAAGTAGCGTGCATACCTGATGAGGGTACTTGTCGTGAGGTCTCCTGAAGCGGCAGTTTGGCTATTTCTGGCCAGCCTGTATTCATTTTGAATATTCCAGCGATTAGCGACCGAGCCTGTTTGCATGCTTGTCCGGGGGCCTCGCAAGCACGTGGAGAATAGAGGGGTATAGTAGGCTAAATTATTGATATCAAAATGATATCTCATGTCACCCCAAGTGCAGCTTAGGAACTTCAGTAACAAGGTTTCTCCTTTATGCTTCTGGGTATCTGTTGATCTTGCTTAACAGTATAACTTATAGCCAGATTGTTATTAGCAATATTAGTACATTTGGCCCTCCACATTTGTTAGGGTTGGGGCACAGAACACCTGCAAGAGTAGAAAAACAACAAATGTCAAAATGTGTGTGTGTATGTGCGGAAGGGGACTGAGACATGGTGGGGAGAGCAGGCACCCTCGGTTCATACCAGCTCAGGGAAAGGGTGTGGGTCATCGTGGTGGCCTTATAGTTCCTCTCTCACATATCTCCTTCCTTGGTTGTTTGGAGGTCATCGAGAGAGGGTTTGTGACGCTGAGAAATTGGGCTGTGAGCTATCCTTAGCTGGCCACACAGTGTCTGGAGGAGGAGGGGGAACACCAAAGGCAGGTTTTTAAAGGGTGGTGTGGGCTGATTGGAGCTGCCAATAGGGAAGGGTCCCATGGAAAAGTAGGGCCTTAAGGGGGGGCAGAGGTGCATGAAACTCACAAATAATCAAATCCATAAATGTCAAACCCACAAATATGGAGGGCTGACTGTATCATTGTATATATCTTGACTTTTTCCCCCAGTTTGGAACTCAAGGCAGCTAGCAATACTTAAAACAAACACAGTTAAAAATTCACGGCTTACAAAAGTTAAAAAATAATTAAACCATCATTAAATTTAAACCAGTTTGAAACATGAACCATTACATAACAACAACAAATAAAAATCCAGCACATAATAAAAAGCTTGTTTCCATGATAAATAAATAAATTCTCAAGAGCCTGCTGGAAAAAAAGGCTTTTTACCTGCTTGCAGAAAGATAGTAAGGCTGGTGCCAGTCTAGCCTCTCTGGGAAGTGAGTTTCAGAGCCTTCCCTCCCTAAACTGCCAACCCCAGGCTTCCATAGGATGTTGAAAGTGGAATAATAGCACCATAACTGTATAGTGTGGAAATGTTCTGGAAGAAGCCATTGGGAAGAACCTCTCCTGTGTTCTCACCAAATGCACCTGTAGGGTGGTAGAGCAGAAAAAGGGGCTTCTCCAGAAGATCTCAAAACACAGGTAGGTTTTTAGGGGAGAAATATGGTCCTTTAAATAACCTTGATCTGAGCCATATAGGCTATACAAAGGGGTATGCAAATTCAATCTATCTGGGGGCCAATTTTGTCTCCCTGATGCATGCGGACAGCTACACCCTCAGTGCTGTGCCTCCAAAATTTGGCTAAATAGGAATATCTCATTTCCCCAGCATTTTTCAGGTTTACTAACCAGTTCAACAGCACAGTGCTTTTATTTGGGAGGAAGGTGCTGGGGGGCTGCAAAAGTTGACCTTGGAGTAACATGTGTCCCATGGTCCATAGCTTGACCCCCTTTGCAACATATAATCTATGAGTGGTTTTGAAATCAGATTCAGGACCTGACTTGGAGGAGGGCTTGAAGCAGGGAAGTGGGGATTTAACCTTTTCCTTTCCAAGGATGATACGAGGTATGAAGAACAAAACATATGAGAAAAGGTTGGAGAAGCCCAGGCCCGTGAGCGTTGCGTAAGTGCAGGTCATTTTCGGCTAAAAGCCAAAAATAAAAAAATGTGTGTTCGCTGCACGTGAGGGCCTTGAGCATTGTGTAGATGGGAGTGTGTCATGCAGACCACTCCTCACATTTACACGACGCCCAAGGGGCCCTTTTGCTTGCAAACTGCCGTGCGAAAAGGGCCCAGGTCTAATGCTTTTAACTTATAGTAGATTTCGTTTCAATTGAACATTAGGATGAACTTCTTGATGGTAAGAACTGTTTAGCAATAAAATCAATTACCTAGGGCCTTTTTGCACTACATTGTTATAGTGCTATGATTCCATTTTCAATATCCTACGGAATCCTGGGCTTTGCAGTTTAAGGAGGGGAACTTAGAATTCTCAGCTAGAGAGTTCTTTGGCCCCAGAAAACTACAAACCCCACAATTCGGCAGGATGTTAAAAGCGGAATGATAGCACTGTAACAGTGTGGTGTGGAAATGGCCCTAGAGAGGTGGTTGAGTCTCTTTCACTGGAAGTCTTCAAAAAGAGGGTGGATAGCTATTTTTGGGGGATTCTTTAGCTGGAGTTCCTGCATTGAGTGGGGGCAGGGATTGAATACAATGGTCCATGAGATCCCTTCCAATTTTATTAGTTTATAAGCAGAGCAAGACTAGTGATGGGTTACCGCTTCCCTTTCTGCCACTCATAGCCTGGCTGCCATTACCACTACGCCTAGTGGTAGGGTTGGCTGTTTGAGATCTAGGGCAACTGCATGGCAGAGGGACATGTAAGTTCAGATAAACTTCTGAGAGGACATAATTTGCCCATGAAGGCTGAACCTAAGGAGCCTGTCTTTGGATGGATTAATTGACTTGTTCTTATAACCTTTAATGAACTGTAGTAAAAGAAAGAGACAAAGCTAAAGAATTTATTTCTGAAGAATCCTACAAATGGAAAAGCGAATCACTCTAAATATTTCATAAACAGAGATTTGGCACCATGTACAAAAGATCAGCTTATTTTTGCCTAATGGTTGAACAGTGTTTACAAGAAACATTTGCAGCAGAACCATTGAGCTGGAGCATGCCCGTACATGAAATAAACATGAACTCATTGGAGTGTGAAACTACATATGATGTTAACTACATATGACATAAATGAATAAATTATGCACAAATCCAATTAACATACTTTAGAAATCAATAGCCAATGTGAGCACCATCCTCAGCAAAACAGTAGTAGGCATGGATATGGGTTTAGCATGCTGACAGCTGGTCTTATGAACTCCAGGCTACTTTATTTTTTTTAATAATAATTTTATTAAGTTTCTCAAAATAAAAGTTTTTTAACCTGTAATTTTACATGCATTGTTTCTGATCTTCCATTCTGATCCGGACGTCACTTCCAGAAATTCACTCCACATTTTACATTTATATATATATCACAGTACATTGTTTACCTCAGTGTTTGAACATGCATTTCCCTCTCCCTTTCCCTCCAGGCTACTTTCAACCAGGGGCAATCAGGGGGAACTTCCCTCCTAATTCAAATAGCAGCCACTGGAAGGGGAAACAGTATGACTGGTCATATATATCTGAGGCATTTGTTTAAGTATTTCATTGTATTGAAAAGGAGTTGTTTTTTTTTGAGCACTGGAAAAAGGCATACTGAAAGCTATAATAGGAAAATCATGGGAGAAGGTTATTTTGTATGTTGTATAGGGCATCATGCAGATGCCCTATAGAAAGTAAGCTCACAAAACATGGTTATTCTCAGTGTGGAAGCAGTTGCAGACGCTTTGACTCTCCAGGACTTGTTCAGTGTTGTGAGAATAACCAAAGTCTTCTTGTGTGGGTGTGTTTGTGTGGAAGACTTCCAGTAATGTAATGTTTGGACATTATGCCATAGGGTTGGCAGGTGAAATAGGTGACAGGGCTCTTGTACCTTTTTAAAAATTTATTTGTATAAAACAAGACAAAAAATAACAAATAAGAACAAAAATAGAACAAGAAATATACAACAAACGAAGAAAAAAACCTCAAGAAAAATTTAACAAATAATTAGAACACTTTTCTAAAACACAGAAACAAAAGGAGACATGAGAAAAAGGATGAACTGGGATTTACAATCCTAAGTATTTACAATCTCATTTAATATTATGATCTTACTACAACGTGTCCCCTTATCACTTCCTTTTACCTATTACATGGATACCTATCATTTCGTGATTTGATGAACTCCTATTGTTGTTAATCACCCACCCCTCCTCATTCTATGATATAATCTCTTCTTTTTCTGTCATAACACAAGTAATTTGCCTCTTGTACTTTTAATAGTTGTAAAGAAGAGGGAATTTTAGCAACATTTGCCAAAATTCCCTCTTTTACACAACCATTAAAGCTATAGGAGCTTTGCCCCTTATTTTACCTAGCAACTCTAGTGTGCCATGACCAACAGACCAGACTGTGGCGTTGTCTTAGGGTTGGGCATTCAGGCGTGAGAGACATTTTATGTCCATAAACCCAGTAAGTTTAACTCCTGTATGGTGGCCAGATTTTTTTTTTCCTATGCCAACAAGCAAAACTAAGTACCGCTGCATGTCATCTTGCTCATTCGTGCACATTTGCAGGAATGCTGGTTGTGTGCTAGGTCTGGAAAGATTGAAAACCGTCGCCATAGACCATACTCAGCTCCAAATGGTTGAATATAGTGTTATTGTTGTTGTTGTTGCTGTGTGCCTTCAAGTCATTTCCAGATGATAATGAACCTAAGGTGAACTATAATGCAGTTTTCTGGGGCTGAGAGTGTGTGACATGCCTGAGGTCACCTAGTGGGTTTCCATGGCTGAGTGGGAAATTGAATGCTGGTCTCCAGGGTCACAGTCTAATGCTCAAACCACAACACCACACTGGTTCTTGAATATAGTGTAGACAGCACTATATTTCTAAGCTTCAGAAAGCAAGAACAGCAAAAAGTTGCATGGAATATAGCTTTGACCCCTCCTAGACAGCCATTCAACTGCTTAATAGAGGCAATGCTCTCTCTATTAAGCAGTTGCCTTTCCACTATATAGTATGAGGAATTAATTGAATTGCATTTTTTTTCTTATTTCTGAGAAGCAAAAGTAGCTAATACTAAAGCTGGGAAGAGCTGTGGTGCAGTTTGGGTCCAGGATGCAATTGACTAAATCATATATTCCAAATGCCCAATTGCCCAAATGCATTTGGAACAGCCCAATTAATTCTCTGACACTGCACTTTTTCAGCTGCTTTTAAAATGTCCCAGTTTCTCTAGCCCCTTTCCATTTTCCCCCTTTTCCCCTGGATTCCTTCAGTTGCTATAAACTGAGTTCAAATTGCAAAAGTACCGTAGTTTGCACTCAATTAACTGGGAAGTGGGGAAAAGGAGAGGAGAGGGGAATACTGCCCTTCCCAGTAGTTTCAGGCAAAAGCAAATTGTGTGGCATCCCCCTAGCTTGTGTGTTCTCCATCATTAATAACTTTTGCCATCTTGATCATGCTTTGATAGTACTTGGCCACATGTTTCCCAGTTTTCATCTGTGAAATATTGGAGGGTATGCAAAACCCAGAGTTTTCTTAGCAATATTTATTCAGAGGGATTTACATTTACCTTTTGCTGAGGCTGAGAGAGTGTTCCTTGCCCAACATCACCCAGTGCATTTCCATGGCTGAGCAGGGATTTGAATTCTTGTCTCCAGAGTCATAGGTCAGCACTCAAACCACTACGCCACACTGGCTCTCTCAGTCTGCTTGGGACTAATGTTGGATTTAGCCCATTGGCTTATAAATAACATTAATATATACTAATAAAAATACAATAAATACCAAAATATGACAAGTCCTCAAGATTCCCTCCCAAAGTAGTTGCTGGCAGATGATTTTGGGCTGAGGCAGGAAAAGACAATTCAACTGAAGTAGGCCTTGATATCTTGCCTTTCTCTTTCACTAAAATAATACTGTGCAGTTGAAAACTAAGTCAATACTTTATATAAAAAAACTTTAAAAGTAAGACCTCCGGGCGTATGTAAGTCTTCCAAAGAAGGTTCCGTGACAACATCCGTTCATATACTTTCAATTAGGCCAACAAGAAAACTTTGCTAAAATGACCAGCCGCCAGTTGTTATCTAATGGGACTTTTTCATTTATTATCCTTAATGATATCAATATGTTGTCAGCAGTTTGGAGACTCTGATGGCAACTGAAGTGGTGGTTACTGCACAGATGTGTCAGAGAACAGGGGCTTTGTCAAGGCCCAGGGTGTTCCAAGGGCTGACAGTTTTGCTGGGAAAGATTTGTGAGGTTGAAAAGAAAAATGGGATTAAAGGCCTCCATTTTTTAAACAGAAGATTCAAGTGGGAGGCAGAGGATAATTTCTGATCCCTGCTAAATTTCTCTTATGAGGAATCTTCCTCATTGGAGGAAGGGAGAAATGACAACATTTCCATCCAGTTTGCTCAAAAGTAGTGCCCACTCACACTACACAATTGTAGTGCTATATTCCACCTTAACTGCTATCATAACATCCTGTGGAACTCTGGGAACTGTAGTCTGTTGAGGCACTAAAGTTTTCTGGCTGAGAATTTCAAATGTTGTGCATGTGTCTTAAATTTGCCTGTTGACTTACAGGAACTTCATAAATTTCATAGGGTTTTCTTAGGTGAGGAATATTAAGTTTTGCGAGTTCCTTTCTCCAAAATATATACTACAACACCTGGTATTCACTGACTGTCTACCATCCAAGTACTAACTGGGGCTGACCTTGCTTAGTTTCCAAGATCAGGTAGGAAATGATGCCTTTAGGGTATTTAGGTCTCCCTAAATCCCACAATTTAGTCTAAAATCCTGTACATGCCAACAGAAGCTCACAGCTTTTGCTTTTTGTGCCATAAGGCAGGATTATTCCATATTTATTCTTGCCTTTGTGCTCGCTCAATAGGTTCTTGCAAATATATTTTTCCTGAAATGGAAGCCCCACAAATACAGAGGGTGCATTGTATGTTAAGATGGCAAAACACCTGAGACAAAGGCCCTTTCTGAAGAACGATGCTCTCCATCTCATCCCAATGTAATCGCATCAGCCTCTCTGCTGGGATGGGAGCATGTCCCCAGTGCCTTCTTCCTATGCTGCAGTGGGGAAGGAAACGCATCATCGCAATTCTGGCCCTTCTGCATGGTTGGCTGCGATGGAAGGCTTATGCGATTGGGGGCTGTTGATTGAGTTTTTCCCTTAACGATATACCCTGTGATCATGCCAGCTGACTACACAAGAAGGATGGGACCATGACGACGTCATGTGGAAGCAACATCGTGGTTCCATTCCTCTCGCGTCCCCATGCTGGGAAGATGCCATCCTGTGGAAAGGGCCAAAATGTAGGCCTGTGACTATAACATTGTCACCTTTCTTCTGCTCTATCATTGCAAATATCTTTGCCTGATGCAGAAGCCAGTTAAGCTTTGAAAGCTTGCATAATGTGCTTTATGTTTTGGAGTTGGCCCAAGAAAGATATCGTTGCTTGGTAGATTTGGGATTTTGTTGGATTAAGATGGATTAAGATGGCATAATTATTAAGACTGAAGACATAAGCTCAGAGAAGCTGCCGCAGTATGCTTTTTCCTGGGGCTACTAGGAAGGGCAAGATTTTCCTCCCTCTTCGCTTTCTGCCCTGCTGAGCAGTGCCAGAGTTTGGAGTGTGTGGAGAGGGGGTGGGGCTACAGCGCGAGAGGCATGGCCACTGTGTGTGGGGGCACGGCTGTAGTGCGTGGGGACATGGGGACACGCCTGGATGCCCGAGAAATGTTGCCGCCCGGGGCAAATTGCTCCCCCGCCCCCACATCCCTACGTGACTGCTGCTGAGTTAGTTGAGTGCAAACTTCTTTTGTACATTGAACCCAGTTTGTGGCAATGGAACCCAGTTTGTGGCAAAGGGGAAAGTGGGAGGAGGAGAGAAGAATGAGGCATTCTAAAAGCAGCTGAGAAAACAGAGTGATAGAGGATTAATTAGGGCTCCCCTTAATAAATCAGGAGGGTATGGAAATCCTGCCCCCACCATGAAATTTTCCTTCAGTCCCCAAATTTCTAAAATTGCAGAGAGTAAGACATCAAAAATCATTCACTCTCACGTTTTCTGTTTTCACATTCTCTTGGTGACTTTTCCTGCCCTTTCTGTTCCAGTGCTTAAATACTGTTATTCCTAAAGGCTGAAATGAAATTTTATGTTACTGCAATCTTGAAATTTGGGGACTGAAAGAAAATTTCATGGTAAAGGACAGAATTCTTATTTAAGTGGGCAATACCCTCTTTTGCCCCCTCCCCTGTAACTACACTCCCGATGCATAGGATTGTGTTCTGCATACCAGGGCTTCTAAAACTTCCACCCTCCAGGTGTTTGAACTTCAGCTTCAGGACATCTTGGCCAGCTTGCTCAGCGGTCAGGAATTCTAGGAGTTGAAGTACAAAATACCTGAAGAGCCATAGTTTGAACACCACAGCTCTAGACCCCCTGCATTTAAATTCTTGGTTACAGAGAGATATGTTACCATGGTACACAGTCCTTATAAAATCTCTTGGTTCTTCCCATTTCTTGGAATGGGAATTGGATTTTTTCCCCTAAAGATGATTTATTATGGCATAATTCCAGCTTTTAGGAGTAATAACAGAAAATCGTTTGTTTTGGAAAAATACCTTTGCTTTGGCAGGTATCTGTTAGAAACCTCTGGGAGTTAAATGAAATAAATAGATGGTAACCCCCTACCAACAGACAGAAACATATTCTTTTTCTCTTTTCTTCTCTATTGTTCCCACCTCATGAATTGCCAGTATTACACATTTTCAGGTGTCTGTCTTGTATAATGATAATGGTTATATTAACTGCAGAAAAATGTATCATCCTTTGAACTAGAGCTTTCCTGGAGTTTCATGATAAATAGTTTTTGATTTTTGAATTGCTGCAAAAAGTTTGCAAAGGCATGGGAAAAGAAGTCTTTGCGCAAATCTATGAATCACTGAAAATGAGTCTCTAACAGGGCTAAGCGTCATCAAGGCATGCTTTAAAGTGGAACCACTAAATCTTATTTTGATTTTAATTATACCAGGCAGTTTCTTAGATCCCCAATTAAGACATTTGGAGCAATGGGGGTTACCTCATGTCAGTGGAAGTTACAAAAGCTCAGGTTGAAGTCCTGGTTGCAGTCTTAAACCCACTTATGAGGAAGAGAAACCCAAAGAATGGAATGGGACTTACTGTCTTGGGACAAGGTGCTTCTTCCCTGGTTGTGCATTTTATTTTATTTGTTTAAAATATTTTTATTAGAACAATTGTTTAAAAATATATATAAATCAGCATATAAGGGGGGAAATACACATCTACTATCTAAACAAGCAGACAAACAATCTAAACAAACTAACAAACAAACACAAAAACACCAAAGAGGTAAAAAAAGCGCACACATGAGTTTCAACTCCCCAAAAATGGTTATTTACGTCTACTTAGTATACTTCTTCAGAGTTTAATAAACTACCTATAATTTGCTGTGGTAATTGTTGTGTGCCTTCAATTTGTTTCCGACTTATGGAAACCCTAAGGTGGCCCTATCACAGAGTTTTCTGGGGCTGAGAGTGTGTGACACACCCAAGATAATCCAGTAGGTTTCCATGGCTGAGCAGGGAATCGAACCCTAGGTTTCTTTAGGGTTGTAGTCCAATGCTCAAACCACTACACGATGCTTGCTCTCTTACCTATAACTCTGGCCATTTCTGCATGAGACTGTTATAGCGCTATTACTCCATTTTCAACATCCTATGGAATTCTGGGGTTTGCTGTTTAGGGAGGGGCTGTATGCAAATGCCCTATATAATCATTTATCTTAATCTACAATAGTGATTATGAAGGATTTAACTATATTTATAGCTGTACTATAATTACTATTTTACTTTGTTAAATGTAGCAATGCTACAACATAAAAAGAATGTAACGCTCGACCTGCATTTCAATCTACTAGTTAAAGCAGGCAAACACATGGCCCTCCAGATATTGTCGAAACTGCAACTCCCATCAGCCTTGGAGACCATTGCCAATAGTTTCAGTCCAACATTTAGAGGCCCACAGCTTGCTCACACCTCGGCTCAGAGTTGCAGCTCTCCAGCTGAGGGCATAGGTGCTTTTAGGGGATCCAACTCCTAGAATAGCCATGCTGTTTGGGTGGATTCTGGGAGATGTAATCCTCTGGTATTAAAGCTTTTGTTGCACGGACATGGTGACCAGGGTGGAGAGAATGAGAAAAAGTAACCAGTTGTCCTGAGTTTTGGTGCAATACAGCAGAGCAAGGCTTGTCTCCTCTCCTGGAAAGATCTCAAGACCTTCTGATGCTTGCTGATGTGAGGGAGAAGCAGGGATTTCTCCTTGCCTGTCAGATCAGTATATCAGTTTGGTACATCTCCCCAGAGCATAAACACAGGAGTGTCCACTGTGTCAGAGGAGAGAATGCTGAGAACAAGAGTTTGCATTATGGAAGGCCACAATGATAAATGTCTCCAGTGGCAAAATTTCTAACTCTTACCATCTGTGATTCCCCTGTCCCCATAGCAACGTCAAGCAAATATTTTTTTAAAAACAAATAGTCAAAAACCAGGAAAAGCACAGCTGGGAGCATCTATACTGAAAGAAAACAAGCCCTCCATGAGACCAACCCACAGTAAAGCGCTGTGGAGAACCTAAGCTGAAACGACACATGACGTTTCATAACGGGTAGGTTTCTTCCTCTCAGTGGGTTTTTCTTCTGTTCAGACTTAAAGCTGCCACACAGGTTGCTGTTTCCAAAGGGAAGCTGAAATGAACAGCTTAACCCTTTCCTCACCACCCTTTTTCCACCTCCAGAAAGCTTCCCTCCAGATTATTTTTTGCCTCATGGGCGTAAAATGAGTACCAATATCTTTACACTAATGGGGGCTAAAAGAACCAATGAGACAGACATTGTGGAGGCAGCAAACTGCCCACTGGGGAAGAAGTAACATGCTTGTCCCTTCTCCACATGCTGTTTTTTTAAAAACTGAAGAATGTAGCCTCGGGATCACTAAATACTCCCCGCTTCAGTTTCTTCTCCTTCTTCTCTCATGGGAAAAACCGCATATGCACCCTTTCCACACAGCTTACCTTTTCGCATGCTGGGGTGTGGGGATCACACGAGCAGCCACTTGAGAGAGGCTCTCGTGTCCCCGCTGCTTCAACTCCGCAGCTGCTGCTTTCTAGCGAGCAGGCAGCATGAGAGCTCCTCCTCTTCCTGCCGCAGCACATCCTGGGATTTTCCCAGGCTGCGCTGGGGTAGGAAGCATGAGTGTCGTGGAGGCTCCGCGGCTCCAGAGGCTCCGCACGCATGATAAGTGCATGCGGGACCCTTGCCGGCACTTGCCAGCCCTGGCAGCGTTGCACAGTTGTGAGTGTGTCATGTGGATCACTCCTCACATTCGCGCAACACTCCAGGAACCCTTACACATGGCAAATGCCGTGCCAAAAGGGCCATGATTATTATCATTATATAGCGAATTGCTCAGCTGTACATGGCTAAAAGTATTTTCATCACTCATTTTAGCTCATTCCAAAGCTGACAATACTTACATTGTGTTGATAATGAGCTAGTACCACCATTACTAATGAAATGCTTTAAATGCTTGGTTTTACAAGTGGAAATGGGGCTGCAAGTCTGGGAGTAAAGGGCTGTTTGGTTCATCCTTAGATGATTTCATTTTCCTTTCTTCTCCTAGTGAAGAAAAATAAAAGCAGTATACATGGTACAAACTTTTAGTGCACATCTAGGGCCCTTATTGCATGATGGCACCATCCTGGCATGGGAACTCATTGCTGCTGGTCTGTGATGCGTGCCATTACACGGTTGTTGTGGTCCCACTGCTGTTGCGTCCCCAGCTGTCATGATTGCACCGTATACCATTACCAGAAAAAATCCAGTAATGGCTCCCTTTCCCGCAACAATCCTCTTGGCTGTGGGTGTACGGGAAGGGTGGAAGTACTGCAGAAGGAAGCAGAGTGTCCCTAACACTACCCATCCACCAGCAGCTGATCGGTGCAGTGGGAAGCGTTCAGGTTCCAACCCCATCCTGGCAATGGCATTGCCAGGATCATGACAGGATGATGCAAGATTGTGGCATAGTGTGGTAAGGGCCTAGGTCATACTTTCCCACAATCAGGATTTCACAGGGACAGTTCCAATTAATCTTCTGTCATCTCACTTTTTCAACTGTTTTTAAGATGTCCCAGTTTTTCTCTCCTCATCTCCCCTGCTTCCTCCAACTCTTGTCTCCATTATCTTGTACTGAATATGGATGTTATACATTGGACAAAAATATCCAACATCTTCCCTTGAGGAACTTATACTTTCCTAAGGCACCAACAGAATTCTGACTGATGGATTTAGCTCTCCTTCTGTAGTGTCTAATACAGTGGTTCTCAACCTGTGGGTCCCCAGATGTTTGTGGACTTCAGCTACCAGAAGCCCCGGCCACTACAGTCAATGCTCAGGGCTTCTGGGAGCTGAAGTCCAAAAACATCTGGGGACCCACAGGTTCTAATAGAATGTAATTTTGTGTGGATTGTGATGTCACAGAAGGTGAAATGAGAAGCTGGGTAGACGTAGCCAATCACAGTTCATGGAATGCTGTGGGAGGTGTCTGTGGGGGTAAATATAGAAACCAGAGGCTTGTTGCTAAAAGTGCGAGATATGCCAAGACCAATCAGAGTTACGCCATATCCACACCTTATCTTTTTCCATCATTGTCCCGATGTCATCCTGGCAGCACCTTTGCTGGGATGGAAGCATGTCCCCAACACTTCCCTCTGCACCCAACCAGCTGCCTATGGATGGGAGAGTGAGTGCCACAGGCCTTCCTTCTGCAGTGCAGTCAGCCTCTTTCCCATGCTGCACTGGGGAAGGAAGCACCTAGACCATGCTTCCTCCCATTCTGCATGGCACTGGAGATGGAAGCATTGAGCCATCATGGGCCATTACTGGATTTTTTTTCTGGTAATGGAATATCCCACAATTGTGATGGGTGGGGACAGGTTGGCAGCAGGACTGCGACAACATTGTGTGAAAGCACAACTTGTGGACCAGCAGCAACATCATGGGACAGTGACATCATATAGAAATGGCCTTAATCAGGACAGTCAGAAATAGAGAGAGTCAGTTAGGAATAGGAATGGAGCAGCTTGGAGCAGGAGTTTGGGAAGCTGATAATGTAGAACAGTGGTTCTCAACCTGTGGGTCCCCAGATGTTCATGGACTTCAGCTCCCAGAAGCCCTGAGCATTGACCATAGTGGCTGGGGCTTCTGGGAGCTGAAGTCCACGAACATCTGGGGACCCACAGGTTGAGAACCACTGATGTAGAAGGAGTTCAAGCATAAGTGCTATTCTGTATTTGTTTATTGTGTTTGAAACTATGGTGTTACCATGTACTCTGTGTGAAACCACCATAATGCTAGATGTTTATTTTATCTGCTACAGTACATTTTGTTTTCTACAAGGAATAATAAGGAAGACTGGCCATGCTTTGCCAAACTGAAAACACTGATCAATATTTGTCAAGGGTAGTGGTCATCTTGAGGCCCAAGTACCACATCAAGGGAGGACCTTGAGGGTAAAAGGACAAGGTGAGTGATAGGAACCCAGGGATTGTAGTGTGAGGTCAACTTGGATAGGAGATACAGCACAGAGGGCTTTTTATTTTTCTATATATTCCAGTGGCTGCCCCAGGCATGGGAGGAATAATGGGAAATGTAGTGGTATCATAGCTAAGCTGTGGAGGCCAAATGGGGAGATAAAGTTTCGTCTGCCATTTTGAATGGGAGCGATATCTGGGTCCAGCTCCAGGATTAGTTCCGATATAGATCTCTTACATTTGTAGCTCTCTGTGCTCTTCCTTTGAAAAAGTTCATTTGGTAATTCTTCAATACAGAGAATAATATTTGCCATTCAGTGTAAGAAATAGTCATTTTAGAATAAAGGATGTAGGCTTAACATTTCCAAAAATGATTTATAGGGTGTTAATATGCTTTTAAGTGAATGTGTTAGCGTTTGGATGCTAGCAACACACAGCAGTAACATCTAGGTTAAACATTTATACAGAGTGTCATAAAAAGTTTCCATCTTTTCATTCCTTCTTTTGAAAAAAGAAATCCACATCTGACTATAAACTTTGGTATTTAGCATGGTTGACATAGTGGTTACCAAAAGATAACAGTGTAAAATTATGCTGATAATGATGATGATAATGATAATAATAATGCTTTATAAAAAGGAAAGTTACATGAATATATAGCCTGCATCTGTAAGGTATGTAAGAGCCCAACAATAAGCAACCAGAGTGATTTTTTTTTAAAAAAATCTACATCAAAGCTGTTAAGAGTACTGTATGCTGCACATATGTTGTGTGTTTACAAGTTCTTTCTGACTTGTGACTCTCGGGCCAACCTATCAAAGGGGTTTCTTGGAATGATATGTTCAGTGGGGATTTGCCATTGCCTTCCTCTGAGGCTGAGACAGTGTGACTTGCCCACTTGCCTGTAGATTTCCATGACCAAGTGGGGATTCAAATCATGGTCTCCCAGAGAGTTAGTTGAGCACTCAGACCACTACCCATGCTGGCCCTCTTATTTGGCACATATAGAAAATATGTAAGAAAAATCCACAGGCTTTCTTTCATGGAATACTTGGCAGATTATTATGTATTTGCAAGTTTAATGTGTTTTAAGAAGCTAAATCATTGGATTCTTCAGAGGCAAAATCTGATAGAACTCAGGAGACAAAATGAAGTATTTACACTATTTTTTGTCACCTTTATACCAATTTAACTACCATTGCTTTGCCTAAAGAATCCTGGGAATTTTAATAACTTCCCAAGGGTTAGCAACATCTAATCCATTGCAGCTAACAAACAAGCAGCAACAATAATAAAGTCTTGTAGCTCCTTAAAGACTATGAAATTTATTATGGTATAAGGTTTTAGTGGACAGAGTGCACTCATTGGATGCATGAAATGTTACCCCCTGCAGTTAACATGACATGTATTTGTATATACTGTATACATGACTTCGGCTGGTAACTGTGAATACTGAAATCAGAGGGAACTGAAATGCAGAAAGTAATGAAAACAATGGTTTCTTTCACAGAAGCATTTCACAAATAGCTGTAGGAAGATAACACCAAATGATGTATACAGTATGATTAAAACAGTTGTTGTTGTTAGTTGGATGGTGGTCTAGTGGAGAGACTGCTCTGTATTTTTGGTTCAAACTTTGTTTGGGGTAGCTGCTCACTAGGGCCATTTCTACATTAGCCTGTTATAGTGCTATTACTGCAAACCCCAGGATTCCATAGGACGTTGAAAGTGGAATAATAACACTATAACAGGCTAGTGCAGAAATGGCCTAGGACAGCCATGTGTCCTACTTGACAGGAGCTGGTCCTTTCTCGAAGAACTGCTAGAGGACAGTACTCTTTTTTAAGGTGTCTTCTGTTTGAAGGACTATCCACCCAAAGTCCTGTTCAGAGAACCATACGAAGAGAGAGAAATGGTACATCATCCATTAGCAACTAGACAACAGACTGAGTTGCATGCAGGGCACCAGATTACAGCCTTCTCCACAATAGTGAATTATATAGTTTAATTTAGCATATACAAGGTGTTGGGCACAATACTCTTCTCTTTTGTTTTATCTTTTCTTCTTTTGGTGGGGTGCATATTGTGATACCCTCAGGCTGTTCACAGCAACAACTTTGCATGTCACAAACCAACCTGACATTGACACCAGCAACTTTATCTCCAAGTCTACATTGCACTAGCCCCAAACATAAAAATAACAGCTATCTGAATGGTTCTTGGTGTTCTTTGGGAGATTTGTCCTGTGGGATAGCAAAGCACAGAGTTTTGTACATTTGAGGCCATGTATTAAAGGGTTCTTGGATTTTCACCAATTTTAAAAAACCCTATACCTAACAACAACCAAACTCAAAGCACCATCTTACTTTGTGAGTAATTCTTACTAATAAATGTAAAACACGCTTAGCATTAGATCATTGGAGCAACCCATTGCAGTACACTGTGGTTGCAAAGAAAAACATTTGCTCCATTCCCCTGCTGTATATATTCCTGGAAAAAATGTATTTATTTAATACATTTACAGGCATTTTGATGGTGCTCCTTACCATCATATCCTAGAACACTGCCATCAGGGAGCTCATACTTTTTAAAAGGAAAGGGAGGGGGGAAAGAGGAATGGTTTGTGGTTTCCTGGTTTAAAGTTTGCAGTTGAAGGCATGCTCTGAAGCATAGCAGTTCTTAACTTTAGTATTTTTACTTAAATGAATTAATTTGGAATGGGTCAGGGCAGAGAAATCAGGATCTACAGGGCTGTATATGCTAGAACTATATGAAAATAATATAACAAAAATTCTACATAAGGCAAACCAAATTCTAAATCAGAATTCTATAAGCCGAACATCTGATATATATATAAAAAAAATTGTACATTTTTTTCTCATTTGTATATTGCCCACCTCTGCTAGCCATAGGTGGGTTGGGGAAGGGAAACAAGGCTTTACCTTTGAACCTTAAATCCCTCTGTAAAGGTAAAACCATCTTATCTCGTCCTGGGATAGGGCTTGCCTGTTCTTATGGCTTTACAAGGGATTGGTTTACTGATGTGACAAAATGGGGAAAAAATGATACCACACACATCATGTAGTCCCTGGTTGAACTATGATTGATGTGATGTTCTGTTCAAGGAGCAGTGAGAGCTCCCAGGGCAGAACACAGGTTTTGCATGTTGAAGGTTCACCATTCAGTCCCTGGCATCTCCTGTTACAAGGATCTGGTAGCAGCTGACAGGAAAATCTTTCACTGCCAGAAACAGAATTGCCTACTGACTTGAAGAAATAACCTGGCCTGTTTCTTGACCTGTAAAACTAATAACTTTAAGATATCAGGAAATATATTTGGGGCAGTGTGATGTAACTTGCACTCACAACCTTAACTCAGAGTTTGAACAGAAGCATTTATTTGGAGCAAAGCAAGCAACTTTCCTGAGAAGTTGCGAAGACTACCACATGTTGGATGGTTACAGGTTTTAGACCTTGTCATACAAATTTAGGTGAGCATAGCAGTGATTGGTGAAAGTCAAAAATGTTACATCAGTCCACCGCTACAGGCACCTTTTCAAACCCTTTGTTATTTACATGTCTTTCATCCTCGGAGCTAGAACAATATTCTGTATGCTTGTCTTTTCACTGTCTGTTCCCATAACACCTTCCTGCTACTTTTACATTCCTCCTTCTTATCTTCTTCCTCATTGCCTGGATACATTGCCTGGATACAAATATGCATCTGGTTCAAACTTCTAAATTATCTCAAGGCACCAAATGGTTAATCACTGCATTGTTTGATGTCACAAAGTGACGTCAAACAATGCAGTGATTAATCATTTGGTGCCTTGAGATAATTTAGAAGTTTGAACCAGATGCATATTTGCAAATAGCAATTGGCAATTGATACATTATAGCACTTAGCAAACTATAGCCCTGTTCAATCCAGTAAACCTATTCTATTACGTATACTAATACACATTCAGCATATTTAGGGCAGGAGCCATGCATCCTAACAGGTGGCTCTGTTAGCCATGCAGCAAAATACAAAAATATCCAAAATCCACCAAAGAGTGATACCTTTATTGGAAAGCCAAAATGTAGAAAATACATCATAAAAACTTTCAAAGTTCCACTGGCTTCTTCATCAGACAAAAAGTTACATAGCATACAGGAGAAGAAAAGTAGTTTTTCTCCTGTGTGAATTTAAACCACCTTTTGCTTGATGAAGAAGCCAGTGAAGTTTTGAAAGCTTGCATGATGTGTTTCCTGTAATTTGGTTGTCCAACAAAGGTATCACCCTTTTGTGGACTTAGATATCAGTAGCATTTTTCACAGCATGGGCAGATGCATAGTCACCTGGCTAAGGTCTGTTGAGTACATATAATTTTACTGTTAAAGGCAAGAGCTAGCTTGGAAAAAAAGTTGGCAAGCTGATATGATCATAGCAGAATTTAGAGATTGGTTATGCTGCTTTCAGCAACTCAGACAGCACTGATTTCATTTCAGGAGTTAAGCTCTATTCCAGTCATCCTCTCATCCTTCTCATCTCCTGCATCCATGCAGTTTTCTGCCAAGGAACACAATCTGAGTGTTGTTTTCTCATGCATGACCACCACTCTGGCATCTATTTTTTCCCCTTCCCTGCAAAGATCTCAAGTCTGACACTAATGGCTGGAGTGACCTCACTGCTCCAGGAAGTCATCTCGTCAAAAGAGCGTGGAGGTGAAAAAGCAAGGCGGCGGGTGTGCATGTGTGTGGGGAAAACGGACGACTCTCATAGCTTATAAAACATATTGCTGGGAATTTGACATACTGTCTGGAAAAATATGTCTGGGAAACCCTAGGTTTCCTATTTAATTCTGTCTTCGTATGCATTTGAAAGGATGTGTTTTAGTGCTTTGCCAGCCAGTAATTTAAACCATTTGTGGAAGACCCGTGTGATTCCCCATCCATTAGGCCAGGTTTCTTTTCTGTTATAATTATAATTTTTTTCAATGTCAGTGGTAATTTAATTTTTAATGTCATGAAAATGTGCTTTCTAGCAAATATTAGACTCTAGTACTTCAGTCTTTACTAGAAAAACACTTTGCCAATAGATGTATAATTGCTTCTGCTTTGTGGTGAGGTTTGCTGTTAATATCTATGACAACAAAGCCCTTGGACTGGGATACAGTGGGGCAGGATGCCTTTTTATAATGTCTCTGGGAAAGTATAAGTGAAAAGCTACTTCTCGCAGTATTGCCACACACTTCCACACTTCAATCAGTTATTTAAGAGTGTGTCTACACTCCAAATGGATATGAGATGCATAGCTAGTTGAACTGTCATGGCTTCTGTTGAAGAATCTTGGCAGTTTTATTCTGGTAAGTATGGAAATAGCATTTTTAAAAAAGAAAATCCTAATCTATGTCTGTTCCATGCCCTTTTGCTTTCCAGAGTCTCATCTGTTTTTTTGTTAATATTCACAGGCATTTCTACTAAAAGATTATTGAAATGGCCACTTAATTACTGTCAAAAACAGAAAGAGAAGAAAGAAGAAAACAGAGGGAAGTACCCAGAGCTCATAAGAAAGGAAAGGGTAGGGTTGGAGGAAAAAGAAAGGAAGGAAGGATGGGTGAACCGTGAAAGAGTGCAGCAAAATAGTTCATTGAGGGTGAAAATTGTGCATACTCACCTGTTCATAATGGCTTATATAATTATCAACTAATTCTGCCTTCAAAAATAGAAGGATATGCCTTTTCTTTCCAGTAGTTACTATGAGCAATGACTTTCCTAACCCTTTCTAATAGATCTCTCCTTTAACAAATCCCAGAAGCAAATCTACTAACTGGTAGTGGAGTTAATTTTGGCCATCTTTCAAGAATGCTTTAGTTGTATATTCCTGTATGGCAAGGGGTTAGACTAGTTGACCCTTGTGGTCCCTTCCAGTTTTGATCCTATGATGGTATAACATGTATGCCTACATGTAGTATGCCATCCTGCTTGACTTTTGTAGACCTAGTTATACTTACAGAATTGAATTAAAGATTGTCATTTTCCCAGGAAACAATGTAGAATCTTTTCTTTCTTCCCTGCTGTCCTATTTGAAACCAGAAAGTGCCCAAGTAGGCACATCTATAATCTACGAGGACTAGCAAGGGAAAGTCAGTCCAGTCCCATGACTTATACATGATGAAAACCATGGCCCAGGTAGTCCAAGGTTCAAAGGGAGAAAACAGTCCTGAGCAGAGTCCAAAGCTGAAAGGGGAATTGATATTAAAATTAAAAGTATGTACCCAAGATCAGAGAATCAGGAAGCCAGAGACATCAAGACAGGAACACACAGAGGTTTGGAACTGTTGTTCTGCAGCAATAGACTGGCCTGGCCTGAGCTAATTTGTACGTAGAAGTTAATCAATTCCATGCTGGCCTCGTTAGCTCAGCATCCTGCATTTAAAATAGAGCGAAACAGTGCATGACCTTTTGCTCCCTGCACTTTAATTTACATTGCTTGAGAGGGTGAAGAACCTCTGTGATGGATAGGAATCTGCCTCTGCCAGTGCCATAGCAGCACTGCTAGTGTTCTGTGGCTCCAACTGGGCCCATCATCCTGGCTCTTCTCTTTCCCTTTCCCTAAAAAGACATTCTTCAGGTAGGATATGACACTTATCACCTAGGAAAATGTAGAATAGTTATCTTCAGACTTTATGGCTGGAATCCTCTTGATGTCTTTAAGTTCCCTTATACATCCAGTTGTGCTTATTTTGCTATTGTGCAATGGATGTATTCAGTTCATGCTTGTGTAAGTGAAGTTCTTCAAGTGTAGCCATTTCACATAGTCCTAAATCCTATTGTTAGTCCCAACTAGAGTAGGGCCATTGAATTAGTTGGATTTATCGACATGTTGACACAGCATCCAACATTTGATTCAGTGTGTCTATGCTGGTTGGAACTTGGACATATCCAAAGGATTCCAGCCATGTCACTGAACATTCTTGGATGGTGCATAACTGTTCATCAGTACCTTCAACTTGATTCCCTGGGACTGCAGAAACAGCCACTGTGCACTCCATATTACATAATGACAGATACATAGTCAGTTGCACATTGCCAGTACTTAGCAGGAGGGTGATGTAGAGCAACCACCCTACAACTATGTGAATTACACAATGCCATTATGATGTATCTTTCAGGAACATCTTCCATTTTACAGAATCCATCTGTGTTGGAAAAGATCTCTTCACTGATTGAATCTGTATGCAACTATCCATTAGAATTCTGGAGAATCCTAGCTTACCATAAAGATTCTTATTCTTCCCACTTAACTTCTCCCTGTGAGAATGACTGCTGAACAACTTGGTAAATTTTTTTTTAGCTTGTCATCCAAACCAGAATTTCTGGTTCCGAAAGAAGCCATGAATTGTGAACTAAGAATAAACTCTGGTTTGCTCTATGGAGCAATAAGTCAATATTCTTGCTTTGGAAGATACACTAAATAAACTTGTTTCTCTTTTGCTTAGTGAATGTGGTATCTGGGGAGATTAATGCGGGAAATCAGAGGCTGTGTGAGTATCACACAATATGTTCATGCAGTGCCATTCTCGAATTCCAGCTTATTGTTGTCCATTGTATTTCATATGCACAAGACTCAGGAAACTCAGGAAAATGTAGAGAACTGGTTCATACAGACTATGGCTTTGTTAAGAACATTTTGCCTCCAACAAATACTTCAAATGAAGCTTTCCAGAATCCTTCATGGTCAAATGTGGCTTGTGTTGTGAGAGTCAAAGTCCTACATAAACTTTGGTTGGTATTGCTCCAGATTCTAGTATGCTAGAACGATGACATAAACATAGAACATTGTTTGACCATCAGGAAAGAAGAAGGAGGAGGAGGAAGAAGAGGAGGAGGAAGTAGCTAGTAGTTACATAGAATTTGTGCTGCATCACTGCCAAATAGAGAGGGAAGGGAGGTTTGGATATTTGATGGATGTTCAGTGCTTCCATGGAAGACAAAATCCTTTCTCAGCTTTCCTATGTGCACAAAAGCATGAGTAATAGTTCTAAGTCAGAACCAAAGAAAGAATGTCTGATCAGCAGCACAGCTAAGCACCAAAACACCAACACTTGGTAAACCTCTTTGGCACATCTGGATTATATCATACTCTCCAGCTGTCTCAATCTGGCAAGGGCTGTCCTAATTAATCCTCTGTCATCCCACTTTTTTCAGATATTCCCAAATGTCCCACTCACCCTCTTCATCCACTGCTTATTTCAATAGCTGTAAGCTGAATTCAAAGTATAAAGTATTCTGCACTCAGTTAATTCAGCAAGGGGGAGAATTGGGGGCAGAATCTTCTCCTTCCCAGTAGGCTCAGGCAAAAGCAAATTTCTTCTTGATTGATTAATTGTGGTTTAACTTTTGTATTCCATGGCTTTTAACTGTGTCTTTTTAATTGTTGTAAGCTGTTTTGAGTCCCAAGCTGAGAAAAAGTGGGATATAAATAAAGATAACAATAACAGCAGCAGCAACAACAACAGCTCCAGCTTCTCCTAGCTCATATGTTTTTCCTCATTAACAACTTTTACCATCTGGACCACACTCTGAGGTTGCTTGGCCACACACATGCTGGTTTTCATCTGTCAAATGTGGGAAAGTATGCTACATAGAGTATGTATGTGTATGTTTGTGTGTTATATGCACATACCCACTTGAGCTACAGGTTTGTTAGAAGCTTAGGAGCTTTGTTGTTCTTCAATTCACCTGAGAATACCTAATTAAATCTGTAAAAAGTAATTCCTTTTCTTCAGTTCTTCGTGTTTTATACTCATGTATTGTGCGTCTTATGTCTTAAGGTTTTACACACAAATTGTGAGATTTTTTCCTCTGAGAAAATAATGAATATGTGGCTCATATTTGTCACTGGGGACACAGCATTCATGTGGTTTACGTGTTTTTCAAGGGTCGTGCTTTTAAGAACAGTGACCAATGCTCCTGTTTTCATCTAGTGCAGGGTGCAGGATGATCAGAGAAAAGTTCTCTAAAGGCCAAATAAGAAGCTTTATGAGAAAGGACTCGGGGAGCTGAGTATGTTTAGTTTGGAAAAGAAAAGACTGAGAGGTGGCATGATTTGTTGTCGTCACATGCCTTCACGTTGTTTCCAACTAATGGCAACCCTAAGGCAACCCTATCATGCAGTTTTCTTAGCAAGTTTTGTTCCGAAATGATTTACCATTTCCTTCTTCTGAGGCTGAGAGAATGTGATTTGCCCAAGGTCATCTAGTGTCTTGTGTCAGCAGCCAGCCTAGGTTCACAGCTCCTCAAGAGAGTCTTTAGCAGCAGCCATAGACAAGGTTTGCAACAACACCAGTTTGTCATCCAGTTACTGTTTGTTGTTTCAGCAGTCTAAGTTAGTAATAAATTCCAAGTGTCAGTCCAAAGGAGTATCCAGCAGCATAATCAGCACACAAAGTGAAGATCAAGGTTTCCAGGAACACAAGTCAGGAATCTGAAGAAAGGACGAATTGTTTCCACTGGTAACACTAGTTGTCTGCAACAGTTTTCTCTCCATTCTATTCCTGTATTTATGGCCTGACAGCCTCCTGCAACTGTTTGCCTAATAAATACATTTTCTTTGTATACAGTAGGACCCCCTATTTGCGGATTCATTATCCGCTGATTCAGTTATCTGTGGTTGGCGATAGGTAACAGTGATCTCGCACTCCCCACTCTGTTCCCAACTGCTGCCAGCCAAATTGCACTGGGGAAAGTGGGAGACCAAAGTGGGGAGAGCAATCTTGTCCCCCACTCTGCTGCCCACTGCTGCCAGCCTAATTGCACTGGGGAAAGTGGGAAAGCAAAGCGGGAAGGGTGATCTCACACTCCTCACTTTGTTCCCCACCACTGCCAGACCGATCAAGCTGGGGAAAATGGGAGGGCAAAGTGGAGAGAGTGTTCACTACTATCTGCGGATTTCAGTATCCGCAGGGCCCCCCAGAACCCTACTGTAAATGCTCTGAGTGTTGTGGCTTCTCCCTTTTTCATCTACATTGGCTGCAGTAAGTATTGTCCTGTTCATGGCTCTGTGTTATGGCTGTTGAGGAAGATCCTGTGTGTGTTTGCAGCTGAGCCCTGGGGCTGGGGCATAACACCCAGTGGGTTTCAATGGCCAAATGGGGATTTGAACCCTGGTCTATGAAGTTATGATCCAGTGCTCAAACCCTACATCAACTGACATGATAGCCATCTTTAAATATCTCAAGGAATGTTATGTGGAAGATGGAGCAAGCTTGTTTTCTGCTCCTCCAGACATTGAACAGGAACCAATGAATTCAAATGACAGGAAAAGAGGTTTTACCTACATGTGATCTTGATGGTGAGCTATTCAATAGTGGAATGGGCCTCCTCGGGGGGAGGGATGCACTCTTCTTTGGAGCTCTTTAAACAAGAGGTTGGATGGGCATCTTTCAGGAGTGCTTAGTTGTATATTCCTGCATGGCATGGGGTTGGATTATGTGGCCCTTGCAGTCCCTTCCAACGATGTGCTTCTATGAATTGCTAAAAAAAGTTTCAAAGTTCTGAGTCTGATATAGGATATGGCAGCTTTCTCTTTTCCTATGAAGCATTAATGATTTCAGTGAACATAAGTCAGCCAGTCAGTCAGTGTGATGTGGCAGCTAAAAAAGCCACTGTGATTCTAGGCTGCATCAATGGGTGTCTAGGGCAAGGAAAGTGATGATATCACTCTATTCTGCTTTTATCAGACTCCACCTAGTTCTGGGCACCACAGTTCAGGAAGGATATTGACAAGCTAGAATGAGTCCAGAGGAGGGCAATCAAGATGGTGGAAGGCCTGGGCACCATGCCCTATGAAGAGTGACTTAGGGAGCTGGGTATGTTGAGCCTGGAAAAGAGAAGGTTAAGGGGCAGCATGTTAACTATGTTTAAATATTTGAAAGGATGCCATATGGAGGATGGAGCAAGCATGTTTTCTTCTGCTTCAGAGGCCAGGAGATGGAGCAGTGACTTCAAACTTCAGGAAAAGAGATTCCATCTAAACATAAGGAAGAACTTCCTGAAGGTAAGAGCTGTTCAACAGTGGAATATGCTGCCTCAGAGTGTAGTGGAGGCTCCTTCTTTGGAGGTTTTTAAACAGAGGGTGGATGGCCATCTGTTGGGAATGCTTTGATTGTGTGTTCCTGTATGGCAGGGGGTTGGACTTGATGGCCCTTGTGATCTCTTCTAGCTCCAAGTTGTAAGTTCAGTGGTTAAAATAAAAATATATTGGCCAAAATGAAGGGATATTCTAAATTATTCTGAAGATTCAGCTGATATACAAAGAAGGAAGGAGAGACGGATCTGGAATCTTGATCATCTTGCTGGGACACTGTCTTGATTTTCAGCCTTCATATGCCATCTGCTTTCTCCAGAAGCACCCCCCCTCCGTGCTTCAGTCCTGCATTTTCCTGCTCTAGGACAGGGCATTCTTAACTGGCTTCATAAGATGATTTGACATCTTGCACTCAGTTTAATTATTGTTGTTCATCAGCTTTAATTAGATTTACTTGCTTTGTTTAGATGGCCAAAATCCATTTGATACTCCTAGCTAGAGTAAACCACTGAACCAAAAAGGTTTACAAAAGTGCTAACTTTCCATTCAGCAAGGTTTTCAAAGGTTTTCTCTAGTTGGGGACAAGAAATTAGATTTAAGCCCTAGAATTTTATTGTTATTTTCTATTTGCCTGTGTGTTTTATTGCCAATAGCTCCCTTTGGCATTTTTTGGTAGAGAGAGAAAAAAAGCAGGAATGAATTTAACAAACCAATGCAGGCTGGGCAACAACAGCAGTGAGCTTGAGAGAGCTAAACAAAAAAGGAAAGTGATGGAAAGTGACAATGAAAGGTAGTCATCTGTGATTCAGATGAGTATATTTGGCAGGCCTTCCAGACTCCTGAACCTGGAGAGGTTTGCTTTTGCTTTAGATGAGCATCAGAATAAGGCCCATACGTGTTTATTCTGTCTCTCTAATGCCAATCTGAAGGCCTTTCTCTAACTGGTAAGGGTCTCTACTACTAGGCACATGCTTTGCGTTTGACCAGTAGCTAACCTTCATACCTGGGGCTAGATTGCAATCTCTGCTGTTCAGAGAGGGCCTTTCTACTATTGCCAAACCCTAAGCAAGCTCCTTTTTTGTTCAAACCAAATGTAAGGGAGAAAAAAAGGAAAAGATTAAGAGAGGGAAAGAAAAGAGAGACTTGTGTACAAACAAGGGACAAAAGCAACATTAATACATTGCTGTTATGGTTAATTCTTTTTGTTGTCATTCTAAGTAAGCCGGGAAATGCACAGTTTAAGATCCTTGTCACTATGGTTGAATAAGTCGTGCCCAATTTATTCTGTATTTCTTTCCTTTCTCTTCCAGTGTTATATGTATAGTTTGTTCCTAAATCCTGGCTTGTCTTAAATTAGTGCTCAAAATGTCATTAACTGTAATGTGATCATAGGTGGGAGAAGGAGGCAACGCTCTGGAGATTCCTCACAATCATCTTCTAATGGCGTGTTAGTGAGTTCCACTCAATATAGATACATTTCAAGGTTGCTGTCCAGCTCACAGTGTACATTATAGGTACTACCTACATGGGAAATGGAACATATAAACATTGCAATACCTATGGTGTGGAAGCTACAATGAACAGGAATGGGACATTTTAAGTCAGATAATTACAGTGTTTTTTACTCAAGAAATGAAAATCTTAGAAGATAGGGGGTGGCATTAATAGTGAAGCAACATGTAGCAAAAGCAGTCAAGGGTTATAATGCAAAGTCTGACTGAATAACATCAATGAGTCTTCACTAAAAACCCATCAGTATAAGTATAAATGAAAGCCATTTCTGCACTACACTGTTAGAGTGCTATTATTCCACTTTCAACTCCTCTGGAGTCCTGGGGTTTGCAGTTTAGGGAGGAGCATTCAGAATTCTCAGCCAGAGAGCTCTTTGGCCTCAGTAAACTACAAACCCTAGAATTCCACAGATATTGAAAGTGGAATAATAGCACTATAACGGTATAGTGCAGAAATGGCCTAAGTTTATGCTCCAACTACAGAGGCAGAAGAAGAAGAAACTGAAAGATTCCACACTGGAGTCCAGTAAGAAAATTGATCACACACCAAAACAGGGCATGTTGGTAATCAGAGGTGATTAGAATGCAAAATTAAGAAATGGAGCAGAACCAAGGATTGTAGGACAATTTGTCCTAGACTCAAGAAATGAAGCAAGAGAGCAACTGATTGAATTATATGAAGCCAACAGTTTGCTCATTGCCAACACATTCTTCAGGCAACCAAAGAGATGGCTGTATACAAGGATGTCACCTGATGGCCAATATAGAAATCAGATAGAATACATAATCAGAAGCAGAATATGGAGAAACTCCATTCACTCAGGAAAAATGACATCAGGAACATATTGTGGTGCAGAGCAGAAACTGCTAATTTTAACTAACTCTGTAGGGGTGACAGGTACTCCATGATGGGTTTTAGTCCAAATTTTATTGAAGTTATCCAAGGTGCTGAATCCTGTCCCACTGACATGGGACCCAGCAGCCACTACTGGCCTCTAGGGGTGGAAAGAATAAAGTATTCACAAAGGATAGAAAAACATGTTTTTAGAGTGTTGAGGAATGCTAACAAGAAGAATCCTGGATGGATAAGAATCTTTGCAGTTTAGGATTTATTCTGCACAAAATCTACATGTGGTTGTTTTGCACAGAATACAGAATTTTCTGGGCAGGAACCAGCATTTTCTGGGCAGGAAATAATATTTCTGTGCACTTCCATATGCAAATTTTGCACAGAATTAGTTCCAAATTGTGCATAGGCTTCAAAAACTGTGTGGTTTTTGACATCTTTCTTGCAGCGGGAAGAAAATTGCTAAAATTACTCATTGCTTCCTTTGAAAAGAAAATTAGTGACAAATACATCCCTCCTGGCTTCTGATGTTGGAATTTCTGCCCAGCCGGTAGAACTGCTGTACAAGGAGAGCAAGAACTCAGTCACATCCAGCAAACTGAGCAAAAGATTGCATGTTAGCTCCTTTGAATGCAGATTCTGTTCCAGACTTCATAGTTTTGGTTGAAACTCATAATTGAAGATTCCAGATTAGTTGTCCAAGAAATAAAGATTTGCATGCAGGGTGTTTTTTTTTTTGGTAAATATTTTATATTTGGAATGGATTTCTGTCTACTGGGAAAGGGGAAAAATAAAGAACTGGAAGAGAAGAGCTGCTAAACCTGCTAACCAGCTACTGGATAATGGCAAATATTGCAAGCCTGTGGCACAGCCAATGGTGATGTAAGCACCTACCAGAAGCCAACAGGACTGGATTATAAGCAGGCGGTTCTCCAAAACAGTGAAGAACAGAGTGAATTGGTCTGGACAGGAATAGAGATGAGAAAGAATACAAGAAGGTTAAATAGAGGGATTACAGGACCTGTTAATTATAAAATCTTAAAAGCCAACTAGTTCTTGAGAAACTGTGGTTAAAGAACTAAAGGCCAAAACACCACTTAACAGATCATAACAATTGGCAGATCATAATGAACAGTTATTCTCCATTCCAAGAAAAGAGGGACATGGATTTTGGACTTCTTTTAACCCATCAACTGATTTTCTTGTGTCCACTATCTTTTTTAATCAATCAGCTTAAGAGAAATCTGATCATTTTTTGAATGGTATGGACTGATGAAATGCAGAGAAACACATGACACCTTGACTTTTAACAGCTGTGTAAAATGGGATTTTAGAAAAACGGAACTTCCTCCCTCCACTATTGTACAAACACTCCACTTGGCAAAGCTTCATTCTCTGTGCAGCTATTAAAAGAACAGAAAAACCTGATCACTTAATGCAGAAATTCAACTTGAGAGGAAGGAGAACATTGTGTGCAGTCTGCAAGTGTTTAAGGAAGGGGTTGGGGAACATCATATGGTGTTCTACTTGCCACCCAAGTCTGTTGTTCAAAGTGACATCCCAGCTGTGAATTCTCCATGCTACTGCTTGGAATAGTTTATAATCTGAACCTATGCCTATTTCCTAGGAAATAAATCCCTCAAGAGTACAAAGGGACATACTCCCAAGTAACCATATATAGTATTGCCTGTTATAGTACAGATGGCTGCTGTGTTGTACTAGACTACTGCAGTGTGCTATCCATGGAGCTGCCTTTGAAAACAGCCCAGGAAACACCGGTTAGTCCCAAATACACTTGCTAACTTGTTAACTGGGACTGGATATTTTGATCACACCACACAAGTTAAATGGCTTCCAGTTTGTTTCCAGACTCAATACAAAATGTTGATTTTTGTCTTCTGAATGTGTTAATGACTTGTGGACAGGTTACTTATAGTTACCATATTTTGAAAAACAAAGAAAGAAGACCCATTTACTGACCAATTACTTCAAACCACTAGGACAACTCTTATTTTAAATATCCTTTACTATATAAGCTGTGATAATTGGTCTTGGAAATGTTCCTAACCTTCATTGTATTCAAATAACAATAATTTTACCTTCTCTTTTCCCTTTTTGCCACCTCTTTGGGCAGCTGCCTCTCTTGATCCACCAAGCTACCCTGTTCCATCAACTTTGTGTGGCTGGAGGCTCCCTTAGCTGTCTCATTTGGCTAGTTAAATTTCTAGTGCCATCTACAAAGGTCATGAAGCTATTGCTCAAGAGTCAACAGGTAAGAAGATCATCATCTTGATAATTGCAAGTCTACAAAAAAATACTTTTGGAAATACAACTCCCAGAATCCCCTACTGGCTTCCTCTGTAGTAGCAGTTTGGTTGTGGAACCCTTCCCAAGGGAAGTCAGGACAGCTCCATCCCAGCCTGAGCTTTCAGCAGTCAGTCAAAACTGCATTGTTCTGTATGGTCTTTGGTTCTTTAAGCCAGGCTGGACTTTGAGACTGTTTTAAGGTTGTGTGTGTTTTTAAAACTGTTTGGGTTGGTTTTCAAAGAATGTTTTCAGCTGATGTATATTGCCTGAATGGCCTGAGCAAGCCGGGAAGTGATAAACTAGTACTTTAATAAATAAAGCAATTTCTCCAAGCTCCGGATAAGAGCCTCAATGGGACTGTTCTTTACTCTTATAAGCCATGTCAAGATGTTCCATATGGTGAGGACAGAGAGGTTAAAAACTTAGCGTTTGGGAATGAGAGCTTTGCTAATATTGCCATAGAAAGAATAATATTGGTCAGGCCTATGAGGGGAAGGGGAAGTTAGGGTCCAAATAAGAATTCTGTCCCTCTGTGAAATTCTCCTTCAATTTAAATTTCCTGAAATTTCTAGCATTGCGGTAAGTTCAGAATATAGAAACAGAGACCAAGATTCTGCATTGGGAGACATACGTCTCTCATATAGCTATGTCTCCCCTAAAATTCACTTTGTAAGCAGCACAGCCCCTCCCCAATATCACCATTGCCAAAGAGGAGGGAAGGAATGAGTGATGATGCCTCCAGCTATTTTCTTGTAGCTGGACACAAGGCAATGGGCATGTGCAGAGGTCTTCAGGGGTCCTTGGGACATCTCAGTGGATGATGGCCTCTTAGCACATTCAGCTACAGCAAAATAGCTGGACACATCTCTGCTCACCCCCTTGCTCTCCAGCTACATGGTAATGGCTATATTTGGGATGGCTGCCCTGCTTATACAGTAGCTTTGGAGGGGATTTTAGTTGCTGCATGGTCAGAACAGAACTGTGACCTCTGCAATGACAAAAAAAATGTAAGTCTGGCTTATATCACTGTAATTTGCAAACAGGATGCCAGCCAGAGTTTAGGCACCCAAAGAAAAGGGACGGCAAAGGCAAGGGAATGTGAACACAGCAAGTACAAAAGTTCTAGATGTCATTGATTATCAATTTCTGATTCTCTACAGTGCTAGGAATTTGAGAGAACTTGTGGGGGGGAGTTGAATACCATCCAACTGTCCTGATTTGTCAGGGTTAATCCTGATTCATCTTCTGTCATCCCAGGTGCTTTTAAAATGTTTTAAGTTCTGTTTCCTCCTCCTGCTTTCCCCCTTTGTCTTCAGCTTACTTTCTTTGACGCAAACTGAGTTCAATGTGCAAAAGTAGTGTGCACTCAACTCAGTGGGGGAAGGGAGACAAGAGGAGTTGGTGGAATCTTGTCCTTCCTTGTAGACTCAGGCAAAAAAACCCCAAACTGCTCCAGCATTTCATAGCTTGTATGTTCTTTCTTGGTAATAACTTTTGCCACCTAGATCACACTCTGATGTTGCTTGGCCACATATGTCTGAGTTTTCATCCGTGAAATGCTGGGAGGTTTACTTAAGCTACACCACTGACAGAAGTGCACCCAGGCAATTTGTGGATAAGTTGAGGATATGAATCAAGACTTTCCAAGATATATACAACCCTACAGAGATTGCAAAATGCCCATAATGCCACTAATTAGGAAACAAAGGTTGGTTGTTGTGGGAAAAGGCAGGGAAAAAACCCCAAATACATTTTGCTCTGTGGTGACCCAAAATGTGAAAACACAATCCAAACAATTGCTGTGAAATACAGAAGTGTGGGTGGTGGGGACAATTTATTTAACTGTTTCATAATCTCTCCATGTTTCTAGTATGGAGTCCAAAGCATCTGAAAGAGAGAGATTACATTTAGTAAAGGAGAAGAGGAAGAGTGCAGTTGTATGCATGTTTACTCAAGTCCCTCTGCGTTCAATGGGCCTTATTCCCAGAAGTCTAGATATGTGTACATAGTGAGGGGCTCCCATAAAGAGATACCAGAAGTCATGATTGTTTCAGGGAGATTGACTCTTCCAATTCCTTTGTTGAATAGAAACTGGGAAAGGGAAGTGTGAGGATATCATGATACCACTGAACCATTTGAAATTCATGGAACTAACAGCACAAGCTTTGCTTCATACCAGGGACTTCTCCAGGAATTCCAGAACTTTCTACATGGCTGATATGCCATAAATGGGTACATTTTCTTCAACGAATGTCCAGAATCCACACTTTTTGCCTTAGAGATCACTGAAAGCTGCCTTGTGACTTTGAGTGGGAGAGCATTCAGGTCAGTCCCACTGAATACTTTCTTCACCTATTCCATAATTGGGAATTAATAACTAAGATCAAAAGGCTTATATTTAGCCAAGATGACTTAACTAAGGGCCTTTCCACACTACACTGTTATAGTGCTATTATTCCACTTTCAACATCCTATGGAATCCTGGGGTTTGCAGTTTAGGGAGGAGCATTCAGAATTCTCAGCCAGACAGCTCTGTGGCCTCAGTAAACTACAGATCCCAGAATTCCACAGGATCTTGAAAGTGAAATAATAGCACTATAATAGTTTAGTGCAGAAAGGTCCTAAGACTGTTGCCCTTGGGACATTTAATGAGATGATGTGACTCACTGGAAAAGACGATAATGTTTGGCAGAGCAGGAGACAGCAGGACAAGAGGAAGATTGCACAACAACCCACTACAGGTGGGTTGACTCAAGGAACTGTGGCCCTGTGTCTACAAAACCTGACCAAGGCGGTCGATGCCTGGCCCTCTTGGTTTTTTTTTTCTATTATTAATATAGTTGCTATAACTTGAAGCTGACTTGATGCGAAACAACCATAACAATCACCACAACATATGGTGATGACAACCACTTGTTTGAAAGGCCTTGTGATAGCTTAGATTAGATAGCTTCAAGAAAGAGAATCTTGCTTTCTGCTTTAATAAAGCAAAGGGTAAGAAGCTGCTATGCAGATATTTAGTGACATCTCTTGGTAAGTTCTTCAAACAGAGGTTTATACATGAAGCGTTGCCTGCATAAACTCCTAGGAAATTGACTTGCTTTAAGTTATCAGTCAAATCAATGCCAACAAAGGTAATTGACTTTTTAAAAAAAATCATAATTGTGAATGTCATTAGTGCATCTATAAGCTTGGAGATATGAGGGCCAGAATGTCTCCTAGGTTTGTCTCAAGACAGTTCAGTGGTTGAGGGAAAGGACAAGATAGCACCTTAGTTCAATGTAGAAAATTTGACAAGAATGGTGGCTCCATCTTACTTCAACATTGGCAATGACATAACATCTTTGATTGTACTTGAGGACAGCTGGTTAGTTTAGTGGGCACAGAACAGGCTAATGTAGAGGCAAGAAGGGAAACAGCAGCATAAAGGCTGATGCTGTACCCCAGGATTTGCTTCCTGAAGCAACTACCACAGTCCGCCGAATGACAGGGCCATTCCTGATCCTCACTGTCTTCCACGCTGTTCACTTTATTTACAGTAAGATACATCATCACTACTGGTACTATAGTCAAATGTGGATCATTTGATAAAGGTTATCTTTCTTCTATATTAAGAAAAATCAAAATTAACACTGCATTATGAAAATTACAGGCCTAGGTCAAGCTATTGAGAAGGACCTCTTAAATTGATCAATTTTTGGGGAAAAAATGAGTAAGCTATATTATGAAAGTTACAGTCCTTAGACTATGACTGTCCTACCCTGTTTGATAATCTGATCATGGTTGAAATGGTCCAACTCTTTTGTCATGAATCAATCATTTAAGTGCAGAGCAAACTACAGATATTTTTGGCTGTTTTGTAGCCTTTTTGTGAACAACCAGAATGGAATTCACAGACCATCAGTGGCCTGTGAACCTGACTTCTAAATTGCAAGGACCTAGGAATTATGAAAGGTATAGCACAGAAATGCCAACTGTGGATACCATCAATAGGCTAGTGCATGTGTTGCCATTACAATCTTTGTTGCAGTTTTATAACTATTTCTAGAATGTTTGCAGGGATAATTTTGTTATAAGGTGAAAAACAAATAAATGGATAAACATGTGCATGTAATATATGCATTTTTTTCAAAATGGAGTACTCATCAGACACATGAAAACATGGGCAAGAGCTCATTGTTCAGCCTTCTAGTTGAACTGGGTGGGGCATATATGAGACAAATTATGAAGCTGGGCTCATACCATAAATGAAGAACCCACTATGGCTATTACATGTGGTGAGGCTATCGTACTAAGGCTGGTCCAGCTTGTAGCCTTTTAAAGAATCTAGATGAAAGTTTTATGTACTTCAAGGGGGTTAAGCAGTGATGACAGCAGGAATGACGACAAGCAATAAAATGTCACGCTAAAATAATTTATGTGCCTGGATTAAATTCACATTTATCAAGGGAAGGCTAAAGCCTGAAAAAAATGTAGTTATGCTTCTCAAGGGCTTATTTTATTTAATGTTGTGTATATGCTGTGTTTGTTAGTGTGCTTTTTACTAGCAAATTCCACAAGCAAAGTTCACAGCTAAGAACACATTGCTTATGCCATCGTTTATGTGATATATTCCTATATGTCATTCAGCTGACCCCCCACCCCACCCCGTATGTATGTTTGGGTGTAGAAAGTTGGAGGTAAGAGAACCACATTGATTTAGGGAGATATGTAATCCTCTCTATAAAAAGCCCCTCCCTCCATGTTAGATATAAAAACAACAAAAACTTACACAGGCCCCACCTGAGGCAAAGGACAAGATGGCACCCAGCCTCCCTCATTCATAATACTCGATGTACAAAATCCAGGCAGACTGGGAGTTCAGTCTTGCTTCACTTCCCATGCCCTTCAATCTTTCACAGATGAAAACTGGGACATGTGTGGCCAAGCAACATCAGAGTGTGGGGAAGATGACAAAAGTCATTACTAAGGAGCTAGGAGAGGCTAGGAGAGGCTACAGCAGCTTGCTTTTGCCTCAGCCTGCAGGGAAGGGCAAAATCCCACCTGCTCCTCTCCTTTTATCCACTGCTGAATTGATTGAGTTCAAACTACTATTCACCTTTTGGACCCAATTTACAGCAAGTGACATTTGCTGAGGAAAAAGGGAGAATGTGGGAGAGAAAGAAACTGGAACATTTTAAAAAGTCAGATGTCAGAGGATTAATCAGGACTGTTGCTGCCAAATCAGGACAATTGGAGGGTATGAAGATATCACCATTAAGGGGCAAGGGATGTAGAGTCTTCTCTCTAACCCACAGATAGTAGTGAGTTGCCAACCACAGATTTTAAATATACTTTCTGGTGCCAAGGATAGGTACCAAAGTAGACATTGACTAAGTGACTGATTGGAGTGATGAGCCTGGTGAACTTTTGGTGACTTAAGAGCCAGACTCTGAAAAGTCACTTTTTTGGGACTACAACTCTGAGAATCCCACTGCCTGGGATGGGTGGTTCTGGGAGGTATAGTCCAAAAAAGTATCATTTCCAAGTTCTGTCTCGGGAGCATGGTATAGTGCTTCTTTTCCCCTCATGATGGGGAAGTGAAGAAAAAGACTGCTGTGTGCTAAAAGTGAGGGAAGATGCTGGAACTTCCTTTCCTCACTCTTTGTCCTCTCTGAGGAGATAAACCTGTATCAGCATGACACCACTACAAATTGCCAGTGTGGACAACCACACTTTATTGAAATGCTCATCAAGACAAAATAGTTCTTCTACATAAGCAAGTCCGTGCCAAGGAGAAGGAATCTAGGCAAGCCTTCCCCCTTGACATTAGTTTTCTATGTGGAAAGAATTTCTTTATATGGGGGAGCATTCTATGTGTGAGCCCCAGCTGCAGTATGAAGTGCCAGACTCAGGTTTATTACCTCAGGGAAACACAAGGTATATTGACAGGCTTGTAATAAGCACTTTTCTAATTCTATTTCCCTCCCAATTAACTTCCCCAACTAAAAAATCCCCATCATCTTTGTATTCCCCCCCCTTCCCTCTATCTGAGATGCTTCCATCCCCTGAACCAATTTATTTCCCCTATTTCTATACCTTTTCCAGCTCATTTCCAGAAGAGGTGACCAGAACTGCGTGTGTTCTAAATTAGGCAAGCGATTTATTCATAGGCAAAAAAGAATGAAATTGTTCACGAAAAGTACAGGAGTACTCAAAAGTACAAAAAATAGGCACATGCTAATTTGTATGTACAAATAGGTACAAATCAAGAAACAATTACTATAATTGAAACAGAAACACAATACATCTCCTTATAGTTCAGAACAGAATCACACAGCCCTTCAGATGTTGTTGGGCTGCAATCTCAGCATAGCTTGTGCTGCAGAATGCTGGGAGATGTAGCCCAATAACATCTAGAGGACTGTTTGAGTCCCATCTCAAGTGCAGAAGAACTTAGTGATTTGGTGACCTGTGGGCTTTCAGCGTGCAAGTTCAAAGCAGTTGCTCTACCTTCTTGTAGTTCTTCCAACTAGACTTGGATCAGATGGCCCTTCAAACAGAAGAGCTGAATGGCTTAAAGGACTCGATGGCCAATTAAAGCAGCCAAAGACCCTAAGCAATGACAAGATTAAGGGACACTGTTGTTGTTGTTCTTGTTGTGCGCTTCTAAGGCCATTTCCGCACTAGGCTGTTATAATGCTATTATTCCACTTTCAACAGCCTATGGAATCCTGGGGTGTGCAATTTAGGGAAGGGCTGGATAGAAATGGCCTATCTAATCATTTATCTTAATCTACAATACTGATTATGAAGGATTTAACTAAAAATTACAGTGCCATCCTCCACAAAGTAAGCCACATAGCTACCCTATTCTAATAATATGCAAACCATAGTACAGTGGCCTTTGACTTTTATGAGAGTTCAGCGTAGAGAACCCTTGTGAAAGTAAAAAAAATACCATATCTCCCCCCTCCCCGCATTCACATTTGATTTGCTCAGGCACACTGCCTTCCAGGCACCCAGGCAACTGGCAAGCCAATGGAAGAGGGCAGCTGCATGCCTGGAGAAGGTGTGAGCGTGCATCTTCCTCTCCCATTTACTTGCATTTTGCCTAGGCAGGCTTCCTTCCAGGCTTCTGGGCAACAGGCAAGTGAATGCGAGAGGGCAGTGACATGACTGGAACAGGCACGTGCAAGGGGCTGCCTCTAGCCATTTGCTTGCCTTTTGGCCAGATCTGTGGAAGGAAGACATACACATCCAGACAAGAGGCAGGGAAATGGGAGGGAGGCAAGCGAGTGCCTTATGAAAAGTTAACTTTGCAAAAGTCAAACCTGTGAATGTAGAGAGAGGACTGTAGTTTTCTTTTTTAAAATAGTGGAAGTGCAAGTTACTGTCTGTTTTGCAGTGTGGTTGTTCATCTTCTCCATGACAGTTTGTCAGGACCTTCTAAATCTAGATTATATTCCTAGGCCATTTCCGCACGAGACTGTTATAGCGCTATGATTCCACTTTCAACAACCTATGGAATCCTGGGGTTTGCAGTTTCTGGCCCCTCCCAAAACTGCAAACCCCAGGATTCCATAGGATGTTGAAAGTGGAATCATTGTGCAATAACAGTCTCGTGCGGAAATGGCCCTACTCTCATCTCGCAGATAAGATAGGGAGAACACCTATGGACCAAGCAAAAGCCCTCACTTATCTACAACTGTCCAGGTTCCAAGTACAACAAAATGATGTGTCAAGGTTTTTCTTTCCTCTGCCAAGTATTAAGTGTATCTGGCCATGTTTTTAACACTCAGACTTGAGTGCCAAGTGCTGGTGAGTGCCTGCAAACTGTGATCACACTAGGGTCTGCTGAAACACTGTAGCCACCTCTCGGAAAAGCTTTCAGCCACAGTAAGCCTCTGCTTGAGTGGCTAAGGAGTGACAAACTCTGGCAAGGGTCAAAGGCATCTGATGCTGGCATTCATTTTTATAAACCAGAGCAAGAGAGACTACACCACAAAGCTCTAACACATTATGGCACTCACAAAACACCCTGTATGGAATGGTGATGTACATTGATGAAGAAACCCAGCAATTAGTATTTAAAAGCATGCAATGCAAAGTGGCTTCTTTGCTATCAGAATTTGAATTTTGCCAAAAAGACATTCTCCATTTTGTGTCAGCATTTGAACTTTGGGCCACAGTGGCATTCCAAAATATTACAGCTGTGTCATTGTATGCTAATACAATGTGAATACGAAATACCAGTATAATGCGATAAACATCTTACTGTTAAAGCTTTCCACTCCAATTACATTGCCTCTATCGTTTTTCTTATGTTGCTCCCTGATATCTCAGTTCTGCACAATCTCATCTCTTTTGGACTTCCTTTGTCTCCATCACCCATTCCTGCTGCTTCTGGATTTTTCCCTTTTCTTATAAAACTTCCATCTGCCAAGCCAAGTCTCTTTCATTTGTCAAGGATTTCTCCACCAGAGCTATGGGTGTCTTTGTTTTTGGATTCCAGCTGCCATCAGTTCTAGCTGGAAATCTGTACGTTAGTCCCAACTTGAGTAGACCCATTGAATTGGTTATTAAATGGTGCATCTACCTGTTGGTAAGTACATCTGATTCAATGATTCTAGTCTAGTTAGGATTTAGGCTCATGTGAAAGGGATACAGTTGTGGAACTCTGCTTATACAGCCAAAAACTGAATACATCCATTGCCCAATGGGCAAAATAGTGCAACAGCATGTGCCGTGTGTATGGCATCAACAGGATTCCAGCCAATAATGATGGCGTACCCTCCAACTGCCCCAATTGGGGAAGGATAATCCTGATTAATCTTTTGCTGCTCCATGTTTTTCAGTTGTTTTCAAAATATTTGTCTCCTCCTGTCATCTCCCCCTTTTGTCTTTAGCTTACTTCAATTGCTGCAAATTGAGTTCAAAGTACAGAAGTAGTCTGTACTCCATTACTCAGCAGAGGGAGAGGAGAGGAGGGAACAGAACCTTGCCCTTCCCTGCAGACTCAGGCAAAAAGAAACCACTGCAGCTTCTCTTAGTTTGTATGTTCTTCCTCATTAATAACACTTGCCACCTTGACCACATTCTCATGCTGCTTGGCCACATGTTACCATTTTTGTCTGTGAAATGTTGGAGGGTATGTGATAGGACATTTCAAGGACACTACAATCTCATCTTTCTTCCAGTCTAGTATAACTCCTACAACAGAATACAGTCCGGAATACAATCCAGAGCAGGTTCACTGCATCCCAATTGTGGAAGCCTCCAGGTGCTACTGATGTAGGAATCAGCCTGGTTGATAAAGTTTACACAGCCATATGAGATTATAATATATGATGGAATGAACATTGAAAAATTATTTAACAGTGGCCAAGATTCTATAAAGAGGAGATGGAGTGTAACCTTATGTTTACAGAAAATGTAGCCTTGCTGACCAAACAAGCAAAACGCAAGAAAACCGAAATCCATAATCCATCCTGTAGCAATACCTTTATTGGTCCAACCAAAAGGAGTAACATATATCACACCAGCATTGGAAATTTTAATGGCTTCTTTATCAGGCATGTCTTTGGTCCCATTCAGCTTATTGCCACAAGTATGTCTGTACACACTTCTTAAACATCACAATGTCATACTTTTTCCTCTGCCTGCTTCGTGCCATCCATCTTTCATTTGAAGAAGAAGCCAATGAACTTTTGAAAGCTAGTATGATGTATTTTGTACTTTTTAGTTTGCCTGATAAAGATATCACCGCAGGATGGGATTTTGGATTTTGTTGCTTTATGCTAACAGAAGGCCTTTCCGCCCTACACTGTTACATTGCTATTATTCCACTTTCAACATCCTGTGGAATTCTGGGTTTGTAGTTTCCTAAGACCAAAGAGCCCTCTGGCTGAGAATTCTAAAGGCCCCTCTCTAAACTGCAAAGCCCAGGACTCCATACGATGTTGAAAGTGGAATAATAGCACTATAACACTGTAGTGCGGAAAGGCCCAGAGTTATATGGTGGGCTGCACAATGTTGTCTTATTAATGAACTGTATGATGTGCAACTGAATACAGAAACACATGCAATGGGGATGTGCCGCCAGGCACAACCATACACAGCTGGCATCTCGTGCACAACTCCACATTCACACACTGCACTTGTGCTACATGCAGCTATTGTGTATTCGACAAAAATGTCCATCTATCTTCATAGAAGAACATATGCATGTGCATAAGTCACCAGCAGGATTCTGGCCAATAAAGAAGACCCCTGACCTATGTAGCCAGTATTGACAGGTAGCATCTCTCTAGCAAGCCAGGGAGATAGAGTTAAGTCTTATCACTGGCTACATGATCCTTTTAAGTGGCAAGGCCAGGTAGTGAAGTGGAAAGCATCTGCACTGGACGTCTATGCTGCTCCACTGATCTACTGTTCTTCTCCCAAGGAAAAGCAGGCCAAATGCTGGAACCAGATATTTAGAACATTAGAATTCAAGTGATCCAGTTGCTTAAAAATATGTTATTGCCTTGAAAAGCAATTTTTTATAAATGAGTTATATTTTATTTTTTTAAAAAAGATATAAAATCTTTCAGCAAATGCAAATCAGAATGCTTAATTTCCTACCTAAAATGCTTTCAAGGTCTACTAACTCATCTTTTTGTGCTCTCCCGTACACTTGGCTTTCTCAGCAGATTTAGAATGATAAAGGAAATACTTTTCAACCATCTGGTATTCATTCCAAAAATAATGTCACTGTATTTTGTTTGCAGCAAATGCCTGGCTTTTAATTCTATCCCCCCCCCCGCCGCCACCCTTTGAGAAATTAATGCACCCGTAAATATGTAGATCAAGTCTCTCCCCATCCTAGGTTTCCAATATATTTTGTTGTCTTCTCTCTCTCTCAATCTCTCTCTCTCTCTTTTTCTTAAAAATAACACTTCCATTTGTGTTCAACAAGAGAGGCTCTTTCTCTAAGATTAACATTTCTTATGATTGTTCCTGACAGAGGCTTTACTTTCAGAGGCCCTGCTAAGGATAACCAAAAAAGGGCATGAAGCAAGACAGTTTTGGCAGCTTGTGTGAATTTTCAGAGGTTTTTTAGGTCTTGGTTTTCTTATGAGTGGCTTCCTGAGCGTGCCTAGGGAATGACAGGCATCCCTCCAGGCTGGCTGACCCCACCTTTGGCTGCAGCCGAGCCATTGGCTGCTTATTAGAATAAATTGAGGACAATGCATACCACTGGCTGCCAATTTTAAACATAAGGGATATGTATTCACTTAGCGCTGACTTTGGGGAGGAGCTAAGGAGTGACTGTAGTTCTATGGATTAGGCTTGCAGGGCTTAGACAGGCTGGGAGCTTCTCTTGCTGCGCTCCTGCTTACGCCGTCAGTGCGCCTGCTGTACCTATCCCTGTCTGAACACTGTTTCCGCTGCAGAGGTAAGGGCTCCATACGTGCTTCTCATAATCATTGTCATTGAGAGGACAGTGATGCAGCTTGAACGCTTTTATTTTTTGCACTTCCTTAGTGGATATTTGCAAAGGTATTTTCATTTTTTTTAAAAAGCAAGCACTATGTGCGTCTTCTACCTTCTCGTGATCTTAGGTCATGGGATAATGGGGGAAAAATTCAGAATTTGTGGTTTCCTGGAGAAAGTTTTAGCCATGTGTGCACATGCACAATAGTTGTGGAGAGTGAATCTTGCATTGAATAAAGATCTCATGCACAGGATGCGCCCCTCTCTCTCTCTCTCTCTTTGAAAGATATGTAGCTGTCCTATAAGGTAGGGTAGATGTCTCCCAGTGTCATAACATTTGCTTAGGAACAAATGTTCCTTAGCAAATATTGTTCTACAAACTTTTCCTTTTGCAAATGTGTCCCTTTTAAAATTTGGAGACAAAAGGTGTACTTGAAAGGAGTGTGTATCACTTAGCTCCCCCCACCCTGCAAAGATCCAAGACCTGGCCTCTCAAAACTTAACAGCAAATGAAAACAACTAACACCGATCTGGGCAAAGCTCTGGTTAGCGTTATAGATATAGTATGCTGCTAAAACAGATGTCTCAGATGTTGCAGTCTTTCATTTTTTTTTTTAAAAGAAGCTTTGTTGACAGTAGACTCCATCCGTTTTTTGTTTTTAGAGTTCCGCATGTAATGCTGCTGATTGCCAGAATGTTTCTTATGAGGAAACCTTTCCGGTTTATAGAAGAGAACCGATCATGGGTGGGACAAGCAGATAATAAAAGTGTGTGCGTGCGTGGTGTGTGTGTGTAAGAGAGAGAGAGAAAGACAGAGAGACAGAGACTGAGAGAGGCTGTCATTCTAGAAAGAAAGTAAACAGACTTTTCTATCTATAGCACTCCTAACATGCTCAATTGACTTAGAGAATAGAAAGCCATGATTGTTTTGCCAAGAATTTTGCCAGTAAATTTTAGAACAAAAAGAAAAAAAAATGCTAGTAGTGAATAAGGTTTAGTGGGGTGGAGGCTGGGAGAATATCATTCATGAAAAATACAAGGCTAGTAGAAAGGAATGTTTGCTTAAGTAATCTTTGGCTTATTTTTGAGCAAGATGCTTTTGAAAAGAGTGTTTTCCTCTCTTGTAAATATGCCTATATTTTGCTTTATTAGCCACAATTTCTTATCCGTCTGAAAGAAAAAAAAAGCCATGAGTGGAATTAACAAAATAAACAAAACAAGCAGTGGCAAACACCAAGAACTTCTCCTGAGCAAGCTTCCCTGAAATTACTTTCATATGACATGAACTTGAAATTCGCTTGAATAACAGGAGAAATTACTGGTGGAATACAAAGTTGCGACTTTCTCTTTAGAAGGAATGCATGTATGCATCTTGTGTATGTGTAGCTTTACAATAATAATGCACTGTGTAAATAAGCAGTGCATTTGGCAACACTGGGAATCACTCAGGTGCATTCAGTAAGTACGACGTGCTCCCAGGTACACATAGCATTGCTCAGCTACATTCTTTGGCAAACCGGGGGTTGCTGCCTTGTAAATGGATGGAAAGGCCCTGGGGTTCACTTTGCATACTACATTTTAGATGCATGTGTACAAATCTAAATCACAAACACGTTAAGTGTGTTTATCATGCAAGTACCTTTGGGAGAGACATATGTTTTTCTGTAGTTTCTTGCCTTATGTGTGTGCTCAATGGTATGCTTTGGTTTGCTTCCGTACAATGTGTGGAATTGCCAAAGAAACAACAAATGGGATGAAATATTAACCTTAGATGGAATAAAGAGAGACCAACAATCAGCAGCCTGTTTAGAAGAACTGACTCAGCAATGTGTCTCTTAAAACCAAATTCATTCCAATGCTGCCCGTACTAGCCTAGTACAGTAATCTGTCTCTCCCAACTTCAGGCAGTGCAAACATACCTAAGTTGATAAACCTTCTGACAAAGAACTCCCCGCCTTTTACAAAATCTTTCTTGCCAGACTGGGCTCCTTTTTCTCCTTGTCCTTTATCTAGCTGGAAGTTTTTGTTGTTGTTGTTGTTGTTTTTAAAATCAGTATTGGCATTGACACTGTAGGGATAGTGAAGGAGGGCTGAAAAATACAGACTTTCAGTGCTGTATTGCAGTTGTGTAAATAATGCAATAATGCATGAGCTAGGAGAAAATGGGAAGCTTCTCTAGCTGATCTAACTGCAGCTGTATGTGTCTGCTTGCAACAGGCTAGGTAAACAGAAGCTGTCTCTAAAATCCTTTATGGAGCATGTATAACAGGGAAAACAGAGAAAAAAGGGGAAAGCAGATAAGCGTGCCTCATCGTGTGAAAAGGTCTAAGAGTCTTAGTAGACCACAAGCTGAACATGAGTCAGCAGTGTGATGCAGCAGCTAAAAAAGCCAATGCGATTTTGAGCTGCATCAGTAGGAGTCTAGGTCAAGGGAAGTACCACTCTATTCTGCTTTGACCAGACCTCACCTGGAATACTGTGTCCAGTTCTGGGCACCGTAGTTCAGGAAAGATATTGACAAGCTGGAATGTGTCTAAGAGGAGGGTGACCAAAATGGTGGATGACCTGAAAACCATGCGCTATGAGGAGCGGCTCAGGGAGATGGGTATGTTTAACCTGGACAAGAGAAAGTTAAGAGGCTATATATGTTTAAATATTTGAAGGGATGTCATGTGGAGGATGGAGCAAGCCTGTTTTCTAATGCTTCAGAGGCTAGGACACAGAGCAATGGCTTCAAACTTCAGGAAAAGAAATTCCATTTAAACATTAGGAAGAATTTCCTGAAGGTAAGAGCAGTTCGGCAGTTGAATATGCTGCCTCAGTGGAGTGTGGTGGGGTCTCTCTCTTTAGAGGTTTGGAGGCTAGATGGCCATATGTGGGAAGGCTTTGCTTGTGTATTCCTCCATGGCAGGGGGTTGCACTCGTTTATCCTTGTGGTCTCTTCCAACTCTATGATTCTATGATTCTATGGTTCTAGCAGGGACCCCCCCCCCAGCTGAAGAAGCATAAATCTATAGGCTTGGCCACCAAAATGGAAATCATAAGGAAAGTGCAGGCTTGTTAAAGAAAAATATCATCCCTGGATGCATTTTTTGGAAGAGGCTTTCAAATGGACTCTAAAAGTTTCAGAATATTTTTGTTTACTTATGCAAGGGTTATTTGACCCAGTTGTTTCATTTCACATATTGTATGTTAGTTTTCAAGAAAGAGTTTGCAGAAACATGTTGAAATGCTCTGCTTTTTTGTGGTGTAGGAAGCTATCCCTATTCCTTCTCTGTTATTTCTAACTTTAGTACCAAATTTTCTGTTAACGAAGCAATGCTCAGGAATGCATCTACTTTATTAACTGAGGTATACTTGTAAGATGGTATGGAACACATTGGTCAAATCCTGTATTTGGATTAAGCTGATGAAACTATGCTGTACAGGCAGTGATAGAGGAAGAGAAGAGGACACAGTGGCTATGATGGAAGTAAGGCATTGTAGAAATAGGCTGTTTCTAGACTGCAGATTTTGTCTGCCAGCCCTGGCTATTAGAACATGACTTTGATAGACTTACTACTGACAGTGTGGAGCATGAATAGGATTCTGACCAAAGACACCAAATCATTGTCTGTAGTTATCTATATAAAGAGATGGGTAACAGTGTGCAAATATTTGGTAAAGAGGGACATCCTGGATGCTGAAACAGCATCACCTGATATCTTCACTTCAGCTGATTTTGCATTGGATCCAGTTGGCAAAGGTAATTTGTTTCAGGAGGTGGTCCAAGTAAGGGATTGACTACATTAAGCATTTAAATATTGTTGTTGTTGTTTTGGCGCTTCAAGCAGCTTCCAGCTTATGGCAACCGGAAGGCAACCCTGTTATAGGCTTTTTGGGCAAGATATATTCAGAAGGCGTTTGCCATTGCTTTCCTCTGAGGATGAGAGACTGTGACTTGCCAAAGCTCACCCCGTGGTTTCCCATGGCTGAGTGGGGATTTCAACTTGATCTCCAAAGTTCTAGTCAAACCCCTATACCACACTGGCTCTTAGAAACTGAAATACAGGAAACCTGTTAGATGACAACTTGCTCTTCCAAGAGTTCCAAATTATGGACAAATTCCATTAATTCCATGGGGGTTCCACTCCTTCATCAGTTCTTCTTGCCCAGGGAGACTTGCTTGGGATCACTTGCACGCACACCCTGCTTGCAAAGTGAGCTGAAAGGGGGGAAAAAAGGCACAGAGCCAGCTGGGCAACTTTGCAAGCAGTGCATGTATGGTTAGTTCCAAGTGAGCTTCTGTTAAGTCCTTCATGCTCCCTACAATATAGTACATGACTTCTGCTCTTCAACCAATTCCATTTTCTGATAACAGTCTGGTCCCTAACCTGTGAGATAAATGGGGGAAGCCTGTACTTGACAAGCAGGATGATTTGGGTCCCATTTGGGGGGAACGATTTGCTCATTTTTTTCAGCTGGTTACTATGAAGGTAGTCTTCTTTAACAAGAATAAAAGGCATAGCTGATGTAGCATAGGAGATTTAACATCACAATCTCTTTCATGCATGCTTTTGTGTCTGTGTTGAAGTCAAGAGCAGCTGCAAGGCCATAGTGGTGGGAGAGAAGGGATTAAGTTTTCCCCCTCTTGCAATCTAATAAAAGTAGATGTTAACTTTCTACAAAAATCCTTGCAGATGCCTGTGTGTTTTTCCTAATAGATGACAAATAGAGTTCCCAGATCTCAGAGCCTAGACTCTGTTCTCCAGTTCTCAGAGGAAGAGGGAGGAAACTCAAGGCAAGAGTGTTGCATTGAAAAATGTGTGTGCATGTGTGTGTATGCTTTTTTCATTACTTAGTGTTGAGGTTTTTTTGAATGGTGTGCTTTGTGTAACTGTGGTTGATGCATAATTTACTCCACTTAATGGTATCACCAGGGGCTATCCCTTGTAGCACCAGCGGGGCCTGCCCACCTCTGACATCACAAGAGATCATCTACAAGTCTCAGGGTTTGGCTCTGAAATCTCTTGAGCTAGGATAGCCCTGATCTGAGAACCCTAAATGCAAATAGCAGCTTCTCAGGGGAGGTGTCAGGAACAGCCAGGTCTCATACTGGGATCTTGGTACCAAAATGTGGAGCTGCTTCTGCCGTCAGTCATCAGAATCACAAGCTAAACTGTTTTGGCATTGAAGTCATCCAACACTCTGAACTAGCTACACCCACTGGAGCAGGCCATTGGGCCCTCCTGGACAGGAGGAGCTATAAATGGCTTCCGGTCTAGGCAGGACTTTGCCAGAGCCATGCAATTTTCATGACTCTGTTGGGTTCCTGTATTTCTGGTGCCTTGGACTATTTGGTTTAGCTCCTAGTTTATCTTTCATAGCTGAAAATGCTTCAGCCTTGACCAGGATTGGTTTACAGTTAGCTCTCCGCCTTCGCTAGGGTTAGGGGTGTAGGGCCCTTGCAAAAGTGAAAAAATTGCAAATATCATGATGTGTGGGTGTCTGTAGGAAGGGGGCTGAAGCATGGATGGGAGAGCAGGCAGCCAGGGTTCAAACCAATTCAGGGAAAGAAGGAAAGGGGGTAGATCAGCATGGTGGTCTTATACTTCTCTCTCCCCCTCTCCTTCCTTGGGAGTGGGGGCATTGGGAGAGGGTTTGTGATGCTGAAAAATCAGGCTGTGAACTGTCCTTAGCTGGTCAGGAAGCTGCTGGTGGAGGAGGAGGACCAGGGGTGAGTGTTTGAATGGCTGCATGGCCTGATCAGAGCCACTGAAAAGAGAGGTTCCTCCAGAAAAAAAGTGCCTGATGGGGGAAGGAGGAGTTGGAGAAACTTGCAAATAGTCAAGACCATGAAAGTCAACCCTGCAAATGTGGATGCTGACCGTACTTTGGAATATGACATGTTAACCCTTCTTCACTCAACACTGCAACTGCAATTTGAATTGTAGACTTCATTTCTATTCCCTTCTAGCAGCTGTTAAGGATCTTTTTCACAATATCTCATTAGGCCTTTAGTATGGACTCGTGTGTGCTTGCTGCTGCCTGCTGTGATGATGATGATGACGATGACTACAATGAGCTTTAGGAAGATGAGGATATGACTTTTAGCAAGCTGCTTGTTCTAAATTTTGGTCCATATGTGCCAATTGCCCTAGCACTCCAGAAGCAAATTTCCTTAGATTAAGATTGGCACTGAGAATTTGAAATAATGCAAGTTGTTTTGCAATAATCTTTCAAATTATTTCAGGTACTGATCAGCTAATGTTTTGAAGAAAATCAAAAGAGAAAGAAGCATACGGCTCAATAATCATGATGTGGCTCTAGCAATCACAGTGTGGCATGCATAGCTTGGAAAAGTTGCTTTTTTTGAACTATAGCTCCCAAGATCCTCCCAGTCAGCCATGGCTGTTGGCTGGCAGAATTCCTGAACCTGTACCCCAAAAAAGGAATTTTTCCAATGTCTGGTTACATCCATAAAAGTCACTTCTGATCAGATCTCCACAAGGCTCCACAGGAGACTATATATGTATATATATAGTTTAGTTCATATATAGTTTCGTTCACACACACACACACACACACATATATATATCTATATAGTTTATATCTATTTGTCTGCCTGCCTGCCTGCCTGCCTGCCTGCCTGCCTGCCTGCCTGCCTGCCTGCCTGCCTGCCTGCCTGCCTGCCTGCCTATCTATCTATCTATCTATCTATCTATCTATCTATCTATCTATCTATCTATCTATCTATCTATCTATCTATCTATGTCTCTGTGTGCAAATACCGCAAAACCAAACAACAAATCCAGGAGAATGAAGGAGATAGTTTCTACAGTCCATGAGTTTCAAGTCTGGTTCCATTCTTTTGCCTCAAAGCTTGGTTTGTGTCAAAAGAAATGTGACAAACTTAGACAACATTACTGCAGTTGACTAATGAGGATTACTTTCTAGGTTACTTTTAGAAGTTACTTTTTAAGGGCATTTTTGAGTAATTTTGACAGGAGTATTTCAGGTTTTGTGCCATTTTCAGTGTTAAGAGATGCTTTTTCTCCCTCATTTCAAAGGAAAGAAAAAGGAAACAGATGTAATGGAAAAAACAATAGCCAGGGTGACAAGTAATTAGGTGGTTTTTCAACATGATAATGAGTAATAATGGCTATTTTTAAATTAATATAAAGAGCAGTGGGAAAAGGATTATTTTCCAAGGGCTGATTTCACATTGAGAATTATTTCTCTGGGAATTGTTTCCCCCCGGTTGGCAAGTTAAAGAACATTCTTCATCTATTCTCACAACGCTGGTGCTTTTCCCAAGGGGCTCCGTGAAAGGAAAAGAGAGTTGGCTAGCTGGCAAGACTCTATAGAAGAAACCCACTGGGTGTAGTGAAACAGCTGTCCCCAATGTCTCCAAATGGATGCAGTCAAAAGAGCCTCAGGAAAATCAGATGAGTGGCAGAGTACAACCTGTTTCTCTGATCAAGGCTAATGCAGGGCTACCCCAAGAGAATCTGCTGCCTGAGTTAGAGCAGAGAATAGCACCACCTCCAGGACTGTAGCACTCAAGCCCAACCAAGTTACAGTCATCCCTCCACATTCGCTAGGGTTAGGGGCACAGGACCCCCTGTGAAAGTGAAAAAAATGTGACTAACTCTAGGCCCTCCCAAACCATATTTAACACAAAAAAAGTATGATCACCATACTCAACCCATCCTGGATTCCTTTGAGGCATCAGGGTTCCTTCACAAGGCAGAAGTGGGTGGCTGGTGGGGTAACTGCCATCTCCACTGCTGTCCCACACCCTTTTTAATAGGGACTTACAAACCTCATTCTCAGTTTCTCAGCCTTACAAGGCTTGCAGTCCCTGTTAAAAATGGCATACGGAGGCAGCAGAGGTGACAGCAAATAATCTGTGAATAATCAAATCCGCCAAAGTGAAACTCGCAAATGTGGAGGTCTGACTGCGTTTTGATCCTTGGGGCAGAATGTCACACAAGTGCGCCTCTCCAGTTATTGTTGTTGTTGTGTGCCTTTAAGACACTTCCAACTTATGGCAACCTTAAGCCACCTTAAGGCTGTCTGGGGTGGAGACTGTGTGACACACCCAAGGTCAGCCAGTGGGTTTCCATGGCCAAGCAAAGAATGGAACCCTGGTCTCCAGGACTGTAGTCCAGCAGTTACACCATTACACAACATTGGCTCACCTTTCCCTTCCTACCTGGCAGTAAAAATACAATAATCGTACCTCATTAACACACAATGTGCTGCTTTTTCATGACAATAAAAAACTATTGCCTGAGACAGCAGACTTATTTTCCCATAGCTTGACAAACAATTTTTTCGACTATAATTCCCAGAATCCCCCAGCCAACATATTGCCTAGTTGTAGTTTCTGGGAGTTATAGTTTGAAAAAATAACATGGCCAAGATCTGTTTCTCTGCCTCATGGTCAGGCTGACCCTAGGCTGATACACTACCAACTCATCCCATCAAGCCAATGAATGTCTTAAGTCTTCAAAGAAACTACAGCTTATATCCAGATATTCTGGAACACGTTTGTCCATTTACATGAGAGGTGGTGGCTTAAGCAAATGAACAAAAACGTACACACCCAAAAACATTGGCAGTAGCCTTAACTGGGGCAGATGGATTTATTATTTGAGAAGAAATTTGCTGAATTTCAGCAACGAACTTTATCGATGAGACTAGTATTTGTGATCTCAGCAACTGGAGCTAAGACAAGCTGTGGTGGGAAAGTACCCTACTTGGAAAAGGATTTGGCTTCCTGGAAACTCACACTACATATTTCTAGGCTCTGCTCATGGATATAATAAATAAAATGAAGGCCCTCCAAGAGATGTGGACAGAGGGTGTGAAAACAATGAGAGATCCACCCATTTACACATTTGTTGGTTGGATGTCCTTCAAAAGGGGTGATAAAGAGAGAGAGAAAAGTCCTAATGGAAATGAACTTGTTGAAGTGCCACAAATGTATCTGCGAAGAACACCCATGTCTAGCCATAAATTAGAACTATTCAGAGCAGTGTGGAGGCGGAGGGATTACTTAACACATACACAAACTGGTAAGTTGTAACAAAACCAAAAAAATCTCAGTGCTGGGAAAATCCTCTTTAATAATTTAGTAACTCAAACAAATTAGGAATATTATATTTTTGAAAGTTTAAAGAACAGAAGCAACAGATTTACAAAGCAACCCTTTTCTTTTTTGCACCAAGTAATCTGTGGGGAGGTAAGATAAGCATAGCCATAAAACGCATTTGTAAGTAAACAATGCTGCAGCTTGTCCTGGGATTTTGGAAGGGGCTTGGAAATACATCTTCTCTTTTCAGAACATAATTATCGAGTCAGAAGCACAACCTATCTAATCCACTGGTCTATCTCTGGGAGTTGTTGTTGCTGCGGATATTTCAGGGAAGCTGTTCAAGAGCACAGAGCAGGAAATCATTAAGTTGATGGGTTCTTTGAAGAGGGATTTATTGCAGGGACAGAACTGCTGTCCTGAGAGGATATGCCAGTTGCTGTTATGGTATTTGCTGTCAAATCAATTTTGACCTATGACAACCCTCTGAATGAGAGCTCCAATATTCCTAGTCATCGGCTGTCCTTCTCTGGTCTTCCAAACTCAGGGCAGTGGCTTCCCTGGTTGAACTGATCCATCTGCATTGCATATGCCTCTTTTCCTGCCGCCTTCCACTTTTCCAAGCACTATCCTTTTTTCCAATGAGTCATGTCCCAGGATGTGTCCAAAGTATGACAGCCTCAGTTTAACTCTACTCTACTAGTTAGAGTTCAGGCTTGATTTCATAGAATCACAGAATCATAGAGTTGGAAGAGGTCAGGGGCCTCCAGTCCAACCCCCGGCTATGCAGGAACAACCATCAAAGCATTTCCAACAGATGGCCATCCAGCCTCTGCTTAAAAACCTCCAAAGGAGACGCCACCACACTCCGAAGCAGCATATTCCACTGCTGGACAGCTCTGACCGTCAGGAAGTTCTTCCTGAGGTTCAAGTGGAATCTCCTTTCCTACAGCTTGAATCCACTGCTTCTTGTCCTAGTCTCTGGAGCAGTAGAGAACAAGCCTGCTCCCTCCTCAACATGACATCCCTTTAAATATTTAAACATGGCTATCATGTCCCCTCTTAACCTTCTCTTCTGCAGACTAAACATACCCAGCTCCCTAAGGTGTTCTTCATAGGGCATGGCTTCCAGATCCTTCACCATTTTGGTCGCCCTCCTCTGGACACGTTTCAGCTTGTCGGCATCCTTCGTGAATTGAGGTGCCCAGAACTGGACACAGTATTCCAAATGAGGTCTAACCAATGCAGAATAGAGTGGTATCATTACCTCCCTCGATCTAGACACCATACTCCTATTGATGCAACCAAGAATCGCGTTGGCTTTCTTGGCTGCTGCGTCACACTGCTGACTCATGTTCAGCTTGTGATCTATCAAGAGTCCTAGATCCTTTTCACACGTACTGCTATCCAGCCACACGTCCCCCATCCTATACTTGTGACTTTCATTTTTTCTGCCCAAGTGGAGGACCCTACATTTCCCTCTGTTGAAATTCATTTTGTTAGCTTTGGCCCAGCTCTCCAGTCTGTCAAGGTCATATTGAAATTTGATCCTATCCTCTGGTGTGTTAGCATCAAATTTCAATTGTTCTAGGAGTCATTCGTTTGTCTTTTTAGCACTCTGCGGCATCCGTAGAACTGTTCTTCAGCACTTTGTTTCAAATGAGTTAATATTTTATTCCTGTAAGCCTTCTTCACTGTCCAACTTTCACAAGCATAGACAGAAATGGGAAATACTATGGCCTGGAATGATTCTGGTCATTTCTACAGTGTTATAGTGCTATTATTCCACTTTCCACATCCTATGGAATCCTGGGGTTTGCAGTTTAGGGAGGGGCATTTAGAATTCTCAGCCAGAGAGCTCTTTGGCCTCAGTAAACTATAAACCTCAAAATTCCACAGGATGTTGAAAGTGGAATAATAGTACTAGAATGGTGTAGTGTGGAAATGGCTTCTGTCTTTGATATTTGATGATACACTTGAATGTTAGGGACAGGGGGCTGTAAAGAGAACACGGCCGGCCTTGGTTAAAAAAAAAAGAGTAGAACATTTGGAAGGCAAGACAGAAAACGAGCAGAGTTTGGAGAAGTGACTTTTGTGGGTACTACAAAAAACACAAGAGCAAAAAATTAGTAACACACAGTTTCCTGATGCTATGAGTCCTTATGCTGCCTGTAGCCTGTAGTTTGGAAGAAGTCCCTTTTGGAAACTACAAGTCCTGTAATACCCTTCAGTCATTGGCTAGGTGGTCCTGCTGAAATAAGAAAGGAAACTTTTTTCAAGTGGAAAAGAACAGGAATCTGCACAAAACTTTCCAGTAATAGGGAATAAGAGTAGTGAGAAAGAAAAAAAGAGAGAGAATGGGAGGAGAAACCCATAGAGAATTTTAAAGGAGAAGGGTCTGGTCCAGATAAGAAAGCTATTTAGGGACCTGAAGGGAAGCACCAATCAATAATTTATTAATTTGTTATGTTTGTATCCTCCTTTCCTCTTAGGAGCTCTGGATGGTCCTCCTCCTCTTCATTTTTAGCTTCACAACAATCCTATAAGGTGGTTTAGGCTGAGAGGGAGACACTGGCCCAAGGTCATTACTTGAGATCTATTATAGCAGAGGGGGATTTGAATCCTGGTCTCTAAATTCCAAGTGCAATATTAACAACTACACCATGAGATGTGAATGGATGATTTAAAAAAAAATCGGGAACAAAATCCCAGGCAATGTGTATCTAAAATATTCACCCTAGTCAGACCTTTCATTCTTTGTTTGGAGGAGAGAGGAGTATTCTCTTGGAAAATGGAGCGTTGGAAAGGGTTTCTGAGTCGTGCACCTGTCCAGCAACTGAGATTTTTGCAATATGAACTACCTGCCATGAAATGCCAACTCTCAGCCATGACTAATTTGTCCTGGCAATGGCCCAGTGAACCTGGAGGTGTTTTCATAGTCTGTTGCTGAATTATTCTTCAGGATAATGGTTGGCATTGCTAATGTTCCTAATTTAAAAAGAAAAATAATAACCTTTTTGTTCAGCTAGCTTGTGACAACAACTGCCTCCTGATGTTTGAGTTATGAAAGTGGTTCCAGAGATGAGCTGCAGGGTCAGAAATGTCATTTAATACAGCCTTTCTAGGATAGTATCACCTTAGAATGCAGGCGGGGGATTATATCTTTAAAAGCATCCTGTGTATATCTTTCAAGCCTTTTTTGATGTGAAAAGGTAAATGCATAGGTCTAAATCCAGTTCTGAGACCCTGCTAGAGGAGGCTAGCTTGAATCAATGAGATATATAAATGGTGACTTGCCAAGTTCCCATTGATTCAATAGGACTACTCTACATGGGAGTACAGTGGTGGAGCTTGGAGTATGTGGAGAGGGGGCGGGAAGGGACAGGGCTACGGCTTGAGGGGCATGGCCACTGTGCACGGGGGCATGGCCAGGGTGTGTGGAGATGTGGCTACGGGCCGAGATACCCCCAAAACTTTGCCACCCGGGGTGAATCGCCCCCCCACCCCTGTGCCCCTATGCGGCTGCAGGAATAGTAATTAGATTTAGTCCAGGGATGGGACTGACGTGGCATTCCAGACGATTTCATTTTTCCTCACTATCCATTACACCAGATGGGGTTGCTGGGGCAATTATGCCAATATACATTTCTTAGGGCCGTTCACCATATGCAGTTATAGAATTATGATTCTTCTTTAACTGCCATGATTGCATCTTATGGTATCCTGGGATTTGCAGTTTAGGGAGAGTATTTAGAATTCTCCACCAGTGAGCATTAGTGCTACAGACCCCAGGATTCCATAGATTGTACTCATGGTAATTAAAGTGAGATCACATACCTTTCAGCATTTCACAGTCAAAACTGGGACATATGTGCAAAACAAAATCAGAGTGTGGTCAAAATGGCAAAAATGATTAATGAGGAAGAACAGACAAGCTAAGAGAGGTTGCAGCAGTTTGCTTTTACCTGAGTCTGCTGGGAAGGGTAAGATTCTTTTCTTTCCTCTCCTCTCCATCCAGCTGAATTAATTGTCTGCAAAATGATTTTGTACTTTGAACTCAGTTGGTACCAACAGAAGTAAGCTGAGGGCAAAGGAAAAGTTGGAGGAGAAGAGATAAATGGGGAGATTTGAGGGACAGTTGGAAAGTATGAAATAGTATTATAACTCTGTTGTATGAAAGGATCCTTTAAGCTGTCCCCTTGTCACACAATGATCTAACACAGGTGTTTTCTTGGGTGCTAAAGTAAAAGAAGAATGCTCAGTTGCCTCCATGAGTTATGAACATTCAACTGAAATATTCTTTCTCCCCGGTGGATTACACAGAAAGACATCTACCAATGTCTTTTCTGTGGTGCCATGTCTGTTGGCTTAGATACAACCTTTAAAATGTCAAGGAGACATTTTCAGAGAACAGGTCTATCAACACCTGTTGCTGGTCCCAGCCTATGAGCTAACCAGACAACATATTTACAGGGACAACATTCAGCATTCCAGATGCTGCAAACAAATATTTGGGAGAACGGAAGTTTATTGGAATGGTTTATTTTTTGGTTTACAACTTCCAAGATCCCCCACAGCCAGTTGCCATGCTGGCTAGGGAATTGTGGGAACAGGCCATACAAAAGTTCAAAGTTCTGATTGAACTCAATCAAAGCAATCTGTAGACTGATAGGATGGAAGGTGTATGGATTTCACAGTATGTATGACCTTGTAGATGTATTTAGACCTGGGAACTAATGAAACAAATGCCTCTATTATTTAGGCTTTTTTTTTTAAATTCAGTTTTTTTTTAAATTCAGTTAGCAGATTGACTGCAGAAAGGCCACATTTTGTGGCAAACAGCTCCTTTCACCAATAAGCAAGTTCTGGTTATGATCTAAGAGTTTTTCAGTCCATGTGTAAACACCTAGGCCCATCATTAAAAAGTGAATGATGAGTACAGCTTTAGAATATTATGGAATATTATTTGAGGAGCAGTAAGTATAAAATGCAGCAAACTGTTAACAGCAGACTTGGGCAGTCTATGACCCATCAGAACATACTGTCAAACCAGCCAGGTTCTATGGCCTGCCTCGTCCTTGTGGTTTTACATTCTGAGAAAGGCTGGAAAGACAGAAGATGTACTGAACTCTAGACTGCTTTTGGTGTGTATATCTTGGTGATTGTGGAGACTTGTAACAAGAAGAAATGCAACAATTGCCCCACATGGAATGCTTGTGGATAAGACAGATGCTTATTCTCTGAAAATAGGATGGACAGCCATTTTCATGTAGTTGTAGAGAAAAAGTCTTAAAGTTGTAGAGGAAAAATGAAGAACCTTTAGCCCTCCAGATATTTTGAATCCTTAACCGTTGGCCATGCTGGGTGGGTTGTTGACAACTGGAGGGCCAAAGGTCCCCAACCTTGGGTTAGAGTGTTAGACTGGGATGTGGGAGAACCACATCTCGTCTGAGCTCTCAAGCTCACTGGATGGTCCAGTCACCTTCTTTCAGCTTCTCCTGCCTCTCAGGATTTATGAGAAGACAAACGCCCTTTTTGCATGGCATTTGCCATGCAAGAGGGCCCCTGGAGCATTGTGCAACTGCGAGGAGTGGCCCACATGACATACTCACAGTCGCGCAACACTTTAGGGGCTGGCAGGCACCGACTGCGCACTATTTCATTTTTGGCTGTGAGCCGAAAATGGTGCGCAATCACACATCGCTCCAGGGCTGTGTGCACACTTGCCGTGCGTGCAGAGCTCCAGAGCTGCGGTGCTCATGCTTCCTGACCCAGTGCAGCTTGGGGAAATCCCAGGCTGCACTGCGGAAGGAAGAGGAGGGGCTCTCGCGCGAGCAGGTAGCAGCTGCAGACCTGAAGGAACTGGGACGTGAGAGCCTTTCGGAAGAGGCTGCTTGCATGATCCCTGCACTCCAGCTCCATAAAAAGGTGAGTTGAGGATAGGGCCAAAGTCTGAGATCCTGCACTGAAGAGACGAGGCATAATTTTATGCTCACAAAGTAATGCTTCAGTTGTGTTGTGACCGCTTGTTACAGAATTGTGACTTTGCACAACCAATGTTTATTGCACATTGATGGGCTATGTCCAACTGTGTGTAACCATGAAATCAGTGTTCAGCCATGGACAACATTCGACAAGGAACAATGAGCAATAGCACTACACACATAAAAATCTGCTTTTGTAATCTTCAGAGAAGTACAACCAGGTGCACAGGGGAATTTATGCCGGTGTAAGACACCAAGAGCCAAAGCAGGGAGGAGAAGAGCCAGGTAGGCCACCTTGAACTTGAGGAAAGGCAGAATATAAATGCAACAAACATAATTTCAACCTGGGACAGCAGTGTTATTTCACTGATTTATGGAGAGGACAAAGCTGATGACAAATGTATTGTTGATGGCAGCAATATTCTCAGCAGTCCCAGCAATTAGCAGTAGGGATCACAAGAAACTGCATTATGCTGAATTAGACTCTTGGCCCATCTAGTATATTATTGCCAACTCTTATACAAAGGCTCTCCAGCAGGAGTCTTTCCCAAACTTACCTGGAAATCCCCGAGATTCCTCGGTGGCTTTCCATCCGAGTGCTAACCAGGCCTGACCCTACTTAGCTTCCAAAATCAGATGTAATCAGAAAAATTGTCATCAACAAAAATAAAATTCTCACCCAGACAAATTCAAACAGTGCAACTCTCTCAGCACAGAGAAGACCACATTACACCTGCCTGCCATTCAGGTGTGAGGATGTGTCAGGAAAATGAGGCAATAGCCTTAATCCAGCACCAACATGGCTGAATACACAGGGATTTAAATAATTCTTTTGAGAGCTAAGCACTAGAAGGCCTCAGCCTGGAGGGGTGAATCTATCAGTTTCACTAACAGCTGCCTTTCCCCCAAATATCAAGGAATTTGAAAGTTTACTAATTTGTTTGTCCATTTGTGTTACCCATAATTTAAAGGAGGATATCTCCTTTATCATCCACAATTTGCCCAGTGAGATTCTAGTAGCTGTTCTCAAGGAAATATGATCTCACGTTCATGTTTGGTGCAAAACTCCTCGAAACATCCCAATGCAAGTACTATAGGATCTTAAAATCAATTTGTTCTCATTTTTGTTCAGATGCTTGACCCTTAAATGCAAAGCTAATTCCATCATATATGCGTCTGGCTTGCTTTTTAGATTCCATATTGTCAGCAATTAGAAGAAGCATTCCTTTAATGTTCTTAAGCCTTCAGGGCACTGAATACCATCCTAGAATGAGGTTAGCATTTGGATTAGGCTGACACATGGGAATTTTAATTCCATCCATAAACTTCTACACTCCCGTACTACTATTCCTGCATTTCCACCCTGTATTTAATGACAGATGTCATATTTAGAACTCTGTGTTAATTAAATGTTGATACTGTTTTTGGACAGCTTCCTTTCTCTTACTTCGTAGACTGCTCCTTCTCCCCCAACTTGGTTTGCTTTATTACTGGTACCAAGTTGTTGTCTATCTGTTAATATAAAATGCTGCCTTATTATAGAATCAGGCTCTCATTCCATTTTGCACAGTATGGTCAACGCTGGCAAAAGACAGTTATCTTAACTACAGCTCCCAGAACTTCATAGCCAGTATGGCCAATGTCAGTACTTCTCATGAATGGTTACCGCCTAGTTCAGTCACTCTAGGAAGTGTGGCTGGTAACTGGTCATGCTTGGTATGTCACATTGAAGTGAGTAGGAACCTTTAAAGGTTCAAAAACAGCATACCCTCCAACTGTTCTGATTTGGCAGATACTTTGTCATCCCACTTTTGCAGCTGCTTTTAAAATGTCCTGGTTTCTCTGCTCTCCTCCCCTTTCCCTCTATGTCCTCACTTTACTTTGAGTTCAAAGTACCTAAATAGCTGGCACTCAATTAACTCTGCAGGAGAAAGAAGAGCGGAGAGGTGGAATCCTGCCCTTCCCAATAGGCTCAAGCAACAGCAAAGTGCTGCAACTTCTGCTAGGTTGTGTGTTCTGTCTCATTAGTAATGTTTCCCATCTTGACCCCACTGATGATACTTGGCCATAGGTGTCCTGGTTTTAATCTGTGATACATTGGAGAGTATAAAGCAGATGGGAAGAAACCCGTATCTCCCTGCCACTTCATATATAAGGAAAGCGCATACCTTGCTCCTCAAACAGTTAAAGTAATGTGTTATTAATGAGAAATACCACAGTTTTCTTTCTCTTCAATCCAGGTAACACACATATTTATTTAATTAATGTATGTCCCGGCTTACTCCCAGAATAAAAAAGGTATGCTGAGAGAAACGGAGAGAACAGATGGGACATAGCTTCTGAGGGAACATTTCCAAACTCTAGTTAAGTTGCCTTTGTTTTTCCCACTCTTAATAGATTTTTTTTCAACTTGTGTTTTCTTAATAATTTTCAGTAAGTTGCTGCCCTGGGTTTTCTCAATAAATGGCAAGCTTTGGTGAAGAAGTTCAATCCAGTCTGGTTCATGTGTACCTTCGACAACATTGGCTCTTAATTTTAGACTGTATAAATAATGCTTATTTTCCAGATATTATTAAACATTCCTCTTGCAATCTTTTAACGTAGTGTTAGCTATCTAGAGAACTGGTATTCATGGTTATTAATAAAGCTATCGAGTAGTGCATCCTAAACCAGGGATGGCAATCATGTGGCGCTCCAGATGTTGCTAAATTGCAACTTCTAAAATTCCTCATCAGTTGCTGTGCTAGCTAGGGCTGATAGACACTGCAATCCAACAAAGCTGCATCATTCTCAGCCCTTTCCAAACCATATTGTTGTTGTTACATGCTTTTGACTCTGACTTCTGGCAAACCTCTCCTAAGGTTTTCTTGGTCAGATTCATTCAGAGGGGGTTTGTTCCTTTGAGAAAGTATGACTTGTCCAAGATCACCCTGTAGATTTCCATAGCTGAACAGGGATTTGAATGCTGGTTTCCGGGAGTCTTAATCCAGCACTCATACACTACACTGGCTGTCCTATGTACTAAATGATACAGTCCACTTATTATGTCAGTATTTCGTACATATAAACACTCTATTATTTACTGACAGCGTGAGGGGCAGGAGTGCTGAAGTTAGTCCCCGGGCCTGTGTTGTCCTCTGTTGTCCTCTGGGACACGCTTAGGAAAGTCTGCACCCCTGAACTCAGCAGTAAAATGTACAGAGCTTGTACACATTATTTTTTTGGACTACAGTTCTTAGAATCCCCCAGGCACCAAGTCCAAAATAGTAACCTTTCCAGGCTCTTGAGAATGTGAAGCTATCTAGAGAAGTATGGCATATTTCCCCTCCCCCCACTACCCCGGCTTCCTTGGAGGTCTGTTGGGAAATAGTTATCTACATTGTGTACTGGTTTGGTTTAGTGTACTGCTTTAGCTGAAGGCAGGTGCCTGTAGTCAAACTTGTACAGTTGTACAGTACGGGCTGTGGAAAGGTTTATTCCCCACGAGGCAGAGCGGTACCTCTCCTGAGTATGCGATTTATGCGCCAGATGTGATTCTGCTGCTGTGCAGGTGTGACCGGCTTGAGCCGAAAGGCCATTCTGGAAGGAGACAGATTGCCTCATTAAGTAATCAATGTAAATTATGGCTTGACTTTTACATGTGTAGAGTATAAAGCTAACACGCACCGCTTGTGCCGGCCGTTTCCGAGTGCGCATGAAAGAGAACCTGTGCTCGTCAGGCTTCCAGGAAAAGCATATGGATATAATGCACCAATTCAGCATTCATAAAAATATATGGGAGCTCTGCTGAAGACGGGGTCCTGAAGGCAATTTAGGAATTCCACCAAGATGAAGTCACGGATTGTTGCAAAGAGAATATTAATGCACTTTTCTTCTTTATTCTCAGTCATATTAATTAAAAGGAATGGCATCATCAGCTGAAGGTGGCACATACTCATTTTTAACATGCTCTGGTAGCTCCTGGATCTGTTTTCAGCCCCCATGCTCTTTGACAAGGCATGAAGAAAATATGATAGTGTAAAATCTAAACAGTGCTAAACAGAAGCTTCTGAAGAAAGGAGAGGTTGCTGCCAAGTTGGTATGAACCTCCTTAGAAGGCAAGAAAGCTTTTTAAAAAAGCATTCTGAACATGTAGGGGCTCTTTCCACAGACTTCAGTGTACACCAGCCACCTGCCTGTGCAATGCTTATTTCTTGGAAGACAGACAGCAATAACTGAGAGAGTTGCAAGTGATTTGAAAAAGGTTTTTCTTCATGCATGGTTTTTTAAAACAATCTTTTTATTTTAGAGTTGATACGATTCATCAGTGTTAAAAGCAACTGTATTCCAGTCAGACTAAATAAGAAAAGGATATAAATAAAAAGGTTGAAAGGGGATGATTTAAAATATTCCGTATATTATAACAGTATGAAGTTGGAGACTCTACGCATTCATCACAAAATCTTACCCTTCCCAGCAGCCTTAGGAGTAAGCAAACTGCTGCAGCATCTCCTAGTTTTCTGTTTTTCCTTGTTAATAACTTTTGCCATCTTGACCACACTCTGATGTGGCTTGGTCTCTTGTGCCCTGGTTTTCATCTGTGAAATGTTGGAGGTTATGCATCAGTGACATTATTGGAATGGGTGAGAATTTACTTTTTAATAAGAATGCTTAAAAATTCACACGCCTTCATCTTTGAAATATAAAAGAACTTGAGAATTTTTTTAAAGAAAAGTAGAAGAAAATGGTATTGACCGATTTGTTCTTCTAGGCCCAGGACATGGAGTACATAGCTTTGTAGAATCTGACTTTGAATTCTAGAATGACCTCTTTTTCTGAAATGCCATTAACATGTGTAACTCACACTGGTGCACCATGGTTTTCTCCCCACCTACTGAATTTGACCAGTGCAAATAGAATTTGGTTTCAGATTGCTTTGAAAAGATTTACCAAGATTTGCAAATCACATTATTTGGGATAGAAATGTTTAAAGTAATTTGAAAATGGGAGAAGTGAAACGGACAAATTTCCCTATCCTTCTGACATTAGATTAACAGAATGTACCACATCCTGTTAGTGACACACACATATGTGTTTTTTTGGTTGTGGAAGTTGGTATTCCCTTTCTGTCTCCGCAACATCCAAAGCCAGTTCCCTCAAGATCTCACCCATCATGCTGTTACAGCCCAGATGGATATTGATGACATCATTTGGTGAGAACTATGGCGGATCCCAGTGGAACTTGGTGGAAGATGCCCTCAGTCTGCTGCTGGCTATGAGAAAATAGCCCAATGACAAAGCTTTGCTCTAGTGGGGGAAGGGTGGGGGGAGGGCGGAGGGGCAGGGTTGGGGTTGGGGTGACAGTGTGTATGTGGGGGCAAGCAAGGAGCAGCGGTGCCCCCCAAAAAGTGCCCCCCAGGGTGCACCGCCCTCTTCATCCCCCGTCCCTACGTCACTGATATAGCCAGACATTTCTCTTGAAACAGACATGGTTCCGCACCCCTATCTCTTTAGATGGATGGTTGTTAGCTGTTTGTCAGCTGATCTGTATCTATCTGGAGGTCCCTTTCATCAACCTCTGGTCACCTGGGCTCCCAACTCATGATCAAAAGTATAGTCCAAACAGATAGAATTAACATCATTACACCACTTAAGCACTCTTAAGTATTAGAACCTCAGGATATTTAATGTGGGAGAAAGAGCACTCTCTCTGTTATTTGTTTATTTTATTAAACATAGTAATAGATGTAGAAATATATGCCAGCACAACCCCCAGGGGAAATATAGAATTTTCAGTGTCTGGGCACATTACTCTTCTGTTGACTTTACATCACATGTAAGGCATGCTACATCTTATTGGGGTATCCTAACCTATATTTCTAGAGCACCAGCATGGTGTAGTGGTTTGAGGATTGATTAAGATCCTAGAGACCAGGGTTCAGTTTTCCACTTGGCCATGGAAACCCACTGGGGAACCTTAGGTGCATCATACACTCTCAGCTCTCAGAAAAACCCATAGTAGGTTTGCCTTAGGGTCACCATAAGTTGGAAATAACTTGAAGGCACCCAACAACAACAACCTATATTCCATCAGTGGGAGAAACACACAGGCATCTGCGTGGAAGGTAATCATCTTTCTTGGGCATTGCAACCTATTGATGGCAGCATCCATTACAAGCATGAAGGGCACATGGCTATCCAGATAGGATTTATATTATATTGTAGCCTATTTCTTAACAGCATGAGTTGGTAGCCAGGAACAGCATTTAGCAGTGTATGTGTTGGAGGTTATGGAAACAATGTATATCCTGTTAAACTCTGATTCCCACATCTCCACCAGCAACAGAATTGCTGGAAGGGATGCTATCATAGCTAAATGGCGAAGGCTATGCATGGTAATAGAGGAGCCATAGCACATTCAGCATGTGAAACACATCATGCTCAACAATGTAGGATTTCAATGACTCTGTTGTTGCAATTCTGACCTATGTATTGGAACACAAATTCATTGGACTCATTGGCTTTTCAAAAAAGAATGCTAAGGACTGGGCAGTTGAGATACAGCCTCAGACAAAAGGCTTATTTTAATCAAGGAAATAACTCTGGTGCTCTGGATTTAATGCATAGTCCACATATGCTTTCTCTCAACTATGATTTGGAGGTACTTTGTGGATTTCCTTTACTCTCATAACACGGACAAGTGTATGAAGGAAAGCTGGTAAAATTTCTGAGAAATGTTGCAATCCTTTTAAAGAATTTGTTGTCTATAGACCTTGGGAAAACTATGTTTGCCAAAGAGCAACAGAGGCGTTCTTGTTGCTGTGCTAGAGAATGAAGACAGAAAGCTAGTAGGTTTGGAGTGCTTGGCAGGCTGTTGTGGGAAAGGCTTTTTAACGATGATGCTGAGCTTTGAAAAAAATGATACGCTTTTAACCTGTTTATTCATATAAAAATATTTCATGTTATAACATATGTTTGTATGTTTTTAAAGCTCTGCTTCTCTTTTATCAAATCTATATTAATTTTACTTTAAAAATCATTTAATTTTGTTGTGAGATTTCTGGGTTACAGTTCTAGGAGAAAGGTGGACAGCTACAGGAAGCCACACTGACCCTATTTCTTATCCTACCTCCACCGATCCTGAGGATAAGACTTCTGTACCCATTTTTAGGAGTGTGGGTCAAGGGGTACACTTTATTGCATACCTTTCAACTGTCTCCATTTGGCAGGGGCAGTCCTGATTAATGCTCTGCCCTCTCACTTTTTCAACTGCTTTTAAAATGTCCGAGCTTCCGTTTCCTCCTCCCATTTTCCCCTTTGTCCTCAGCTTACTTCAACTGCTGCAAATTGAGTTCAGAGTGTAAAAGTAGTTTGTACTCAATTAACTCGGTGAGGGGAGATGACAGAAGGGGGTAGAATCTTGCCCTTCTTGGTAAGCTCAGGCAATAGCAAACTGCTTCAGCCTCTCCTAGCTTGTATGTTCTTTCTTACTAATACAGTGGCCCCTTGACTTTCACAAGGGTTCGGGGCACAGAACCCTCATGAAAGTTAAACCCCCCCCGCGAATAACTCCTCTACCATGAGCTCTCCCCCTCCCTCCTCTTGTCTTCTTTCTGGAACTAGCCTGGCACAACGGCAAGAGAGTACAGGTGGAACAACCTTCCCCCCTCCAGTCTGGTGCCTGTCGCCAGTGCAGCCTGCCTTCTTCTTGTGTGCTCTCGCAGGCAAGGGACAGGAGCATGGAAGGGAGGGGAGGGGAGGTCTTTCCCCCTGCCTCTCCTGCCCACTGCCTGAACACCTTGCTTTCTTTCTGTGTGCCCACATGGGCAACGGGCACAAGACTGGAGAGATGGAAGATCTTTTCCCCTGCATTCTCCTGCATTTTGCCCATATGCACTGCCTTCTTTTTGTGCACCCATCAGGCAACAAGCTGAAGAGTTAAGGGGGAAAGCCTTTCGTGCCCATGAACCTTTTCCCCTCCCATTCGCTTGCCTTTTGTCATGATAGCGCACCTGAGCAAAAGGCCAGAGAGTGGGAGGGAGAGAATGGAGCGAGGCAAGCAGCCACCTCACAAATAATTAAATTTGTAAGGTCAAACCTGTGAATGTGAGGGAATGACTTTAACACTTGCCATCTTGACAACTGGATGGTATGGAATCTAAACTACACATTGTTACAGCAGTTTGAGACCACTGTAAATGTCATAGCTCCAGCCTAAGGAATGCAGGAATTTGTTTGGGAATTACACAAAATTTTCTGCTAGGGATCTCGAATCTGTTCCCTGGGAATTAATAACACTAGAGTTCTCTAGCAGAAAGCAACAAATCCTTGGATTCCATAGGATGGGGCCGTGGCAATTAAAGTGGTATCAGATTACTGTAATTGTGTAGTGTAGATTATTCCCAGAGTCTTTTAATTTCAATATTCTTCATATACAATCACTAGTGATTGCTAAGCTTGGGAAGTTACATTTTAAAGTCTGAAGCCACTCATAGCTACAATTGTAGGCCATTTCCACACAACAGGGCTCTGTAAAGTCCTTCTATTGCAGCCCCAGCAGAGAGGGGAGCACGCCAGGAACACTCCCCTCTGCACCTTGCTGGGTTGCTGCAGAGGGGAGCAGCTGGCACGGCCCCTTCCCTTCCGCAGTGCAGCCGGGCACTTACCACTATTGCACTGGAGAGGGAGGAGTCATCAGCGCGCATCTGCCATTCTGTACATCTGGGAAGGACAGTAATGCTGCATGATGGTAGATGTAAAACAGATTTTTTTTCCATTTTGCAAATATCACATGCATGTGTGTGCCACTTGGGCACAAGATGGTGGTGCGCTGGTGACAATGTCATGCAGAAGCACAACTGGCCGACTGCTGCCATCCTGGCTCCACAGCAGCGCAGACCCCTCGTGCGGAAAGGGCCATAGTAACAGTTACGTTTTGCTTCCCGAGTTCTCAGAAGTAAGCAAAACAGTACTTTTGGTTACATTAAAAAATCTGAATGCTACAAGCTAATAGCCTATAATATAAAACATGTTCTCCTTTTGTCACCTCAACAGAAAATGGGATACATCATGAGCCATCACGTGAATCATGTAATATGCCTCCTCTACCATTTAGTGAGGACATATCCTCCCCGTAGTGATATAAATAGAAGTTATGGCCAAATTCACACTGTAAAAGGAACATTGTCTCCCCTCATAAAGTTATTCTCACAATATAGTGCAATTATACTTTCATTTTGGAAAAAGGAATTAATTACAAGTAATGTGTTTTTGCTACTAGTTACTCCCAAGCTCTGAGCCTGTAACCACTCATAAGACAGCATCTCTTTAAGACCTCTGAGGCATGGTTTGCCAGCTGTAGTGAGAAGAAACAGTTTTAATAGACTGTTTGCCTTCAGAGTGCCTCGGCAGTGGTGATTTGTATTTGGAAAGACCCCAAACTTCTCTCACTCTGAGGAAAATATATGATTTTTATCTTGGGTGTTGCTGCTTTGCTCCATTCTGCCTGCTCTGCAGTCTACATTCCATTTAGAGCAAGTGTTGAAATGCAAAGCCACTAAAGAGTTTTGTGCAAGCACCTTTATGAAAATTACATTATTTATTAGCAGGTAGAAGTCTGGAAATCAGTAGTGAGATGAGGGTGGGGTCATGATAGGGGCTCTGGTTTGGGCACAGCCTAGTTAGGTGTGCCAAATGAGCAAAGATCATGAAATGGATGGAGGCCAGCTATTAAACAAACAAACAAACAAACAAACAAACAAACAAACAAACAGAGAAATAAACAAACCTCACTCCCCCCCTTCTCCTTCATCTTCTTCCTGTGTGGAATACTAGATTTTAAGCTAGATACCAGTTTCACCAGCAATTTAGGGAGGGTAGCAGGCTAGGGAGGGGGTTACTTCTGGGCACTGCATCTTTCCCTTTGTGTCTGAAGCCTAAAACAGTAAAGCACGCTCCATATTCTCCAACGTTTGACAGACGAACACTGGAACACATGCAGCCAAGGAATGTCAGAGTTTGGTCAAGCTTGCAAAAGTTATTAATGGGAAAGAACATACAAGCTAGGAGAGGCTGCAGGCCTGTTTTCTGCTGCTCTACAGATTAGGACATGGAACAATGGCTTCAAACTTCAGGAAAAGAGATTCCATCTAAATATTAGAAAGAACTTCCTGATGGTAAGAGAAGTTCGACAGTGGAATGTGCTGCCTAGGAATGTGGTGGAATCTCTTCTTTGGAGGTTTTTAAACGTAGTTGGACAGCCATCTGTTGAGAATGCTTTGATGGTGTATTCTTGCTTGGCAGGGAGTTGGACTCGATTGCCCTTGTGGTCTTTTCCAGCTCTATGATTCTATACAGCAGTTTGCTTCCCCTGAGCCTGTTGGGAAGAGCAATATTCTGCCCCTCTTTCCCTTCCTCCTTTGCTGGGTTAACTGAGGGCAGTCTGAACTCAATTTGCAGCAACTGAAGTTAACTAATGACAAAGAAGGGAGGAGGGAGGAAGAGAGAGAAGCTGGATGCTTTAAAAGCAGCTGAAAAAGTGAGCAGGCAGAGGATTAACTGGGATTGTCCCTGCTAAATTGGGACAGTAGGCACAGTCAACAATTTCATGCTGCTGGCGTGCGAAAAGAAAACAGAAGTCACTCAATAATAGTTGTCAGCAGGTATTTTAAAGGACAGCTTATGATAAACAGGAGCAAGCATTAAGAATATCCAAGCAATTAGAATCTAACGTTCTATCAGCATGCTGTATAAAAATCCACAAATATTTCTAATTTGCCTGGATACTCTTTTCAGGAATGGAGGGAGAAGAATTGGGAACCTGTCCCAGATGTACTTACGGAATTGCTTAAAACAACATGGACCATGAGGGTCTGCCTAGATTTAGTACTGCAGCCAATCTGAAATCGGACGGTGATACTGAGGAAATACATACGGCAAATTATTTCCATAAATTTCATACCACTATTGAGTATAGCTAAGGAGCTAAGCTGGCTTTTATTTTGGTGTTTGTTAGGATACTTATGCCAGCACTTGCTGTTTGGGCAGAAGATGTAGTCTTGTTCACATATTTTGCCTGGGCAGAGACAGCCCTGATTAATCCTCTTATCTCACTTTTCCAGTTGTTTTTAAAATGTCCCTGTTATGCTCCATTTCCTCCTGCCATTCTCCCCTTTGTCTTCAGCTTACTTCAATTGCTGCATATTGAGTTTGATGTGTAAAAGTAGCATTGCACTCAACTAAGTGGGGAGAAGGAAAGGAGAGGGTGAAATCTTGGCTTTCCCGGAAACCTGAGGGATTGAAGGTTCTTAGCTGCTTGACAGCTAATCTGTATCAAAATGCAAAAATAGTTCACACCCAATGAATTCAGCAGGAGCGAGAGTAGTAGGCAGAATCTTGCCCTTCCCTGCAGAATCAGGCAAAAGGAAAGTGCTACACCCCTCTTCTTTGCCTTCAGCTTACTTTAGTTGCTGCAGATTGAGTTCAAAGTACAAACATAGTTCATACTTAACAGGTGAGAGAAGAGAGGAGGGCAGAATCTTGCCCTTTTCTGTAGACTCTGGCAAAAGCAAACTGCTGCAACCTCTCCTACCTTGAGTGTTCTTCCCAGTGATATAGACTCTAGTCAACTGACTCGGACTCAAGTCGGACTAAAGTTGCTTCAGTGACTCAACTTGGACTCAACTTGGCAATAAATGATTCACTGACTCGACTCGACTTGAGACTTGTATATTTTTAGTGACTGACTTGCTGCCCTTGGTTCAGGAACATAACACATTCATCCAGAAACCTTACGACTTTGAACAATACTTCCATTTCTTTTTGCCTACTGGTCACATGACAATCTGTCTCAAATCCAAAGTGTGGGCACCTTTCTCAGAGGGGAACAGCAAATGGGTTGGGCAATGGGCTTGAGGCAGACTTGAGGTCTGCTCAGCAGCCTCTCCCTGCTGCATATCCTAAGAGCAGTTTCCTAAGAGCAGAAGACAGGACTCACTCCCCAGAGTGCAGGGTGCATTTCTCAGAGGGGAACAGCAAATGTGTTAGGCAACAGGCTTGAAGAGGAAGGATCCTTCTTTCTAAAGTCTTTGAACCTTCAGTAATGGGGAGTAAGAAGGATCCTAGTCCCCACTTCCAAAGCTGCAGACTCTTTTATGCCGTTGGCACAAAATCCTCCAGCTTTGGGAAGGGAAAGTAAGAACGATCCTATTCCCAACTTCTGAAGCTGCAGATGGCAAAATTGCAAATGTGGAGGGCTGATTCTGCTTAAATTGTTAAAACTGGACTTTATTGAACCCTGTCCAGAAATTCTGGAATATAGGTTGGGATATAAAGTTGGCTCCTAGACTTGACCTGAAAGTATCTTCAAGGAGTTGAGAGTCAACTTGAGACTTGAAGACAGAGACTTGAGACTTGACTTGAGACTTAGAGTAAAAAACTTAAATACATGACTGGTTCTTTCTAACATTTGCCATTTTGACCACATTCTAAAGTTGCTTGGCCACACATGTCCAGATTTTCATCTGTAAAATTTTGGAAGGTAGGGGGAGGGTGGTGGGGAAGTGAAGGAAGAAACTCTAGATTATATGTGAGAAAGGAAAGTATGGGAGTAGACCCAATATGTTGTAATGGTTATTCATTAACTTTCTTTCTCTCAAAATCTTAGCTTAGCCATGAAGTTTACCAGGGGTACCAGAAGTGTATTCGTCAATTCTGGAGTGAAGGCACTCATCAGAACAAGTCATTCCTGTTAGCCCCATTCTCAAGGAAAGTCTAAAAATTCAGGAGACTGTGCTGATCCATATGAACAAATTAATTTTGAATGGGACTTTTATAAAGTTAATGAGTTTTAATTGCCCACTCAAGAAGAAGCCACTCAAAATACCAATAATGATACATTATGCTTGAGCGGTTTGTGTGCAGGCATATGTGCGCACACACACCCTGCAGGAACTGTGAGATTCCAGCTGAGCTTAAAGGAAACAGAGAAACATGAAAGGGATGGCAGATGATATAGCTATCCCTTTTTGTTGTTGTTTTGTGCCTTCAAGTCATTTCTGACTTATGGAGACCCCAAGGCAAACCTATCATGGTGTTTTCTTAGCAGAATTTGTCCATAGGGGCTTTGCCCTTGCTTTCCATTGAGCCTGAAAGAGTGTGACTTCAAGGTCAGTTAGTGGGTTTCCATGGCCCAGCAGGAATTTGAACTCTGGTCTCCTCGTGTCCTAGTCCAACACATAAACTACCGTACCGTGATGACTCACTGCTCAACAAAAATCAAGGTGCTTTGACCCTGCAGGGCCTGACTCCACTACACCTCAGAGGGTGCCCTTTGACAAATCTGTATAGCCCTGCATGGGATCACCAACACATGGAGCTGGTGTTCTTAGCATCACAATTGTAGATCCCACATGTGACATCTATTGGTTTACCTAGCTTTTTGCATGGGATTTATGTGAGGTCTGCCCACATTTCAACACATGTGGCAAGCAACATCAGTGTGTACTCAAGATAGCAAACATTGTTAGTGGGGAAGAACATGAAGCTAGGAGAGACTACAACAGTTTGGTTTTGCCTGAGTCTACTGGAAAGGTCAAGATTCCGCTCCACCTCTCTTCTCTTCCTATGTTGATCAATTGAATGTAAACTATTTTTGCACCTCAACTGAAACTCTGGACATTTTAATACTGCAGAAAGGTGAAACCTACACTTCTGTTGTTCACCAAAACAAATGTAGCTGCTTGGCAAATGCAGGCCAGTTGTCCAGGTTTCATGCCAACATACTTCAGGCTGAGAGAACTGATTAATGGCAGAAGACAGTATTCTGGCAGTAGGGGTGGAAGACCAAAACATTGGCATACCAAATAACTGAAATATGAGATACATACTGATTTGAGGGTAAATTCCTGCTGAGGGCAGCTAGTGGAATTATCACCAGGAATGTTACCTGAATATAACCCATTCCTACATGATTTTTCCACATATGTATGTGTTCAGTCTGAAAAGTCACCTTGTGGTCATGAAATCTTACATTTGAAACAAGCCTAAGAGATGGAGTCTATACAAAGCCAGAACTTGGCAGGGTTCATGGACTCAAACTGCTAGTTACCATCCAAGGACCGGACAGTCCTTCAAAGAGAAGATGCCTTTAAAAAGAGAGGGGTATCTGCCAACAGCAATTCAAATACAGTTGGCCCTTCACATTTACAGGAACGAATTTCACAGATTTGATTATTTGCAAGTTTCTTCCATCCCTGTCCCCTTCCACTTCAGGAACTTCTTTTCTGAGGGAACCTGCCCTCTCAGCAGCTTTGGTCAGGCTGCGCAGCCCTTTAAAAACCTACCTCAGGTCCTCCTCCACCACAAGCTACTGCCTGGCCAGCTAAGGATACCTTGCAGCCTGATTTCTCAGCACCACAAACTGTCTTCCAGTGCCTCTCCACACCCAAGGAAAGAGATGCATGAGAGAAGAATATAGGCTACTATGCTGACCCAGCCCTTCCTCTCTCCTTTCCCTGACCTGTTTTGGACCCTGGGAGCCCATTCTCCTCACCACGCCTCAGTCTCCTTCCCATAGACAGGCACACGCACGTTTTGATATTTGTGATTTTTCTACTTTTGTGAGGATTCTGCACCCTTAACTGTTGCAAATACGGAGTGCCAAGTGCAGAGGAATGTCTTCTCCTAAGTAGTCCAAGTAGCTACCCCATCACTTCCCATGACATAAACATGAGGGGTCTGTGTGGCTTGCTCCTGTTCAGGGTATTTGTAGGTTTAGAATAGCCTTCCCCAAACTGCTGTTCTCCAGATGTGTTGGACTACAGCTCTTGTGACCCTCCCCAGGCCGAGCAAGCAATGCTGAGATGATGAATCTTTTTGTTCAATGTGTATGGAGAGTGCCCAGTTGGGGAAGGCTGACTTAGAAGTAAGAGAAAATCCTTTACTAGCTAAGAAGAAGATCAGAACAAAGAGATGGTATAACGTCTCTGTGGCTCCTTCTTTGACACGATGTGAATTTACTTTCCTGAAATGCTTTGGCTGAGTCAGGGGGTGGAGAGATTCTTGGAGTATAGAAACTGTTGTAATCTCTACCAACAGTCTAACCCGCATGCTCAAAACCTGGCAGTAAAAACCAGACTACAACCCCACTTTTTATTTTTAATATGCTGGATAAACATTGTTCTGTGGTGACCATGGCACCAGTCCAACAGGCCTTATTAAGTCAAAACTCTCCTTGGACTATTCGCTGGATATAGAACACCAAGATGCAGGCTAACTTTTTTTTTATTTAAGGAAAACAAAATTCATACATTATTCTCATGACAGAGAATGTATAGAGGAAAACTCCAAAAAAGCTTGACATTCAATATTCTGCATCATTCCATGAGTAATACTATTTAGAAGTCCAAAAATTCTTTGAAGAAAAAAAATGTGAAATAATTTTGGCTGCTTCCTAGAAAAGTCTTAGTTGATAAAATGCCCAGCAGGGTTTGAATGTCCACACATGTATTTTATCTTCATAAGCTATATGCAGTGGAGAGCTATCACCTATATGCAGTGGAATGTCCTGAAGCCAAGTTGGAGATAAATAGGGTTTTTTTCCATATACAATTGTATGTGAGGCAGAGGCTTCTCCTTGAAAATACCAAGTTCTTGAATTTTCTCTCCTGGTGCAGATTTTCTATACATGTATGGGCAGGCTGCTTACCTGTAACTGTAGTTCTTCGAGTGGTCATCTGTGCCCTCACACAATGGGTCTTTGCATCTATGCAGAAGGTCCCAATGGAAGGTTCTAGAGCTGAGCAGCTTGGTGGGAACCCCTCCCTCCTGCATTCTGAGCATGCTCAAGCCTGCCCAACTACCTTCCCCTCAGTTTTGAAGTCCACCAAACAGTGGGGACCTGAAAGAGGGGAGTTAGTTTATGTGAGGGCACAGATGACCACTTGAAGAACTACCGTTACAGGTAAGCAACCTGTCTTTCTATTTCTTGAATTTTCTCTCCTTGCCCAGATTTTCTATACATGTATAGTATGTGTCGGGTAGCTCTCCATATTTTAGTTATGGTACATGTAGTAGGAGTTAAGTTGCAGCTTGCTTGTAACAAGGTATGAGAACTAGAGACTGTTAGGTAAACAAAGCTAGGAATGTAGTGATAAGCGCTGCCAGGCTAAACCAGAACTTCAAGGTCTCTTGCGGGTGGGATGAGAAACTCTTTGCCTTTAATGTTTTAAATTTTGCTAATTGCCTCCAGTTCGCGCACTGAAGTCCTGTGCTATGTATCACGCTCCTAATAAATAGTGTATTTGCACTGTTATATTTGTGTGTGTGAATTCGGTCCCTGACAGAGTGAGTGAACTCCTGCACAAAATATTAACAATAAGTATCAAACAAGTGAAGAAGATCCTGAAGAAAAGGGAGCATCCGATGGAGTTGTCAAAGCTCCAAGCAAGGGAATCGCTGAAAGAGACAAGATGGTCCCCAGCCGGGCCTCTGATGCTAAACCCAAGACACGACCTTTTATTCCTCCATCCACTCCAACTGGAGGCCAAACCTGGGCCTGGGGAGAGAGACCAGAAACTGCTCGGTGCCAACATCACCGGGCTACAAGATGGGACACATCTATTGTCGAGACCAGCTTAATGGAACAACTTCTAGCCAGAGAATAAGAAGTGGAAAAGCAGCGAGAAGAAATTTCCAAACTGAGAGCTCAGCTGCACGACTGGAGACTCCTAGTGCCTCTGGTTGGGCGAGCACCACCCCAGGTTCCAGCAGCAGCAGCTGCTCCGGCGGCTGCACAGCACCTGCACCTCCTGGGAGAGTATGCATGTATATATATGTATATGCATATGTATGTATGAGTGTATGTATGTGTATGTGTATATATATATATATATACACATACACATACACACACACATACACACATGCATATATACAGCATTATAGTGGACAATGTAATGAACTTCTGCTAAAGCTAGTGGTGGCACTTACATATACATCATTAGAGTACCTGCGTCCCTCACAGGAAAGGACAAAAGAGGACAATTTGTATAAAATAGTGTATGCAAATTTATGTGTATAAATGCAAAATTCAGAAAAAAACCCCCTCTAAATAGCATTATAATACATCTAACCCATGTAAGAGCCAGTGCGTTATAGTGGTTTGAACCCTGGACTATGACCCTGGAGACTAGTGTTCAATTCCATGCTCGGCCATAGAAACCCACTGGGGACCTTGGGTGTATCACAAACTCTCAGCCCTCAGAAAACCCTGTGATAGTTTTACCTTGGGGTCACCATAAGTTGGAAACGACTTGAAGGCACACACTGACAACATCTAACCCAGATGGGAAAAAAGTGTGACCAGTTGACCTGTGTGCTTGTTGAATCTCCTTTCCAGATGAGAACTGTACATGGACAACTTCTCTCCCTTCTTATGGTTATTTGTCTTTATCAGACTTGGCTTGGACACCTCTTCAAAGAGAAGGCACTTTCAAAGAGAGGAGTGTCCTCTGACAGCTCATCCCAATAGAGAACTGTCCTATATAAAAGACACATGTTAGCTCAACCATGCGCAAAACTCCTTTTTCTAGAAATTTCTATAGAGAAACTGTCCAAAATCCAACCTTTCTCTTATCCTCCTTATGCAGTCATTTTAGGAGCTGAAAAAGATGGGTTTATACCATGTTGAACCAGACCAGAGCCTGCAAGTCAAGGCTGGTAGTAGAGAAGCAACTGTTGAAGCCAGAGTTCGGTTATTCTGATTCACACTAAAATAAACAAAGCTTGCTTTAATCCAGAAATATAGTATAGTGAAGCCTTTTCTTCTGCTGCTACCATCTTGATGCTGAGTGCCATGTTCTCTAGCATTCTCAGTAACATTGCTCTTTCTGCCTCCAGGTCTATAGTAGCATAGACAAGGGTGTGAATGTGGGACCAGAGGAAGCTAGCTTTAGCACTATATTTGAGTGCAGCTGTTGGCTGCACTGATGATTCTGCTCCCATCCCACCTTTATATTGCTCTGGAGTGGAAGGAATAAACTTGAAGTGAGTGACTGTCATAACACTGAAGGAAGTCACACTTTGTATTGATTCAGGAGGAGTCAATTATTCCCCTCTCCTTAATCAGGGCTTATGTTTTTGTGCTGTTGTCTGCTGTGAGGAGGATATACTCTGATGGCAAAGAACAATATACCTGTACTAGCATTGTGTGGACTGCTTTTTATAGTCTGGAGGAAGACAAAAATCCTGAGAATATCAGGTGGATTATAAAGAAGAGGGTGATCTCAGAGATAACCTGGATGCTACACTTTGTACCTTGCCCGGAAATTAATTGGCAGCCAGTGGAATGATTTTAATTTAGATGTAATATGATCACTGAGAGCCAGCATGGGGTAGTGGTTTGAGTGTTTAGACTATGACCCTGGAGACCAGGGTTCAGTAGTGTAGGGATGGGGGGCAGAGGGTGGTGTGCCCTGGATGCCACTTTTTAGGGGATGCTGCCGCTCCGTGCCTGCCCTCCTGCACACTGTTGCTCCTCATCATGTACCATCACCCCACCCCCCCTCCCGGCTCACACAAAGCTACACCACTGCCAGGGTTTGATTCCCTGTTGGCCCATGAAAACCCACTAGGAACCTTGGGTGCCTCACACACCCACAGCCCCCAGAAACCCCTGGGGTTAGGGTTAGCTTTAGGGTCGCCATTAGTTGAAAGGAACACAATAACAATACGATCACTCCTAGATGCACCAGTAACCAATTGGGATGCCATGTTTTGCACTCATTGAAGTTTCCAAGCTTGATACAGAGGTAGCCCAGTATACAGTATGTTGCAGAAGTCCAGTCTTGAGGTTACCAGCACTATCATCTTTAAGTCCTCCATCTAACGAAAGAGGATTAATCAGGACTGTCCCTGGACAGTATCTAGCCATTACACCAATTCTGTTTCTCAGTCTTGCTAAAAAGTATGTGACGGAACATGATATTGGAGACTGTCAGTTATACATGCCTTTGCCTACTGAGGCCAGATATAGAGAATATAAGGCTGTGTCTTATGTACTGTTCTCAGACATGAATACTATTATGCTTTGCATTAAGGAATGTTCCCTGTTATTGCTGTTTTGGGAGGGCTGCAAAAGAAGAAAATGCTCACTGGTCCCAGGATGGACATAATTAACATGATTTCATTTTTGAACTACCCTTTAATATCAATATGTAGACTGGATCCAGTGTTGTCTTATTATCCTGTCACTTGCTTTTCTTTTTTCTTTTCTTTTTTTGAAAGCTTCAATAGCAAGCGGCTTTTTGAAATTTGCTTTCTATATTATCGTATTTTCAAACATCATAACACAAACTCCCTTTCCACCCACCTCTCTTTCGACAGACAGGGAAGAAGAAGAATGCCAGAAAGCGTAAGACACACTGGGCACAGTTCCAGCAGTTTAAAAAGATATGCTGGAACAGGATGTATGCACCAAGATCCACTTGCCAAACATGTAACATACTGATATATTTAAGAGACTGAACATTCAGAGTATCCAGTCAGCACTGGGAGTGTTCCCATTTCCCTTTGGTTTAGAGTTTCACTCCCGAGAGTTGAAAGCTTTAGGGGAAAGTTTTATATACTGATCAAACATTTCCATTTAACCAGATTTTGGGGGCTGAAGTACTTTTAAATGATTTGCCAAAGTAAGGCTGGCCAGCCAGCCTGCTGGCCTACCAGCTGCCCTGCCTATATATCTGTCTGTGCATCCATCCATCCATCCATCCATCCATCCATCCATCCATCCATCCATCCAAGCAAGCTGCCAGGTGAAGAACATCTCAGGCCCTCAGATTTCAGATCAAAAATCTGAGATCTAGGGACTTTATGTCATAGAGCAGGCCCTAGTGACATTTCAAGAGTGATGTTGCCAGGGGCAGCACCCGATGATGCTATTAAGCATGATAAATTAAGCTTCAACTGCACTTGCTCAGAACACGTTGTTAAAATAATAAAAAATCCACCAGCCAAGATTCTGTCGTGGGAGATGTACATGTATCATGTAGCTACATCTCTAGAGCTACCTCTCCTGAAGCCTTTCCCCCTAAAAAAGGCTCACACTGTAAACAATGCAGACCCCTTTCCCCACAGGGCCATTCCTATGTTGTTGGAGAGTGGGGAAATGAGTGGGGATGTGTCCAGCTGTTTTCCTGTAGCTGGATGCACTGTAACAGTTATCTACACACTTCTGAGGCTCCTTACTGGATGCTTCCTCACCCCATTCTCGGACAACAAGCCAAGCTTTTGGGGTGATTTTGGTTGTTGTATGGTTGGAACAGAATTCTGACCTACACAACAACCATAAAAGTGAACTGCAATGGCCTAACTCCAATTAATGTCATGGTATTTCACTAACAGGATGCCAGTTACAATGTCCAACAAATAAGAAAATATTTAGTTGGCTGGAAATTAAATTTTCCAAGCTCTAAATAGAACCGAGAGGGCACACTTATTTTCCCTATCTCTGTTTTTAACACCTTTGAAAGCACTGCTTTTAGCACCACATGGACCATGAGTTGTAGTCCAACAAAATAAAGTTTTCTAAGGTCTGTTTTGAACAGAAAACAGTCCACAGTAGCTAGTCCAAAGTGACCTGCAGCCTTAGTGGGATGATGGGGGTTGGGGATAGGACAGGAATACACAGTGGAATGTATATGTACTCTTCAAGGCAATGCCCTGAGGGCTAGAGAAGACTGTTTAGTCTCTGGGATTCAGGGTCAGGCCCTGAGATCTGGTAACCTGACTATCTAGGCAGTCACTTAAAATGTGTAGTAATCCATTTGGTACCATGTCACTTTTATCACTTTTCTTCTTTGTACAATTTGTTCCCCTCTCACTAAGTTAATTTATAAGACCAATATCTTCATCTACATTACAAATATTCAGAGCAATTGTATATGTGCTTGCTCAAAAATAGGTCTGGCTATGTTCAGTGGAAAGAGCCTGGGTGGTGTAAGTGGTTTGAGCATTGGACTACAACCATGGAAACTAAGGTTCAATTCACCACTCAGCCATGGAAACCTAGCGGTGGATGACCTTGGGCATATCGCACACTCTCAGCACCAGAAAAACCCCATGTTAGGTTTGCCTTAGGGTCACCATAAGTTGGAAATGACTTGAAGGCACGCAACCACAAGGTTCAATGGGGGTTACTCACATGTAGGTTGAGTAGGTTTGCAGCTTTACTTTGGTTTCAGTACTGGTTCAGTTTGGTTATGAGATCACTAAACTCTTTTTAGTCTTTAGCCCCTGTAGGGAACTGACTTTCCCAAGGGTCCTTGACTAGGAGCCCTAGCATAGAACTGAAAATGGTTTAAATTCTGATGAGCAAACATACTGCAATAATTCTTTAGTGTAAAGCAATATTCCTATTAAGGGAGATCAGTCAGTGCTGTCAGCCCAAAATTCTCACTGGTCCTGATTTTAAATAGAGATTGATGCCCTTTTTGTCTGTGGGACAGTAACACCCAGGCAAGAATGGAGAGGAGACCTATTCTGGCAAAGAATGAAGCACTATATGTTTATCTTTTTTTTTTATGTTTATCTTTAAAGGGGTGTCATTGCCCTTGTTTAGCTACTGAAACTTATGTGTGCGTGTGTGCGTGTGTGTATATTACAGAACATTACTGAGTTGGTCAGACAGGGAGGGTCCAACCAATGAGGCAGAATGAAATAGTCCCCAAGGCAACAGATGTTGAGGCAAGAATCACAGGTCTGTGGGCCACATGGGCTATTCTGTACAGGCACTTAACAAAGTCCCTAAAAAAAGAAGCTTTTTTTCACAAAGTCTTTTTCCAGCAGGCTAGCCCCAGCCCCCTCCTTTCTTCTGGCTGGCTGGCTGGCTTGCAGCAATGGCTTTGGGAGGATAGTGAAAGAAGGCTAGAGAAAGACACATTTTCAGTGTTTTAAGTGATTTTCAGTGTTGGACTGGAGTGGTGTGTCTGCATTAAAAATGCAATAAAGCTTGACCTGGGAAAGAATGGGATTCTATTCTAGGTGATCCTACTACAGCTGTGTGCACTTACATACAATAGGCAAGGTAAACAGCTGCCTCCAGAATCACTTTCTGAGCATGTGTGAAGAGCAAAACATAAAGAAAAGGGGAAAGCAGATTAATCAATCTCACTAGCTACCCTGACTTGTTGAAAAAGCATGGATATATAAGTTTCACCTTCAAAATGGAAATTGTAAGAAGAGTGGAGGCTGTACCCCCTAAACTAGTGGTAGAGGATGACTATCTCATACCCTTGGCCCCATGAGACCAACTCTTAAAAATCAACTGCCTAATTTTACAGCTGTATTTCTGGGCTAGAAGATATTTATGTAACGAGTCAGCCCTTGTTTTTTAAGACTGCACAAACAGGAGCAATGTATCCGGAACAGAATCAAAACTAAATTACTTGGTGCTCAGTTTTAGAGAAAAGTTTATGCTCTTTAAATAGATGGCAGGAATCAGGTTCAAACCACTACACTGAATTATTCCACCCCCACTTTAAGAGTTCTTCCTTCTGGGTTGATAACATAACAGAAGAAATCCTGCCAAAAATACCTGATTTTTCACAGAATGATCTTCCATTGAAGGGGGACCTCTTACATTCATTCTGCAAAGTTCACAGACCTCTGCAGTTTATTTTAAGAGATTGATATTTGTTTGGCATAGTTTTATGTCAATTATCTAATCAGAAGCAGACATACAGCATCTTAGGCTGTGAAAGATACCGAGGAATGTATGACGAACTTCAAAGGAACAAGAAAGAGTTCAATATCTATCTTAACCACGAGATTCCATAGAACTCCTCAACCCATTCCCCACTTAATTAGGTTTCTGATATCTGTTCAACAGCTATATTTCTTCTAACTGAATCATATAGAGAGGCATGCCTGACAGACTGTCAGCACAGTGAACATTGCTTATATGGAAGAAGTGATATTATGAAGTTATTATATCCACCAATGCTGATGTTAATATTGCTTATATACTGAACCAAGAACAAACAGCAATTTATTTCCCATAGAATATAATGAAATAAATGAAGCTATGTTTTTGGGTGATAGCTCCATGATAGTTGGGGGATTCTGGAAGCTGTAATCTAAAAGGGGAATTTTTGCAAGTTCTGGTAACAAAATGCTGGAGGTCTCCAACGGGAGGCCTTGACAAAGCCAACATTTGAATAATATTTTCCAGCATTTCACAGATGAAAACTAGGACGCGTGTAGGCAAGCAACATCAGATTGTGGTCAAAATGGCAAAAGCTATTAGTGAGGAAGAATACAAAATCTAGAAGAACTCTTTTTGCCTGAGCCTACTGGGAAGTTAGTAGAGGCTGCAGTTCTTTGATTTCTGCTTGAGTCTACTATAGTCTCCTCTCCTTGCTACTGAAGGGGGTCTGGTAAAATGCCACCATTGGGCTGCATGCTCTCAGTGAACAAAAAGTTTGTCTAAGGAAGGATTTGGGTCACTTAGACCATTTCCGCACTAGACTGTTATAGCGCTATTATTCCACTTTCAACATCCTATGGAATCCTGGGCTTTGCAGTTTAGGGAGGGGCCGGATGGCCCCTCCCTAAACTGCAAAGCCCAGGATTCCATAGGATGTTGAAAGTGGAATAATAGCGCTGTAACAGTCTAGTGCGGAAATGGCCTTAGAGTCAGAGCTTGGAAGGTGATTGCACCTTCTCTCTCCTTTAACTCATAACTTTTTTATTTTTGTTTTTTAAAAATATCAAAATATTTGCTGGCTTGTGATGCAAAGTAACCACAATTCTCTGGTCCATTTTGTTGTCGCTTCAGCATCTGCAACAGAGCAGAAACCTGTATCTTCTAGTATTTTACAGATGAAAACTGGGGCATATGAGGTCAAGCAACATGAGAGTGTGTTCAAGATGGCAAAAGTTATCAATGAGGAAGAACACACAAGCTAAGAGAGGTTCCAGCACTTTGCTTTGGCCTGAACCTACTGGGAAGAGTCAACATTCTGCCCCATTCTCTCCTTTCACCTCTTCTGAGTTAACTGAGTACAAATTAATTTTGCATGTTAAACTCAGTTTGCACCAATGGAAGTAAGCTGATGACATAGGAGGAAAGCAGGAGGAGGAGACAGAAACTGGGACATTTTAAGTGTAGCTGAAAAAATGGGATGACAGAGGAAGAATTGGGATTGCCCCGTCAACTGAGAGGGTTGGAGAGTATATTTGTGTTATCACGTAAGCTTGCCAGACAAGGAAATTGCTTGCTTGCTGTCTCTTGAACTTCCTCATCATATTATACCCTGTCTGTTTTTCCTGAAAGTCAGTGAGATCTACTTTTACTGGAATTCAAAACTTTTATTTCTGTCAAAGTGTTTTAGACAGTAGGGTTGCTCCATACCATCTCAGTTCTGTCACCTCAACAGAGATCTTGGCCAAAATTAACACAATTAATTTCAGCAGGGAGAAATGTAAGGAACTATAGTTTGGCAGAAAAAAAGGAAATGCATAGATATAGGATGGAAGACACTTGCTTTGACTACAATACATGTGAAACGGATCTAGGAATCTGAACATCAGTCAGCAGTGTGATGCATCATCTTAAAAAGCCAATGCGACCCTGGGCTGCATCAGTATTGAGTCTTAGGTCAAGGGTAGTAATAGTACCACTCTATTGTGCTTTGGTCAGACCCCATATAGCAGTGGTTCTCAACCTGCGGGTCCCCAGATGTTTGTGGACTTCAGCTCCCAGAAGCCCCAGCCACTATGGTCAATGCTCAGGGCTTCTGGGAGCTGAAGTCCACAAACATCTGGGGACCCACAGGTTGAGAACCACTGCCATATAGAATACTGTGTCCAGTTCTGGGGACCACAGTTCAGGAAGGATATTGATAAGCTGGACCATGTCTGGAGGAGGGCAACCAAAATGATGGAAGGCCTGGAAACTATGCTCTGTGAGGAGCACCTTAGGGAGCTGGGTATGTTTAGGCTGGAGAAAAGAAGGTTAATAGGTGACATGATAGCCATATTTAAATATTTGAAGGGATTTTGTATGGAAGATGGGGAAGCTTGTTTTCTGTTGCTCCAGAGACTAGGACACTGAGCCTTGGCTTCAAACTTCAGGAAAAAAAGATTCCATCTAAACATTAGGAAGAACTTCCTGACGGTAAGAGCAATTTGACAGTGGAATACACTGCTATGGAGTATGGTGGTGCCTCCTGCTTTAGAGATTTTTAATCAGAGGCTGGATGACCATCTGTCTGGAATGCTTTGATTGTATATACTTGCATAGCAGGGGTTTGGACAAGATGGCCCTTGTGGCCTCTTCCAGCAATATGAGTCTGTGATTAACAGGGTTGATGCTTTAGGGCCTTTCTGCCCTACACTGTTATAATGCTTTTATCCCACTTTCAACCTCTTATGGAATCCTGGGGTTTGCAGTTTATGGAGGGGCATTTAAAATTCTCAACCAGAGAGCTCTTGGGCCTCAGTAAACTACAAACCCCAGAATTCCACAGGATGTTGAAAGTGGAATAATAGCACTATAACAGGGCAGTACAGAAAGGCCCTTAGTCAGGAGGTCACAAGATGATCCCTATCCATACCTTCTGCATTAGCCATCGGACTCTGAAAAATTTTGCAGGTATCTGCTAGTTTTTCATATTCATTACATAATTTTCTGTGGAATAAATAAATTTGCATGAAGGGAAAGCTCTTCTTTTGCTAGAATCCTCAAGTTCTTGGAATTCAATTTCTTACCCTGCAAGGTAAATTTCGCTGAAATAACATGATGTTCTCTTGAAAAAAATGCCAACAAAAACAGCCGCCTCCTCTGAGGTGAAAGAAGCGTTTGTGATCTAAGACTGTATTTCTTTCTTTTAGTGAAATAGTTCAGAAACCAGCAGGATAGGATTGTAATGATGTTACAGAAGATGAAAAATAAGACAAGTAATCATAGTGCCTTGGACTATGGAAAATTCCAAGAATAATTTGGCTTCCATGTTGACAAAGAAGGTTGCTCTTGCCCAGAAAATGAGCCTCATTAAACCAAAGAATTGTCCACATCTCCCCTTTTAAGAGTAGATTGACATTCTGCCTTTTGCTGGACCACATTGTGGGTAGAATTCAACATGATAAGGAAGGTTTCACATGATACAGAACCTACCTTCCAGCTCATATGAGACAGAGAATTTATTAACTCCGCTCCTAGCCTGTCTTTCTCCTTACGATGTTCCCAGAGAAGACTTGACAGCTACAGAAATGAAGGGGAAATCAAGGTGCTGAAGGGGGACATTTGCTGTTCTAGGAACAGAATTCATTAATATTTCAAATTTCAAATATTTCAATATTCCAGCAGCCTGGGAAAGAAGAATAACAGGACTAGTGAGGGAAAACAAAGGAAATGTAATAAATTCACAATGTGTCTTACTGAAAGCAGGGAGGTACTAGAGGAATACAGGAAGCACTGTATGAATAGAAGTTTAACCTGTAAGGCTTTGCTCCAGGACCTGTCCACATACTGGTATTTTGCAGCAGTAACAAGAACATTTTGGACCCAGAGGCATCTAAATCAATGTGACTAAGGGCTCTATTACAGTACATTGTTATACAGTCAGCCCTCCATATTCACTAGGGTTAGGGGCACAGGACCCTCACAAAAGTGAGACAACTGCAAATATCAAAATCTGCAAGTGTGTCTGTGGGAGAGGGCCAAAGGCATGGTCCAAACTCAGGGTCCAAACCAGGTTAGGGAAAGGGTTGGGTCAGTATGGCAGTTCTATACTTCTTCCTCTCTCTTGCCCATCTCCTTCCTTGCATGCAGGAGGCATCAGAAGAGGGTTCGTGGTGCTGATAAATTGAGGCATAAGCCATCCTTAGCTGGCCAGGCAGTGGCAGGTGTGAGGGGGAGGAGGAGGAGGACCAGGATCAGAGTCAGGTTTTTTAAAGGGCTGCATGACCTGGATTGATTGCAGAGCTGGGCCAAGGCTAACAAAAGGAAATTCAACAGAGAGAAGTGTAAGGTCCTACACTTAGGTAGAAAAAATGGAATACAGAAATATAGGATGAGGGACACGTGGCTGGATAGCAGTAGGTGTGAAAGGGATCTAGGAGTCTTCATAGACCACAAGCTGAACATGAGTCAGCAGTGTGATGCAGCAGCCAAGAAAGCCAATGCAATTCTCGGCTGCATCAACAGGAGTATGGTGTCTAGATCGAGGGAGGTACTGGTACCACTCTACTCTGCTTTGGTTAGACCTCATCTTGAATACTGTGTCCAGTTCCGGGCACCCCAATTCAAGAAGGACATGGTCAAGCTGGAGCAAGTCCAGAGGAGGGCGACCAAAATGGTGAGGGGCCTGGAAGCCATGCCCTATGAGGACAGACTTAGAGAGCTGGGGATGTTTAGTCTGCAGAAGAGAAAGTTAAGAGGGGACACGATAGGCATGTTTAAATATTTGAAGGATGCCATGTAGAGGAGGGAGAGGGCTTGTTTTCTGCTGTTCCAGAGACCGGGACAAGGAGCAATGGATTCAAGCTGCAGGAAAGGAGATTCCACCTGGATCTCAGGAAGAACTTCCTGACAGTCAGGGCTGTCCGACAGTGGGATATGCTGCCTCGGAGTGTGGTGGAGGCTCCTTCCTTGGAGGCTTTTAAGCAGAGGCTAGATGGCCATGTGTCGGGAATGCTTTGAGGGTGTTCCTGCATAGGAGGGGGTTGGACTGGATGGCCTGTGTGGTCTCTTCCAACTCTACATTTCTATGATTCTATGACCTGACTGGGGCTGCTGAGAGGGAACATTCCCCCAGGAAAGAAGGGCTTATGGGGGGCAGGGGTTGGAGAAACTCATATATAATTAAGTCTGTGAAGGTCAAACCTGAGAATGTGGAGAGCTGACTGTATATTCCACTTTAACTGGTGTGGCAACATTCTATGGAATTCTGGGGTTTATAGTTTATAGAACTCTAAATGCCCTTCCCTAAGCTGCACATATGAGGATTCTATATAATTTTGCCATGGCAGCTAAAGTGGACTATAGCTCTATAATGATAGTGTGATAGGCCCTGAACTAGTCATGCTGACTCACATCTTTTAGTCCAACAGATATCAAGGGTATCAAAGCATGTCTCATTTCCTCTAGGCATAGCTTAGCATGATTAGTACCAAAGGGGTACCTGGAAGCTGTAGTTTGTATGTATATTTTTTTAAAGTAACTTTTCCAACATCACTGAGTCCTGAAAGTCAGCCTCCAAGCCTCCATCCTTTGGATTTATGTGAAAGAACTGCTAGCATCTCGGAGGACGCAAACAACCAGATATGCTTGGCTCCTAACATTTCTTATTTTGAATATAAACATGTCACAAAAATCAGACTCCCCCTTCTCTCTAATTTATTTATTTCATACCCCACTTTATTCCCAAATGGAATTCAAAGCAGCTTATAGTATAAATAGAATAGAACATATTAAACCATGTGAAGTACAAAAGTTTATAAAGCATTAAATAGTGTATTCAGTTACAATGCTGGTTTTAAAACACTAAAAATTAAAACAATTAAAACACGGAAAATAAACACTGCAGTTTAATCAGTTGCACCCAGTTACATATCCCTCCACCCTGGTCAGCTAGGCTAAAGGCCTGTTTAAAGAAGAAGGTCTTTGCCTTCCCATGAAAAGACAACTCTCTCTCTTTCACTCACTCACTCTGTCTCTAGCCATTTCCGCTCTAGATGGTTATAGTGCTCTTATTCCACTTTCAACATCCTATGGAATCCTGGGGTTTGCAGTTTAGGGATGGGCCCCTCTCTAAACTGCAAACCCCAGGATTCCACCGAATGTTGAAAGTGGAATAATAGCACTATAACTGTCTAGTGCAGAAACGGCCTCTCCCTCACACATACTTGTATAGGCTCTTTTCTGAAACATTGTTATCTACCAGGAGAAAGAAAGAAGCACACACACACAAACGCACACACCTCCTTCAGTACAGCATAACCTTCTTTTGGCCCAAGCCATCCATCCATCCATATATATATATATATATATTTCATTTTATTGCCTCTGCCAAACTTTTTCAACCTCATATTCTAAAATGGAACAAACTTTCTCTCTTTTTATGAAGTACAAGCACATATTTTACATTTATTTTCATAACTTCCACTTAAAAAACAATCCTTTGGGGGACTGTAGTTGGGATAATAAAGCTGAGTGTGGAAGGAGCCTTCAAGCTTTGTTCCTTGCAACAAGTAAATGCTGGCTAAGTAACAGAAATTAAAGAGACAAGGACATGGTCTGGCAGCATTCCTTCGAAGTAAACTCTAATGCAAAGCTTCACGCCAGATGCACAGAAGTTAGAGGAACGCCTGTGATGGTGCTTTCATGGTATCCCTTTAATTCCAATTAGCTCTTTCTTAATGTGGCTCTTTTTTCCCCCTTCAGGCACTGTGGCTGAAATAAGATTTCATAGCACATGTGAGTTTGTTACCAAAAGCGGCAATGGTGTGTCTTTTTCTCTGTTGGTTTTGTGTTCCTGGAGTGTGCCAAGACACAGTGAAATTGCACCCCTAGGAACTGGCAAAACCACTTCTGAGTATTTCCTAACTAAGAAAACCCTGTGAAATTTATGGCATCACCATAAGTTGACAGGCCGCTTGAAGACTTTGTACACACACACATTCCCTAGTGAGTATTTCAGCCTATTTTTTTTAAAGGTTTAAAAAATCAGTGGTGTGGGTCCTTCAAGGTCCCCAGGGGCCAACTAAGTTCCCCCAACACCTTTAGACTCTTGGTTTAAAGGAACAAAGGGGGACTTTTGGTTCCAACTGAAGAATGATTTCAGTTAGAGCCAGGGGACTGTAGGAGGAACTATATTCAGGTTACCTTCACTTATCTAACAGGTTACAGACTGGAGCACTGTCAAAAAAGGGAATTGGTTGAAAGTGAAACCCATGTACTGTACTGTAAGGAGCATGAAAGACTTATGGAGGCTCATCTGGAATTGTCTATATGTGCATAGCTTGCAAAGTATCTCAGCTGGCTTAGCACGCACACACACACACACGCGCGCGTGCGCACACACACACACAGCCAGTGTGCTTTGCAAGCAGCATACATGCGTGGTTCCAAGTGATCCTCCATAGCCAAGAAGAACTGATGAAAAACCAGACACCCCCTCTTGAATTAATAGAATTTGTCCTTAATTTAGAAGTGTTAAAAGAGCAGGTCATCAGATGATGGAGGATCAAAAGATGGGGGCTTCCTGTACCTGCCTTGCCATCCAAGATAGCTCTGGTTATCTCTATTCCTTTGGATTTTTACTGAGGTGTTTTTAATTCTGCCTTCAGTATATTTTTATGTATAATTGTAGTTGTTTCTAATTGAATGCTATTACTCTCAGCTGCCTTGAGCAGAACTTGTAAATGTTATTTAAAAAAGTAATTCAGTACATTTATACATTCAAGCCCCTAGCAGTTAGCAGTAGTAGTCAGCATACTCACCAACATCTCACAGATGAAAACTGGGACCTATGTGTCTGAGCAACATCAGAGTCTGACCAAGATAGCAACAGTTATTAATCAGGTGGCATATAAATGTAATCCCATGCAAGAGACAGTTTAGCAGTCTGGGTGCACTCCTGGATTTAGTCATGAGCCCAGAGGCTCAAGTGTGCACATTGGCACAGTTAAAGCTAGTGCACCAGCTGTACCTCTTTCTGGAGATGTCTGATCTAGCCACGATAACACAGTTGGGTTATTCTCATGTGCTCTCTGTGGGGCTGCCTTTGAAAAGTGCTCAGAAGCTTCAGTTTGCCTGTAGAGCTGCAGCAAGATTGTTAATTAGGGCTGGCTTGGAGGACTGTACAGTTGTTTCTGGGTACAATTCAAAGTGCTGGTCATGACCTATGAAATACACAGCTTATGTCCGTACGGCTAGCTCCTCCCCCAACCATGTCTCTGACTCACTTCCTCTCAGCAGATATCCTGGCCCCCTCTGAGACCAAGTGCTCAAGCAGAGGACCTGGGCCTACATATGAAGAATAACCCCACCCCCCCAATAGAATACTAGTGAGCACACAAGTAAGCCTCCTCTCAGCTCACACAAACAAACAACCTTAACTCAACAGACACAAACACCTTAACTCAACAAACTCTCCCAAAAGACTTCCCGAGGCCAGGGAGAAAAGACTCAAAGCACTCTCCAGGGCTTGTAGGTTACTATCTCTTTTAAGAATAAGGATTAACAAGCCTTCTGTGATTTGGTCTTGTAATTGGATCTGATTTAACCAGAGCATCGGGCTCACAGAGTTGTTTAAAGCCTTGCAATCATGTTGTGAGCCTCTTTTATCAGTATACTGCTTTTGTCATGTGCAGTGTTCATGTGCCAGTGATCAATGACCCAAACAGAAGTCAAACTGGCACGCAAAACACAGCCTGCAAAAGGGCTAGGCCACAGGTTAAGAAGAATCCTTTAAATGTGAAGCCAGACCACATGATGGAATCTTTTCATGGACAAGTGCTTTCTGTCCTCCTTAAACTGGGCCCATACAAAGCAGTTCACAGAACTGCAAGTCTCAGTAATGGTCCTTAGTCTTCTGCTCTTGGCAAAAGCAATGGTGATGCTGTCAGGGAAGAGACAAATATTACCAGACAACTGAACAGAACCTCTCCTTTTGTATCATCTGATACAACCCCCACTATGTTCTTTTGGTTGTATTTCAGTGCATTTTATCCAGACTTGAATGACATCCATTGAAGTCAATGGGACTGAAACTAGCCGTAACTAACAAGTTCAATTTATTTCAGAGAGTCTACTCTACTTACTTAGAGCTGGTATGCTGTAGTGGTATGAGTGTTGGATTAGGACTCCAGAAGACCAGGGTTCAAATCCCTGTTTAGCCATGAAAAACCACAGAGTGACCTTGTGCAAGTCACACTCACTCATCCTAAGAGCAAGGCAATGTCAAATCTCCTTTGAAGAAATCTGGCAGAGGAAACCCTATGATAGGATTTCCATAATTTAGAGTCAACTTGAAAGTACATCACGACAAGTCTGCCCTGGTGGTGCAGTGGTTAAATGCCAGTACTGCAGCCACAATGTTGTACATTTGATCCTGCAGGGCTCCAGGTTGACTCAGCTTCCATCCTTCCGTAGGTCGGTAAAATGAGTACCCAGCTTGTTGGGGGCAATTGGCTAAACACATTATAAACTGCTTAGGGAGTGCTCAGCACTGATAAGCAGTATAGAAATGTAACTACTATAAGTATGATTGAGTCCCCTTCCAACCCAATGTGTGTTTTCCTACCACTGTCACCAACTACCCATGATGTGGAGCGGTGGGTCAAGAAAAGGTAGAGGATAGGCCAGATGGATGAGGGTAGAATTGCATTATATGTTTATGGAAAGATGGGGGAACAGCACTAAAGAAGTCATAGCTTGGTGGTTAAAATACAGACTTTGCATTCAGAAGGTCCCAAGTTCAATCCCAAGCATCTCCAGGTAAATAAGATCTCAAATAGTAAGCAGTGAACATGACGAAGTTGCTGTGTGGGCCAGGACGGATGGGATTTGGAGACCAGCAATGTCTAGAGGGTCACCTATTGCCTGCCCTTGCTCTGCATCTAAGGTGGGCAGCTGTGGCCCTCTAGATCTTTTGGTCCCCCAGCTCCTATCAGCCCTAGCCAGTATTGAAGGATTATGTGAGTTGCAGTTCAACATCATGGGTGGTGGTGGTCATATCTTCTCACCTCTGTATGTTATGCCTTGGAGACCCTCTGCAATCAGAGCAGACATTGGGCTCCACGGCCCTCTGGATCAATCATTTCAATAGAAGTCTAGCTACTTTCTTGTTTCACTTTCTGCCACAAAGTTCTCTTACCAAGGTGGCTTATCCATAATGTTTTAGCTTCTCTTCTTTTAAAAAATAAAATAGATCCAATGTTTACAAACCGAAATGATGGTAGCTTTGTTTCTACTCTATGCTATTAAAGATTTATATGCCTGTGTGTGTGTCTGATTAACACTCATTATGTTCCTCCAGCAATGATGATTGAATAACCATAAACAGAGGCATTGTATTGTGAAAATAAAAATGTCAAAAGTCCATTCAGTTCTCAAAATGCAGCAGGGGAATAATCGTGATTTTCCACATATTCAAAAACATTGCCCCCCATGGCTGAGTTCAGAGCAGAGGATATCCAACAAGTCATAAACATATCATAACAAAGACATTTTCAGAGTACTTCAAGATTCCTGTTTTGCTTTTTGGCTCCCTCTCACTCCAGCCCTGAACCTTGTATGAAGAAGACAGCATTCTGTAAAAAGTTGAAATACATTCATTAAAAACCTAGGATAGCACTGTACATTGAATTTATGGATTCATGAACTACAGTTACAAATCTATCACTGCTGTATATTCATCCATGCTCTGTGTTCATGGTTATGGCACTATTTCCACAATCACAAATGCCCCCAGCTGCACTGAATGATAGAGGAGTGGGCACAATAGGATGATTTTTCTAGTCCCCTCCTGCCAATTATCTGTAGTATGATAATCAGAAGCAGTATCTCTGTTGCAACTCTGCAACATCACATGGCCAGTAAAACAGACCTCTTCCACTCAGTGAGGCTGCTGTATGTTAAGGTAGATTTGGTGTGTCGGTTTCGAGGATGAGACATATTTAAACGTTCATACCTATGTCTGTGATGTAGCATCTTGGCACTACTTTCTGGGAGAAATAACATTATTAAAACAGGGGAGGGGGCTAGAAATTTTTGGAGTGCTGATCTCTTTGGCACTCCTAAAAAGTGCTGGGATTTGCAGCCAGGTAACATCTGGAGCTCAATGCTAACTGAAAGATTCCGGGTGTTGCAGTATCTAAAAATAATTTCCCACAATGCCTAAGATCAGCCCTAGGTCAAGAGGATCGTGGAAAATTAAAAGGATGCCTACATCCAGCAATCTGATCCTACAAAGCACCCAAAAATCTATTTAAACCATTTTTTTAACTGCAAAACACAAGAGTTCCACCAAGTTTCTTCCTTAATATGCCCTGATAGTACAGTTTCAGCTACATAGAGACTGGCACTTGGAGAACTGAGTTCTCTAACTGTGATCTCCTCATATCTTGCTCTGTTTTATTGTTCATCCCACCACCCAAATTTTAATTTATTTTTTTAAATGATTAACCGCAGCTTCATTGTGAGACATTAGGCATATACTACAAAATGTATGGAATGTTAAACACATCTTTGGGAACGCTGCAGAAGAATTCAGTCTTCTACTCAACCAAAAGCACAGTGGGAACAGATAATGCAGCATTCTCCTTCTCCTCCTGCTTGCACACAATGATTCATTTCATATTTCCTCTGAAATGTTTTGGCTGGAGATTTGCAAAACAAACATGGCATGATATCCAACCTTTGATGTCTTGCCTTCTAACCAATCCATCACTCCCTTCCCACCCCACCAACAAGACACACTCTTAAATTCTTTCTGATCTACTTTCCAACTGCACATATGTTGCATGGGCCACACCGTCATCTACTGTAAAAGTATTAGCGATGGACCTAGAGTTATTTGGCAAATATAGTATGTACGAAGAATATATAACGCTACCTCCTACCAAGTCAGACGATTGGTCATCTAACAGTCACTTGTCTGCTCTGACTAGAGCTGGGAAACGTACTTTTTAAAACTCACAGTGCTGGTTACAGCATTTACAGTCATAAACAGCGTGGGACCTTGATACTTGAAGAATCATTTCTCCCCTAGAGTTGCTAGTTCAGGACTGTCTCAGGCCTGGAGGTTTCAGGGCCAGAACCTAAAACCAAGGGATGGATGCTGGTGATGTGATTACAGTTGGTCATTCACATTCACAGGAGCCTTGCAGAAGTGGAAAAATCACAAATATCAAAATGTGTGTGTGTTTGTGTGTCTGGGGGCCAAGGCATGGTCAGGAAAATGGGCACGCAGAGTCCCAACCAGGTCAGGGAAAGGAGAGAGAAAGGGAGTGGGTTGGTCTGGTGGCCCTATTGTCTCCCCTCTCTCTCTCATCTCCTTCCTTGGGTTTGAGGGGGTGCTTTCGGAAAGGATTTCTGATGCTGAAAAATCAGGCTGTGAGCCATCCTTAGCTGGTCGGGCAGCAGCTGATGGAGGAAGATGAGGACCAGAAATGAGTTTTTAAACGTCTGTGTGGCCTGATTGAAACTGCTGAGAGAGAAAAGAAGTGCAGTGGGTGCAGGGGTTGGAGAAGCTAACAAATAATCAAATCTGTGAAACTGAAACCCGCAAATGTGGAGGGCTGACTGTAAATGTTATGCTTTAAGCACCAACCATAGTTGATCACAGCTTGTTTTTCAAACATACACACACATAAACATGAGTATACACTTTCCTGTTTGAGAATTAGGTTAGCAAGCAGATGCAGAGCAGAGAGTGAGTCCTGGTACAATAACAAATGCAAGAGAAAGAAGCAACTAAGTAAATACATAGAGCCCCTTGAGAGTCTTTGTAAATTGCAGCAACAAATCAAGCAAGACTTGCAAATTGTAGCAAGTTGATTCTCTGCTTGGTGAGCTGAAGATCAGCACCTAGCCCTTTCCTCTTGCCTGGAGTTGACCCCACCAATACTGGAGTATGTGCAACCTTGTCTCCTGCTTGGAGAAGACCCGTGAAAACTAGCCACCAAGCCCTGAGATTTGGCAACCCTACTGTTCCCATATATGCCTGCCCTGTGTCTGATGTCTGTGGGAGGGGTCCTCATCTGTGTCCCATTAGGCGGAGAACACTTGCTTTTTTCTTGTCTCAGATTGTTTGACAATCAACTAAATTGAATAACTGCAATTCCTTTTTTCACATTTTGTTTGCCCCAGTGGCAGATCTTGGAGTGTGTGGAGGAGGGACGGGGCTACGGTGTGAGGGGTATGGCTACTGTGTGTGGGGGCATGGCTACAGGCTGGGATGCCCCCAGAACATTGTCACCCTGGGGTGAACCCCCCCATGTCCCTATGTGACTGGTTTGCTCCCTTTCACCACACCATGGGGAGATAAATTGGGCCTAAATCCACTTGTTAGTGCCAATGAATCAATAAAACTTATCCAAGTGTTGCCTTATCAAGTCCTACTGATTGAAGTGGTCTGCTCTCATTGGGGTTGAGTTTAGCTCCTGGCATCCTCCAGATACACAGCTACAAAACTTTGGCCATGATTAGTTCACTATATCACGTGGTAGTAAATTCCACAGTTTAATTAAGTGCTGTGTGAAAAAGGACTTTCTAATAGCTGTAGTGAATTTCCCACCATTCAGATTCAGTTGATAGCTCCAAGTTCTAATGTTCTGTGAGAGGGAGAAAAGGTCCTATCTAGTCCCACCATGACATGCATAATTGGATCCAACTCTACGTTTCCCCTTATTCACCTTTTTTAAAAAAAACTAGGCTAAACAGTCAGTCCTTAACACTGTAATCTGTTCTCAGGAGGGAGTTGTTCTACCCCTTTGATCATTTTGGTTGCTCTTTTCTATGCCTTTCTCAGCTGTACAACATTCTTCTTCATTGGTGTTGACCAGAACTATACACAGCATCCCAAAAGTGGTCACATCATAGATTTCAATAAGGGGATATTGGCTGTGAGACTGTGTAAGATCACAGAGTCAGTCTTATCTCACACCATCTGTCCTTTCTCTTGCACAAATTCCCTCCTGCTGTTGGTTAATATATGGGACAATTGCTAACACTACAGCTTGAACTTTATTGGTCAGGGGTGTGACTGAAGGAGTCCTTCAGATGTTGCTGGATTTCAGCTCCCAGCATTCATCACCATTAGCTATGCTGCTGGGAATTGTAGGCAAACAGTACCTGGGGGGCTGCAGCACTCTCATTCATACTCTTGGTAGTCCCAACTATCAGTTGATTAAAGATGAGTCACTTGTTGAAGGATGAGTCAACACACTGGTAAATCCAAATGCTTCAGTAGGTCTACTCTAGTCAAGACTAGAGTAGGATCTGAGCCTATGACTATATTGAATCCATGCAGAGCAGGGCTAACTGTGCTCTTGTTTCTATTTCATGGTAAAGAATGGTATGTGTGATAGCAACAAAATGTTCCCCAATCTTCCACTTGTTGATTTCCTATTTGTTCTTTATTAGATGTTGCTTTGATCCTGTCTGTCTATCCATCCCTGCATCCACCCACCCACCCACCCATCCATCCATCCATCCATCTTTCTTCTTCACAGGAATATTTACCTTCCTTAGAACTCCTTTCTGTTGCTATGGGAAGCTCTGAAAGAAAGCTCTTTTTTGACCCATTTCTTTCAAGATAGGACATCCGTAGGCTTGAATCAAGGGTGGAAAGAATGAAGATATTTGAGAGTAATCATTATAATTGTTGAAGACCAAAGAATTAGGCACTGGTCTTGAAACAAGTTATCAAAGTCAATGGGATGGCAGACATGTAACTTGCTTCTGGACTTGTGCTTCTATTTTCCTTGACAGTTATTCTGACTGCTTTCAAATTTACCTCAGCCTCACCTGATGACCTTTCACCTTTAGTTCAAGCTTTCGGCTGTCCTGTCTTTCTCAATCTCTTCATGGATGTCCAGCTCTCACTTACAAAAACACCAGGCTTTCAGTCTCTCTAACTGTGCTGTTCAGGCCCTATCCGTGTAGAAATATACATAACCTTCAGTATAGCTTTGCTTTAAGAACAAAAACAAACCAAAAAAATTCGGGTTCTGTGAACGTTTCATGAACCTGGACTAAATTTTAAGATTGCCATGCAGCGTGGACCCAGGAGATTCCCACATGTTTTGGATTTTATTCTGAACATTTGAGCCTTGCTGAGCTGTCAGTCTCCAAAGTGTTAAATGCAGAAACCCCAACACCGATTAAGAACTTGAATTTTCGGCTATAATATTTTAACAGGCAGTTGGAATATGGAGCTAATCCTGTTGGGACTTATAAGTATGCATAAAAAAGGATAGTTATTCAAACTAGACTGCCACAGACATTTTTGTGGCATGGGGATTTAAACAGAAGATATTTATGGAAAAGAGTTAGTGAGGAGAGCTCCACTATGGGCAAATAAGTTTCTCAGAGAACGTGTGTGTGTGTGCGCGCGCGTGTGTGTGCGTGCGTGTGTGTGCGTGTGTGCGTGCATAATCTCTGCATTTCTTTCTAAGCATATACAGTAGGAATATGAAGAAAACCAAAGAGTTCTGAAAAGGTGGAAAGATAGCAGAGGTGGATCGGGAATGGTGGATATAGAAACTCAGGGCATGGGAATAACAAACTACAAGTAATGTAGTTATCTGTAACAAGGTACTTCTCAGATGTAAATTTTGATGCTTATTTTGTTCTGAATGCAAGAATAATCAATTTAAACAGTTTTCTACTGACTATGTTGGAGAATGAGATGGTTGTTGCACATTTTTCACATTTCAGGGCTTATTTTGTGAAAACTCATTTGTGCAAAATAGCCATTTTTGCACAAAAAGCAACATTTCAATACCGAAAACAATGTATTGGGCTGAAAATGCATTGATTTCTATTCAAAAGTTTGGAGATTTTATGGAAAACACATGATCATGCATAGTTGCACAGCTTTTCCTCAATATCCACACATTCTGAAGTGTTTTGAGAAATTATTCTGCATAGAAATAACATGTAGAGGTTTTTTTGCTGAGACTTCTGGTGGTTTGCACAAAAAACCAAACAAACCAAAAAACAAAACAACACTGTTTACAGACAGCCAGGTATGGGGGGGGGAGTTGTGCAAATTTTCTCCTTTCTATGCAAAAACCTTACACAAAAAATCTTACATAAAACAAGCAGTTCTGCATAAAAAAATCTTACCCCAAAAAATCTTGTGCAAAAAAGCACAAAACAATACAAGCAGATGGTTTCATTTTGCAAGACTGCTGGTTTCCTGTGCAAGATTTTTGTTGTGCAGGATTGACGGTTTTGAACAGAAAACAGCAATCTTGCACACAGGAAAAATAAGGCTGCAACCCCCAATTTGCCTTCACATACAAAAATGCACACAGAATAATTTCCTGACAAACTTCAGGGTGAGAGAATACCAGGCAGGAACTGAGCAGAAATATTCATTTTTTTCTCCAGTAGAGAGAAACTGTAGAAATTATTTATTCCCACTGGCAAGAACAAAATAGTCCATTAAAAACATCCCTATCCTATCCTATCCTATCCTATCCTATCCTATCCTATCCTATCCTATCCTATCTTTTCTCCCTACTCTTAGAATCCATTGCCTCCTATCACCCATCATCTTCTTCTTTAAACCCCTTACATTCAGTTGAACATAGGACAATTTGGGTGAACCCTAGGCAAAAGACCTTCTGAATGAGAATACTAGTTTTGTTAACCCACTAACATATTTGTCAAAGGGTTGTACAGGTTCTCGAGTCAATTTTGTCATTAAACTCTCCATTCTCAAAATTTTAAATTTACTGCTGATGATGGTTCATGGAACAGAAGTTTCCTCAAGGCTATTGTCCCACAAAAAAAATAGCAAACCTATGCCAACAACAACAAAAGTATGTTAGATGTTAATCTGTTGGGATATGGAAGACAGACAATGAAAAAGGAAAGAGAAAGCAAAACATTTTAAAATCCTTCAGTAAGGAATAGTGGCTTTCTCATTTTTCTTTTCCAAGTTCTTGGCTTGCAGGCAACAGTTTTAGATTGCCTTGGTTCTTCAAAAATCAATCACCTCTGCTTTGCCCATCCATGCTATGGGTTGGGCTACTATCACATATATTTTTGTGGCCTCAGATCAGTGAGCTTGAAGGCTGGGAAAATTTGAACCTAAGTTTTCTTCTTCACACTCCTAGCACAGCATTATTAGCAACATGTAGCCATCATTGGCTTAGACAGCTCAAAGGGTGGCCAGAGGAGTATCACTTAGATAAGGCAATCCACTATCTACTCTCTTTGCTCTTCCCACATGCTAAAGTTGGCAGAGTATACCTGCAGCCTGAATGTTGCCCCAGACCTTGAACCCCTCACAAGTTCCACTTCTGGTTGACATTTTGAAGTGGACTATAGAGGGGGGAAAATGGAGTCACCATATGGTATAGTGGGTTGAACATTGGTCTACAACTCCAGAGACCAGGGTTTGAATCCCTGCTGGGCATGGAAGCCCACTGGATGACCTTAGGTAAATCACACTTAGCCTCAGAAGAAAGCTAAATTCCCTCTGGACAAATATTGTCAAGAAAACCCCATGATAGGTTTGCCTTCAGGTCACCATAAGTCAGAAATGACTTGAAGGCACACAAAAACGAAAAGAAGAGGAAAATGGTGGCATTTGGAATTGCTTGTGTGTGTGTGAAGGAGAGGTTGCAGTCCATGGCAGAGGGCTGGGGGAAACTGGCCCCTGTTGCCCATGCAGTTGCCAACCCGTACTATATAGCAAACTTCTACTAGAAGGGTGATATATATCTTGAATCTCAGATTCATCCAGATCTTCCCTGCCTGGTCCTTTTGCAGTAGAAGTGGGCAATCTGTAGCCCTCCAGATGCTCTTGGCCTATAATTCTCATTGTGAGAGAGAAAGTATAAGAATAATCTCAATGGATTAGACAACAAGTTCCACAACAAGAACACAATAATAAGAAACCTGCTGAATGAGACCAAAGTCCTATTTGGTCCAGTATTCCATGTATACAGAGTGGTCTCTATGGCAGGGACATTACAATAACAGCTCCTGCCTGCTTCTGTTCCCCAGCAACTAGTGTTGACAGCTAATGCCTCTGATTCTGGCAATAATAAATGGCTCCATGCAAAAGTTTGGCCACTTGCTTTATTTATATTTATATAAAAAAACCCAACATGTTTCAGCCTCTATCAAAGTTCACCTTCCTCAAGGGCTACACTTTACACAGAAATTTCTGGAGTTTTTGCTTTGCTCAATAGTCCATTTGTTTAAAGAGCATATTATACAACTCCATAAATTTCTGTTTGAAGTGTAGCTCTGAGGAATGACAACTTTGATAGAGGCTGAAATGCACTGGGATTTTAATAAATCTAAATAAAGCAAGTGATCATCAATCAGCACATGGAGTTCAATCTCCTGTTTGCTTCTACTTTTCATATGTGCTCATCAGTTCTCTCCTCTGGACAATAAAAAATGGCCATCACGACTAGTAGCTATGGATAGCTTTTGCTCTGTGAATGTATCTAATCCCCTTTCAAAGCCATCCAAGTTGGCAGTCATCAGTACATCTCGTGGTAGAAAATTCCACGGCTTAACTATGTGCTGTGTGAAGAAATCCTTCTTTTTTATCTGTCCTTAATCTCTCACCTCTCATTTTCACTGGATGGCAGCAGGTTCTAGTATTATGAAAGTAAGAAAAAAAATCTTAATTTTATCCATGCCATGCATTTTTATGCCCTGCCATTACTTTCCATTTCTTACTAGGTTAAAAATGTTGCTTCAATCCCTTGATCATTTTGGTTTCCATTTTTCTGCATGTTTCCCAGATGCACAATATCCTTTCTGTGATAGCAATGGCCACATTCTGGCTGGGAGTGGTGGGGGTTCAGTAGGGCCACAGGCTTGCTAGATTACATTCTTACTTGGCACAAGCAAGTGGGTTAACAGCTTTTTGCAGGCTTCGTCTGTGGTGGAGTTTACATAAATCTCAGCAAGTAGAACTCATTTCCCCCTAAAAATATGGACAAACAAATGTAATTTTTTAAAAATACTCCTCAAACTCTTTTTGTTCAGTGTTCCTCTCGTTCTCTCTGATCTAGTTCATTCAACTTCTGCTTCTTCCCTATTTAAGTTGGTGCAGCAGCATATTTCTAGTAGGCATATCCTGTTCAACAGTTTCTGTTCAATACCAGACAAATAAAGTGTCAGTTTTCCTGAAGATGTTTTGATGAAGAGTGAATAGAGAGGAAAGAGAACACAGTTTAGTCTTACACAAGGTTCCGGTGGTAGATGATAAAATAATCCATTTCTAAACAAGAGTTTTATATGGCACGCCCATATTTTCCCCCCACTGGGCTCAAACACAAGCAATTTCAGTTTCTTCCTCTCCCCCACTTTCAAGTATAATAGCATTCTTTTTCCAAGAAAATAATGGAAAAGTCACTCTGTGCTGGCAATAATTATACCTCTGTAGCCTCCAATAGAGAACCAGCTGTGGTGCTGTGGTCTGAGCCTTGGACTGCATCCCTGGAGACCAGGGTTTGATTCCTCACTCAGCTATGGAAACCCAAAGGGTGACCTTGAGTGCATCACACACTCTCAGCCTCAGAAAACCCTATGATAGGCTTGCCTTGGGGTTGCCATAAGTTGAAGGCACACAACAACAACATCCAATATTTTACAGATGAAAACTGAGGCACATGTGGCTAATCACCACCATAGTGTGGTAAAGATAGCAAAAATTACTAGTGAGGAAGAACACACAAACTAGGAGAGGCCACATCAGTTTGCTTTTGCCTGAGCCTATTGGAAAGAACAATATTCTGTCTCTCCTTTTCTCCCCACGCCCCCGGTTAATGTGCACTTTGAATTCAGAGCCTTTCCGTACTACATTGTTATAGTGCTATTATTCCACTTTCAACATCCTATGGAATCCTGGGGTTTGCAGTTTAGGGAGGGGCATTTAGAATTCTCAGTAAACTACAAACCCTGGAATTCCACAGGATGTTGAAAATGAAATAATAGCACTATAACAACGTAGTGCAAAAGGCCCTCAGTTTACAGCAGCTGAAGTAAGCTGGAGACAAAGGAAGAAAGCAGAAGGAGGTGAGAGAAACTGGGGCATTTTAAAAGCAGCAGAAAAAGGGGGATGACAGAGACTTAATTGAGATTGTCCTTGCCAAATCCAGAGAGTTGGAGTTCAAGTGATAGTGGTGTTGTAGAGACCTGTCCACATTAGGGGGTGGGGAGAGACTGAGAGAAGCCTGAACACCTGGAACCAGGCTAGCGTCTGAAACCAGACAAGGTACAACAGGAAACACAAGAAGTTGTGTGCAGTCTGTTGTTGGCACTCAACAACCTCAGACCGTTTTCTGGACTTCATGTTCCCGCCAAACCCCATTGCTCCATGTTAAAACAAAACAAAACAAAACAAAACAAGCAAGCAAAACAAAGCAAACAGTGCATAGCATAGCCAGCACTGAAATGCCCAACATTTAAAGAGTTTAGAAAAGTTACTTTTTAGGACTAAAACTCTCAGAATTTGCCACCTGTTATGGCCAGTGACTGGCTTCTTTTGACCCAAGCTTGGGATTAGAGGGAAGGGCTCCCTCTGGAAAGACGGTGGTAGACATTATGAGTTGGTCTTGGCTTGAGCAATCTGTGAGCCTCAGCAGATACTTGTCTCTGTTAACTCCAGGTATTAGTCCTTCTTTAATTGCCCAGGAGAAGCAAGTGAATACACATTGTGCTTTGTTCTGTCACCTATACCAGCCACGCTGGCCAAACATTGCAGTGCTATTGAGGTCTTTGATTTCCAAAGACACCTATGTGAGCTTGGGCAGCGTGCCCTGCAACTGTTGTGATTTTATAAGGACCACCCCAATTAATCCGTAGCTGCCCCACTTTTTATGTTGCTTTTAAAATACCACAAATTTTGTCTCCTTCTTCTGCTTTCCCTCTGTGTCCTCATCTTACTTCCATTGCTTCAAACTGAGTTCAAAGGACAAAAGCAGTTTGCATTAATTTAGCTCAGCAGAGATGAGAAGAGAGGAGGGTACAGAATCCTGCCCTTCCCAGTAGCCTCAGGCAAAAGCAAACTGTTGCAGTCTCCCCTAGATTGTGTGTTGTCATACATCATTTTCACCATCTTGACCACACTCTGATTCCTCACCTGGTTATATGTGTCCCAGTCTTCGGCTGTGAAATATTGGAGGGTATGGGCCAGCCCAAGATATTTGGTTTGACTGAGCCAAAAGACAAGAAAGCATCCTTTCAATTATATATTGAGAAGTCAACTGGACTTGGCACTGAATTTGCCCTCTTCCACTGCTCACTTAGGGTGCAAAGGGAACAAGTCATATCACACATGGCAGTGTCCTGCAACATCTCACTGCTGCTGCCCACCTCTTAGCAGCTGCCTTGTTTGGTCTAATATTAGGGCTGGCCCTCATTTTGTGCAAAAAGCATTTTTTTTCACCCTTCATGCTGAATTAGGCATACACAAGCCGTCTAATAAATATCGAGCCCTAATTTAATTCCCTTTGAGGCAAACCATTACTACTTAACAGAGAACCAGACCTTTTTTTTCCCCAACTGTTTGGAATTTTTTTCTGTCTCTCTCTTTTTCCTTTCCCTCTGCCCCATGTCTTTGTTCCAGCCGTGCTGGCTATACAATAAGACGCAAAACACTATTTTCAGAAAATAATCAAGTCACAATGCATTAGTGTGACATTTCTGAGCAATTCCTTGCCTTTAATGTAACCTGACCACCATGGCACGCATGCCGAGTGCTGTGGGTTATTATTCTGGCACGCAATGGAAAGCTTTGTTTAAACGGGGGCGTGTGTGGCCATTGTCTCTCATCTATGTTGCTTCTTGGCGTAAATGTATGTGGTTGAAAAATCTGCTTTCTATGACTGAAAAATGCGGGCACAGTTGAAGATACTCAGAGCTAATTTCTGCAGTTGTAGTATCTACTTCTCATGAGGCTTTAAAGGAGTTCGGATGACAATTGTAAGTAAATGTTTACACAAGTCTAAATCAGAAGATGTGCAAGATATAGTCTGTGTCCAGTCTATCAAGACACTTTTAGGTAGCTGAACAAACTCCTGGAAAAACAAACAAACTTCCCTTTCTTCTATTTGTCCCAGTGGGCAGAACATCCTTCTTGACCCCACTCCCAACTGGAACAGGTCTAGGCGCTCTGATGTCACATGGAAGCACTGGACAGCCATCTTCCCTGCAGTTGAGAGCTAATTAGAATTGTCAGGTCAAGTCAGAACCAAAACCTATGACATCAGAAGGAGCTGGTCCTGGTCATCTTATAAAGTTGATGATACAAAGAGTGATCCCCAGTAAGAAAAATATATTAAGCATCAATTACAGTTATTCAGAATATGCCATTCAAATAAAAAACACTTTGAATAACGTACTATATGCAAACACACACAAACACTCTTCAAGATAATCATGAGGAAAACAAGGTTTTGCAGCTTTTTTCAGTGAGTTTGGGCATGGAGTAGTCTTGGCATGGGGGTGATGAGGGGAAGTTGGGGAAGGTCACCTCTAAGAGGAAGTTACAGCCCACTCTCTTATGGCTGGCAGAGGCAGGGTACCTATCCCCGTGGCTTCCTCAAGAGCAAGCAGTATAGGACACCCTCCACATTCCTGAGTTTCTCTTTCATTGGGAGTTTGTAGCTGGCTGCTTTACTGGTTTGTCCTCCTCACTACTTCCTCCTCTCCTGCCTGCCTAAAGCTCCAGGACAGGATGGGGCTTTGATTTTCTAGTTGTTGAAACGTAAACCTCACCCAACTAGCACTTCTTCTTTTTTTACCATTAAAGTTGACTCCCAGACTTGAGACTTGACTTGAATTATCTTGCAAGGACTTGAGACTTGGAATAAAAGACATCACTGGTAGTCAGAAGATATCTTCCATCATTAAGACAGTCCCCTGACCCTAGACCTTGTACGTGAGAGTTTTCCTCCATTTCAAAAAGGGGTGGGGAGTCTTGTGTACTGCCTCTTTTAAGTAGTTAGCCCATAATACCTCAGTGGTATCAGGCTTTGTAGGAAGAACAATGTCATATGTGTTTAAGTTTCCCAAAGAAAACTAGGAGGAGTGATTGAGGACTCTTATCACCTTTTCAGAGGCCAGGACAACCCTGGGCCTAATTCAGTTACGTTGTTATGTTTCCCTAAAGTCCATGAAGTCAGATGTTGTTCTGTGTTCCAGAAGTTTTTAATAAATTACAATGAGTTAAAGCATACCCTCCAACTGTACTGATTTGGCATGGACAGTCCCAATTTTGTTCCAGTTTCACAGAAGCTTTTAAAATGTCCTAGTTTCCCTTTTCTCACTTGTTCTCAGCTTACTTCCATGGCTGCAAGCTGAGTTCAAAGTGCAAGTAGTAGTTTGTATTCAATTATCTTAACAGTAGGGAGAGGAGAAGAGAGGCAAAGAAGGAAGCAGGGGCTCCCCCATCCCTGTGCTGTTGTTGTGTGCCTTCAAAATTGCTTCTGGCTTCTGGCAACTCCAAGGTGAATCTATCATGGGGTTTTCTTCGCAAGGTTTGTTCAGAGGGGGTTTGCCTTCATTGTCATCTGAGGCTGAGAGAATGTGACTTGCCCAATAGGTTTCCATGGCCAATCAAGGATTCGAATCCTGGTCTCGGGTCTTAGTCTAGTGCTCAAACCATTATCCTTCCCAGTAGGTTCAGGAAAAACAAACTGCAGTGGCCTCTTCCAGGTTGTCTGTTGTTCCTCATTAATGGCTTTTGCCATCTTGACCACACTCTGATGTTGCTTGGGTGAAGCGTCCCAGTTTTCATCTCTAAAATGTTGGAGGGCATGCTATTGCATTTTGATACCTTCTTTCCAATGAGTTCAAAGTGATTAAGCATTCCTGCTTAATCCCAGGATCAGTCCAAAAGATTTCACTGCTTCAGGTAAAGGGTGAGATGGCACCTTCTCCAAAGTTGATTAGGCCACAAGTTGAAATTTATTAGAACTGGCTACTGGGGAGCATCCTTCACTAAGCTTGAGGATAATCAGGCTCTTGGAAATAGAGCAGTGGGCATGCCACACAGAGTTTTGGCCTACCTTGGTGCGGAGAAGATCAGGGCCCTCAGGAAGAACAATTAGGGATGTTGCTACTGCTGCCCCCAATCAGCAGTCTCTGGCATCTGTAGTCTAAGGTGGCGGTCTCCCTCACTAATGGAGTGCAAATTCTGCCTGTTTCCATTGTAACTCTGTAAGGTAGGCTAGGCTGAACATTGTTGAACTGAAGCTGGTCCAACCGAATTGCAGTGATATAGACTTGAGTTGATTGACTTGGGTTGAAGTCAGACTTAAGTCACTTCAGTGCCTTGACTTGGACTTGACTTGGCAAAAATTACACAATGACTTGACTTGAGACTTGCATATTTTTAGTGACTGACTTGCTGCCCTTGGTTCAGTAACATAACACATTCATCCAGAAGCCTTACAACTTACTGGTCACATGACAATCTGTCTCAAGCACAAAGTATGGATAGATTTCTCAGAGGGAACAGCAAATGGGCTTGAGATGGGGTTGAAGTCTGCTCAGCAGCCTGTCCCTGCTTCATATAGGAGGAACTTTCTAAAACTTTTCCTAAGAGCAGAAGGCAAGCTTTGCAAATGGGAAGTAAGAAGGTTCCTATTCCCCATTTCCAAAGCTGCAGATGGCAAAATCACAAAGGTGGGGGGCTGACTCTATTTAAATTGTTAAAACTGACTTTTCGACTGTATCCAGAAATTCTGGAATACAGGTTGGGGTATAAAGTTGGCTCTCAGACTTAAGACTTGACTCGAGGCTTGACTTGAAAGTATCTTGCAAGGACCTGAGACTCAACTCGAGACTTGAAGGTAGAGACTTGAGACTTGACGTGAGACTTGGAGCAAAAGACCTAAATACATCACTGCCTAATTGAAGTCCAGCACTCTTAACTACAGCACCTATGTTGGTTCTCTAGAATCAAGATACCTCAGTACCTCCTTTTCTTCTAAAATTGTGTCTTGGTTCCAGCATGTGCTCTCCCTTGCTCCCCATCCCTTCTTGACCTCCTCTTGTTCCACACCAGCAGGCAAGGAAGCACAGAGGCAGTAATTAGGCATCAATAGTTGCCATTGTTTCTCTGCAGAAAGTTATGACTAGGAAGGCCGCTGCCACAGACTATTATAATAATGATATTGTTGAGCATGCAGCAAAGCCAGCAATTCTCAGTTTTCTAGGCCCCGAGGCTAGCCTTGGTTGGCTGTGGAAAGCAGACTGCATCCGTTCCAAGGCAGCTTTCTCAGCTGCCAGGTGGAAGAGCTTGCTACAACAGTGGGTGGTTTCCAGCAGGTTGTTTTGTCAGCACTCGTTGCAAATCTCCCTTTTTCTTTTAAATAGCTACTATGGTTTCCCTTCCACATTTTTCATTCTGTTTCATTACTATAATACCATGCTAACCAGCAGCCTTTAAAAGCCATGGAACACCACACTTATGCATAAGTGGTAAGGAGACAGGTAGCGATCAAATGACCATGTGTAGGCTGCAGCAGGCAGAAAACTGAGATCTAACCAAAAATGTGTGGCTTCATGATGATGATAATTTTGTGAAATGCTCTCTCCCTAGGATGACCCTTTACACTTCTGCCAAAAAAGAGGACACAATTGAGTACCCAGTTCACATATGCTAATATATACGCAACAATAGACATTTCAAAATGGTTATGGAGACGTAATACATGTGACCCTTAGTGAGAAAGAACGGGAACAGGTGACCTGTGTCATTGCTAGGCATATTGTTTATATCTTAACAGTCTGGGATCAGGTGATGCATTAATAAAAGGGAAGCATGAACACAAACCCAGAGCTTGGAAAAGTTACATTTCTGGAATGTAACTCTGAATTGCCACATTTACTGGGTATTCTGGGAGCTGAAGTCGAGAGAAGTAACATTTCTAAGCTCTGCGCAAGGCTGCCTCACTCAGCGTCAGGCTCTTGGTATTTACTGGCAACTAGTAGCCACATACCCTGATTTGGAAGGCACAATCCTGATTAAACCTCTTTTGTCCCACTTTTTCAGCTGCTTTTTAAATATCCCAGTTTCTGTGTCCTCCACTTACTTCAGCTGCTACAAACTGAGTTCAAAGTACAATGGTAGTTTGCATTCACTTAACTCAGCAGGAAAGAAAAGAAATGGCAGAATTTTCTCCCTCCCTGTAAACCCAGGCAAAAGCAAATATCTGCAGCATCTTATAGCTTGTCTTTTCTTTTTCACTAATACTTTTTGCCATCTTGATCACATTAATGTTGCTTGGCCACACTTGTCCAACTTTTCATCTGTGAAATGTTGGAAGATATGGACCTTTGAGTTGAATTAAGAATATAGGAACAACTCTGCTGGAGCAGACCAAAGGCTTATTTCATGCAACCAGTTGTCTGTAAGAAACCTAGCAACATCTGCGAAAAGCTGGAGGATATGGCCTATAGTTTTGTTTTGTTTTTTGGAGACAAATTCCTCAACTTGTTGCCCTAATTGCTTGGAAAGACTGCTCCTGTTTTTAATAAGCTGTCCTTTAAAATACTGCTGACAACTGTTGTTCAGTATCTTCAGTCTTCCCCCCCACACCAGCAGCATGAAATGGTACAGTGTGTCCCAATTTGGTAGAGACAGTTCTGATTAATCCTATGTCTGCTAACTTTTTCGGGTGCTTTTACAATGTCCCAGCTTCTCTCTCTTCCTCTCACATTCCTTTTTGTCATCAGTTTACTTCAATTGCTGCAATCTGAGTTCAAGGAGCAAAAGGTGTTTGCAATCACATAGGGATGTGGGGGCGGAGGGGCAATTTGGCCCAGGTGGCAATGTTTTTGAGGCATCCCAGCCCATAGCCACGCCCCTACATGTCCTGGCCATGCCCCCACATGCCCTGGCCATGCCCCCATGCACCGCAGCCATGTCCCGTGCACAGTGGCCATGCCTCTCACACCATGGCCCCGCCCCCTCCTGCCCCCCTGCCCCCCCTCCACACACTCCAAGCTCCGCCACTGGCTGTTTGCATTCAGGTAACTCAGCAAGTGTGAGAGAGGAATATTGCACTTAAAAATAGGTTTAGGCAAAAGCAAATAGCTGCAGCCTCTCCTCCTTTGTGTGTTTCCTATTGTTTGGCCACATGTATCTTGATTTTTTTCTATGAAATGTTGGAGGAAATGCAGCTATCTAAGGCAGTGGATCTCAACCTTCCTAATGCCGCGACCCTTTAATACAGTTCCTCATGTTGCGGTGACCCCCAACCATAAAATTATTTATTTATTATTTACAATGCCTCCCCCCAGCAAAGGCCGCCTCACCGGCCAGGAACGAGGGGGGCGGGCAGGGAGGGAAAGAAAAGCCGCACGTCTCCCCCAGGAAAAAACTCAGAGAACGCCCCCCGGGCTCTGCTTCTGCTTCGCTCTCGTTTCCGCTGGGGGAAACAGTGTGTGGGGGGAGGAATCCCAGCGCCCTTGTCTTTTGCACCAGGCGCAGCTGGCCCCCCGGAAAAGCGCTGCCTTGCGGCCCCCTGGCCCTTCCGCAGTGCCCCCCTCCATGGTGAGTGGGGCAGGGGCCGTGGTGAGGAGGGTGCCTGCCCCCCGTGCTGCCGCCGTGCCCCCAAGCTGGCCCGTCAAATGGGAGGTTCTCCCGGTAGTGGAGAAGGGGAGCAATTTCAGTCCCTTCTGAACAGGGGGCAGGAGGACGCGAGCGTGTGGCTTGTGCTTGCGCACCACCACTCCTGGGCCTTTTCCACACGTTACCTTATCGCAGAGGAGGGGGGTGCCCTCTCTTTGCTGCTCCTTCGTCCCAGAGCTGGCTTCCTGATTGTGCAACCGCCCCGCCCCTTCCTCCCCCAGCGCAGCCTACAGCTCCCAGGCTGCACTGCGGAAGGAAGGGGCGGGGTGGTTGCACGACCAGGAAGCCAGCTCCGGGACGAAGGAGCAGTGAAGAGAGGGCACCCCCCACCTCTGCGATAAGATAACGTGCGGAAAAGGCCCAGGAGTGGTGGTGCGCAGGTGTGAGCCATGTGCTCGCGTCCTCCTGCCCCTTTGGTGGGAGCGCATGCGGCTGCACATGCTCCTGCCAAAGGGGGCAGGAGGACGTGAGCGCATGGCTTGCACTTGCGCACCACCACTGAGGAGGGAATGGAGCCTAAAACCATCGGAAATACGTATTTTCCGATGGTCTTAGGCGACCCCTGTGAAAGGGTCGTTCGACCCCCAAAGGGGTCGCGACCCACAGGTTGAGAACCGCTGGTCTAAGGAGTTAGGATGGAGTTCCTTTGCAGCCCAGATACAAGATTTTTTTAATGGAAATTAAAATCCAGTTCTGTATGCAAGTGAATCACGTGTTTCCTAGCAAATATAGAGTATATCCTGCCCCCACCCCTGTCAACCCTCCAGACATTAAGGACTGGGATCAAAAATACCAGATTAGACAGTGTGCCTTCTAGACAAATATACTCAACTTCCTAGTGCCACTACCAGTCTGGGATGGGAGAAAGGCCAAGAAAATGGAGGGCAGAAAGTCTAGCTCCTATTTGACAGCCTGAAGGGGTGACTCAGCTGAGAACATACAGAGCTTTGAGTTAAGAAGTAAGTGAGAGCTGAAAAGCCAAAATTCCACATTAAAGTTCTGGATTTCAACCACCACTGTTTGGATTAGATTGCTCAAGGATCTTAGAAGCAGATTGTTTGTTTATAGCCTACCATACTAAGGGCTTAAAGCAGATAATTATAAATTACTCCGTGTAAATACATGTACTCTTTTCCCCTAAGGGTTCATGGGGCAGAGTCCACTGGGAAGCCCTCTCGAAATAAAGAGGGGAAGAACAGTCATTCTTTGGTACAGCATCCACTCTTTTTAATGGCTATGTGCTCCATTTCATGGGGTATTCATGCCATATAACTGTCTTGTGGAGTGCGGTCTTCTTTCTTTTCTTTTCTTTTTAAAAAGGTGTGTGTGTGTGTGTGTGTGTGTGTGTGTGTGTGTGTGTGTGTGTTGTAGTGACCATTGATGTGGATGCCTGGGAGAGACAAGGAAAGGTGAGAAGCAAAAGGAAAATGTAGAAACTCCCCAGGCAGGTGAGAAAAATGGTGTGTTGGAGGGTGTTCATAGTTTCCCTCCTTGGATTAGCCTATTTGGTAGATTATGTTTAACTGCTGAAAGTTTTGAAAGAAAAAAAAGTACACAAGTAGTGTCCTGATGGATTGTGGGAATGGGTGTGGGAATTGTGCATCCCTCAGATGGGGCTGGATTATAACTCCCAGAAGTCTTGCCTAGCCAGGATACTTTCTGGTGAGGAAACGTTGCCATTCAACAACATCCAGAAGATCAGACAGTTCCCACCCCTGGATTAGATCCCAGAGATCCCAGTGTCCTCCTTCCTATTGTGGTCAATTGTGGTCAACTCTGGGATTCACACAAGCCAACCACAAGCTAGCATTGCAGAGAGTGAAACACTGAAATATGCTCACACCCGGAACACTTCTGTTTGCTTTGTCTGCATTACCTTGGTCACTTTGCTTCCTTCATTTCTTTGGATGCCTAAACTTTATTTCTAAATGCTCGACTGAAGTCTGAGTGAAAACTTGAGCATTCAGAGTAAAAACAGCCTTTTTAGAATTCAGCCTGTTTGAGGGCATCTTAAGTGGGGATTAGGGACAGAGCCTTCTACTGAAGGTTTTCTGGGATTTTCTTGGGAAGGAGCTTCCTATTACAAGCAGTAGCAATATACAGCATCTTCTTTCCATGCTCTGAAAAGCAGCTTCATTTCCAGAGCAGTGGGAGGTGGAACTCCAAAAGATATTCGGAGCATATTTAACAAAATGAAACTCTGGGGAAAAAGAACCGAAGAACAATTTACAAAATGTAGGGGGATTACCACTGCTCCGTAACCTTCCTCTCCAAAATTACATTTTGATAAATTTTGTTTCAACTCAAAAGTAAATTCATTTCCCTCTTTTTCTTATGGGTGAAACTATGACAAATATTTTGCTATAAGTTGATGAATTGTGGCCAGGTGAAATTCATCTTGAATCTGGTCTGTGATCTTGGGTGTACCCAAGATTTCCTTACAATAAAGAGAACAGGTCAAACTGCCTTCAATTCTACACTCCTTGTATGGTAACTGCTGTTTACTGTTACTCTCCACTGACAGCAGAGATAGTACCAAGCTGTCTGCTGACCGCAGAAATACAGTCATGCTTCAGTCAAGTTATCTGCTGCGTAGTGCAATTTCCCTGAGCCTAAGCAGAGGGCTCTGTGTATTTTGCTTTGCTGTTAAATTTGGCCTTTACCCATGTGCTTGGTTCCAGTCAAACATTTTGCTAACCATATTAGGCAATATGGAAGCCAGCCAACGAGCAAAGAGCTTGTTGAATTACTTATTGTTTGTGAGTGCATCTTAGCATTTCCTTCACTTGCTCATTTTCCTAAATCACATCTATGGGTTTTGTCTGTAAAACGGGAAGAAAGCTGACTTTTTAATGCTAATTTACTGCCGAGCTGACAATTTGTAAAAACAAAAACAAGTACTAAAAAGTAGTGGTGAAGGATATAGATGACAAAGATTGCTCCTGTTTGTTCCCTCAGCCTGGATGGGTGGGTCTCGTTGCAGTTGCTAAGGGATAACAGAAAGGGCATTCTGCACATGGCCAGAGAAACATTTTTCTCATTTAATATTTTTTCAGAGCTGAGATGTGGCACTGAAAATTTAAAAATGGATAAATATAAACCCAAAATATAATGGAAGATAACACCTCACACATTTAATAAACTGTGTACTCACAGTCATAGAAACATACCATAATGACATAAATCCATTAGTGATTGTGGCATTGGAAATTCTTTTGTTGTTTCTGTGCTACACATTCAAATCTGAACTGTGAGATGGTGCTGCTTCAGAGTGCAACCCTGTTCAGATGTATAGCATGGTTTTACAATTAGTTAGTCCTCTGTATTTGTAGGATAGACTTTCATGGATTTATTTGTGAGTTTCTTCAATCCCTGCCTCCCCACCTCAGTCATTTTTTTCCCAGGGGAATGTTCCCTCTTGGCTGCTCTGATCAGGGCTGCTCTGACCATGCAGCCCTTCAAAAACCTGCCTCTCTTCCTCTTCCTCCTCCTCCACCACCACCAATTTCCTGGCCACCTAAGGACATCTTACAGCCCAATTTCTCAGCACCACAAACCCTATTCCAATGCTCCCGACACCCAAGGAAGAAGATCGGCGTGGGAGAGAAAGTATAGTACCAGCATGCTGACTCACCCTCCTTCCCTCTCCTTTCCCTGACCAGGGCCATTTCCGCACTACACTCTTATAGCGCAATGATTCCACTTTCAACATCCTATGGAATCCTGGGGTTTGCAGTTTCGGGAGGGGCCAGCCAGGATTCCATAGGATGTTGAAAGTGGAATCGTCATGCTATAAGAGTGTAGTGCGGAAATGGCCCTGGTTTGGATCCTGGGTACCCATTCTCCCCACCATGCCTTGGCCCCCTTCCCACAATATCAAAATATACACATTTTGATATTTATGATTTTTCCACTTTTGCGAGGGTCCTGCACCCCTAACTTTAGTGAATGTGGAGAGCCATCTGTTGGGCTGGGGAAAGAAAGTAGTCAATGCCTGAGGAGAGGAATAGGTGAGCTTTCAGATGCTGTTGTCTGATAAGTCCCATTCATTTCAGCAAGTCAGCAGGTCAGCTTTAATTGGTACTAACATTGGATTTAGCCCAAAGTCATTATTATGTGTGGGGTAGGTTGAGGAGAAGAGGGGGAGGAATCTTGCCCTTCCCTGCAGAGTCAGGCAAAAGTAAACTGCTATAGCCTCTCTGACCTTGAGTGTGCTTCCTAATTAAAATCTTTTGTCATCTTGATCATACTCTGACACTTGATCATACTTTCGCTGCATGTGGCCCTGTTTTCAGTGGTGAAATGTTGGAGGGTGGACATAGCATTGCGTATGTATTCAACAGGGTTGCACATGCTCCCAATGCACATGCAGGCCAGACATGCACCAAACCAATGATGTACTCGATGACCCTATCCCTCACATCCAGGTGTGTGAATTTTCATTGCAAAGGAGTCTACATTGTGTACTGATATGTACATATACTGAGTGACTCCATATAAGGGGATGACAGGGGAATCCATGTACTTTCAGTGCCACACCCATTCTTTCAACACAAGACAGGATGCCTGGTCCTCCCTTCCTTTAAAATAATAGTCACTGGGTGTTCAGAATGGAAAGGTTCATAAACAACCATAAAGCATGCCCTCTATAAATGAAACCCCTTGGCTTTTGCATCCATGACAGCCATATTAGTTTTCTTTTGTCCGGCTATTATGGTTTGATATTTCCAGGGAACAAACTGTGCATAAAGGTCACATTCTTTCCAGACTGCAAAATACTGTCAGGGTTGCATTTCACTAAACTTAACTTGCTTCAGAACTCTAAAATGCTAGAAATAAATGGAGAATAAAGAACCAGGCTGGGCTCTTTTTACCTAAGCTGTGGCTGGGTCTACTTTTAGACAGGGAAGTGTTGTCTGTCTGAGCTGGAAGATTTTGAAATGCTGTCAGAGGGTACTATATCATCAGTCATTTTCCTTATTATTCTATTTATGCCATTCAAAATTGGAGGTACCATTAGGGGCATTACTGCTTTTGTCACATGAATAGTATTCACTTGAGAAAGCATTTCCCATTCCTGGGAAAGGATTTTGCAGCTGCAAGGTCCACTCACTTGTGAATGCATCTACATGATTTATCTCTTTCTTCAGAGTTTCTCCTTGGGAGTGAGTGGCTGGAGCATCTCAGAGATAAGCTTGACCGGAGGAAGGAATTTTTCTATAGGATATTTCACATGTTTTCTGTGTGTAGTCACAGATATGATGCTCCTCCTGAGAAATTATATGAGCGTGAGAATGAGGAGGGGATTTTTTTTTCTTTTTTAAGGCTGCAGGAAGTTTACATGAAGATAGTATTCAAGATGAAGCATTTTGCTGCATGATGGATGAGTTTTCTGGAGAATGCAGGGATAGAAGAAATGGGACTAAATCGGACAGATAAAAGGAAGATCTTTTATCTCCTCCAACAATTTCCAAAACTAATCTTAGCCTCTACACAAAATATATGCCCAATTGATTTAAAGTGGTCATTTCCCCCTCTAATGTGCATAGGGGAAGTAGTAAAAGAACTACTTAGAAGAGTAAGTCAGATCATTAGCCTGTCCAGCTTACTCCTTTTAATTCTGACTAGCATAGATCTCTTTAAGGCACACATGGGAAACACTTTGCCTTTCAGATATTTTAGACATCAGCTTCCAGAAACTCCAGCCAGCAGGGCCAGTGGTAAAGAACTATGTGAGTTGTAGTCTAAACATCTGGTGGGACAAAGTTTCTTCACTCTGGCTCTAAGGTATCAGATAGAGGCTGGCCACTGTGAGACTGTTGAGCTGCTCCATCATAGCAAAGAAGTTGTTGTTGTTGTTGTTGTGTGCCTTCAAGTTGTTTCTGACTTACGGTGACCCTAAGTTGAACTTATCATGGGGTTTTCTTGGCAGGATTTGTTTAGAAGGGGTTTGCCTTTGCCTTTCTCTGAGACTGAGAGAGTGTGGCTTGCCCAAGGTCACCCAGTGGTTTTCATGGCTGGGCGGGGATTCAAATGCTGTTCTCCAGATTTTATTCCCACTTAACCTCTACTCCGCTCTGGCTTTCGTGTGTGTGTGTGTGTGTGTGTGTGTGTGTAAAGGGATCTAGAGCATTTGTGATGAATAAACCTTCACAGGTCCACCTTTTGGAATGAACTTGAAAGCAGAGGGGAGCATGACCTAATGTCTGATTGAGGCTACCCAGCTGCCGTGCTAGGTAGTGCTTCCAGGCCTCAGCTGCAGGTGAAGTGCTGGCTCTGCTCTCTCATGATCTTTCCCTTGAAGGGAAGCAAAGCTGCGCACTGCAGGAATACTCTGAATTTGGAGCATAAGTGGGGCACAGGGAATCCTCAGGGTGTGGGGTGGCTTTGGAAAAGGGAATGTCTTTAGGAAGGGGTATCCCCCATTCCTTCCTAGCCCAGATTAGGACTGCTGATAGGCTGAATGAAGGCTGTGGGCCTGATGATCCCCTTCTCTGGCTGAGAAGGTCATACTCTCTAACTGTCCTGATTTTCCAGGGACAGTCTTGACTAATCTTCTGTCATCCCACTTTCAGCTGCTTTTAAAATGTCCCAGTTTCTCTCCCATCTTCCCACTTTCTGTCTTTGTCCTCAGCTTACTTCCGTTACTGCAAACTGAGTTCGATCTGCAAAAATATCTGCACTCAGGTCCTTTCCGCAGCTTGCCTGCTTCCGGCACATGTGCGTGGGGATCACGCAAGCAGCCTCTTCTGAGAGGTACTCGCGTCCCCTCTGCTCCATCTCCGCAGTAGCTGCCTGCTGGCCAGGAGGCAGCATGAGGACTCCGCCTCTTCCTTCCGCAGCCAGGTACTTTCCCAGGCTGCGCTGGGGGAGGAAGCGTGAGGGCCGTATCTCTGGAGGCTCTGCATGGATGGTAAGTGCGTGTGGGGCCCCGGAGCGATGCACAATTGTGCATCATTTTCGGCAAGAAGCTGAAAATGATATATTGCATGATTGGTACCTGCTGGCCCCGGCAGTATTGCACCATTGCGAGGACGTCATGTGGAACAGTCCTCGCAATTGCGCGATGCTCTGAAGGCCCTTTCGCACGACAAATGCTGTGCGAAAAGGGCCTCAGTTAACTTAGCAGAGGGGACAGAAGCTGAGGGGGTGGAATCTTGTCCTTCGTGCTAAACTCAGGAAAAAGCATACTGCTGTAACCTCTCCTACCTTGAGTGTTCTTCCTCTTTAAAAACTTTAAAAATGCAGTTTGATGTTGCTTGGCCACATGGTCTGATTGTCATCTGTGAAATATTATAGGGTATGGAAAGTGCATCTTTTCATCCAATTCAACGTTTGAACTTTCTTCTCTAATGTCAGAAAGATTCTCTTGTGAGATTACATACACAGACGGACTCGTATGCACATACAAATGAAAGTGGACAGTAGATTCAGTTTACAGCTTTACAGTTCATTGCTACACCATGCAAATCTTTCTACTGTCCAAAGTCACAACCTATTTCATCCTCAGCAGAGAGTGAAATGTACTCTTGGATTGTTCTGTTTTGTTGCCATTCTGGCCTTTTTAGCACATCAAGTCCTTGGCAAGGCACTCAGATAACTTGGGCACAAAGGGAAGATTGGGTTTTACAGCTATTAATCAAATGTGCAGTTGCTCATGGGAAGATAATGATAATTGAATGTTATGCTCTAACTAACAGGCAGATTTGCTTAGGACTTAGAATGCCAATCAACTAAACTATCTTGCATCTTGCTGGAAGACATTCGTAGTCTTTGAGGAAGAATGCGCTTGCAGGGCTCTGCAGCAAAGCCTAATGATGGAGAGACTCAAACTTGCTCAGTATTGGAGGTTCCCTTCTTGACATTATAGGCTGAAACAAAAAGAAAGGCAGCTGACAATGCATCTGGAGCCAGGGTTCCGTGTTTTTCTGGACAGATTCAGGATGGCCATTTACTAATCTGATAGGTGAGGGCACTGTAATTTTCAATATTTCCAAAGGTTACATGATATTAAAGTATACATATGGGTCTAAAACCTCAACATTTCAATTGTGTTTACAAGGCTACTTTTCTTTAAAATGGTTCTTTTGCTGTTTACCTTTTCAGACTTTAAATTTGCTATTTTTACCTGGTAAATCATATTGGATACCGTATATATTCATTTTGTCTTTATTGGAGAGAGGGATTTTTCCCACCTATTAGAAATGCACATACATGCAGCAGTAAATAAGCGTACAGTTAATGCAATATCTTCTGATTCCACTTTTCTATTTTGTGTAGCAAAATAATAATTACAAAACATCTGTTGTGTTGTACTTTGCTGCCAGGTTGACTTTTGACTTATGACAGCTCAGTGAATGAGAGACTTCTGAGTCCTGCCTATAAACTGCCCTGCTCAGATCTTACAAATTCAGGTCTGTGGCTTCTCTAATTGAATCAAGCCATCATCACCTACTGCCTTCCTTGACTGAGTCAATTCACCTGTGGTGTGATATTTTCTTTTTGTAGCACCTTCTATTTTTTCAAGCATTACCACATTTTCTAATGAGTCATGTCATCTCATGATATGTCCAAAGGAAAACAGCCTTGGCTTAGTCATCTTGGCTTCTAGTGTTTGTTCAGCCAAGATTTGCTGTAGGACCCACTCATTTGCCTTTGTACTGGCCCATGACATCTGTAGAACTCACTTCTAGCACTAAGCACAACATGAACTAATGTAATTTCAATTTCTTCCAAAACATAGCCTGGTTTTTAAAGTTAGGTAATATAATCCTCTGTCACTGCCCAAATCATCATTGTTTTTGGTGTTGTTGTTGTATGACTAATAATATGGATTTGTATTTAGTGGGATTTGCAATTATGGAAACCTAACATATTCCAACCACAAATTCAAGGTTTTGCTAAGACAAAGGAGGAGGCCATTTCTGCAGTACACTGTTATAGTGCTATTACTTTACCTTCAACATCCTGTGGAATTCTGGGCTTTGTAGTTTACTGAGGCCAAAGAACACTCCGGCTGAGAATTCTAAATGCCCCTCCCTAAACTGTAAACCCCAGGATTCCATAGGATGTTGAAAGTGGAAATAATAGCACTATAAATGGTGTAGTGCAGAAATGGCGGGAGTTTACGGAACAGAGAGGGAGAAAATGAGGAGGAAAACAATGAATGTAGCCATGAGAAATGTGGAAGGAGGAAGAGAGGCATGAGGCAGCAAGGAAAAGACAAATGCTAGAATTGGGGAGGGGACAGAAGGAAAAAGAGGACAAGAGAGAGAGGAGGACTAGGGAAGAAGAGAGAAGATGAGTGTTATTAGGTGCTGCTGGGAGAAGAAGAAGAAGGAGAATACAGGAGAGAGAGAGAGAGAGAAGGGAAAGGAAGGGAAGGAGAAGATGTTCAGCCAGGATGTGTGAGTGGAAAGAGAAGGAGAGACTGGAAGCGAGAAAGATGTTCTATCTATAGGCTTTGGGAGGGAGGAAGAAGATGGAGGAGAATTAGAAAGAGAGAAACAGAGAGTCTACAGAATGAGGGAGAAGCTTTGTTTTGGTGGGAGCAGGGATGAGAGAGAGGATGTGGGTAATAAGAGAGCCAAAATGAAGATATAAATGAGAAAATAAACTTATCAGCAGAATTAAAGAAAGAAGAAAAGTATTCATACCATGCTTTTTTGCTAAAAATGGTACACCCCATGTTCATTTCAGACCAATATGGAAACCTGCCTTGTGGCTTAAACTGTTTAGGGTAGGGCAAGGAAGCTATGGACAGCACTAGGAAAATTAACGATGTGATAGGAAAAGTCACAAAGCAGTAATCCTATAGTACGATGCATCTGAGGCAGGAAATACTGGAACAGTGCTGACTTCTTCCTCCTGCTGAACACTGACGTTTTTCAAAGCTTGGGAGACACTGAGGAGAAAAAGAGGGAAAACAAGAAGTGGCCAGACTGACCTCTTTGGAAATTTAGAACAGCAGTCCCAAAGTAGGTCAGAAACACACAGTTAAAAAAAAAATGTTTTCATTTCAAGGTGGTGTTCTTGCTCCATGATTCTTCCTGTGACCTAGAAGCATGGAGAAGGTGGTCCAGGAGAAGTGGAAGCAGAGAAGAAAAGAGAAGATAAGGGAGAGAAAGGGAGGGATGAGGAAGAGAGGAAAACTGAAGAAGGGAGAGAAGGATTTGTGAGAGTTGCTGGTTAGCTAAATTAAGTGGATTTGTCAGATAAGTGTCCTCGCTTGTGTGCTTCTGTAGAACATATTTAGGAAATTAAGGAGAAGAAGACTATAAAAATGAGCAACCTCCCAAGTGCTGAAAAACATACATGAAAAGATAAGCCTGATTCCACTAAAGGAAAATATAAAAATATGGGCTGATATCCAATTGTTAGTTCCAACTAAAATAGGCCCATTGAATCAATAGGAAATTGGTCAATCAACCCTCATGTTAAGTTTCACTGATTTACTTGTTCCGCTGTAGTAGCTAGAGCTAACAGTTGGATTTAGGCCCATGGTTCTGTCAGTTTCCCATTATGCTCTGTAGAGTTATTTGCTGCCCTTTGGGGATGGGATGGAGAGAACTCCCACCTTGATTTTCAGTGAAATAACCAATTACTAAATGGGGGAGGTGGTTGGGTGAGAAAGGATTTGAACTAAAATGAATATAAAAAAAAAGTCATATAAAACATAAATGCATAACACAGCAGGAAATGCTGGCACATCTTATCCTCATTACCATTTTAGGGCCAGCAGTCTAATTGTCTGCAGACTGAAAGAACCATTGGTTGTTTGGTATGTAGCTGCCAAATTAAGACTGTAACAAACATTATTTTTGAAGGTTGTGTACAACACCAACCCATCTATCGGATACATGAGGAACTGTCCAATGTGTCAGCCCTCAGGAGGACAAGACTTACCATTATGTAGAGTGAGGTGGTTATCTCAAATGGCACTTATTAGGGGAGGCAGTAGTGAGCACCACATAACAATGGCCTGCAACCTCCCTCCAAATTAGTATGTTGTTCTCAAGTGTGCTGAAGGATGGTGTCCCATCATCACAGATGAAATAAATCTGCTATTATGCTGGTCAACTTCAATATGTGAAATGGATGAGTAACCATTTTCCCCTGTATCTTGGGCACCAAGAAATCTTGGCTTGGTCTGAGTACTAAGAGAATGTCCTCCAGAAAATTGGGATCACTTCTTCCTCACTTTATCAAGTGGGATGACAAAGGGTTGAAATAGCATGATACAAGTGAATGTGTTACCCATAGCAGGTTACTTTGGGAGAAATAACAAGATGCAATGAGGAATTGAGATGGGGGGTCTGCTTCTGATTGTCACAGCCTTTGTCCCTGGTGGGAGTGGACTGAAAACATCATCCTTTTTGTGCCCTGATCGGCAGCTGAAAGACCTCCTTTGCCAAATGCAGCTGTTGGCTGTTACATGGGGATTTATGTAGCCTCATAAGTAAGAGTATGTGGTCATATTGAATATAGAACAGCTACAAATCCATGACTCTAGGTTATGAATCCACAACTGCAATATAGAATGCCAATCAGTGCTAATTTTGCAAAATAACAAAACGATCCATAACTGATTCTTTAAAAGTGACATGAGTGAAGTTTTTTAATTCCAGAAAGTTGAAGGAGGGCATTCTAGAGCATTTTGGCTCTTATACTATTTCTAAAGTATACTTTTGAGAATTCCCCCCCCCCAAAAAAGTAGCATATTAATCATGAATTATTGATGGCTTATTCTTAGAGTAATAAGTAAGGTATGACAAACAACATGGCACTAGTCAAAAAATAATGACTAATAGTAAGATTAGATAATTATCTAATGCGTAGACAAGCTATGTGCGTACTCTGAAGCGGGAAGTAGATATATTTGTGCGGTATTTTTTTAAAGGAGCATCTTACTATTAGTCATTATTTTTTGATGCCTAAATATCCTAAAGGCACCAGATCCCATCTGATCTTGGAAGCTATACAGAGTTAGCCCTGATCAATAATTGGATGGGAGATCACCCACGAATACTTGGTTGCTGTATGCTGTTTTTTCAGAGGAAGGAACTGGCAAAACCACCTCTGAGTATTTCTTGTATAAGAAAACCCTATGAATTTCATGGGGTTGCCATAAGTCGATAACTAAAACTTGAAACTAATCTGAGAAATTCAATATTCTCAGTAAAGAGTTGCATCCAAAAATCTAAGTGTCAGCCAGACCTAGTTTTCTACAGAAACATGTAGAAAAACACTCCATCACTGTATGTGAGGGCAAAGGCACTGACCACTGCAGGAACCATGCTATACATGGAGAAAAAAGTCCTAAATAATCTCAAGAAGTAGAAAGTTGGGAAAGAAGCCCCATTGCAAAGTCAGTTGTGTGCCTACTTGTCTTCATAGAGGCAACCTGTTCTCTAATGACAATCTAATTCCCTATCAAGAGTCTTAGGATCAGAGCTTGGAAAGGTTTCTTTTCTGGGCCTCAGCTTTCAGAGTCTCCTAGCCAACATGTCTTGTGGCTATGGCAGTTGAAGCATTCTGGAAGTTGTCTGATCCTTTCAACCAGAAATAGCAGGGGTTAAACATCTATGCATTAAGTCTGTGCTTTACTCAGAGTAAAGATTCCAGGGCTCTGATCCACTCATTTACCTGGTCAATCAAAATGAAACAGAGTCACAGGTGCACCAAAACAATTGTTTATTGATAACATGAAGGTATTGATGAGGATGCAGCAGTAAAATCCAAGGCAAAGGCAAACTTAGCTTGCATCCCTTCAACTGATGAAAGCAGCTGCCGTTCACTGGTGTTGCACAACGAACTAGAGACAGCCACAACTGACTGGTTTCTGGGGTTGGAGGATGAATGATTCACCCGCTCAGGATGAGATCAAAGAATCTGACTCCCCCCCGCCATATTTAAATATCTTTCCTCTCCTGTTCAGGGAAGTGTTGACATTTTCCCAGGCAAAGGAGGAAAAAGATCACCCCATTCTAACAAAGGAAGAGTTTCCCAGGCATTCTAAGATAGAATCATTCCTGCCTATCCCTACAGCATGGACAGATCTTGCAAAGCCTGCTAGAGAAACTGCAATTACAAACCCTCCAGCATTTCACAGATGAACACTGGGACATGTGGCCAAGCAAAGTCAGGATGCAGTCAAGAAGAGAAAAGTTAAAAATAAGGAAGAACACACAAGCTAGGAGACGCTGCAGCCATCTCCATTTGCCTAAACCTTCTGGGAAGGGCAGGTTTCCACCACACACTGTCCACCCAGCTGAGTGCAAACTACTTCTGTGTTTTGAACTCTGCTTGCAGCAGTGGAAATAAGCTGAGGATAAAGTGGGATGTGGGAACAGTAGAGAAAAATTGGGATGTTTAAAAAGCAGCTTAAAAATGGGATAATATAATCAGGAACTGTCCCTGACAAACTGGAACAGTTGGAGGATATGAAATCATAGTGCTGTAACTATGTAGTGTGAAAACTCCCTTTTAAAGTATCACCATTGCCATCAGGACAGTTGGAGGGTACTCAAATAATGAAACCCACATCATCACCACCACCATATTATCATTACAGGGGGCCCTCCACATTTGTGAGGGTTAGGAGTGAAAGTGGAAAAACTGTAAATATTGTAAGCATCTCTACCCCAGATGAATGCTACAGATTCTTCTTGCCCACTCCATTTCCCACTTTGCCACTGGGATGCCTCAGCCAGATTTTCAAGCCCCTCCCAGCAGATCCATCTCCTCACCACACTCTTTCTGCTCCCCTCCTCCTTGCCTGTCTCTTGTCCTACCAAAAGCACCGGCCTCTCACTCCCTTTCCCACCTTGCCACCACCAAGCCTCAGCCTGATTTTACACTGCTCTAAGACCATGGATTGCTTCCCTCCACTCTTCTGCCTTCCCAGCCTCCTTTACTTGCCTTTTGCCTCAGCCAGATTTTAAACCCTCCCAAGACTATCCATTTCTTCCCTCCCCTCCTCTTCCTCCCAAGCCTCCAGGAGGTGAATGGACAGGCTGGGAAGGGGTTTAACATCTGGCTCAGGGAAGGTGGGAATGGGCTGGCACAGTTGGCAGGACAGAAGAAAAAAGAGCAGCGGGGAGGGGGCGAGGAGGATGAGCTAGTCAGCTGCAAACTTGTGAATAATCAAACCTGCAAAAGAGAAACCTGTTAAAGCAGAGGGTGGACGGTAATGATGGCCAGAATCCTCTATCACTGTCTATGTTAGGTAACTTTAAATATACTCAGCTACGTAGCAGAAGCACGAAGAAATCCTGTTAGCGAATTGTTAGCGAATGTGTAATAAGAGTGTTCCAATTCATGTTGGGTTCCACCAATGCACATTGGCAGTCCCTAGCTGGGGTCCTGAGGCACAACAGCACCAATGGCCATTGTTCCCAATGTGCATCTGTCCTGTGGTGCCTCAGTCATGATGCACATCAGTCACTTTGCTGATTGCCCTCCAGAGTAATGTAACAGCAGCCCTCTAACCAGATACAGACATTGCAGAACTGCCCAGTTCTAAGTCTACTTACAAAGACGTAGGTCAACAGGATTCTGGCCATCACTATTCCTACTAGCCTGCTTGATTAACTAATAAAGGTCCAATTGCTATGTTATGCATCCCTGAGGCATGTAAAACATGCGTATAGGGTGAATGCAAAAGGTGTCTAACCCTTTTGGAAAGTCCAGGCTCCTCCGACCAATCATATATGGCTCCTTTCTATGAGTACTACAAGAGTTCAGCTGCATATTGCAGGGTACTGAGCACCTTGTCTAGACAGGCCCTTCGTTTCTAAATATAAAGTCCTAATTGTCCATATGTGGTGGGACTATGTGGAGCGATCCTGAATCACTCTGAAGGTATGTCCCAATGAGGCAATCGTTTGGCTGTTTTCTTGGGCACCAACAAAGTCCATAGCAATATTTGAAATCTTTTTTTTTTTTTTTTGTCGACTGGAAGAGGAGCCAGGTAGTTCTCAAGAGAAATTTATGGGCTTGAATGCCAAGCTCGTTTCAAAGGATGAAATAGCAGTGTCGGTTGTTATTTATAGTATGGAGTGAAATTTAGGTTTACCACTAATTGCAGATTTTTTTTGAAAAAAAATTAATACTTGCAAAAAGAGGGACCTATGTGATTTACATGGAAATATTTTATGATGTTTCCATAATGAAATAGGTTGGGAGAGAAAAGCCCTGTCTGTTGCTCATTATTTTCTAATGGCTGTCATAAACAATTAATTCATTGGGCTTGTTAATTAATTTCAGCATGCTACAAAATAAGGTCTGGATTTAAATTTGCCTTCTTGCTTCTTTTTAAAACAGATGCAAGGAGAAACAGCAACAGGGTAGCCATGGCAACTGGCCCTGAATGCAGACATTGTCCTGATTCAGACATTTATCATTATTTCTTTGTTTTTGTTGTGTGCCTTCAAGTCATTTCCAACTTATGGTAACCATGAAGTGAAACTATCAGGGGGATTACCTGGCATGATTTATTCAGAGAGGCTCTATCTGAGGCAGAGAGTGTGTGACTTGGCCAAGATCACCCAGTGGATTTCCATAGCCAAGTAGGGGTTTGAACCCTGGTCTCCCAGAGTCCTAATCTAACACTCAGACCACTATACCATTCCTTAAAATATTTTAGAATGCTTTTTCTATTAAGATAAAATTGATATTGCTGGAAAGAAAACAAGTTGTCATATTGTTGTGTGCCTTCAAGTTGTTTCCAACTTCTGGTGACCCTAAGGCATATCATATTTTTTTTCTCAGCAAGATTTGTTCAGAGAGGCTTTGCCAGATGTCATAGGGGGCTATTTATTTATTTGCTGAATTTTTATATCTCCAAATAGCCAGAGCTGTTTTCTGTCGATATGGGAACGCTCATTAACACAAATTTCCACTTCCTGGTAGCTCTTTCTCATCAATGGGAGGGACAGTTCTATAGTTCTGCAGGTGTAGAGCTCTTTTCACTTTTGAAAACCACTGGTGAAGGAGCTCCAAGTATGTCTTGAGGGGAAAAAAGCCTCCAGATTATAATGTTATTAGAAGTCACTGGTGGTGTCAGAAGATTATGGGAATTGTTCCTGATTCTTTTGTGTGCTATATAAAATGACATTCAAAATGCAAAAAGACTAGCTACTCAGTCACAAACACCATGCTTTTCAACATGTTTGGATTCACAAAATGGCAAGGAATTGGACTCAATGGCCCTTGTGAACAATTCCAGCTCTGTCATTCTATGAAATGGTTAGTGGCCACTAGAAGTCTCAGCCATAAAAACAGTGGTAGCATTAGATTTAATCTCTTGTTCATTGCGACATGCAATATGCTGTTAGGCACAGAACTGGTGGTTTTTGGTTTGACTTCCAATCGCAATGAAGTCCCAAACCATTTTCTGTTCAGGTGGCACCAGACGTTTCTCCCAAATTCACTACTGCATTTCATGACTGAAGAGATGTGCAGTATTTGACATTCCTGGCCTGACTGTTCACCATCAATGCATATTAATTATCCATGAGTCTGCTTTGTACTTATATACTTGTCTGGTTAAGTTCAAAGGGGAATGGATTTTAGTTGGGCTTATCTTAAATGCTAAGTAGACTTGGAATTTTATAATAAATAAATTAGAAAAAGAGGTTGCCTATATTTTTTTAAAAAGTATAGAGACACCTCAGTTAACAGAGCCCCTGACAGTGAAGCTCATTTTTACAGAGGACTTTTATGCCCATCTACCTTCCTTTTTTCTTCATCTTCTGTCTAGCTGGAGGGTTGTTTTTTTTTTAGCATCATCAGCAATGGAAGGATGATGAGGTGGAGCTGGAGAAACACAGGCTTTCTGTGTCAGAGTGCAGTAGCATATCTGCAATACAATAGTAAACAATTCAATAAACAAAGCTTGAGCTGGGAAAAAAAGTGCATTCATCTCTAACTGATGCCACTATGGTCCCGATTAATCCTCTGTGATCCCACTTTTCCAGCTGCTTTTAAAACGTTCTCATTTCCCTCTCCTCCTCCCACTTTCCCCGTATGTCCTCAGTTAACTTCAGTTGCTGCAAACTCAATGCAAAGTGCAGAGGGAGTTTGCACTCAGCTAACTCAGCAGCAGGGCGAGGAGGGAGAGGAAGAGAGGGGTGGATTCTTGCCATTCCCAGTAGGCTCAGACAAAAGTAAACTGCTGTAGCCTGATCCTAGCTTATGTGTTCTTCCATTAAAGACTTTGGCCTCACTCTGATGTTGCTTGGTCAAATATGTCCCAGTTTTCATCTCTGAAATGTTTGAGGGTATCCTGTTCTAGTGACAACAGCTTCGAGGGACATCAGCAGTGAATCCTCATGTAAAAGTACAGTGAGCTTCATTCTGAAACTAAAGACAAATTCCTATGTTCAAAGGAAACCCTTTCCACTTAATTCTCAGTGCATGAGTCCCAGTGGTATCGTGGTGGATTTTGACCTGCAGGTACTCATTATGACAGCTAGTCCTCCAAAGAGAGTCCAAAAATACAGGATCTTGTGTTGACCTATATCAACAAGCCATCTTCCCATGCACCAGGTCTTTTGCAAACCTAATGCGTGTTAACTGTCCATTCAAGACCACGTTACTCTGAAATAATTTGCAATACAACAAAGAGCACATAAAAATTAATTGGTTTGAGGAAGAAAAAAGTCTACCTCTTTCCCAGCTACTGTGTGGATTATATCTAAGAGAAGACAGAACAAGGAAATCCCAGTAGATTACATCATTGTTCTGGGCACCTCAATTCAAGAAGGATGTCGACAAACTGGAATTTGTCTAGAGGAGGGTGACCAAAATGATGAAGGGTCTGGAAGCCACGCCCTATGAAAAACGCCTTAGGGAGCTGAGTATGTTTAGTCTGCAGAAGAGACATGATAACCATGTTTAAATATTTGAAGGGATGTCATGTTGAGGAGGAAGTAGGCTTGTTCTCTACTGCTCCAGAGACTAGGACAAGGAGCAATGGATTCAAGCTGCAGGAAAGGAGATTCCACTTGAACCTCAGGGAGAACTTCCTGACGGTCAGAGCTGTCTGGCAGTGGAATGTAATGCCTCGGAGTGTGGTTGGGTCTCCTTCTTTGGAGGTTTTTAAGCAGAGGCTGGATGGCCATCTGTTGGGAATGCTTTGATGGGTGTTCCTGCATAGCAGGGGGTTGGACTCAACGGCTCCTGGGGTCTCTTCCAACTCTATGATTCTATGGTTCTATGATTGTCCCAGTATCAGAATGCTAGGAGTGTCAGTCCTGGCTGTGTTGCACCATTGATGATTCCTTCCTTCTCTTCACTCCACTCCAGCTAGTATTTGCAACTGAGCTCTACATGGTGGACCTCAAGGTTCTAGTTTTTTAAAAAGGAAATATATCTCCGAAGTCTGCCAAGCTCTGGTCGAAGGGTGTGGGGTCTCACTGCAAGGATCCTGGTTTCTCTCCCACCTCACACACACACGGCTGATGCTCTCCAATCCTCTGTTCTCTGCTTTCCCATTTGGATCAGTGGTTACTATGAGAGGAGGGCTATGGCTGTTGTTTTGCATCTTTCCCATTTGTGTTTGTCCTTGGAATGCATTTGTTATTTTTGGCAGATCAAGCTGCATTACTGAGAATATACTACGCTGTTTCAAGGTCTCTTTGCTCAGTTGGCTCTCAACTTACTTGACATTCCAGTTTCTTAAGTAACTTTTTACAAAAGCATAAAAAGAAAAGAAAAAATTAGTTAGCCCTTTAGATACTTTCAAGCTTGATCACATTGGAAAAAAAATCAATTTCTAGACCTTTGAAAAGATGCAGGGGGATTGGGGTTGGACTACAACTCACTTGTGTGCAGTTATAGGTGTTGGCTAGGGATTGTGGGGAGCTGTGGTCTGAAAAAGTAACTCTTCCGATCACTGTCAGCTTCTAACTATAGCCGTTAATATGCCAGCCTGACTTTTCAGGGTTGATTTACAATGCAGTTGTGGAGTGGTTCTGCAGGCAGAACACCAAAACACACTTAATTTAGTCTGATATTGAAAGCTAAATAGAATCATAGAATCAAAGAATCATAGAGCTGGTAGCGGCCTCATGAGCCATCAAGCCCAGTCTACTTAGCACAGGATCTCCAGCTAAAGCATCCTCGGCAGGTAGCTGTCCGGTCTTTGAAGAAATTCAAAGGAGCAGACTCCACCGCCTCTCTAGGCAATTGGTTCCATTGCCAAACCACTCTTACTGCCAAGAAATTCCTTCTAACGTTCAATAGAAATCTACTCTCCTGTAACTTCAAACCAATGAACCTAGTCATACCCTCTGGGGCAGCAGAGAATAGACCTGCCTCCTACTCTCCGTGACAGCCCTTGAGGTATTTAAAGAGTGCTATCTTATCAAGCTTCAGTCTTCTCTTCACCAAAGTGAACAAGTCCAGCTCTTTCAGTTTTTCTTGATATGCTTTGTTCTCTGTATCACTCTTGTTGTATTTCACTTAACCTGCTCCAATGTGTCTATATCAACATGTCTGAATTCTTAAAATGTTGCACCCAGTACTGAACACAGTACTCCAGATGACACCTGACCAGGGCAGAATATAGTGAGTCTGTTATTTCCCTCTACTTGGAAACTATGCTTCTATTAATGCAATTTAAGATAGCATTTGCCTCCTTTACCATAGCATCACTCTGCTGCATCATGCTCAATAATTCCAAGGTCCTTTTCACATGTAATACTGCTGAGCCATGTATCCCCTGTCCTATACTTGTGCATTTGGTTTTGGTGATAAAATGGGCAGAGTCTCCTTTTTGGTTGCCATCCAGCATTATACTACATTCTAGTTGATTCTGTCCACCATTCATAAGGTTATCTACTCACCTTGGCTTTAAGTATTATCTTTCCTCCCATCTTTGTCGCCTCATCACCATACCCCCACATTTTGCATTTCTGTTGCTATTCACACACAGAGCCTGCTCATTCATGGGTATACATGTCTGTTCCTAGGCACTTCACACCATGCATCTAAGAAAGTAGATTTAGTCTATGAAAGCTTATGTTACCAACTTCTTTCTCTCATCCTCAAAGGTGCTACAAGATCCCTTTGCATACTGATCTTGATTAACATGGCTATATCTTTTAATTCTACCAATTTATTGAGACATGTTGAAATGTTCTTCTTTATGCTGTAGAAAACTTTTTCTATTTATTCCATGTTATTTCCATCTCTTGTACCAAATTTTCTGTTAAAGGAGTCATACCCAGGAACATATTTACTTTGTTAACCAAGGTGTTCCTGTATTAGTTGGCTTCCTATATTTCCATATTTCTAAGGCTTCATCATGAACTCAGGCTGCAGTTGGCTATTTAACTGCAAATCCTACAAAACCAGGTTGAACAATGACCAACCCAGACACTGACTTGCACTCACTGTGTTTCCTGCTGCATATCAGCCCAGCAAACTTCCATCTTCCCTCTCTTTCCTCTGGGTTAGATCAGGAGTGGGTGGCTTTCCAGAGGATTCTAGTAGTCTGTACTTATCAGTGGTGAGATATTATGTGTATTGCAGTCCAAAAACACCTGGAAGGTTATAATTGTCCACCTTTGATGAAATCCTGCAGCAGGCCTATATTTAGGGCTTTGCAGAGAGATGTACATAACATCATTAAGAAACTGGTTATTTTCTCCCTCTTCTGTGTTCTTGCACCATGGACTCAGGCTCCTCTCCTTTCCTTTCCATGGTTTGCTGTAAACATAACTGAGCATTACATTCCAAACTAGGGAAAACTATGCACTGATTGGTTAGTTTGAAACCCTGGTCTTGGGGTGCACTGGGTTGCAATAACATGATTACAGTTTCCCAGGACAATCTCATCAGAGCTTGGAAACCTTGCTCTTTGGACTCCAACTCCTAGCATCATCCAGCTAGCACAGACACTGACCTGGCAGGCTGAGGACTTTGGAAGCTGTGGTCCTCAAAAGTAACTTTTCCAAGGGTTGAATTCAGAAGATCACTCAACAGTAAGGGTGGCAATGCAAATGAGTGGCAAAACTGGGGTCCCCCAAATTAATGCAGCTGTACCCTGCTGCCTTAAAGGAAACCAAACCATGATGAAAGAGATCTGCATTCTGATTTATTTTTACTTGGGGCGCTTTTGTTTTTCAGTTGTATTGCTATAAAAAATGATGAATGAATCTCCTCTCATGGTTCATGGCTATGACCTGTGTCAGATGTGTAGGAATCCTGGTCTTCTCAAAGAGCAGTAGAAAGTTTTCTTTTTAAAGTTTTGCTCATCCAAAAATGGAACAAACACTCTGTGCCAAAGAAGGCAGAGAGATTGGACAGGTGCCAGCCAAAATAGCTTCGTTCCAGTGAAAACAGGAATCAGATGTACAGGCCCTGTGATAGACTAATAGCATAGTGCTATTTGCCATACGTTAATTGCAGTGACATTAGACCCATATTTTCTAATGTGCAATTGCCTTAATTGTTACCATCAGTGGCCTACGACGTCAGTCAGGAATGTCATTTGCCGAAATGGCTATTGCAGAAGACATTTTGGTTCAGTCACTGGGTATTTTTGCAGGTCATTGGGAAAAACTAAAGCTCTATTCTCTTCTTAAATGCCAATAAAGCATGAGAGTGGAGATGGACATGGCACCTTGTATACTTATTTAGCCTGAAAAGAGATTCCACCTGAACATTAAGAGGAATTTTTTGAGCTGTCTGACTGTGGAATAGATTGTCTGGAGTGTACTGGATTTCTTGAAACAGAGGTTGGATGGTCATCTTTTGGGGGTGCTTTAACTGTGTTTTCCTGCTTGGCAGGGGGTTGGACCAGTTGGACTTGTGGTTTCTTCTAGCTCTGATTCTAGGGCAGCCTTCACCAACCTCATCTCCTCCAAAGGCATTGGGCTATAGCTCCCATCAGCCCCATCCAGCCTGGTCAGTGACCAAGGAGGTATTCTGTTTGCTACTGGATGGGGATTTTGTTTCCAGTGTGGCCTCTATTAGTGGTAAGTTGTCCAGCTTTCATTTAACCCCCATATCTTCTTTTTGGGAATTTTTGAAACTGCAGTTCTGCAAAGGGAAGTGTTATACAACTATTACCACCCTCACCAAACTACATTTCCCAGTATTCATTGGTGGAATTTCTGAACAATGGGAGTGACATCACTGCATATTGATAACGTGGAGGCAGACGCAGGAAAAAATCTCAGGTGGGGCCAAGAAAGACAGGTGGATCAAGAAAAATTTCTGCACGACCCCAAAAATCAGGAACCAAGGGAGTAATAAAGTTGTACAGATTCATATGTAAATATTTCAGCTAGAATATTGAAACAGGTTATCTGGATGTACTGTATATAATATTAGAGGTACAAAATGCCTTGTGGACTTGGGATCCAAACATCATTTCTGTTTGTTTACTGGACCATTTCTGTTGATCTTTCCTTTAAAGGTAATATTGTTTGCTGCTTAATTGACTTGTTATATGGCTTTGCTCTTTTAATCTCATTTGATCCATTAAACATATGCACACCATGTTTCATTAACTGCTGAATAGGGCTCCGTTAGGGTTGAAAGTGCAGGGTTGAGACAGACATCAAGGAAGGTTAAGAGGCGACATGACAGCCATGTTTAAATATTTGAAGGGATGTCATGTCGAGAAGGGAGCAGGCTTGTTTTCTGCTGCTCCAGAGACTAGGACAAGGAGCAATGGATTCAAGCTGCGGGAAAGGAGATTCCACCTGAACCTCAGGAAGAATTTCCTGATGGTCAGAGCTGTCTGGCAGTGGAATATGCTGCCTGGGAGTGTGTTGGAGTCTCCTTCTTTGGAGGTTTTTAAGCAGAGGTTGGATGGCCATCTGTTGGGAATGCTTTGATATATGTTCTTGCATAGCAGGAGACTGGACTGGATGGCCCCTGTGGTCTCTTCCAATTTTATGATTCTATGATTCTATGAATACAGATAACTTAGATTCAAGCCCTGTGACATGATCTGAAGATGTGTGATGCAAGAACTGAGCAGACTACATCTGTCCTGGCTTGGTATTTTCAAAGCCTGGGAAGCCCACAGGTTGTGTCTCATGTTCTGCTAGGAGGCAATGGTGATACACCTGAACATTAAGTAATGAATGAGTGGAAAATACTAACAAAATGAGTTTCAACAGGGATAAATGTAAGGTAGCAATAAATCTAGACAGGAAAACTGAAATGCAGAAATGTAGGATGGCAATAGCTGGCTTGGAAGCAGTACATGTGAAAAGGATCTAGGGAGCTAGTAAATCACAAGCTAAACATGAGTCATCATTGTGATGTGACAGCCAAAAAGCCAATTCAGTTCTATGCTGCATCAACAGGAGTATAGTGTCCAGATCAAGGAAAGCAGTAGTTCTACTCTATTCTGTTTTGGTTAGACCTCACCTGGAATGCTTTGCCCAGTTCTGGGCACCACAGTTCACAAGGGATATTGATGACCAAAGTTTTGGAAGCCAAGCCCTATGAAAAACAGCTTGGGGAGGTTGGTACATTTAGCTTGAACAAGAGAAGACTGACAGATTATATAATAGTGATCTAAGTATTTTTCATTTAAAAGATAAAGTGAGCTTGTTTTCTGCTGTTCCACATACTAGAACGCACACTAATGAAGTCAAATTAGAAGAAACATTAGAAAGAACTTGAACCTCAATATCAGGAAGAACTTCTTGACAGTAGCAGAAATTTGAGAGTGGAATACAATATGGACACTCCTTCTTTGGAGGTTTTTAGACAGATTTTGAGGTGTTTTAGTTGTGTATCCTATATGGCGTGGAGTCGGACTGGATGTTCCTTCCAACTGTATGATTCTGTGAATATCCAGACCTAATTGTGAAGATTATGGCAGCTTCTTTCTGAGACTTGGAAGCTCTGGTGAACATAAAATTTCACTCTATGCAAGCACTTTCCTATACTTGTCAGTAAATAACATCTACAAATGATGGGACTTGTAGACCAAGACATCTAGAGGGGCCCATTGATTGCCATGGGCCAATTATTGTTTCGAATAGCTGACTTTCTGATAAACTGGAGCACAAACAGAGTGAGAACAAGACTTTTTCTGCCTAAGGGTGCCAAGGACAAAATGGCAACCTTTCCACTTGAGGTACAAAAGCTTAGCAGAGAGGCATTTGAGGATACAACTGGCAATAAGACAACCTCTTCCAGAAGCCCTGAAGGCAGTGGGCTAGCTTGGAGGGCAAATGGTTGGGAGTGTGGAGGACACAGTTCTGTGTTCCTGACAGCTTGCTTCAGCCAGTATCTGCTGCCCGAGGCAGCTCCTTCACTTTGCCTAATGGTAGAGCCAGCTCTGTGCACCACTGATTGATGGTGTTCAGGGCCTGGTGGCACAGTTGACAAAGCAGAGTTTGATGCAATCAAGGAGGCAAGCAGCAGGAATGCTTGTGAATTTTATAGGAAAAAGTGTTTAAACTGAGGAAACAGGTCAGGGTTTGAGGATTTTGGAGGACAATTGAAATGCCATTGGATTAATAGATTCAGGCAGTGGCTGTCAGTAAATTGCAGTACCCAATTCTGGACAGCTACACTGGCGGTGCAATGGATAACAAGCTGGATGGCTGTGCTGGGGTGCAGGAAGTAAAGCTCTTGAATGGCTGTCAGAGTACTTGGTGTGAGATTCTTGGTATCCTACTTGGAAATGATCAGAGAGGACTAGTGGAATGGTATGCAACCTCTACTTGTTGTTCCCAAGCCTATTGTGTTAGGCACATAGAACTGGTCATTATTTTCACCTCACAGAATGCCTGTTTGCATAAGCCAAGGACAGGAATTTGGAGAAAAACAGTGTCATAAGCATGGAGACACGTTCATTGCTGTTGTCCTGTGTCAATGAATGGAAAATGTACGTGTTCAATTCAACACCAGCATTCATTACAAATCAAAGAAATGTGTAACTAGAGATCTAATTGACGTTATGGCACCATTAACAGGGCAAGGATTTTCTTTTCTCTTCACTTTATCCCTTGCCAGGCGAGTGGTTGTGACACTTTGTCACATCCAGACATCATTTTTTCACAGTTCACACTAAGCATTCCAAGCATTTCACTGTGTTATTGAAGTGGATGGGAAAAAGTCAAAGGAAACTTTCAGTCAGGCATTCTAAATTCCTCCAGAGGCATCCCAGAGAGACCATCATTCTGGAGAACTTCTGCTGAGCAGCCCTTGAGAGACAGAAAGGGAGATATATGAGAGAAAGACAGCGGATGGTTGGAGTGGAGAAGAATAGTGCCATTGTTTGCCTGAAAAACGTGCTGAGATTTTTTTCAGTGGGGTGTGGGAGGCGGGTGTGTGTGTTTAGATCTAACCTTCCCTTGTAGTTAAAGCAGTTGCTTCAGATGGCATTAGGGCTTGGAAAAGTTAATTTTTTTTGGTTACACTTGACCCTTCCCTCACAAGCCAGGCTAGAGAATTTTGGGAGTTGTAGTCCAACAGATAAACTTTTCCAAGATCTGGATAATAATAATAGTAGTATTAGTACTAATCATCATTGTGATCTTCATTCTCATCCTTATTCACGTACATTCTGCCCACCTGTGTTGAAGTTGAGGAAGAGGCAGTAATTTGTCACATCCAATCCTTTCTATGAAGCATCTCGTGCAACCAGGTGGCATGAGAGTTTGGCAAAGTTCCTTTTGGGACTGTAGCTCTACACAGTTCAGCTCCAGCTAGGGGACTGTGGGAACTGTAGTCTAAAAAATAACTTTGCCAAACTCTAGATGACATTACTTAACAGACAGCAAATCACATCCCCACCATCACCAGTCCAGAGAGCTATGCTGGTCATTCCCTTTCTCTGGACGTGGCAAATGCTGCAGCTCGGAAAGAACCAGCCAAGCTTTCAGGGTAGGTCCTTTCAGAGAGCTTCACACTGGCCCAAGAAGACAAATATATGGTAAACAGTCCATTAAGGACTAAGCATACTCAGTAGCCATAGAATGTGGCTGTTGTGGTGGTCACGGAACATGAATGGAGGGGGAAGACTGGAATGTGAGGAGAAACAAAAGAGAAAATGAGATGAAGAGAAACAAATGGTCCATCCTGGAAAAAAGTGTGGTAGGCTGGAATAAACATTTCATACTGCAACACTGCGCCACTGATCTCATTTGTTGATACCACCATCATACCACATCATTTGGGAGGAATGACTCCAGCCACCTGATTATGCACTGCATGCTTTCCGAATACTTTCCACACTGGAAAAAATGAAAGGAAACCTGATGGCTATTGTGAGCTTCATTTGTTTAGATTCGAGCAACAACAGTGTACCAGAAGTTAAATCTACTCGGCTACAAGCCATTGCAGATTTAAACCTGCTTAGAAAGCCTTTGTATCAATGGGACATATGAAGATGTTTGGATGTGCTTTGGGTTGTATTTGCTAATTGTTGCTGTTGTTTATCATAAACTTGCCAACCTTATGGAAGAGGAACCTCCAAGATCCCCAGTTAATAAAGCCCTGCTCTGGTCTTGCAAACTCAGGGCTGTGGCTTCCTTAACTGAGTCAATCCACCTGTAATGTGGTCTTCTTTTCCTTCGACTTTGCCAAGCATTACGATCTTTTCTGTTGAGTCAAGCCATTTCATAATAAGCAACTGAAGTATTGTGTATTTTTTTAAAACTATCCCATCTTATTTTTAAAAAGCTCGTGCAGCATCCATAATTTCCTCAAGCATTAAATTAGGCAGTGTGAAGCAAGTGCTTCTAATGGCATGTGCTGGGGGACAACGGTACCATTTCTTCAGCTGTTCCTTCAGAGCCCCCTAACTTTGTCTCTCTTGAAAGACATTGCTATGTGTGGTATGGAACTCTACCCTTCACTCATAAACTTGCCTGCTGTCTCAGGTGGAAGATGCTCCATCCAGGCCATTCAGATCATGTGTGTCAAGTGGAGGGGAGTGTCATTTTATGCATTACCCCAACAGCAAAATAGCCTTCATTTTCTGTCTTCTTCCATTTTATACTCACAACCTATTTGTGTGGGGTAGGTTAAGCACAACAATTGCTCACATTGGCCAACCTCCCACAGGTGCACATAGTTCCATATGTGCTGTTCCACATCCTTCTACCACCTGGCAAGCCCAGTGAAGAGCCCCTGCCTGCTGTAGCATAACAGTGAACTGGGGGCAGAAGTGATTCAGGTGATAGAGAAGCAGTTGGTCTCAGCTCAGTCAGGGAGGAAAATGAAAGAGCACCTGCCTTTCCCTTCCTCAAGGAGCTCAGAGCAGCCAGATCTTCATGGTCTGAATGACCTACCTTTCCTTTCCTTTATTCTGGTAAGATCTAACTTTAAAATTCATATTGCACAAAATTTGAAACTGTAGATAATGTAACAATATAATTAAAAGCAGCTAAAAGCAAGATCATAACAAAGAAAACAACATGTGAACAGTTCAGCACATTTGGAAAGGCCCCTTTCCCCCTGAGCAATCAGTCATCAAAGGCTTGCCAAAAAGGAAGGAAGGAAGGAAGGAAGGAAGGAAGGAAGGAAGGAAGGAAGGAAGGAAGAGGTCTTCCCCATCCTACAAAAGCACAGCAGGGAGGGTGCCAGTCTAACCCTTCTAGGAAGGGAGTTTCAGAGCCTGGCAGCAAACAACAAAGCTTTTTCCTGTGTTCCCACCAGATGTAGCAGTGGGGGTGTGGGGACAGAGAGAAAAGCTTCCTCAGAAGATCTCAAAACATAGATAGGTGCATATTGGAGAATACTGTCCTTCAGATAACCTGGACCAGTGCCTTATAAAACAGCAAAAGGTGTCCATCCTTCCTCCACAACTCAGGTTACAAAGTACCCAAAGCCTATCAGGTTATTTTGGCCCGTGAGACAAAAGATTCCACAAGAATGGTGGCCACTCTACAAAAATATTTGCTGATCTTTTAGGGCACTAGGAATTAACTGCCTGAGGCAGCCACCTTGCTCTGTGTAACAGTAGGGCTGGCCCTGTACTCTGACCTATGATTTGACTGAAGCACAATCCTATGCTGGGAAACAGAGTTGGTGAGCTCTGCTTGTGCCCTGTCACCACTTCCTTTCTCCTCCTCATCCTTCTTTAAAAAAAAAAATTCTCAGAGATGTCCGTCCGTTAATAAACTGAAGTGAAATCTTGACAACAGTTAAAAGCTAACAGTCAGCAACAAGTGTGTTTCCCATGAGAAGCACAAAAATACTGGAATGCCATAAATAGCCTGTGTGCTATTTGTGTTTCCTGCAGACAAAGAGGGGAAAATTGGCTGGGTTTTAGCCATCTGTATATCACAGTCACAGTTAGGCATTTGGCTGTGTTTCTGTTGTGGCTGGCTCTCTTGCATGGATTTTGGCAATGCCCTGTGTGGTGGATACATAAGGATGGACCCTCACCACTCAGTCAGTTGGATGAAAAGGAGTCTACTAATGAATGATAAACCTGCAGGTATTTCCTCCTTGTCATAACTAGGGTTGCCAAAGTGCAAACCAGAGAGGGTTCCTGTACCTGTAATGGTTATATAGAAGAGTGAGTTTCAGTGGATGTTGGCACCAGGCAGAGGCGTATCTAGGGTGGGGCAAGTAGGGCATGTGCCCCAGGCATCAAAGCTCGTGAGGGGGTGCAAAAAGCCATGCATTTAGGGATGGAGGGTGGAGGTAGGGTTAAGGAGATAGGAGTGCAATTTCCATGCTTGCCTTAGGCATTTTTACGCTAGATATGACACTGGCACGAGGTAACAAACAGCCGCTGCTGAAATCCTCTCTTCTATACAATTATTACAAGAACCCTTTCCAGTTTGTTTTCTAGCAAACCTAGTCATAACATTCCTTTGGGAAATGGCTTCAAAAGAAACAAGTTATTTGCTGAGTACACCACCCACAATGGGACTGCACAGAGGTTGCAGCCATGATTACCAAACTTAGGCTTGAGGGTGTGTATGGTTGAGTAAGGAGCGGCAGATAGATGGCTGTGGAAGCTCATGATTTGCTCTGTGGGAATGCTGCAAGATGTCCCACCCAAAGCTTGGAAAAGTTGCTTTTTGGATTATAGTTCTCACAGTTTCCAGTCAGTATAGTCAGTGATCATACGGGCTGGGGGATTCTGGCAATTGCAGTCAAAATAACTGACTTTCCGTGCTGTGGTCCTGCTATTTGAGGCAAAGGGACACGCCACCTGCACTGCTCTTAATGTGCTCCCTCCCGTTCCTGTGGCATCTTTCCTCCTCTCTATTTTGGGCAGTGTGACCATGAAGAGTACTTGTGATGTGGCAGCCCTGGCAGGCTCCACAGTCACCCTGACTTCAATGCTGTGCTCTGAGGACTCCATGGGGCAAGGCATCTTGGGCCCTGTAGTCTCAATATGTCAGCTGTTCTTTGCTTCAGCTGGCAGGGCTCTCAGGTGCCCAGCTGTGCCCCATTCTGGAGAGCCTACATGCTTGCTTTGCAGCTTCACCTTTGCTGTAGCCAAAAATCAACCAGAGAGGCCCTTTGGAGCACAGGTAGGGGCCCCACAATGGGGAGTGGGATTCCCTGTCTCTCACATTCTACTGCCAGAGTCAGGAAGTGCCTCACCCAATCTAATTGGAGAACTATCTCCTTCTCTCTCTATGCCAGCTTTCTTATGTTTTAAATCATCAGAATAATAATATTATGTTATCATGTGATTAATTTCCTGAACCAAGAGTTCTCAGCCAGCCTCAGGAAATGATGAACTTTCCTCTGCACAGTAGCCTAAAGTTAAAAGATTTGAGTACAGCTGCCCTTGCAGACCTCTTGGGGAGCTGCACAATGTGTCCATGAACTCCAACATTTTACAGAAGAAAACAGGGGAACCTGTGACCGAGCAACATCAGAGTCAAGATGGTATTAAGGATTAAGGAACAATGCAAGTTAGGAGAGGCTGTGTTGCTTTTGCCAGACTCTACTCGGGAGGGCAAGATTCCTCTCCTTCCTCGCCTCTCCTCTCCTTCCTGCTGAGTTAATAGAGTGCAAACCACTTTTGTAATTGGCGTTTATTTTGCAGCAGTTGAAGTAAACTGAGGACAAAGGGGGAAAGTGAGAGGAGGAGATTAAACTGGGACATTTTATAAGCAGCTGAAAAATAAGTGGAACAACAGAGGCTTGACTGGGACTTTGCCTGACAAATTGAGACAATTGGAGGGTATGTGTGTCAGTACCGCATGTGTGTGCGTGTGTGAACACAACACACACACACACACACACACACACACACACACACACACACACACTCTAGAGGTGGAATGAAAAACAACACTTTCCCCCCTACAGCCACTGCTATGATCACTGGTTCCCTGCACTTCAAAGCTAATTAATGGGGAAGGATGTTTTTTGGTGGGATGGGGTGGAGGAAGGAGATCAATGAGCTTCTCTAGTCTGAATTTTGATTTGAACTGAGAGAGTCTGGGGCCATTTCCGCACTAGGCTGTTATAGCGCTATTATGCCACTTTCAAATCCTATGGAATCTTGGAGTTTGCAGTTTAGGGAGGGGCCTTTGGGCCCCTCCCTAAACTGCAAACCCCAGGATTCCATAGGATGTTGAAAGTGGCATAATAGCGCTATAACAGCCTAGTGCGGAAATGGCCTGGGTGTTCTTGAAAGGCTGCTGCTTCTTTCGAAGGGTACTTTTCAGAGCTCACAGACGTCATAGGCTCAGGCAAATTCCCTCAACATACCTAGCTTTACGCACTCAGGAAAAATGCTATATGTAAGCATTAATATAAAGATACAATCGCACTAATCATTTCACCATGCAATAAGGCTTTGCTGACTAGGCTCTCATTTCAGCTTTGGGGCCAAAACCAGTGCTTTCTGTTGGAAATACTGAGAAAATAAGGGTTGGGAATGTTGAGAAAAATTAGAAGAGGTGAGCTGGATCTGACCAAAGAATGCGTACCCTATCTATGCACGCACTTTGTTCCCAAATTGGTCAATCAGATGTTGTGGGAAGGCCATAAGTAAGACTTGAGGCCAACGGCACTTCCCTGCTTGTGTTGCCCAGCAACTGGGGATATAATCATCACGACTAATAGCATTCATAGCCCCCAGACACTGTGAATTTGTCTTACAGAGAACATAAACAAACCAACCAATTATCCCCTTTAAAGTTGTCCAGGCTGATAGACCAGCTTCAAAGGCATATCTAGAGTGGGGTGTTAGAAGTGCAACAATGCTTAGCACTGAAGAAACCAGAATGTCTCACAGTGGGTAGCAATAACTAGAGCTAGCTAGTTTGATGATTCAAAGTCTCCTTCTCCTTTGGCTCTATGTATCCTGACCCCTCTGTGATGTAAACTGATACTCTTAGGGATGTTTCTCTACCTCTTCACCTTGACCCCTCCTGTCTCTTCCCAGTCCTTCACTAGGATGAAGATAGACTAGATAGCACCCAGTAACTTTCCTATCTTAGAATGGAGTTCCTATAATAAAGTTTTTACTTTGTTTTTCTCTTAAACCATGGTGTCTTGGTCCTTAATCAGCACTGCTGCTCCACTGCAGACATGGAGCAAGCAGTGATGTAGACTCGAGTCGATAGACTTGGACTCAAGTCAGACTTAAGTCGCTGCAGTGACTCGCCTCGGACTCGCCTCGGCCATAAATGATGCATTGACTCAACTCAACACGAGACTTCTATATTTTTAATGACTGACTTGATGGTTCAATTAACATAATGCATTCATCCAGAAACCTTACGACTTTGAACAATGCTTCCACCTCTTTTTGCCTACTAGTCACAGGACAATCTGTCCTAAGCCCAATGTGTGAGTGCATTTCTCAGAGGGGAACACCAAACGGGTTAGGCAATGGGCTTGAGGCAGGCTTGAGGTCTGCTTGGCATTTGCTGCTGCATATTGGAGGAGCCTTCTAAAACGTTTCCTAAGAGCAAAAGACAAGACTCGCTTCCAGAGTGCAGGGTGCATTTCTCAGAGGGGAACAGCAAATGTGTTAGGCAACAGGCTTGAGGAAGAAGGATCCTTCCTTTTAAAGCTTTTGAATCTTCAGTAATGGAGAGTAAGATAAGATCCTATTCTCCACTTCTGAAGCTGCAGATGGCAAAATTGCAAATGTGGAGAGCTGACTCTGCTTAAATTGTTAAAACTGAATTTATTTCACTCTATCTATTAATTCTGAAATTTTGGTTGGGGTATAAAGTTGGCTTCCAGACTTGAGACTTGACTTGAAAATATCTTCAAGAATTTGAAATTGACTTGGTGTAAAAGACTTAAATACATCACTAGGGGCAAGTAGGGAACGTGCTCCAGTGCTAGGGAGCACAAAAACGCCACGCATGTAGGAATGAGGGGTAAGGTTAGAGGTAAGAAGGTAGGAGTGCAACTTCCATGCTTGCCCTAGCTGCTGTTAATGCTAGATACACCACTGCCCAGCTTATCAGGGATCATGTAGCACACGGGATGAGATGACATCACAGTGCTACATAGAGAATTAGACAGTATTCTTAAAGCCAACAGAGTCAAGATAGGGAGATGCGAGGAAGAGAGTAGGGAACAATGAATAGACAAATGTTTTTATAGACATTACTTCAAAATTATCAAACAAAGGGGTGTAAAAAGTGTCCTGTTTTGAAATGAAATATAGAGATTCAGCTGAGTCCAACCTGTATATACTTTTCGTCTGTCACTTTTCCTGTTCATTGATTATATTGTTTCCATGTCATGTAGCATCTCATTTTACCCTCAAAAAGAGCTGTCGCATGATCACCGAGTGTTCCTGTGTGAGACATTTAGCTCTGTAAACTAGTTCTTAGCATTTGGAATGAGGTGACAGAGACTTGCAGACAGAAAATGGACAGTGCCACTTCAGCCTGTATGTGTGAACTATCTTTTCTGAACACTTTGCTGCTGTTGGGCACCATGCAGTTTTGCCACCCTATTCTGAGCCTGGCTCCCAATAGAAACACCAAAGGTGGTTTTCACACTATACGAACATAATGCTATGATTTCAGTTTAACTTTGGTGGTTCCATCCTATGGAATCCTGGGATCTGTAATTTAGGGAGGGGCATTTAGAATTCTCAGCCAAAAAGCTCTAGTGCAGTGGTTCTCAACCTGCGGATCCCCAGATGTTTGTGGACTTCAGCTTCCAGAAGCCCCAGCCACTATGGTCAATGCTCAGGGCTTCTGGGAGCTGAAGTCCACAAACATCTGGGGACCCACAGGTTAGAACCACTGCTCTAGTGCCTCTCAAACCACAAGCCCCAGAATTCCAGAGGTTACAGCCATGGGGGTTGAAGTGGAATCACAGAGCCATAATTGTGTAGTGTGAATGGGCCCCAAGGCTCAGGTCAAGGGGAGCACATGGCATGAACTGTAAAATGGGCCACCTCAAGTGTTCTGGAACCCATGTTACAGTGAGCCCTGTGATATGTATCGTTAAACTAATAAGTCTGCTGCAGGTAGAAAACTGGGACAGCACCACCTCAGGACTGTACCTGTCAGGATGACACTTGTAGTAAGATGATGGAGGGGCAGGAAGCAGAGGGAAAACTCATCTGCTCACTTCCTAGGGAAGCAAACAGTTGGGAATTGACTAATAAAATGCAGGAACAAATATAGGTTAAATAACATGATAAATAACAACTAACTTACTCTCTTGAGTATAGAAGAATATTGTGTTGACTTGAAAGATTAAGTATGATCTGTAGAGGGAAAAGGGGCACGTTAAGACCTTGTTAGTGAAATGTGCCGTTATGAAAGTAGACTGCTCCATATTACATTGCATGCTCACCTAGCTTTATGACCGCGGGGTGCACTCTTACACAGCTTTTTGATAAGAATAAAGCAAAAGAAAACACTTTCCTCCACCTCTCCTCCCTCCCAGACCACAAATGGAATGCTAACCAATCCCCTGATGGCAAAAGCAGAGTTTATTTTTAATTAAAAAATAACAGAGCAGAGTTGACCTCAGTTTTCCCAGCTGCTATGCTTCCATCATAGCAGCCATAGGCCGTTTCCCCCTCAATGATCCCTGTCATTGTTTTTCCACTTGGATTGTATATGTTATCAACCTCACCTCCAGCAACCTATATTAACATTGGCAACCATTTAGTAGTACAATTGGCCACCTAAAAAAAAAAGACCCCATTTTCCCACTCTTTTTCTCGTTTCTGTTTCTTTTTTCTTTAAATTGCATATTGTTTTGATTGTCAGTTATATTGTTCATGCTAAAAAGTTTATGGATTTTTGAGCAGTAAGAAGTCTAACATTGTAATAATCTGTGGCTATGTTTATTAGTAATTTTATGAGGATTATTGAATCTGGAATGGTTGAATCTTTTTTTTCCTTTTTCTTTCATTACAGTTGGAATGGGGGCGGGGGTCAGAGACCTACTGTGCATTAGTTGTATGTCTCCCGCTCTTTTGTTTCCTGTTTCTTTATTCTTGGGTTGCACATTATTTTGATTGTAGATTAGATCGTTTGTGCTAAAAAAATTATTAATTAATGAAAATTAATTTAAAAAATAAACCCATTTTGAAATGGGGTGCAAATACAATTGTTGCAATCCAGCATTGCACAACATGAACAACATCAGATTGAGGAATATATGTGCATCTGTATTGCATGGTTTCAAAAATCTGCAAGATATATTTGAATAGGGTCTCAATAAGAACCAGAAGAAATGGATTTTCCCGCCAAAATTGACGTTCTCTTAAAATCAAGGACAATTGTAGGATTGTAGGGAGGACCGTGGTTCCTTCTACCCTTGAGAAAGATTTCAGACTACCTCTTTAAATCAGTCTCAGAGGGCCTGGGAATTGTACCTGCTCTATTTTTGACCTTCCTTGGCAGCCCTGCGCTAGGGTTGCCATATTCCACATCCAGCTATCTGGGTGTCAATTTTGCATACTGTGCCAATTATCCTAATCATGCATTTCATTCTATTTATGGAAATTATGCCTTTTAATGTTAGCATTTTTTTTTAAATTTCACTATGTTTCAACTTTCATGCCATGCCATTTTTTAGTTACAACTGAGCTGAGAGAACCAGGAGAAAGTAATGTTTAAAGCACAGGATTTGGAACAGATGCAATTCAGATCTCTGCTTGGTCATGGAATTTGCCCTGTGACTTTGGACAATCACTAGTTCTCAGCCAACTTGCTTGACAGGGTAGTAGGGAAAGAGAAACAGTGTAAACTGGACATACACATTTCTGTTGCAGTACAACAATTATATGAATAGTTTACCTGAGTATAGACGTTCCCAATGGTATTCTGCACAGATTACTATTTTTCTGCCAGCATTTTGTCATTGATGACAAAATGCTACAGATCCAGGAGAATACCACAGAAGGCTGCCAGGAGTGATTGCCATCTGATTTACTGGGCAAAAGACAAGGGAACGTAAGAACAAACAGCAACAATTGAAGAAAGAAGGCACAGTCTGATTTGATTCAGAGACAGAGAATAAATATTTTATTATGACTTAGAAAAAAATCTACTTTAATCGTCTTCCACCTGATTTTTCATCATATTTATACATGCTGAGCAATTCATCTATGCTGAGATGTTTATTCTCCCACCCAGTTATTGTTTGCTAATGCCAGTTAAGGCAATAGTAAATACTTCTACTTTTTACATTTCCATTCCCTCTCACCTCATAAATTATATCCTTATAAGTTATAAATTACATCCACCCAGGTGTATAAATGTCTGGCAACCAAGGCAACTCTGCATGCAACTGATGAAGTGAAGTTCAGTTCACAAAAACTTATGCCAAATAAAACCTCCTGGGTCCTGCATAGGGAGAAAGGCAGGAGATCAAACAAACAAACAAACAAAGTTAGCCTTTAAGGGTAGATATTGTAGGGTAGACAAGAGCAGATACTAGATCCTGTTGTTTTTGTTGAAAAAAAAACTGGCATAACTTTGTTGTTATTGTTGTGTGCCTTCAAGTCATTTCCGACTTCTCGGAACCCTAAGGTAACCTATCACAGGGTTTTCTTGGGAAAATTTGTTCAGAGGGGGTTTACCTTTGCCTTCCTCTGAGGCTAAGAGAGTGTGACTTGCTCAGGGTCACCCAGTGGGTGTCACATATTGACTCAGGAATGGACTTTTCCAGAAATGGACTTTTACCGACTTCCACTGAGTCCCTTTCAGTTATTATTCAGGAATTATAGTCAAAGTGCTTTAGCAATATTACACTAGTTAAGCATTAGGATAGTTTTCTTTTATTGCTAACATTGCTCACTTGATCTCTGTTAATCTGGATTAAAAAAAATTGCTTTGTTTCTTGATGGTGGCCATCTTAGCTACTTCTTGTATAACACAGCCATGGAGAAGAATATTTCTTTTTGAGAAATCGTGGGTTAATTTAAACTGACCTGAGGAGTGGGAATGAAAAGTCCTTGGTAATGCTGAAAATCCCCTGGGGAAAACAACATGTAGACCCTACAAATAAAACTGATTTGTCCAGGAACACAACCTGGGACTTTAAGAGATTTTTTTTCTTGTCTGGAGAGACTCTGACCTTTTCTGCAGGATGTCATCGTCCCGCATTGGGAATGGGAGAAGGACGGGACCTGGGCGACACTTATGCACAGTGTTGTCTGTATCCCTTCCTTCTCCCATCCCCAGGTGGTGCAATCACACTGCACATCATGGACTGGTTTTACCCATGAATGACTGGTGATTGCGCAGCCCTCCTGCCACCCTTCCGCACATACCTGAGCTGTGGAGGGTCAGGAAGCGTGATGGCCACGCTTCCTGCGCCAGCACAGCCTGGGACAGTGCCCAGCTGTGCTGTGGAAGGAAGAGGCATGGCCTTTGTGCTTCCTCCATTCCTGCAGCAGCCAGTGGAGAGGGGAGTGCTCCTGTCACATTCCCCTCCTGGGAGAGGCTCTACCGAGATCCCTGCAGGAAAGAGCCCCTCCGTAGGACATATATGTGAGTAAACAATTAAAATGCCCGTACTGTACTCCCAAGGCAACCAAATCTGGAGGCAGTTTATTAAAAAAAAAAAAAGCTTTTCTTTTTCGTATGGAAGCAAGGACAGCCTGTGGCAGTTTGCTTTTGCCTGAGCATATTGGGAAGGGTGAGATTCTCCTCGCTCTCCTCTCTCCGCTGAGTTAACTGAATGTAAACTACTTAGGCACTTTGCAGTTTATAAATATTGAAGCAAGTTTGAGGACAAAGGGGAAAGCGGGAGGAGAGAGAAATAGGGACGTTTTAAAAGCAGCTGAAAAAGTGGGGCAACAGAAAATTAATTGGGACTACCCTTGCCAAATCAAAATTGTTGGATGGTGTGAGGTTATTTGTAAAGCAGTGACCTTGCAAGGTGTGTTTGTGTAGCAGAAAGAAAGCAAGAGAGCATAAAGATACATGACCATCCTAACTTCTTTAATGCTGCAACTGCTCCATCCTCACAGCACAATCAGTTATCTGTGACCAAAATTTACAATAATTAAATAGCCTTGCCTTGCACAAAAAAAGGGGGGGAATCCATCTCCATTAGAAGTGATTCATCTTTGGATTTCCTTTTCCTCCCCATTTTGAGCAAATTTTGCACTCTGCCAACTATGACCATGTAAACCCCTGCCAAAGGATGCTTCCGATCAGTCATTTTCCATTTGCCTTCTGTCCCAACAGCTCTTTCCTGTCTCATTATGGCACTAATTCTGGGTGGATATTAAAACTTGGATAGGAAAACCAAGCAAAAAACATTTCTTCAGCATTTTTTTTTCCAAAATAGAGCAACGAACTCCGCATCCTGCTGTCATTAGAACACTTGGTAGCAGAGTTTTTGAAGCTAGAATGCAAGCCGAACGTCTAGGGAAATGCAGCTGAATATTTTTGTTATTAACAGCGGTAAACAGATCACTCCAGCAGGGTATTCTGTTGCAGAAACACCTCTCTCCAATTGCCCATGTCATTCAAGATATTAAGATTTGCAAAAGGGATGCACAGCGTGTTTTGACTTAAGGTTCACTTCAGACAATGCAGCCTTCATGTGGAAGCCACTGGAAACTGCTTGCATGTCATAATTGCTCCCTGCAGGGAGCTGTAGTTCAGCAGACAGATAGGCCTCCCTCTGGTTTAGCCCTGTGTCTAACAGTCTGTCTGGTTATCACCAGTTTTACTGGCCTTTGTTTTTATTAGCAGCCACATCCAAAGGCCTGTTACAGGTTAATGTTTCCCAACCACTTATTTCCATACCAGGTTAAGAATCAACTGCAATGAAGAGTGCTTGAGGGTGGGAACTGAGGGGCTGAAAGGAAGTGTGCTTCCAGGCCAGTGCTATGGGCTGGGCAACCCAAGATAGCTGAATTGTGTGGGTTATGTGTATATTATTGCTATTTATAACATGCTACCTGGGAGGATAATTCAACTGAAAGCTGGGATATAAATCTTAAATGGAAATTGTCTTCTACTAAGAGAAATGTCTCCCATGCCGTCTGCACAGGGAGCTTTGTTATACTGTCCAACTGTCCCAATTCGGCAGAGACAGTCCCAGTTAATCCTCTGTCATCCCGCTGTTTCAGCTGCTTTTAAAATGTTGCATTTTCTTTCTTCTCCTTCCACTTTCCCCCTTTGTCCCTAGCTTACATCAGTTGCTGTAAACTGCAAAAGAAGTTTGCAGTCAATTCATCAGTGGGGAGAGGAGAGAAGCGGGTGGGATTTTACCATTTCCAGTAGGCTTGGGCAAAGGCAAACTGCTGCAGTCTCTCATGACTTGTGTGTTCTTCCTCCTTAATAACTTTTGCCATCTTGACCACATTCTGTTGTTTCTTGGCCACATGTATCCTGGTTTTCATCTGTGAAATGTTGGAGAATATGCTTTGTGAGGGTACCGGCACCATAATGTGCGCTCTGGAACTGCAGAAGGGTATTCTGTGTAACTCCCTTTTGAACATGAAACAGAGATGGCACATAGGAGTGTTTATAGTTTCCTTTCTATCTTTGATGTTGTGTATCAGAACAAAGGAGTTTTGAGTGAACTGCACTCTTTTAACTTCTGAATTCCACTCTTTCTACAGATTGTCCAGGTGTGTGAAACCAGCGCTCTAAATTAACTTCAGCCTTCATCCTCTGTCACTTGATTAACAGGCTTTCAAGTGCCCATCCGGCTGGGTTAGTGTAAGTATGCCTGAAGTGACTATCTTTTGAAACCTTTACTACATTGCTATTGCAATGTTGTTGTTTTCTGTTCCATTGCCTTGCATTCTTGCTTTAGGGCAGAGCTTTTCAAACTGTGTGTTGTGACAAGTTAGTGTGTTGGCTGTGGCGTGTAGGTGTGGCACACGAACGTAATGGGAGGAGGGGCTGCGTCTCTTGCCACCCTCCCGGGCTAAGGTGGCGGGCCAGGCCTGGTGGAGGGGCTGCTTCTCCCACCGCCACTGTCCTGGGCCGAGGAAGACCCTGGCGAGGGTGGTGGCAGGCCAGGCCCAGGTGGAAGGGCTGCCTCCACTTAATGAATCACTTACTGAATTACTGTGTTGCAAAATGCTGCATGTCTAAAAAGTGTGTCACCAACATGAACAGTTTGGAACACTCTGCTTTAGGGAATTGTAAATTTTGTCAGTATCTGCTTGCTCTGCTTAATGTGAAGGTGACAATTGTATATGCTGCAGCAATAAAACCCACATTTTCTCCTGCCCTGAGTAATTTTTCACAAACAAGTTAGGAGATCATGTTAGGATCATCTAGTTCAGAGATGAACCATTTCCAGGGGCTGGCTTAATCACCTACAGCACTCTAGAGGGCTGTTCTCTCTAGCTATACCCACACTTTCACATTTAAGGAAAACCATATTTAAAAATTCAAATATTCTCCCACTATGGCTAAAGGGCACAACTTTATGATGTCTTTGTGGGGTACTTGTGATGTTTCGGACCTGAGAGAGACCTGTATTTAACATGGAAATAGCCTGGATGGAGGAAATGAGCCAGCATGTCATAATGGTTTGGGTGTTGGGCTAAGACATTGGAAGTGTTGGAATCCCCGCTTGGCCGTAGAAACCCACTGAGTGAACTTGGGCAAATCATACTGTCTCAGCCTCAGAGGAAGGCAAGGGCAACCTCACTCTGAACTTATTCAGCCAAGAAAGCCCTGTGGAGGGTTGCCTTAGGGTCCCCATAAGAAAGAGGCACATAACAACAACTGGATGGTATATGACATTTTTTTCTTGGATTTTTCCTGGATTGGTGGTGGTTAGGGGGCCTACAGCCTTTCTCTAACTTGGTCTAGACTAAGCCTCTGCCCGTCTGTGAAATGGGGTGTGGGCTATGTATTTCTCGATTAAGTGAAGCCTTCTTCCCTAAAATTTACATCCATTGGTTCCAGCTCTGGAGCTAGATATATGTGTGTATGTGTGTATTTGAATCCCTATGGGTATTTGAACAATTGATTTCAACACTTCAACTGTAAGTATGATTAATTCTGGATCCTGACCAGCAGTTGTGACCTGTGCTATATAAAGCACAAACGGAGTTACTGAATCCCAAATCCCTTTCTGTAAAACGTGAAAAGTCAGCCATCTCTTCTGAGCAACGAGTCTCATGTTTGGATCTGGAACATAACATTACATTAGGCACTTGGCATAAGTGAAATCCAAGCCTTTTTAGCTTAGGAGAATCAGCCTTCTGATGCACAAAAGATCTCCTAAGGCAAACATTCTTTTCCACCACACTGGGTACTAGAGGCCTTCGAGCACAATTTTGATTGTCACTCTTCATAAATTTAGCATTAAAATAAAAAAGAGATCAGTCGACATTTCTCTCTCGCTCCTTAACAAATGGTATATTATTGAGATCTCCATGTTTCTTTCATTCTCTTAGAAAACTCCTTGAAACTGATTAAATATTCCTTTTAAAAACTATGTGACTCTGGGTTTTTGAAGCTGTTTTCTGAAGACACGAAAGCTGTCATGTGTCATTTGTTATTAAGCTTAGCTCCAAAAACTTGATTCAGTATGACTCTTAAGATAAGCAAGAGGCAAATGAACTATGACTTTCTGACACCAGCTGTTCCAATAGAGTGAAAAGGCACATAATTCAAATAGCATCTTTTGTTGAATGCAGAATTACCTTTACTGATAGATTTGAGCTTAAGGCAAAAATAATAGTCCATCTTAAAAGTGTGAAATATGCAGCATTCAGTTTAATCTGGAGATCTGGGATATATAGCTTGTTTATAAATGATAGACACTATTGTTGGTTTGCAAACAGGGGTTCTGAGTGGAGATGTTTGAAACCTGTCCTGCTGTTTTCAAATATATTTCTAATTTCTTGGATTACATCTTCCTCGTCATCATCATCGTCATCACCACCACCACCAGCAGCAGTTTATTTATGGCCTGGATTTCCAAGAAAAATCCATGTTCAAAATGACTTACAATAACATGAGAAGAATTTACCTAATTGAATATAATCTTTTAAGATAATCCAATAACAATTGCAAGTCAATAGTTAACAGTCGTGTAGGGATGGCGGGCAGTTTGCCCTGGTTGGCAATGTTTTTGGGACGTGCCTGCCTGTGGCCATGCCCCCGGGCACTCTGGCCACACCTCCGTGCAGAGTGGCTACGCCCCCTCATGCCGTAGCCCCGCCCCCTCCCACCACCCCCACACTCCAAGCCCTGCCACTGATAGTTAAGTAGTTCTGCCAGTACCTTTAATTAAATATTTCTGTCTTGCTTGTGGTCATTGTTCTGTTGTTGTATTTATAAAAATTAACCAGTTTTTTGGGAAAAACAACCTGCTTGATTAGGAGTGCAGTAGATGTTTCTTAACTTTTATGGAATATGGGGTCTTAGCCTTTATGGAATAAAGCAGCAGCAGGTGATATTTTAGGGTGGAGGCTGCATAGCCTGCCCAAGAACATTTTAAGGAGTTGCACATCTTCCCCACCCAGGCTGTTGCCACTACTGAAGTTGCTGATTAAATTAGGCAACAACCCTGGTGCCTATGTGCTGCAGAGGGCTGCCAAAACTTCATACCCTCCAGCTGTTCTGATTTGGCAGTGACAGTCCTTATTAATCTTCTGTTGTCCCACTTTTTCAGCTGCCTCTAAGATGTTCCATTTTCTCTGTCCTCCTTCTCCTTCAGTTTACTTCCGTTGCTGCAAACTGAGTTCAAAATAGAAAGGTAGTTTGCACTAAATTAAGTTGCAGGGTGGGGTGGTTGGGGTGGGGGAGGTAGCAGAATCTTGCCCTTCCCAGAAGGCTCAAGAAAAAGCAAACTACTCTTGCCTCTCCCAGCTTGTTGGTTCTTCCTCACTGATAACTTTGCCCATATTCTGATGTTGCTTGGCCATACATGTCCTGGCTTTCACCTGTGAAATGCTAGAGGGTTTGATATTTTTCACTCCGAGATAACATGCACATTTAATTTAGTGTATGATTGCTGAGAAGTTGGTCCTGCTATGTTCAGTGGGATTTACTCCCAAGGTGGATGCAGAGTAGAATGGAAGGTGAGCCCTGGCACTGCAATGAATGAGAGGGAACGAGGAAGCTAACTAAGTAAATACATTAACTTCCTCCCTCAAGGATCCTTGCAAGTTGCAGCAATAGATCAATTAAGTCTTGGAAATTATAGCAAGCAGCTGCCCTCTTAGCTGAGTTAAGTTTTATGTGCCTAGAAAACTGGAGACTCAAAGCCGGGCCCTGAGATGTGGCAGTTCTACTACCATTTGACAGGAAGTCAACACATCCCTGTTTCTGACATATAGGTCATGCTGCCATATTGATTATTCTGCGCTTCACACAAGTTTCTAAAATTTTTCAGGAGGCTTGTTTACAACAGCTTTGCCAAGACATCCAAAATGGCTCAAGAAATTCTCTTTTTTCCAGATAAATGCTGAAAGGAAGTGTGGTGATGGAAGTCAATAAACAAAACATCCAGGCATAACATTGAAAGCATATAAACTGGGTGTAATCTATGTTCTGAATGACATTCACAGTGTGATGTAATCATTCCGGGCTCACTTGCTTCTATCTGTCGGAAGGGTTAAGTTACAGAACACAATCCAAAATAATCAGAATTTGATTGCTTTCCTCCTCCTCTTCGGGCAGACTGTAAAATTTTGAATGTCAAGAGTTTTGTCTATATTGCTTTTGGATGTTATGTGCTCTGATTTTCTTTAAACTAACAGTTGGGTCAAAATATTTTAATGTATGGCAATTCTATTAAAGAAGAGAATACAGTGTGCAATATTACTGGAACAGAATAAATCTAGATAGTTTTCAGAGTTTCAAGAAGATCTCCTACTGTGTGTATATATCTATATATCTATATATCTATTGATCCAATAGAAGTGATATGTATGCGTGTATATGCCTTCAAGTTGCCTGTCGACTTATGGCACCCCCTCACCATGAATTTCAAAAAGTTTTCTTAGGTAAGGAATACTCAGAGTTGGTTTTGCCAGTTTCTTTGACAGAGGTGATTATTGTTGTTTTTGTGTGCCTTGAAGTTGTTTCTGACTTATGGTGACTGTAAGGCAGCCCTATAATGAGATTTTCTGGGGCTGAGAGTTTGTGATGTGCGGAAGGTCACTCAATGGGTTTCCATGGCTAAGCAGGGAACTGAACTCTGTTCTCCAGGGTCATAGCCCAATCCTGGAACCACTACATCATGCTGACTGTTTGACAGAGGTGATAGCCAGGTATGTAGAAACTAAAATCAACAAGTAAAGTGCAGGACCAGACCCATACTCAAGTTTAAATGATCTTATTATGATTCTAAAGAAGAGGAAGATAAATTCTTAATTATTTGTCCTTGCAGGTCAGGACAAGTAATTATGTAGTTTTACCCCACTGCAGAAAATACCCCCACAGAAATATTAATCTGAAGCATTTTTTCAATATTCAAATATCTTAAAATATAATGAAAGAATTAGTCTGCAGAGAAAAATACATTTTTAAAAGGCAGAAAGCAGTTTTTCTGTGCAGAAAACATTGCTTTCTGTGTAGGGAAACCATTTTCTGTGCATAATACTTCTTCCACGACACTTTAGGACCTTTGAATACCAAAAGGAAATCATGCAAAGTTTTCAACTGGTCTGTTATTCTTCCCAAGGGGCTTTCTCAGCTATCCCTGTTTTTCAGTCAAGGAAATGTAAGCTTAGGGTGCTAACTGCATATAGTAGAGAAGCACAGAATTCTTGTACCCCCAGAGATAAATTAGTCATAAGGATACAATTTTGTGTTTAAACTTGCAGAGTTGCTACAATCCCATCTAGTGCAGTTCTTGGTCCTTTCCTTTACCTACTAATACACACTGTCTATCTGTGGTTCATCTCAGCTGTGCTGCAGTGGAGTCCAGCAAGAATTAAAGGCAATAAAGAATCTACATGGCAACAAATAGTTTGCTTAAGGATAAAGATTTCTTTTTCTCTTGACACCACTGGTCTTCCTATGATATACCTGCAACCAGCAGTTTGGTTCAGAAGTGGTGGGTACAGGATCTGAGATGACCTCTCCTGGTTTAGTTTTGAACGCTTTGCTTTTGGGAAATGAAATCCCTTCTACGCAAAGTAATGTCTCAATTTCCAGGCAGGCTTAATCATATAGTATGCAACCACACAGTCCCATGGATGTCATGTTCTCATTGTGTGTGCAGGCATTCTTTGTTGAGTAATAAAGGGAAATAGAACAGTACCGCTGTTTTGTTTTGTTTTACAAATATAATTTAGCTGAGTTCATCATTATATGCAAATAGGATTAGGAAAGGCCAGAAGTGGTTCAGTTTTGCTCATCTGAGAAGAAAGCCTCTTTCTATGTGAAGCCAAAATATTTTAATCTCCTTTGAATTCCTTTATTCTCTGCATCTGTCTGAAGACACATTTTGAAGATTTCTTTGTGGAAACTACGTTTCTCAACTCCCCTGCCCCTGGTGTACTCCACAGGGTCAAACAAGTGCGATTTTATTCAGGCTAGATAACATCTGAGATTCATCACATATTTGCAGGCTGGAGGAAGCCATGACAGAAAGCCTAATGAGTCCTGACTGTTAGTCAGCCAGAGAATCCCCTTACAGACAGTGCGTGTGTTGAAAATTAAAACAAAGCAAAAATCCCTTTGTATGCTCTTGTTTTTCAAGCTGGTCTGTTTTACAGTAAGTGAAAAGGAGGCTCGTTCTAGCTGGTGAGCAGGGTTTGATCCGTATGGCTTATGGCAAAGATGCTGTTTGCCTCTTCTTTCCATCCTAAGCAGTGAGGCTCTGAATGCTTAGGAATACTAAGGAGTGGGATTGGGGACCTTATAAAAGAATTTCCGTTTAGATATAGGCCATTCTGCACTAGCTTGTTATAGTGCTATCTTCCACTTTCAACATCCCATGGACCTGGAGTTTGCAATTTAGGGAGGGGCCTTTGAGGCGCCTCCCTAAACAGCAAACCCCAGGATTCCGTAGGATCTTGAAAGTGGAATAATAGCACTATAATAGGCTAGTGCGGAATGGCCAAAGTGTGGGGAACGTAGATTACAGGACTTTTCTCTCTCTTTGTCATATTACAAGGATCCAGAGTTGTCCTGTGAAGCTGAAGTGTGAGGGTTTCAGGACACATCAAAAGAAATACTTAATTAAATTATGGAATTTACTACCACAAGAAATATTGACGATTACCAGCTTAGATGGCTTTAAAAGGAGATCTAGGCAAATTCATTGAGGAAGTGGCTTTCAAGAGCCACAAGTAATAATAGCTATATATAACCTGCAGTATGAAAGGCATTATACAGCCCAGTATCAACTTCTGGAGAGAATGAGTGGAAGAGAGCTATTAAGCTCATATCCTGTTGTTGGATTCCCTGTTGAGACATCTGGTCAACCATAGTGTGAACAGAATCTGAACAACGTAGACCTGAATCAGAAAGGCTCTTCTGGTGTTCTTATTTTTACACCAAGTCTGAATAATCAAGAGCTTCTGTTGCTAGACAATTGCAGGGATGAGTGTTGCATATTGTCTTAAGCATAGACCATTTTGAATAGGGCTGCCCTGCTACCTATATCACTGGATTTAACCTGGTTTCTAGGCATGCTACCTGCTGCCCATTTGGAACATCATTTGGCCCAGATTCTAAGCTTCTGTTTGTTTGTTTTTAAAAGATAGCCAAGATTCTATATCAGAGGCTATGATGATAGGCCTGTGTCACTGACACCATACACAACTATGCTAGTGAATTGTGATGATGAGCAGTGGGGCACCATGCAAGATGTCCTGTTCCCCAACAGGGGATCACATTGCACAACGGGACATGTTGTGTGTCAGAACACATTGTACATTGGGATATGTTTTGTATTGAGACCCTTGCGCAGTGGGACACATTGTGCATCGGGACATATTGTGCAATGGGAATGTTGCACAACAGGACATGTTGAGCATTGCCACCCATTGTGCATTAGGACCATTTTGCAACAACCACATCAATGGCTCTGCCTGTACAACGGTCCCAATGGCATAGCTACATCTCTGCTTCCCCGTGAATACAAAAAGTGTTCAATGGTGCAATTCAGCTTTACGTAATCGTAAGCTGGTTTCCAACGATTAACTTCCATATAAGATGCCAGCCTAAGTTTTTTGCTTTTTAGGATGAGAGTTAAGAGATGGAATTCCTCTGCGCAATTGTTTTCCAAGAAACCAGCCCACAGCTTCCTGCTTTCAGTGTGTTTAACGAATGAGTGAAGTCTCGCACCTATGTCTAACATGTGCCAAACATGACAGCCTCTTTCAATTCCAATTTCTAATTCCCCAAGTCAGTGTTACAATTCTGCAGAAAGGCTAGCTTTTGGAGGGAAAGTCTAGCTGAAGTTTGTTTTGCAGAGCTCCTTGCAAAGACTGCACAGAAAGCAATCTCATACATCTCTTTGTGAAGCAAAAGAGGCGTATACGTGCAGTATGCCCACATAGTAAGCATAGAAGGATTGCTTCTGTTTACTGATGCAAAAGATGCAAATAACCCGTCAGTGCTTCTCCTTTTAAAAAGTCCATGCCACAAAGCAGCAGTAATTTATACAATATGCACATAACCCCCCCACCTGTTTTGCAAATGTGTATGAGGTATTTGGATTTGTGCAAAAATTCTTGCTTTCTCACCTGAGGGTGAGACTTTTCATTCTTGACTGAGGATGAAATAAGGAAGGATCTACACATTTATCATGATGTTAATCCTTTATCAGCACTAAGCAAAATTTGTGCTATTGGCTTTTCACAGCTAATAATTAGAATTTGAGGAGTGATGATTACCCAATCCAACTGAATGATGAGAGAATGCAAACAGGCAACATGAAATTCTTCTCCATGAAGCTGCATACTGGGTGCTCTAGAACTTGCTTCCTCACGATGTGGTGTTGGCCACACCCAAATTAGACTACTTTTAATGGGGATTATATAAATGGGTGAAGGAGAACTCTAATCCAGATGGATGTACATCCATCATACCTCTGTGAATACCAGTTACTGGGAAAGAACAGCTGGGAATGGTCTGTCACTGTTATGGCTTGATTTTAGTCTTCCTAGAGACAACTGGTTACACAGTGTGGAAGACAGAATGCTGGACTAGATAGAACTTGGATCCAGCAGAGCTCTTCTTAGATGTCAGGGAGGTCTACCCTAGCATTTCTTTCAATGTGTTGGTTTTATATGAGTGCATTTCTTTAAAATAGAGAAACATTCACCTTACATCCTCCGCTCGCTCAAATTGCAGTCCAAAATAGTGCAGTTGAGAAACAATTTTACCACCTAATTTGTTCTTTGTGTGATCTAGGCCTTGGTTTCCTAATGAAACCATATGTTCAGCCCATATGCTGAGTTTCCCTTGCTATAAATGAATTATGGAAAGCTTGGTGCTGTGGTCTGCTATAGTCTTGAAGTTATTTGATTTCTTTAAAGCTGCTTTTAAAACTGAACAAATGCCAGGGCCAAACACTCCTTGTCCAACGTGGGAAGTTACTTTTGCACCATTATAATCGTTCAAGCCATAGAAATAAATTCCATGACCCTTGCGGTAGGGAGACCTACCATGAGGAAAAAGACACAGAATGCCAGGAGCGTTTTTCTTTTATCCTCTTTCCCTCTCCCTCTTCTATGAGACCAGGAACCAATACATCTGGCTATAGAGAAAGGAAAGAGGAAATTTCTGTTCAGTAGGATACTATTTTAATAGATTTATCTAATCTGCCAGCTGGCTCAACATTGGCTTCTCTCTTTCTCCCTCCCTCCCTCCCTCCCTTCATATACAACCTTGGAACCAATGTGGATACTAAACTGTAGAAACTTTAAATATTAATACATTGGCAGGGCTGCATGTGCTCTTAATAGTGACCTTCAGAGTGCTTAGTCATCTCTGCATTCATTTCTGTCTGCTATTACATTTTGTAAAGTATGAAGTAGGAACCATATGTTCTCTGAGCAGTAGGATGGTTGGCGACCATTCAGTAAGATAGGCAGTGTCCGTTTTGATAAATGGATGCATCTGCATTGATTAGCAGCACCTATTTCAGATTGTTTTCTAAGCTGGTGCTCCCTCATAAAATAATTTGCTTTTGGAATAAGTCTCTCCAGTTTTGAAAAGGATTCTATAAGAAACAAATTGTTTTTATGAAGCTCCAGAGAGCTATTTCATTTAACGTAGATAAGAGCCCAAACAATTGAGAAGATGTCTGTCCTTCCTTCCTTCCTTCCTTCCTGATTTATTTTTTTTTAAATGGGGCTGTCTTGCATAGGAGAATATAATTTTTCCCCATTGCACATACTTCTGTAGCCATGGCAGGAGTAGCCTTTCAGTACAAATTCTCAAGGGGATTTCCTTAACATTAGTATAGCACTGTAACGTAGAAAATTTATTAACACAATGCATGATGATGGCACCAACTTAAATTTAAGAGGATTCTTCCTACTCTTGTTGGCTCACTTAAATAGCTGTCCAATCCTTGGGATTATAAGGCATCTCTGATCGCTGGAGGAAAACATGGCTCTTACCCAGGACTTGCAGAGCTTTGAGCATCTATACCCCTACCCTGCCTGGTTACTGGCTTGCCCACATAGTCCTCTAAGCTATGGGGTTACACGGAGGCCATGGCCGAATGTGAGAAGCTGCCCATTGTTTTAATATCTCAAAAGGTGATGCTATATCAGGTGCTTGGAGAAGTTAGACGATGAAAACATCCAAATGGCAGTTAATTTCCCTGCCACAACCCTACCAAATGACAAACTCCTGGATTCTACAGAGTGGAGCCATCATGACATATAAAGTGGTATCAAATTGTTATAATAGTGCAGCGCAGATACAGTATTGCTCTCCAGCCGCTGTCCAACTCTGCCAAGTGCTGCTGCAGGTCCTGGAAGTAGTTATAATCTTTATACCCCACCTTTTTCCCCAGGTTGAGATTCAAAGTGGCTTGCAACAATTAAAAAGGCATAGTTTAAAAATGACCGAATGCAAAAGTTAAAACAGAATTAAACAATCAAAAAGAATTAAAAACAAATAGAATATAATTATCAGTTATTGTGATATTGTGATGTGAATGCAAGCTTCCTCCTCTGCAGTTTGAGCAAGTTGCTTTTTTTTTGGCCTCTAGTTCCCAGAATCCCTCAGCAGGAGCAGTCATTGTGGGAAGAGTGAACTGTTCAAGTATTCACTGCCTCAGGAAGCAATGAATATGGTACTACAGGCTTGCTGTTTTGTGGCATTTCCTATCTGATTGTTAACTTTCCCAGTTCTGTCCCCAACATTCCTCACCTTACCCTAAATGGTTGAAGCTGCAGTGCAATTTCCTTTCTTGGTCTGAGGCATCCATGGGGTGCACTACTGTTATCAAAAAGCATCCTATTTTTTCTTCTTCTTCAGCTCTACTGAGACACTTTGGGTCCTTGTTCTTTTACTTTTCATTTCATTTTTCTGTCTTTCTCATCTTTTTTCCTCTTCCACATTTCCTCACTCACAACTCTTAGTTAAAGTCTTCTCCTTCCCACCTGTGTTTCTCTTTGTCCTTCTCTCACTTTCCTTACAATTTCTCATTTCACTCAACTTCTCCTTCCTCTCTTAGTCCCTTCTTCTATCACTTTCTTTCTCCCTCTCCCCATCCTCAGTACAATCGGCCCTCCACTTTCATGAGTTCAGCATTTGCAGATTTGATTATTTGCAGATTATTTAATTTATTTAATTTATTTAAATTTATTTAATGTATTTATTTTTAAAATTCTTACTGTATTTGCCTTTGCCACAGGAAAAAAAATTCTCTCTGGGAATATCTAGGTCCTCCAGTGCAATTCTGTGGTCTACTTCTGCCGGGAAAAACACAAATAAAAATAAAAATTGCAAACACTTTTTTTTCTAACCTGAGAACACTTCTCTAGGCATTACTGTGTTCTCCAACTTGACTCTATGGCCTGCTTCCACAAGAAATGTAACTTGGTAAATGTAAAAGAATGAGACTCATTTCGGAGTCAGACATGGCGATAAAAACAATGGGACTCAGTTTGGAAAAGGCTACTGTATTAAGTCAATATCCAGTCAGATCAGAGGCAATGCATTAAAAATTATTCATAGAAAGTATTACTATCCATTTAAACTCCATCAGATTAATAAGTGTCAAAGTTATGTTAAAGATGTTGTGGCAGAATAGGTGATTGGAATCATATATGGCTAACTTGTCCAAAAATATGTAGATTTGGGGAAGATGTATTAGAATGGATAAGTCAAATGTTGGGCCAAAACTAACTAGAAGAAAGCTTTCGGAGTCTCTTTCTCTGGACATCTTCATAACATGGATTGGCTGGGGATGCTTTAGGAGTTGGACTCAGTGGCCCATAGGGCCTCTTCCAACTGTATGATTTTATGATTCTATGAACTCTGAATTGTTTACTTGAGGGTGTTGACATCCATCAGCTCTCCAGGTAAAAAATGCAAAGGACTATACATTGCAGACTGGTTGCTTAGCACATATTTTCCTCTTTAAGGGCGAATGGGTAGCTGAAAAGATCACTGTTTGTCTTGTAAAATATACTCCAGAAGGCATGCAGGGTTTTGGGTTCAGCTGAATTAATTAATGTTCCTGTTGGAATTTTACCTTTTGCATTTCCTGGCTTCTTGTTAGTTTTCTGGTGCATGACCTTAATGTTTTGTTTAGCCTACGGTACTGCAAGATGTGAATTAAAGGGGGGAGGGGAGGGAGGGTGTGAGCTGAGTGATAAAAGCATTCATAAAACCAACCCATTCACAGGTGATTAAAGCTTTTATGTAGCATTTTAATTAAAAACCCAAGAGCAAGTTTAGCACTGCATTGGGAGAGGGCTGTTAAAGCGGAACAGCAAATGCATTTTGCAGTATACACAAGGTCTGCTCAGACACAATGACAGAATTCTGGGTTAGTACAAGATGAAAGTTCCCCAAAAGGCCATTGGCTTGTGCATTCCCTTGCACCACCATCCTTCATTCCTTCTGATTCTTGCTTGTTTGAAGGCTTGTCTTGGTCTCTCAAGACATGAGATGGTTTCTCTCTGCTTTCAGAAGAAAGCTTTGAGCTGTCTGGTCTAATTGCCTGTAGCTTTTCCAGTCCAGTTTCTCCTGGTCTACCAGAAGCATGAAGAGTTAAATCAGCAGTGAGCAAAACTCTCCATATATTTGAGATTTCTCAGGTTTCATGCTTTCTTCCCTTTGTGGTAGAGAAAAAATGCAGCAGAAGGATGTCTGTGCTTAGGGTGTAAGCTAAAGCCTCCTATACGTTGTCATGCATCTGGATTGTCCTAGCCTACTTTGTTTATTCTCAATGTTCCACACCATAGATACACTTTTGTTGGAGTGCTTAATGTCCCTTCTGTGACATCTGAATATAGCATTTCTGCATTAATGCTGTCAGATTCCTGAGGATTTTCTTCCATTTCATATTAGCTTCTAAATATCATGGGTTGTGACTTTAAGCAGCAAAAGGACATGCACACAGATAATCCACAGGTATGTTGTTGGAGTATTTTAGAACATTCCTTTAAAAAGTCCTGGCATGGAGAATCTTTTAACCAGTTTGAACTATCTACTTACTTACAGACTCTCTTCAGAGATATGCCTTCCTAGAGCTATATGGAACTGATGGTGTGTGGCTTTGCTTCCATGCTTTGAAAGTCTTTAGGCACACAGTTAGAATAAAAGAATGTGGCTGTATTAAAACAAAACTATATGTTCACATGACTTAATATGTTTATTCTGCCTGGGGTCCCAAATGAGCTGTTCCGTTTGGGAAGAAGCTAGCTGCTTGATACACATCCTATTAAAAATGTGGTGCATGAGTTCTGTATCTGCAAGGAATACAAAAACATAGCCAAGTTTACACTAAGGACTGCAGATGTGCTAACATGAAAGGAACACCGAGGGAGAAATTGCAAAGTGAAGAGGGCAGCCTTAAATGGAGGTTTTGTGGGATAGATAGGATGATGAATGCCACTGCTTTTCTTGACATCAGTTCTTCAGATATGTTGGACTACAGTCTCACTCATGCCCACTCAGAATTTTTATAACATCTGGAAGGCACTAGATTGTGGAGGACGATTGTAATAAATGGGATGGGCTGATTAAAGAAATAAAAAGGGAAATTCACATGAAAGCTAGAAGTTCAAGACCCTTCTTCTTGGTGGACTTCTATGAACCATCTCATTCAGTGTGCCTTTGTTTGCATGCTTGCAAACTAGCACTTCCTGGATGTGTTATATTATAGCAGCTATTATCCTCAGCCAGCAGGGCCATTAACCGTGCTGACTTGGGGCAAATGGAGTCTGGAAGGATGCACTTCTTAGGGGTCACTCTTGTGTTCCAATCACAGATTCCATCATTCTCAGCCAGTATGGGCAATGGTTACTTCTGTAGCCTTGGTTCTCATAGAATCATAGAGTTGGAAGAGACCACAAGGGCTATTGAGTCCAACCCCCTGCCATGCAGGAATCAAAGCATTCCCAACAGATGGCCATCCAGCTTCAGTTTAAAAACCTCCAAAGAAGGAGACTCCACCACACTCTGAGGCAGCACATTCCGTTGTTGAGCTGTTCTTCTTAATGTTTAGATGGAATCTCTTTTTCAAATTTGAAGCCATTGCTCCATGTCTTAGTCACTGGAGTAGCAGAAAACAAGCTTGCTCCATCCTCCATATGATATCCTTTCAAATATTTAAATAAGGCTATCATGTCACCTCTTAACCTTCTCTTCTCCAGGCTAAACATACACAGCTCCCTAAGCCTCTTCTTTTAGGGCATGGTTTCCAGGTCTTCTACCATTTTGGTCACCCTCCTCCAGACATGCTCCAGCTTGTCAATATCCTTCCTGAACTGTGGTGCCCAGAACTGCACAGAGTATTCTAGGCAGGGTCTGACCAAAGCAGAATAGTGTGATGCTATCACTTTTCTTGACCTGGACTCTATATGCAACTCTAGAATCGCATTGGCTTTCTTAACTACCACATTGCACATCTAAACACATTTAGTTGGGCATAAGCACTATTCTAGTACAGAAAATAATAATTTGTACTTGAAAGGCAGAAATAACAGAATTGACATCTCTAACCATATACATACTTGGTCAGCAGCTTCTTGACTATAAAATATCATGTTAAAAAAAAGAGAAGAAAAAAGAACACCATAAAAGGCAATGCCAGCTCTGATGAGTCAGTTGCTGCTGCCAGGATTGTTTGCCACTGTCCCATCTCTGGGTACTTGTTTGGAAGCCTCCTGGGCAATAGGTCCTAGAGTTCTGCCCCATGGTCCAGCCCCAATGATACCTGTAGAAGAAGCTCTTAGAAGTTACATTTGAATTAAATGTGGCTGACGAGTCTGAAATGACTGAATGCTATGGTTAGGGACAGAACCTTTCTTCATAGTTAGTCACTTTCATCTCAACCATAGTCCTGTCCAAATTGTGCAAAAAAGTGAGCTTTCTTACAACAGAGAGAATGCTTCATTTCCCACCCATTGGGACTTCCTGAAAAAACATTTTCAATCCATAGGGACTTTTCCAGCCAGCAGGGAAGGGAGGAGGATGAAGGAAGCTGGATAGGTGATTTGGCCAATAGACATTCAAATTACACAATACCATAGTCATTTGGCCAGTCATAGATCTCTTCTATGTCTTTTCTCACTATGGACTAGAGACCTGGATGGGCATGCCTTCTTTTTTAGAGGTACAGTGTTCCAAAAAACCTTACTATTTTAGTGTAAAGGCCCTGTGCTCCCCCTCCCATCAAGAGGTGTGCCCTTTCATTGAAATTACTGAACCATACATCCAAAAACCAAACCAAACCAAACCAAAAAACAAAAACAAAACAGGAGTGTGTGGTTCCTATGATGTATCCTGGATTTTTTTTTAAGACCAGGCTCTAGATAGGAATGAAATGTTTTTATTTGCACTAGGAATTGCCTTAAAAAGAGCAATGTCATGTGGATGTTTACCTTCCCCCCCCCACAAGAACCTTAGCAACAGATACAGCAACCAACAGGAACATTTCCTCCATTTCCCCCCAGTACGAACTTTTATAGTCCAGAGGACTGTTTGCTATCATTGAAAATCACAAATGTTTCTGTAGTTGAAAACTATGAACTTCTGTCTCATATGCTATGTGCAAATCAACCATTACTGCTGGAGTTGACAGTTTCTGGGGGTGGATGGGTGCTTTGAGCCTACGGAAAGCTGCAAGCACTGCTACTACCATGCCATCAAACTTTGGTAACACAATAGCAGCGTTTTGCTTTCAAATGAAGATGCACTAGAATTTTTTTTCTAAGAGAGTTTTGGGAGTGATATTCTGCTCCAAAATAAAGTGTGCACTCCATCTGTTCCTAGTATTTAGAAAGGAAACACAGCTGATTTTTTTCCCCCTCTGCAGTGGTATACTACTAAAATTCAGCATCTTATCAGTAGATCTGGTAGTGGCATGGGCTGCAAAGACAGGTACGGTGAATGCAGCCTACGAGCTGTGTGTTGCTCTTTCCCTCAATAGCACAAACCATTAATTTCCACTTACTAGAGATTCCTCTTTGTGCCCTGCAGGTATGAACCTGTGGGGGTGAGAAGCACTGCTGTGCCACTGCCAGTAACATCTTCTACTTCTGAGTGACTTCACAGCTTCATATTTTACCAGTATCTTCTTCCTGAGCCAGCCAGTCACGTGCTTGACCAGCTCTGGGGCATGGTCCTCAGTTGGTGGATGCTAGAAGCTGAAGGCTTCACTCTAATCTGCTACCTGAGTACAAAGAACCCTCTGGCTTTGGCTCAGTCCATTCCCAGTCCCATGTTCCTTTTGTTAAATGGGCTTGACATGACCTGCTTTCTTAGGCATTTCCATGGCTGTATGGAAGTTACTTCTTTGTAAATAGACATATGTGTGTAGGAATTAGAATTGGGCAGCTTCATAACATCTGCATCCAGTGAAGGAGTTCTATTATTAAGTAGCAGAGCTGGGAAAGTTGCCATTGTGCAATGGGATCAATGCGCAATGGGTACCAATGCATTTCAGTCCTATTGTGCATTAGTCTTTTGGTGCATCAGGCACTCTTGTCTTTGTCCTAATATGCATCTTTACAATTCGCTAACCATTTCTTAGCAACTCTGCTACTTAGCTAAGTATATGTAGGGTTAGGTTAAGTAGAAGGTGATATAGGAGGTGACATTGTTTTCTGTTGATGCAGCTGAGGAGGAATTTTGTCCATGGGACAACGGGCTTCAATACCCAGGGATGGTTGGATGAGTAGGTTGGTTTCTCTCTCTCTCTCTCTCTTTCTTAGTCTTTTGAAGCCAATAGTTAGCCTGTCTTAATCTACATTGTGAGTGCATTCCTTTGTTGGATACTCTGTTAGATATCAGGCTAGATTCTTGGTTATAGTGCAGGTAGGTCCACCTACTCCAAATGAGGTTCTCTCAAGGGGCCTTGGAGGTGAACCCCAGAAGCAACCCAGTTCAGGAGCCTCGTGGCAGGCATGACTCCTAGGTGCAGTTCACACTGTTGTGGGACCCAGTATCTCTGTGGGTTTCCCATCAGGCAGACTAGGTTGGGCAACAATGAGTAAGCAAGTCAACCGGCATCACAGATGCAATGCCAAAATTGCACTGGAGCTGTAACCAATAATGTTGTACCTTTGTCCCAACAGGATGTGTGTTCTTCCTTCAAACTCTGCTGAACTTTTGGCTCTGCTGCTAGGTCACAGTGGGAATTTGCATGGTGTGGTGGAATAAATGGGCACTATAAATTGCCCCAGTTCTTCCTCAATTGCTGCAAAACTTGGCCCTGCTTACACTGGGGCCAATGACTCTCCCATTGTTGGATAAAGTTTCATTTCCAAATATTTCTGTACATTTTTTGATAGAAAACAGAGTTATTTGTTTTCATTTCAGGCAGAGTAAGACTCTCTAATTCTTCTAGATATTGCAGAGGAATGCTTGACATGCCGTCCGTGCAGGGTGCCAGTTTAAACAACTGATGCTCAAGTAAGGATTGCCGCTAGTTTGGTTCACTTTGCAAATGCAGTCGAAGAGTGGCGCTGGGGAGAATGAGAGCAACTCAAAACATCTTTTGTTCTTCTTCCCTGTGGTTGCTCGCTTCTAAGCATACATGCAATTTCAGCAATATGTTTATACCCACTTAGGGCCCAGTGTGCATTGCACCACTTTGAGGGATTGGCTGCACTCCCTTAACGAGACTTTATGAATAGGAATAAAGCCCTGGATCCATCTGCTCCAGTTTTATGCCTCTAATATGGAGGACTGGACATATCAACAAATAGTTATATACAAATCAAACATTATCTATTCTATATGTATTTCAGCAGGTCAGGTGCTCTTATCTGCTCCATTGCCTGCACAGTGCTTTTTGCAGTTTTTTCCCCCATGCTATTAGATTTGAGGTGGAAGATAATATCTAAAACCATATACCTTTATCTCCACGGCACATTAATACGAAGCCACGTATTTGCATTTGAATACATTGAAATGTGCTTCTTCTCTCTTTTCTTTGTCACATGTCTTTTGGTCTCCTCCTCTTCACCCATCACTTTCAAGAGTAATACAAGATTTTTCACAAGCATATACATAAATAGCTTTATTCTGTTTTGATGCTGGTGGGTCCTTCCTGCACAGCCACTGATTCCACTGGAACAAGGTAGTCCAACACTGCAATGATGCCCTGGGAACAGGGAAGATCCAGTACCAACAGATTACTTGGCAGATTTTGTTACCCATAGGCAACTTCAGATTGGCCGTTTCCGCACTAGACTGTTCTAGTGCTATTATTCCACTTTCAACGTCCTAAGGAATCCTGGGGTTCACAGGAAACCTCAGGATTCCATAGGATGTTGAAAGTGGAATAGTAGCACTAGAACAGTCTAGTACAGAAATGGCCTGTGTTTGTAGCACTCTTCAGTGTAATACTTCATCTTTTCTGTGCCCTGTTCATTGTTTCTGTGTCTGACTCCCACATTGTAGCAGTGGGTTTCCATGGCTGAACAGGGAATAGAATCCTGGTCTCCAAGATAGCAGTCCAATCTTCAAACCACTATACCACACTGGCTATCTAAAAGCATAATAAAGTGGCCCCTCCACTTTCGTGAGTGTTCGGGACACAGAACCCTTGCAAAAGTGAAAAAATTATAAATAACCCCCCCTGTTCTTTCTCCCATTCCCTTCTGGGGCTCCCCCCCATTCCCTTGCCTTTTGCCTCAGCACACAACCTCAGTGCTGGGCAAAAGGCAAGGAAATGGGGGGTTATAGCACTGGAGGATAGAAGGAAGGTGCGCATGTGCCTTCCCCCCCATTCTCTTTCCTTTTGCCTTGGCACATGTTCTTAGCACCAGACAAAATGCAAGGGAATGGGAGGGGGAGCATTGGAGGGCAGAAGGAAAGCACATGTGTACCTTTCCCCCATTCTCTTGCCTTTTGCTTTCGTGCGCAATCTCAATGCTGGGCAAAACGCAAGGGAATGGGAGGAGGAGCACTGGTGGGTAGAAGGAAGGCATGCATGTTGCCTTCACCCCCCCCCCATTCCCTTGCCTTTTGCTTTGGCATGCATTCTCAGGTCTGCAGGAGAAGCCTTTTTCTCAGTCCCATCACCATCCCAGGCATGTCTGGCGGCTTCTTCTATGTTATGAAATTCTCTTCCCCAGGAGGTCCAGTTGGCCCCCTCTCTGTTGTCTTTCTGCAGGTAAAACCTTTTTATTTAAGGAGGCGTTCAGTTTCATTTATTTCATTTATTTAAGGAGGCATTCATGTTGCAGCAGGTAGAACTTTTAGGGGATAATGTAGTGTTTCTTTCATTCTGTTTTAAAGCTGCTTTAATGTTTTTAATACTGTTTTGAACTAGTGTTTTAACTTTAATTGTGTTTTAACCTTGGTATTGAACTTTTAACATTGCACTACCTTTTTTTTAGATGCTGTACACCACTTTGAATCCCAAGATGGGAGAAGAGTGGGGTACAAACTAAATTAACAAATAACATAATAAATAAAAAGCAGCTGAAAAAGTGGGGTCACAGAGAATTAATCAGGATTTTGAAGGGTATGCTGCTGTTGTTGTCTGCTTAATATCCCCCCTCCCCATAATTTTTGAACCTTTTCAAACTTTGTGGTTCTCTGGTGATACCTTCTGTGTGTGTGTATGTGTGTGTGTGTGTGTGCGTGCCATTTTTGGGGCTACCTTTTAGGTTCCATGCTTGGAAAATGGGTTCAGTATTAGTATACGGCAGTGTTGTTTTTGTTGTTATCTTTATTTACACCTTTGTCATTCCTCCAAAACTGAGGTCAAGAAAGTTCCACATTAATAGAGATATGACGTATTTAAAAACATCCCCCCCCAACCTGGTGCTCTCTTATTGTTTTGGACTATAGACTCCAGCATTCTTGACCATTGGGTGTTGTGGCTAGGGTTGATATCCAAAATATTTGGAAAGCAACAGGTTATGAATCAAAGCCTGTTGGCCATCCTTGGGCAGGGTGGACAATAGTGATGGATGCTGGGAACTGTAGTCCAAAAAGCAATTGGATTTCTGCACATTGCTAATGGCCACATAGAATAATAGAAGAGGGGAAAGATAAAATATGATAAAATAGTTGATAAATCATCACAGTGTTGCTACCCTTGCATCTTCAGTCGAGAGTAAGATTGCCCCTGAGTCCTTACCCTGTCTCAGTCTCCCTCAGCTGTAGTAACAGTGTGTGTATGTGTGTGTGTGTGTTTAAAATGAAGGCCAGTAGGATATAGTAACCTCATGTTCATTAAAATCTGTAGCCAGGTTTTGTTGAGCAGGGCCAGCTCTCCACAGCTATACATGAATTATTTTCAGGCATTCATTAATCTTGAGTGAAAACACTATGGGCCTTTCCGCACTACATTGTTATAGTGTTATTATTCCACTTTCAACATCTTCTGGAATCTTTGGGTTTGTAGTTTAGGGAGGAGCATTGAATTCTCAGTCAGAGAGCTCTTTGGCCTCAATAAACTACAAACCTCAGAATTCCACAAGATGTTGAAAGTGGAATAATAGCACCATAACAGTGTAGGGCAGAAAGGCCGTATGGTTTTAGGGGCAGGTGTGTGTAAGGATGCATTGTGGCAGTAGGCTCCCCACTTCCCCCCTCCAATCTATACATGTTAAGCAAAAGGTCTACAGGGAGCTTATGTGTATACATTTGTTCTGCCCTGTCACATACTCTCCAACTCATTTGGCAGGGACCTTTCTGATTAATCCTGTCATCCCATTTTTTTCTGATACAGTTCTTCCTCAACCTTTGGAGGTTTAACCTTCACAAATTTGATTATTCACGAAGCACATATGTGCCTCCCCACATTCCCCTCTTCCCATTCTCTTCCCTTTTGCCTGGGCACTTCCTGGGGCAAAAGGTAAGGGAATAGGAGTGGGGAGCACTGTGCGTGGAGAAGGAAGGCGCATGTCTGCCTTTCCCCCCATTCCCTTGCCTTTTGCCCAGGTATGCATTCTCTGTGCCTGGGAATGGAGAAGAAAAGCACATGCTACAAGGCAAAAGGCAAGGGAATGGGGGGAGGCAAACATATCTCTCCCTATTCCCTTGTCTTTTGCCCAGGCATGTGTGCCTTCTTTCTCCATGCCTGGGCAAAAAGCAAGGGAATGAGAGCACTGCACACAGAAATGGAAGACATGCATGCCTCCCCCGCATTCCCTTGCCTTTTCCCCAGATGCAGAGAATGCATGCTGAGGCAAAAGGCAAGGGAATGGAATGGAATGGGAGAGGAAATATGTGCACTTCCCTCCCTCCCATTCCATTTCCTTTTGCCTGAACACAGAGAAGGAAGGCACATGTGCTAGGGCAAAAGGCAAGGCAATAGGAAGGGAAGTATGGGGGGAATTATTCATGTGTTTTCCACTTTTGTGAGGGTTCTGCACCCTGATCCCTCACGAAAGTGGAAGGGGCACTACTTTTATAACATCCCAGTTTCTCTCTCCTACTCCCACTTTCCTCTGTTGTCCTTGGTTTCCTTCCGTTGCTGAAATGGGGAGGGGAGGAGGGGACAGAATCTTGCTTATCCCTGTAGGCTCAGGGAAAAGTAATCTGCTGCAGCCTCTCCTAACTTCCTCACTGATAACTTTTGCCATCTTGACCACACTCTGATGCTGCTTGGCTACACACATCCCAGTGTTCATCTCTGAGTTGTTGGAGGGTGTGCCTTTTCCCACGGATCAGTTTAATATTGTTGGGAGCCACAAGCCAGGTCAATCTTTTAATAACTGAAATGCAAAATAGCATCAAGCCAGTCCTTAATCCTCTCCTCCCCCATGTATGGACCGCTGTTATTTCTCTATAATGGAGGTTATTTCCCTGTGTTTTCCTCTGTACACGAGAATGTGCTTTTCAATATTCGTCCCGGACCTTCTTTCACTGCTGCGCTCCACTGTTAAGGAATGCTACTGGATGTATGTCCCTCCTCCTCCATCCCACTGAGGGATAATCCTCAGCAAATAAACCACACACACACACACACACACACACACTCAACAGATAAGAGTGAACTGATTCTCCCTTGTCTTCTCTCTTTAAAACTGCAGTGTGCCTCAGTCTAGATATATCATTTTTTAAACCTTTTTCTTTGCTGTGAATGCCTAAACTTGGACTAAAGGACTGGAAATTTTGTAAGGAGGGGGAAGAACTGGGGGAGGGGGGAAGCACCCTGAGTGCAGAGTCTAGGCTAGAATTCCAGAGGAAGTTGAGGGCCTCCAGCCTTGCACAGGAAGCAATCTTGGAGCAGACCTTAAATGCCAGATTCCAGGCAGAGTTTAACTAACCACTGACAGCTCTGTAAACAAAGCCGGGACAAAAAGAGAACAGCTTTCCCTTTTCTGGTAGTCATTTAAAGTCTGAGGGCCTGCAGGAGAATTCTCCTATATTTGTCTCGATAGGATATAAACCAAAGGCTGAGAGAGCTTTGCATATGAAGGCGCTATAAGGGGAGGAAATATTTCATGGAGTAAAAAACACCAAGGAGAAGGTAGGTACATATTTAAACTGTAGACGCGACAGTGTAGAGATCAAACCCCTCCCCCTGTAAAATCCTCAGCTTTACTTTGTGAAGGAGGATTTATACAAAATTGCTTCTGACTAGGTGATATTTTAAACTTCAGGTTCTGTCTCTTTCCATTCTCTCTCTCTCTTGCCTTCTCTCACCTTCATCACACCTTGAATTTTTCCAAAATGTCTCTTTTTAGCTTTAGGGCTAACAAGGGAAGACATCATTTGAATTCAGAATAACTATTTGCCAGTAAAATTTTGTTCTTTTTTTATTTTTATAAAAATACAAATTTCTGTTCTTTTATTTGTAAGCCTCCAATGATACAATTGTGATGTTAACAATTACCTAACCCCGTTCATACTTCCTATAACCAAAGTAATATTAACAAGTATGTATACTGTTTACATTCTTATATGCGGTATGCTCTTAATGATTATAAATGTATGCATTGTTTTCCTGATGTTTGTGCCATTTTAGCAAAGAATACATTATTAATAATTATTTTTTAACGCACCTACCTGCACTTATACAATGTTAGAGCTTGGCTTTAAAACATAATGTCTTAATTTACAGTTAGGGAGATGAATTCTAAAACTGCTTGTACATATCTTACTGGTTGTTTAAGGAAACCTTAGTTATGCAGTTGTCTTTAGAAAATCTATTTTATTAGGGGACCTGGATTTGGAGCTGATTTTGACAGGGAAGCAACAAGTTAATTTAGCTGTGTTCAATGAAGACAGCTTTAATTACCATGTCTAGTTCTAACTTATTTCCCATTCTCACTATCTGTATTTTTTTAAAGAATTCAGTCTGATTTGGGGCGTTATCCAAGTCTGAATATACACCATGGACGACTTCGAACGTCGCAGAGAACTCAGGAGGCAGAAACGAGAGGAGATGCGCCTAGAAGCAGAGAGGTAATAAATAATGCAATTGTTATTTAGAAATGTTGCCTGTGGTTTTCTTTTTATTATTATTATTTTTCTAAATTTTAAATCTGTGTTGCTCTTAACTTTTCCTTCGGCTGAATATTAGTGTGTAGTTCAACAGACTGTGGAGGCCAGACATTTTGCAACAATTCTTCAAGTGCTAGGCCTTTTATTGTAAACTGCATTTGCCACTTATTAGGGCTTGGAAGTGAATTACGGAATTGGAGGAGGAGGAGGAGATAGAAGGCAGAAATGAATCTGGTTCTGGCGTTTATAGGCCTTATTAGAAGAAAACCAGGAGGCGTTAGTAATAGCCGTGCTTAAAGTGTCTAATTACCGTCTTGTAGACACAGTTGCGTTGGGAGAGCCTACAGCGAAATTACAGGGTGTTTGAATAGAAGCTGTCTGGGAACATTTTTTATGTGTTCTAATAGTATATTATGTAACGGCAAATAGCATTGCCTATTATTAGTGAATGGAAGTTCTAATATTAGTGTAGTCCTTTCAGCCTGAACCCTGTGGAATGGTTGTTTGCTTGGTTACTTGTTTCATATCACATTAGTGGGAAGAACAGCAATATTGGGTTCTGAAATATTTATACCAAGCAGAGGCACTTGGTGGGCTGCCAGCTAGTGCCAGCAGAGTACCTAATCCGAAGGAAGCTTGCCAGAGTAGATGCTGTCAGCACTTCGCCTCAAGCTGAGACCCCAGCAAAGGGCTCTTATGGGTGTATGTTTGTATGTGCCTTCCAGTTGCCTGTCGACTTATGGTGACCCCATGGATTTTGTAGGGGTTTCTTAGGCAGGAAATACACAGAGATGGTTGTGCTAGTTCCTTCCTCTGAAATATAACCTACAGTACCTGATATTTGTTGATGGTCTCTCATCCAAGTACTTACCAGAGTTGACCCTGCTTAGCTTCCAAGATCTGATGGGATCCAGTGCCTTTAGGGGATTTGGAGGATTTAGGTGGTTAAAGGCTCTTAACCTTTTATTTAATAGCATGAAGAACTTCTGTGTAGTCGTGTAGGGACGTTGGGGGCAGGAGAAGCGATTTGCTCTGGGTGGCAATGTTTTGGGGGTGTTCCACTCTGTAGCCACGCCCCAGTGCATACTGGCCATGCTCCCATGCATCCTGGCCACGCCCCATGCACAATGGCCACGCCCCTCACACCATAGCCTCTCCCCCTCTCGCTCCCCTCCACACACTCCAACCTCTGCCACTACTTCTGTGCATTAGCCAAGAGGTAGCCAAAAAGGTAGGAGGTACATATATGAATAATTATGGGGAGTGGTTTGTGACTGTTGTTGCTGCTTCAGAGGAAGATGAGCTAATGGGGCCATTTGCTTGTGTATGTGAATGGTAAGGCAATGGAGGAAACAAAGACTCTTCACGCTTGAGTCTTTGTTCAGTACAACACACAACTGATGTTGAGAAATTACTTGCTAGTTGAGCATTTTATGTTCAGCAGCCTAAGTTTTAGATAGACTTGTTGAAAGGATGTGACTGAACTCCTGGCTGAGACAAGTCTGTTGTTCTTGTTGTTGTGTACCTTCAACTTGTTTCTGATTTATGTTGACCCAAAGGCAAATCTGTTGTGGAGTTTTCGTGTCAACATTTGTTCAGAGGGAGTTTGCCCTTGCTTTCTTCTGAAACTAAGAGAGTCTAACTTGGTCATCTAGTAGGTTTCTTTGCCCAAGAGGGAATTTGAACTCTGGTCTCTCAGAATTCTAATCCAACATTCAAACTGCTTAACCACGCTACTTTAATACAAATTTGTATTTGACTACAAAGCAGGGATATATACAAGCTGTTACTTAGTGCTGGGTTGAGATCTTTGGGGGTAAGGTGTTCTTTCTGTGATCATGACCCATCCAACCTCCCTTTTGCAGCTATACTTATTGACTTTTCAGTTCCTTTCCTTCTGAACCCAGTTGGCACCAGCTCTCATAGACTGAGTTTATTGTGTGTATGTGGGAGAGAGAGAGAGAGAGACAGATCAAGGCAAACGGACATTGCTGTCCTCACTTCTCTTGCCTCTTCGTCCAATGGAGAGCATAGGTGAACTGACTACAACAGCAAGACCAGCAAGGCCAGCAGGTTCACATTTTAGCAAAGGGACCTCAACAGGAATGTGGCTTCTGCAATTGCCTGATAGTACCTACCTGGATGCTTGCCCTTCAAGCTTGCTGAAAGGCAGAAGTTAGACAGAGAGCTGGTTGCCTGTGGTGCGGTGTCTGAGCAAAGAGATTTGAAGGTTTTTATAATGCTGCAACCGAGTAAAATTAGCTTGACTGGAAAGCATGAAGCGGCCATTATGCAAAGTAAAGCATTCTGGCAGAATATGGCAACAAACTATCCACTGAGAGGAGAGCCATCATTGCTGCTTCCAACACTGGTGAGAAGAAAAGGGAAAAGCTCCCCTGGCTCTGAAAATATGAAGAGTTTCCTCTGTTCCTCTCCCACTTTGAAATCAGAGATAATGTTGCATCAGTTTCATGGTTTGCAAATGGGCTGTAAGAATGCTGTTGCCTACACAGCTCTGTCTGGAATTGCATATCTTCCTATCTGCCTGTTTATTTAAAGGGGTTTTATAGTGAGGAAGACCTCAAAAAATGGCATCCCGTATTCTGAAGCATATGTAATCTCACACTCAAGTCTTTTGCATATGGTGACAAGGCCTAATTAGTGCTCATATCTAGTATCTGTTTTCCATGCTAGGACATAACTTTGGAACATGCAGAATAATAAAGAGTGCTTTGGGGAATGTACAGACTGCTACATTTCCATGTCCATCTTTCTCCATTCCACCATCATCACAAGAGTAACCACAGCTTGCATCTGAATGTCTGGAAGGGAGAGAGAAAAGGTTTGCAGGTTAAAATGTGTTTCTTCAAAGCAAGTGTAAGTGTCAGCCCCTCAGTTTCAGAACTAGCTGCTGCATAAAGGATGTGTGTGTTACTTTGCAGATTTGGAAGCCACAGCTTGAAACATGGAGAGATGTATGTGTCAAATCCTTCACTGTTGTGTTTGATAATAGTAATATTATGTAATGAACACAATAGTGATAGTATATAACACTAGGATGAAAGCAGACATTAGTAGTGACACAGAGATGATGATGATGATGATGATTCCTGGTAACATCTGGTATAATGTAACTTAGGATGCAACATCCTTTTCCTGTGTATTTCCCTATGCTTGCCTCATCTCACTGGCTGATCAAAACAAGGAAATATAGGACAGTGGTTCTCAACCTGTGGGTCCCCAGATGTTTGTGGACTTCAGCTTCCAGAAGCCCCAGCCACTATGGTCAATGCTCAGGGCTTCTGGGAGCTGAAGTCTAAAAACATCTGGGGACCCACAGGTTGAGAACCACTGATATAGGATATCCAATGCTTGGGAAGATACTTCGTTTGGACTACAACTTCCAAAATCCCCCACTCTGCATGTCCCCTTTTTTGGAGTTACAGTAAAAAAATGCAACATATCTACATCTCGATGTTACCATGTCATATGTAATATTATGTTCTGGAGCAGTCTTCCCCCAGCTGATGCCCTCCATCTACTTGTATTGGACAATGCTCATCATTTCCAGTTAGCCAGGTTGAGTCTAGGTGATACAAGCTATTGTGTAAGACATTGAGAGAGCACCGGGTTACAGAAGTCAGAAATATTACGAGAAATGAGTGGGAAGAGAGGACCACTGGAGTGGCAGCATGTCCTCATCTCTTGTAGCATCTAGTTTCATACATCGAAGTGAGCGTTAGAAAAAATACCTAATTCTCTTTCAATAACTCAAATGCAGCCAGCGATAGTTTCTTCACCTCACTTCCCCATCTCTCTCTCTCTCTTTTTTTTTAAGTTAAGCTTCGAGGCTAAAATGTGTATTCTGTTTGCATTTCCTCAACTCGAAAATGACTGAAAGAAGTTTGATCAGTCTTCCCAAGAATACATTCATAGACAAGTCAAGTGTGAAGCCTTAGGCCTGAAATGGCATATAGAGGAAAATGTGTATGCTGTAGCCATTGACTGATTAAAGATTGATTAGCTGTGCTATTTTGGCTAATTAAGCAACTGGTATAAAATGCACAGCATTTCCAGGTTTTAAAGCACTCTAGGGATTTTACAGGAGTCTTGCTTCGTTCAGATCTGGCTTGAATTAGTCTAGTTTCAGTGTTTACCTCCCTCCACACCCCATCCTCTCGATTTTTCCTCTTGTCTAATTTGGCAGAGATTGTGGCACAATAACAGGTATTTTGAATTCCTCTGTATATGCGTGACCAACATCTAAGTTATCTGTAGTTCTAACATTCCATGGATATAGACATCTTGGGCTTCGTCATTGTTTTCAACTGCTAGGAAAGACTGAGATTCTCAGCTTACACAGTAAAACTAACTTTATAAGTATGAAACTTAGCCAGATTTTATTAAAATTATTTCTTGGCTTACAACTCCAAGAACGGAGTTTTATTCCAAAAAAGTAACTTTGTCAAGTTCTGAAATTTGGGTTTACTGCATTTTCTATAGTAAGTCACCGTTTAGGGGTAGATGCTGCATTAATCAAATATTGTGCTGTTAACAGATTTTTCAGAAGTAGCACTAGTTTTGTTAGGACCAAAAGAATTTCACTAAAATTCCCTTGAATTTTTTTAGATGTTTGTGTGTGTGTGCGTGCACATGTGCAGGTATACACATCAGAAATTTAACATGAATATACACATCAGAAATTTAACAGAATTGATTGGAGGTTGACTCTTAACTCTCTAAAACATGGAATGTTGTTGCATGCTTCCTATTTCTCAGATTGTAAGACATTTTGCAGGGCAGGGCAGGGCTGGGTATTTTCATTGGCTTTTAAATGGGAGATAACCAGAGACTTTTGATTAATTTGTAATGTTTGCTTTATTTATATATATCAACAGTAGAGATAAATGGCAGTAAATCACAAGTAAGTAAGCTACTTGGTGTGAGAAGGCTCCTATACCTGTAGTGTCTTCAACTGTTACTGATCTTTCTCTGCCTTTTTTGCAGACTGTTGGGGGCTTACTTGCTCCAAACTCCAAACTCTCTATCAGAACATAAGAGTGATCTCTGGGTATCAGCTAAGATGAATCAGCATAATAGCATACTTTTTCAGAGATCCCTGTTTAGAAAGGACGGTCTCAATCAGTCTCCTGTCATGCCAATTTTTTTCACTGCTTTTAAAATGTCCCAATTTATCACTCCTTTTCTCACTTTTCTCCTTTGCCCTCAGCTTACGTCCATTGCTGCAATTTGACTTCAAAGTGCGAAATTACAGTCCTCCCTCCGCATTTACAGGTTTGACCTTTGTGAATGTGATTATTCCTCCCATTCTCTTGCCTTTTGCCCAGTCACGTGTGCCTTCCTTCTCTGCACTGAGACAAAAGGCAAGGGAATGGAGGGAGGACACACATCCCATTCCCTTGCCTTTTCCCCAGGGATGGAGAATATGCACTACAGATCTGTGTAATTGTTATGCAAATAAATGGCACAAATCCCTTGTCTGAAAAAGAAAACTAGGATGACTTCTTCAAAAACAACAACAGGTTGATAGCAATGATATTTATCTACTATGAAAAAGCACAACCAGAATAAATTTATTTAAAATGCAGTGCTTTTACTGCAATTTAATCTGGAATCTATCCAAGAGAAGGCCCAAAAGAGGCAGGTTTAAATTGTCCTCCAGACATTCAAATTGATATTCGGCACTCTTAAATATTGATATTAGCAGAAGTCTCTGGACAACACTTTTTCCAGAGCTCAGAAAAGTTACTTCTTTGGGACTACAGCTCCCAGGGTCCCCAGCCAGCATAGTCAGCGAACATACTGACTGGGGAATTTGGAGAGTTATAGTTCAAAGGGTAACTTTTCCAATGTCTGAATTTTTCATTTTGGATTCCAGAGCAGGAGCCAGACAGTGAATATAATCTCTGATGAAGCATCCTGTAGTGATGTTTAAGTTGTAGCACTTGTAACTGTCTTTCAACAAAGTAATTTGCCATCTTCCTTTTTAATGTTTAAGACCAGTTATTTTTCTTATTTTGCAGAAAACTTTTAACTGTGTTTGTTTCAAAACTGGAGGTAGGGAGTTTTAATCCTTGCCATCTTTACATTTGAATAGGCTATGCTGTACTGCACTGTTTTAATGGGTGTCACATTCTAGAAAAATATTCAGCGTCACATTCTAGGTAGAGGAAAGCTTTTCTTCCTGTCTCACAGTGCAAAAATCGAGTGAAACTGAATCATAGGAGGTTCAGAACAGACAGAAATGTTTCCTTATTACACTGCATAGTTTAAATACGGAATTCACTTCCACAAGATGGGGTGATTACCATTAAGATCTAAAAAGGAATTAAGCAAATTAATGGAAAATAGTAGCAGATGGGTCCCATTGTGTTAGAAAATCAGGGAATGAATGAATGAATGAATGAATGAATGAATAGGCTTTTAAAATTGCTTCCAGTATTAGAGGGAGCAGGGGGTACCATATCCTCTAACATATCACAGATGAAACCCAGTACTTTTTTTTTAAGATATCCCATTCCATTTCCATCCTAGCCCTGATTTTCTGTCTCTCTCTTCTTCTGATCTTCAGGATATTGTACCTACTGAGCATGCTCAGTCCTCATTGAGACATTTCTGAAAAGTCTCTCCCTGCTCATCCTGACAGTATTTTCCTAAAATTCCTTTATACTTCTGCAGCCTTGGGGTTCTTCAGGGTCTGATCTTTCCCAGTCTCTCATAAGTGCCACCGTTCTGGCTACATGTAAACTGATTTGAACTGTGCTGGAATGATTTTGGCTGAGAAAACTCTCATCAGTGAAAGGAAGTAGGAAGAGGCTGCTGCTAAGCTGGGAAATATGAAGCTTAGAGTAAAACCCAAAACAGATTCAGTACCCTACTGACATGGAAGCCATCAACTACTACTACTTCTGAATATAGCCAGGGCAGACAAATGTGTTATTGTAAACCACTAATTCTTAAATTTATGATTACATTCATTATATAAATGAGTTACTTGATTTCCCAGCCTAACACAGTCTCTTCCTACTAGGGACCGTTACTCCGGAAAATAGGTTCAGCACGTTGGATAGACCCTTTAAAGTTCAGACTGAAACTGAGAGTGGATTCACCCTTACCACTGCTCATAAGAACTGCTAAGTAAATATCATTTCTTCACAGTTGTTTGAAATGAAAAACAAAAGCATCTTGAAGTGGTTTTATATATACATATATATTCTATTTTGTTTTAGTCTGTAAGTGATGCTGAGAGCCAAGGGAAATAGCAAATGTTCTAATTTGCATTGTGCACCAAGGCATGTGGGAGGAAGTCATTTCATTTGGCCTAAAGGGCTCACTGTTGGCTAAAGAGGTCAAGAATGATAGGGGAGGGAGTGTTAGCAGAGCCCACAATAACAACAATAACTTGTGGTGCTACTTGAATTAAGAAATTTTGCTATAGAAGCCTTGTGGGCTGCAATTTTTTTTCCTGCAGACTTGGATGCTAGATTTTTTTTAAATTCTCTCTCTGAGGCATTTGTTATTTTCTGTCTCTGTTTTTTTTAAAGATATTGGATGACTTCAACATTGCTAAAATGCATAGTTGTGGGTTTTCGCTTTCCTCTGTTGTGCTGGACTTTGCTGCATTCTGGACTATACTGGACTTTGCTGCATTCTGAAACAGCTGTCTGCTATAGCTCTGTTTAGCTTTCTGCTGGAAAGCACTTTGGGGAAACTGGTGTGTTCCAGTGAAGAGTCTTGTGGGAATGGACCCTGGAATAGAGGGGTGGAGGAGATTGAGACCCCCAAAACTAGGTGGGGGGGTCAAATCCCCTGCAATGGTCTAGCAGAACTGGACCAACAAGACTTCTTCGTAGTTGGACCTCCTGAGGTATTATCAATCAGACGCATACTAAAAGATCAAGCACTAAGAAAGATGCTGTTGTTTTCAAGCCCTCTCAGAAATAATAGATTGCCTGCAGTCTATTTGGTACACAGTTACTTCTGAGTAAACTCTACTGAACGTATGGAGGGCACACCTAAAGATATTTAACAATGTTTCAATGATAATGGATATGAAAAGCAATTGGTCCTCTTCCTGCAAGTAGGCTAAATTGATAACTATCTGCTTTCCAACCTTGAGCTTTCCCCAACTTGAAAATACTTCTAGGGTCCCTGTTTGTGGATTATACCACCCAAAGCAGGCCATTAGAGCACGAGCAGCCCAGATGGTTTCTGAGGGTGTGATCGGTAGGAACGTGCCATATATCCGGAGTGACTATTCATCTGGTTATTCAGAAATGGTTACTTGTAATTATCTTTTTCTCCGAATAAGTAGGATATGATTGTAACTCAGCCAAGGGTAACTTCACGTGTTTTCCAGAGCATTTGTAACTTTTAGTTACTTTTAGAATTATAATGAGAGATGTTGTTGTTGTGTGTCTTTAAGTTGTTTCTGACTTATGGCATCCTGAAGGCAACCCTACAATGGAGTTTTCATGGCAAGATTTGTTCAGAGGGAATTTGCCTTTGCCTGAGGCTGAGAGAATGTGGCCTGCCCAAGATCACCCTGTGGGTTCCTATGACTGAACAGGGATTCAGACTCTGGTCTCTGGAGTTGTAGTTCAACAGTCAAACCACTACACCACACTGGCTCAATGAGGATTGGCCGTAGGGGAATATCAGATCAAGGGCTATTTTCTGCTCTCTTGTAGGTATTAAGTTGATGATGAAGTGTATAGGAAGAGTGTGATGCCATTAGACACTAGTAGAATTCAGAATATTGTTAAAAGCTAACTATTTTAGTTACTTTTGAGAAATAGGAAAAGAGTTTTTAAATGTGGTAACTATAATGACAACTACTTTAGGTGGTTGCAACAAAAAAATTACCTTTTGAACCTCAGATATACCAGGACAAGATTAGTCATGGATCTAGCTCAATGTTATCTATAACAGACCCTTCCAATCAGGTTGCCACAACTTTGAGGATGATGGGTGCTGTAGTACCACACATTTGGGAGTTACCAGGTTAGGCAAGAATAGCCTGCTTTTGGCAATGATTCTCCAAGATTTCAGACTAGGATCTTTCCCAGACCTACCTGGAGATGCCAGTAACAAAACCTGCTGGGACATCTTTTATGCAAAGCATCTGCTGTACCGCCAAGCTATGTCTCTACTCAAGGGGCCAAAACAAGAGAAGGGCTCAAAAATAAAATGTCTTTTCAAGAGCCCCTTCAGGGCATATACAAGCCACACAATTGTGTAGTGAAAAGATTTATTTTCCAGGCTCCAGCTGAGGACTCCCTGTGCTGCTGTTATAGCTGAAAAGGCATTTTTATTAAAGGACTTTGTTGTTTATGACTTTAATTTTCATCTGCTGATTTACAACAGTGATGTAAAGAGACCCTTAAGTGAATATAAGCACTGTAACTATTTAAGAAAATATTTGCACTCGCTTTAAAAAGCTGCTTATTGAAAGTATTTACCTCTAGGCTAGAAGTCCAAGAATCTAGGCAGACGGTGCATGTATGTGCTTCTATCTTATCTGTTTGGATGATGGCTCTCCTTGATTCTTCCAAGCGTTCTGAAGATGTGAAAACTTTTCCATAGCCTCAGCTTCATTCCTTTTTCAGGTCTTCAGGCATCTCAGGTTTGATGTTTCAAAAGTATTTCATTTCCTAAAGTATTGCAACCATGGTAAAATTATAGCTTGGAAGCATCTGGACATCAAAGAACTCCTTGAAATTATTGTCCCCTATAATGACCATGATGGACAAAATTACCTTTGTAAAAATGTAGAATAGGTTGCTCAAGCATTTCCAGGGACTGGAACCAAGCTGTTGATATAAATTTAATTAAAATATATTTTAAAAAATTAAACCAGAACATAAAGCATTTTGCCCCCCAAAGCAATTTGATGTAATCTTGAGGGTGCAACTAAAAATAGGGCCAGCTTACTTCAGTTGTTGCAAACTGAGTTCAGAGTGCAAATGTAGTTTGTGCTCGGTTAACTCTGAAGGAATGAGAGAAGAGGAATCTTGGACATCTCAGCAGGCTCAAGCAAAAGAAAACTGCCGCAGCCTCTCCTAGCTTGTGTTCTTATTCAATAATAAATTTTGCCATCTTGACCCCACCCTGATGTTGCTTGGCTGCACATATCCTGGCTTCATCTGTGGAAGGTTTGTAATTAAGCATACATAACATGTTGATCCTGCTGCAAAAACAGAACCAGGTAAATGGGACTCCAGTTTCTGAGGAGATTAGAAAAAAGAGGAACTTTGGGAACAGATCTAATTTGTTGCCCTTTATTGATCTTGAATCTCACATAGTAGGCCACCCATGAGCTGGGCAATGGGGGAAATCAGTCTTTAAACCTTGAAGGTTTAATTGCTTTCTTCTAATTTCTGTCTTTAAGAGAGATGTTGTGCTATCATTTTGTTTTCTGTGTTGGCTGCTCCATTGCAGCTGTCATAGCCAAGAATGAAAAGCACGCAGAATTAGACTCTAGGCTTGGTTTTATGTGTGAAACCTCAGTGAAGGCAGTGGGGTTATTTGCATGCAACCAGCAGTTGGGTTTAGCCCCCAGTTCTTGGAGCCCAAATGTTGTGCAATTCCTGTGGCATTTTAAATCTTTATGCAGATGGCCCTGTTTGCAAACATGGAGGCAAATGGCTGGCGGGACTGTCCAATGATGTGTCTTATCCAAATGTTCCTAAAAGGAATCTCCACTATTATAAACAAAGAGGCCCTTCCACAAACAAACCAAGCTTTGTTTCTTCAGCTGTTTCTTGAAGCCTGATAATCAGCAACTGGAGGCTCTTGAGCTAAATCCAGCCTTTTGTGTGGTTATATGCTGAAAGAGCTCACTTACATACTTAAGATTTTATATACCATGGTCTAAAGTGAGTTGCTCATCCCAGCTAGATTTCACCTATTGAATCAATGAATCTTATATCAATGGTGACTTACCATTTGGCAGCTGATGCAATAAATCTACTCTAGCTGGAATGAATATCTGAATTGAGGCCCATGAATCATGCCCACAATTTTCTTTTAAATTATTTTGCTGCCTCCTTCCCCCCGCCACAATTCTGATGAATGGAACCTCCATGTTCAAAGGCAGAGCACCACTGAATTCAAGTTGCTGAGAGCATACATGCATCATTGGCAGAGATCCACAACTTTGATGTCTTGCATGTGGGCAACCTCCAGGTGTCTGTATGGCCACAACAGGAAGCTTGACAGGGTGACCTGTTGGTCTCATATAGCAGGTTTGTTATGTTCTTATGCTTCTGTGTTCCTTTTTCTCTTCTGTTTTTGTTGTTATTGACTTGTTTATTTGGTTTATTCAGTTCTCCCTATCTCAAAAGATTGCAAGGAGGCTACACAAAACAAACAGTTAAAACCAATGGTAGCTAATGTATATACTATATCCAGGTTCCACAATCTAGTCACCCCATGATTGCTTGGCTCCAAGTGCTTGGTGAATAACCACAGTCTTAACTTAGTGACAAAATGAAGAGAGCATCAGTGCCAGACAGGCCTCTGAGGGGAGGACATCTCATAACCAAGGTGTTACAGCAGAGAAAGTATTTGGCTGTGTCTCCACATGAGGTATTTTTCCTCCTGACCCCTGTAGTACTTCCATACCTATGAAGACCACAAGATATCAAATTAATCCAAATTGCCTTCAGAAGACATAGACATTTGAGATGGACTATTTACAGAGGTTTAATTAGGTCTGCTTGTACTGTAAGTGTTTGCAATATCTGTGTTGGTAACTGTTGACTAGGGTTACCATATGTTCTTCTTTTCCAGGCATGTCCTCTTTTACAGAGCTATATTTTGAGTGGATTTTTCCCCCAAATCACAACTTATATAGTAGGCATATTTACAGTTATTTGAAGTAGTCAGTCAGTAAATGTGCCTTCTTTTTTGCTATGTTGATTGAAATGAACATACTAGCCATATGCTCTGTATGAACACCAATTAGGCTTACAAAAATCCAAAGATTTGCATGACCAAATATTTTCTTTGTTGCTTCTATGCTTTCATGGATATTCAGTGCAAAAGCTTTGCACATTTCATTTATTAAAGCATTTTTACCTTGCTCTTATACTCCTCAAAAAGGCCTCCCTCAGAAGGGCCCCCCAAACTGGCTTGCAAAGATTGTGTGTGTGAACATTGTCTTTAGGTTTACAATCTAAAAAGGTATCTTGTGGCAGTGAACCTGCAGTGAATTTTATAGGAGTTAGACAGATGGCAAGATACAGTGGTTTGAATGTAGGACAAGGACTCCAGGAGACCAGAATTCAGATGCCAGCTCAGCCACTGAAACCCACTGAGTCATTTTGGACAAGTTGCACTCTCTCTCAACATCAAAGGAAGGCAATGAGAAACTTCACCTGAAGAAATGTTGCCCCTACCCCACAAATCCTATGATTGTATTACCATAGGTCAGGATTGACTTGTAGGCATATAACAACAGACTAGTTTTTATTTATTGGAGCTATCCAAGGTGCTATTATGTTCAGTACCTCAGAAAGCTACTGAAAAAATGCGTCCTTAATAACTGAAGTAATTCCTATAAAACCTAGTGTGGATTCACTACTCCAAAGCAACAGAACTGCTGTGTGCCTCTGACATGATTCACAAAAAAGACATGATACACAAAAAGATAAGGGTTTAGAAGGGAGTCTGTGCTGTTCGTCTATAATTGTGTAGTGCAGAAAGGTTCTCAGTTTGCAGTAGTGGAAGTAAGCTGAGGACAAAGGGGAGAAGTGGGAGGAGGAGAGAAAAACTAGGATATTTTAAAATGGAAAAGTGGGAAGGCAGAGAATCAGGACTGTCTCTGCCACATCTGGACAATTGGAGCGTATGACATGGCTTAAGCAAAAGTTGAGAAAAACTGTCAATTGAGTATGAGCAGAATATATCTCCTCTGTAAAGGAAATGTTTCCCATCCTGTTTAGAAGCTGCCTTGATGTGGAATGCCTTGTCCCAACACCTCTCTTTGAGCCCATCTTCTCATGGAGGTTGCATTGCCAGAAGGGTAGTCTCAGTTGTGATAACAAACAGTGGTAACAGTACAGATGTTCTCCATATGGCAACTAATGCATGCACTTTAACAGCAAGCATAAATAGGCCAAATACTCACATTTTCTTTTTGGTTTTGTGTCATTTATGTTTGGAACCAAATGTAGGATGAAATTGTGGCTGGTATACCAAAGTTCTGTCTCATACCCTTCAACTGTCCTGATTTGGCAGGAACAGTGCCATTTCATCTCCTGTCAACCCATTTTTTCAGCTGGTTTTAAAATGTCCCTCTGCCTTTCTTCCACTTTTCCCTTTCTGTGCCTAGTTTACTTGAACTGCTGCAAACTGAGTTCAGAGTGCGATAGTAATTTGCACTGAAGTCAGTGAGGGGAGAGAAGAGGAGGCAGAATCTTGCCCTTCTTTAAAGACTTAGGCAAAAGCAAACGGCTGCAGTCTCTCCTAGGTTGTATGTTTCACCTTCTTGATCACACACTGATGTTGCTTGGCTACACATGTTCCAGTTTTCATCTGAGAAATATTGGAGGGCATGCTGTCTGGGTGACAACTCAGGTTCTTCTCTGGCCCAATAAAATATCCATTTCAACTTTTTTGGATTCTTCTCTTCTTCTCAGTTATATGCTGAACAGTTAATGGACAGAATCTCAGGCCTTTGTCTTTTGATAGTACATTTGCAGCACATGTGACAGGACCTCCTCTTCTGGTCTGTGTTAGTGAGAACATTCCAAAGATTCTCCCAATGAGCTGTCACTTCAATGTCTTAATAAGGCAGCAGCATGCAGCTGTAAACTGGACGAGCATTGCCTTTTCTAAATACTGGGTGCCTCTAGACTCCATTTATGGCGAGGCTTGCAAACCTGGTATTCCATTGAAGGTTAGCAACACAGATAACAGAACATTTCTCATGATGGTGCAGAGCCTGTTGTAACTGAGGGTGTCAACCCTTCCTAGAGAAGCTACAGAAAGAAGTTACTTAGATTGCCTGTGGGCAGAGAAGCAGGGTGCAAGAACTGGTGAATAAGATATGGTGCAATGTCTAGAGTCACTGGTTTAAGCTGCCAGAATGTGGTGTGTTGCAAGGATATAAGGTGTCCCAGGCCTTTTAAAGGTTTGGATCATGCTTACTATACAGAGTATAATGTAGTTAGCCTTTGCATTTCACATGGGTGTGGATTTTGCAGTAGTGTTTGTTCCCAGCTCAGAGGAATGTACCAAAATGCATGTAAAATGCGTACTTCATACATTTAGAAATACAAGTTTTGTGGGGGAATATATTTGAAAGCATGTATTGGAATACAAATTTCAGTGTAGATTTTTTTAAAAAAAACAAGAAATCAGAGATGAGACAGAACAAACTTAAATGAAGATACAGGCTGAATATTCCTTATCCAAATGCTTGGGACCAGAAGTGTTTTATATTTGATTTTGGAATACCTGTATTTGCATATACATAAGATACAGTACTGTACAGGAGATGTGTGTGGGGCCTCAGAGTGCCTCAGCTGCTGCCTTGAAGGTGGAAATGGGTGGCTGCCAGCAAAATTTTTCAGTTTTTGGAGGTTTTTGGATTTGGGATTTCCAGATAAGGGATATTTCTCTGTGGTTTTCAAAATTCTGCTCCAACCATTTCTAAGTTCTGCTCCATATGTAGCTGTGTAGTATTTGGTTTCCCCAGAATTACCTCGCTTTCTGAACTGTTTATTGATTTACTGTACTAAGTATTAGTAACATCTTCTGTAAAATGTAGTCAAGTTGGCATACATAGATTTCCACCTATTTTATCCTTATAATAGTGGCTCCCAGACTTTGGCCTCCAGGTGTTTTGGACTTCAGTTCCCAGAAGCTCCAGCCAACAGTCAGGAATTCTAAGAGCTGAAGTCTAAAACATCTGGAGGACCAAAGTTTGGCAACTATGCCTTACAGCCATCCTGTGAGGTAGGTCAGGCAGAGAAAGAATGAGTGGCTGTACTCATCCAGTGAATTTTATAGTGCAAAATGTAAACATGACTTCTTCAAATAACAGTTTCCATACGGAAAGCCAATCTCAGAAAGGTGTAAACATTCCTCTTTTTTTTTTTTGACACCAATTCTCCTGGCTTTAAACCTTGGTTTGGAAGGAAGTCCTGTGTGGTGTTAAGCATAGTTAGTATTGGTACAGATATATACTAATGTATGGTTAAGAGAAACATTAATGTATGGCTAAGGGAGGGGGATTTTGTGCTGTAGAGAGGAAATGGGGAAGGGATGTGCATTTTTCTGAATAGTTCCCTATTTGAAAATCATGGTTTTCAGGGAATTTGAATTATGACCGCCCTACACATGTATATGTGAGTGAGAGTGAGGGTGGGAAGGTGTCAGCGGCGGGGTCGGTCAAGCAGACGCAGGACAAGCAGCTGGGGGTGACAGCGTTTATTGCTGCCAGCAAACAAAGGGTTTCAGAAAGTAAACTGTCCTAAACTCAAGACACGCCTTAAACAGCAACAGGCTTCAACGGAAAACAAAGGAGGGTTACTTCACCCAGGACGCAGGCAGGGTCTTTGGCTGGCAAGAGGCGGGACGCGGTCGCTGGCAGGAGGGGCTGGAGTCAGACGTGGGCGGGAGGAGCACGGTAGGCCGATGGTTGTTTCTCCGTGCCTCTCCCAGCCCAGCGCCCACCCTAAATAGCCCCTTGGCTGGCGGCGACCAATCTGGCGCAGGCCGCGGCTGAGGGCTCACAGCTGGGCTCACAGCTGGGAGCTCTCAGCCCGCAGCCGCTTTTCCATTAACCACCAGCACCGGCGGGTTGTTTCCTTGTTTTGCCGCTGCTGCCAGAATGTAGGAGGCGGGGCGGCAGCCTCAGCCTCCTCTGGGTTGGAGCCGTGGGTGGGCGGACCCCCGGGATCGGGACCGGGACCCGCCTCCCCCGGCGAGCCTGTGCCCGCCTCACCCGCTGGAGGGGGAACCGGATCGACCCCAGTGCCATCATAGGGACTGCTGGTGTTGGTGGCGGCCTCGCGGTGTCCAGGTGATCCCCGGCGGCGGCAGCGGCCTCTGCAGCGTCCGGGCAATCCCTGGCAGCGGCGGCGGCCTCCTCGACGTCCGGGCCCTCCTCCGTGGTGACAACAGCCTCCGCGGCAGCCTCGGGGACACTGGTGGGCTCGCCCACGCCTGAGCTCCCGACAGAAGGAAGGAAGGAGAGAGGGAGAGGGAAGTAATTGAGAGAGAGAAAGAGAAAAGAAGAAAGAATAAGATTGCTCTCTGGATTGTATTTTGAATTAATTCAGACTCAGTACCAGAATTCAAAGAACCATAGATTTAGGCCCTTTCCGCACCAGGCAATTAGAATGGGCCAGTGCGTCCTCTCATGGAAGACTATTTACTGGAGATTTGCACCTCAGTCCACTCCAAAACAACCCCAAGTGGTTCTCCAGCCTGTTTTCTAAAGACCACAAAAAACAGGTCTTTATTTTCCTGGAACGTGCCAGTGCATTCCCGCTCCCTTGTGCAGATTCGCAGGCTCGCACCAATGCGAGCCTGTGATCTACGGAGGGCGGGCTTTAGGCGTGGCAAGCTTCAGCAGTTGGTCAGGACCCACAACCAACTGGAAGCCGCCATTTTGGAAGCCGGAAGCCGCCATTTTGGAAGCTGGAGCCACCATTTTGGAAGCCAGAGCAGTGCAGATCTACAGACCTTGCACTGCTCCGATTCGCCCTGGACCAAGGAGGAGCCCTGCGGAAAGGCTTCAGGCACAGTCCGCATTGCTCCGGACCCCCGAAGAAGTAGTAGGTAATGGCACAGAGCAATTTCCTCGTCTTGTGTGGAAAGGGCCTTAGTTTTCCGGGCGGGGGGCTGGATTTGCAGATGTACAAAAGCAGTCTCCCCCCCACACTGCCTCTCCCCAATGGTGGCCTACTTTAAAAATGAAATGAAAAGATCAGCAGAGAGTAATTCAGGATTAGTGTTGCTACTATGGTTTTATTGTCCTAGGAGAGGGATTTTTCTTTCTGAGCTGCTGAGTGTCAGAGTGTCACTCCTGGGATTCTGAAATTCTCAGCTCCTGAAGAAGTCTGTACTCACAAAGAGTCTTTCTTGCACCGTCACACTTCTCTTGGGCACTTCTGAGCTCCTACCTTCTGGCATCAGGTTTCTCATGGACTGGGAGAGTGTTCCAACTTTTCTTTGAATTCTGGGGCTCAGCTATCTCCATCTAGGGGTGGAGTCTCAGTAACTCCAAGCATCCCCACTCTGCAGAGGCAGTCAGCTCTTCACTAGACTTTGGTCATAGGGATTCCAGCTCCTCCTTACTGAGAGATTCTTCTAGGGACAAGTTCCTGTAACCTCCCCTCCCAGTCTTTAGTGACCTAGTATTATAGCACAACAATGGTGACAGGAACAAAACATGGAAAAACTAAAATGAAAATAAAAGAATTGTACTGGAAAGCACAAGAAAAGAAGGAAGGAGAAGCCATTGGCGGAAAAGAAAAGGGCAGAGATTGAGAAAGAAGGTGGGAGGAAGGAAATATTTGCTACTCCAAAAATCCCTGAGAGTTCCAGCCCCTGGAAGTTTGCACAAAATTCTTGTACAATCAACAATAAATTGAGCTAAAAAAGAGCAAGAGGAAAAAAAGGAGAGAATGGATGAGCAACCACAATAAACCTACAATATCCAACTGAATGTATCCTGTTGTTGCCTGACACTTACTCAGTCTCGAAGACCCCATATTTTTCAAACATGCTGTGGAGTTACAAGGGGGATGAAATGCTCAGAACAACTGAGCAACATTTTGTACTATGTCCATTTTCTAACCTTCCTTCCAAGCTGCTAACCAGGCAAGGCAGCTAAGTGCTCAGAATTTGAACCTATGATCACTCAATGAGCAGCTGCATTTTTTTGTGCCTGTAACTGGATGATATCTTGATGCAGTTTGATGGAGCTGTTTTTGAAGCCTTTTACGCCAAATGCAACACATGGGAGTCTTTATTTCTTTCTCTCTCTCTCTCTCTCTCAGTCTCACATCAGTGTACACATTTTTGGAAGATGCACCAAGCCACTGTGTCTGCAGTGCATCTCAATGTAACTTAATCAGGACCAAAGGCAAATATAACCACCCGAGACGCAGGAGAGAAAAGAAGCAATATCATCTCCCCCAAGATGAATTAGTTCAATTTATTTATTTAAGATTTATAGCCAGTCCATTTCCTTACCTCATTCATTCTCAGCCCAGTGAACTAGGTCACCATTCTTCTCATTTTGATAATAGAGAATTGAGACCCCCTGAGGTAGTGAATCACAGAAGGCCACCCAGAAAGTCTGTAGCTGAGCTGGAAACTGAGCTTTCATCTCTCAGGTAGCAGACCAACACTGATCTAATACTTCTGTGCTTTTCTGGTTGCTTCTCCATTTTCTTCTGCTCTGTTTTGCACTTTGCTAAGGTGGTTTGGAGAATAAACTCTTCATTTCACCCTTTCATCATGCATTTTCACAAAATCTTCAGAAAATGAGTCACAACTATGATCACATATTTCAGGATGGATATTTTAAGGATCATGTGTCCAGAATCTCTTGAATAATATGCTTCGAATATCTATTCAGTCTTTGGCTCTTTAGCTAGTTAGTCATGAAGTATATGAGGACTGCATCCTGATCTGAAGTGGGTCATTGCGTTGGGCATGTTGGCCAGGAATGATGGGAACTGTAGTTGTATACATGTAGAAAGAAGCTGGATGGGGAAGGTTGCTGCAGATTGTTAAGGGAAAAAAACACAATGGATGCATTTATTAAAAAAGAAATCTATGCAGAATGTTCTGCATTATCTAAAAAGTTTGCTTTAGAGTACATGTACAGTTAACAGCTGGTGTTACAATATTGTCTAGGTAACAGAAGGCATTGAAAATCATAGCTGGAAATAAGAAGATGGAGAAAGAAAGGTAGCATTAAAAATTAAAAATAGGTATTGTTGAAGGCTGGACTAAATATCCAGGCTGGGTCCAAAATACTGTAGATGACATCATCAGGCTATTGGTTTGTTATAACTAATTTACATCTAGGATTGATTTATAACCTATAACAATTTACTTGAGGGTAAATCCTGATGAATATTCACACCAAGGATACCATCAGCATTATACCTGGTGTCCATTTTACAGCTGTTATGGCAGGAAAGTTAGAGGATGGGCATGTTCTGGCATTCTTCTCCATTAGAGACTCCTTCCAGATAGCACTTCCAATAGTGACAATAATGCCAAACTAGAAGTGAGGAGAAAAATATCTCTAGAAGGGAAGGAGAAAGTAAGGATTGATTGAGTTTACAACAGAACTTGGAAAACTACAACTCCTAGAATCCCCCAGCCAGTTCTGATTTGGAGCTGCCATTGTTGTTTGGGCATATTGGTTGCTGTGGTTGTTCTTATGTCAAAATATCTTTTTAGGTGAATGAAGTGAAATGCAATAATTACCACTTTTTCTAGCAGTCTCTTTGTATCCTTTGAGTAAACACTTCAGAAAATATGGCAGAATGGCAAGTAGACTTCAACATAAAAGACTTCAGCACTCAAGGTGATGGGTTTATCGTAAGAGGAGGACAATTGTAAAATCGCCTTGCCAGCTGGATGACTTTTTAGGAGAGGAAATTAACTTTTACTAGATTTCTCTGGGGCATGTCATGGTCACCCTTTTTGTCCTGGATGTCCACTTTCTGGAAGATGTGCCCTTCTCTCTGAACATCATAAAAAGTAAGATTTCATTTTGACAGGTCACCTTTTCATCTCTGGACACCCCCTATTTTCCTGGAAGGGTACACGTCTATAGGCAAAAATCTGGAAAGTATGACTAATGGCTTTGCTGGGGAGAGAATGAATCTTACCTTTTACTGTTAAGACCCAGGTGGTTCTTTCATAGCTCTCTTCACTCGCAACTTTACTGCCAGGAAATATGAACTCTATTGGCTAGACCATCATATTTCCCAAGTTTGCCAAGTCTTTTACTGGACACTGCTCTTAAGCTTTAATCAGCTCCTGTCTCTCCAGATGTTAGCAGCTGGTGATGGTTAACTCGAACGTAAGAAAAGGCTTGGCCTGCTGATGGTTATAATCTGCTGTTGTGTGCATTCAAACCATTTCCAGCTTATGGCATCCCTAAGGCAAATCTATCATAGGGTTTTCTTACAAGATTTGTTCAGTGGAAGCTTGCCTTTGCTGTTCTCTGAGGCTGAGAGAATGGGACTGGGAATAGATTATCTGCTATAAAAGGCTGAAGAGCAAATCAATCCCTATTTAGAGATCGACTGGCAATCTGCATAATCCTGATTTGTGTGGAAGCAGTGTACCTGGTCATATGCCTTGCAAACAGAGACATATTCTGTTTCATTTGTTGGTCATCATCAGGTTCCAGGGTGCTTGTATCCCTAATGGACATGGAGACACACTGCAAAGGAAAATATCTGTGGCTGTTCTGTGGCAGGTTTTTGTTTTGTTTTTTTGTTTTAGCTGTTTTGCATCTTACTTGCTTTCTTGTTTATCTTTACTTGTAATTAAGCCTGACCATTTAGTGGACCTCAGATAAATGCTTATAGTTTCATTTTATTTCTCCTTGGAGCAACTGTTCAGACTGGACAGCATTACACCTACAGTTGGTCCTCCACATTTGCTGGGTTTAGGGGTTCAAACCCCCACAAAAGTGGAAAAACTGCAAATACCAAATTGTGTATGGGTACCTATGGGAAGGAAGTTGAGGCATGGTGGGTGGAGTGGGCACCCAGGGTCCAAACCAGGTCAGGGAAAGGAGAGGGAAAATGCAGAGAGCTGACTGTACTTGATGAGACTGCAGAACTAACACAGATGTATTGATTTTGGGAATGGAGAACTGGTATGATGTAGTGGTTAGTGCTGGACTGAAACATGGGCCATGAGCCGTGAAGCTGAGCCATGAAGCTCACAGAGTGACCATGGATCAGTCTACTCTCTCTCTCTCTCTCTCTCTTTGTACAGTCTTCTTGTAGGAAAAAGATGTGTTTTGCTTAAGGGAAGGGAATGGTGGAACTTCATACACTGAAGAACACTGATCTTGCTTGGATGCCCTGAGGAATGTATCTGAGGAGGAATTAAGGAAGAAAGGAGAACTTGAGGACCATACAGCAAGAAATGGTGCGAAGCACGGACAGGACTCCATAGGACCCCAGCACTCCATAGGACACAGACATGATAGTTAAAGTGGAATTATGGTCTTTAATTTGTGTAGTTTGAAAGGCCCCCTTCTGTGGTTTTAGAAACTTCTTGTCTCTCCTTTGAGAGGGACATACTTAAACACAATTTAGGTTTGTGTCCTAAGCCAGTTAATTCTGATGTATTGATTCCATTTTTCTCTTAGGGAAATATGAAGGAACACTTGTCTATCTTGTCCGTCTGTCTGTCTGTCTATCTATCCTAGCACATATTTATTTAGGACAAAAAGGCTGCTGAAACTTGTTTAACTGCTCTTCTTTTTTGTGGTATTGGAACCTATCCCAATTTTTTTCTACTTACAGTACCAAATTTACTGCTTGTGAAGTAATGCTCAAGAACATTTTTACTTCATCAACTGAAGTATACCTGTTATTGTGTAAATGGAGAATTCTTCTTTATGTATGTTAAATTCCAGTGTGATATAGCAGTTAAATTTAATTAGGTTTAATATCTTTGGGAGAGGGGTTGGATTTAAATCTCTACTCAATGCAAAATAGTATAACTTGTCCAGTTATGCTTTTTCAGTCTAATTTATTTCAGATGTTTCTTGGGCTTGGGGAGAAGGTGGAGTATATATGTTACCCTGAACTCTGTAGAAGACAAGATTTAGTAAAAAAATCTAATACATTGTTATTGTGGGACCATAGTATTTGGGACAGGGTGACATCCATCCTTGCTCCCGCTCCTATATTAGTAGTGTAATAGATAGAAATTAAACAGCTGAAACCTCCCATCACTATCTTCATGCCAGGAAAACCTAAGGAATTGCACCAGCATTCCAATCTAACCTGAAAATTGGTGCCAGCATCCTGGATTCTAATTTGGGAAGAAGCATGTTTGCTTGACCCAAGAACTGTATACCTTCCAACATTTCACAGATGACAACTGGGACACATGTGGTCAAGCAACATCAGAGTATGGTTAAGGTGGCAACAGTTATTAATGAGGAAGAACATATAAGGTAGAAGTGGCTGCAGAAGTTTGCTTTTTCCTGAGCCTACTTGGAAGGGCAAGATTCCACCATCCCTTTTCTCCTTTTCCCTCTTGCTGCATTAACTGAGTACAAATTACTTTTGCACATTGAACTCTGTTAGCAACAATGGAAGTAAGCTGAGAACAAAGGGGGCAAGTGGGAGGAAGAAAGAGAAACATGGACATTTAAAAAGCAGCTGAAAAAGTAGAATGACAGAGGAGTAATTACTATTATTATTCCTGCTGAATCAAGACAGTTGGAGTGTATGGAATTGCTGAGTCCTAGCAGGTTGTTTCTAAAGTGTTCCTAAAGGGAAGGCCTACTGCATCTCTGATGGCTAGATCATCCTTTTCTGACACAAAGGCATATAGGGTGAAGCTTGGGTTTACAAAGGGTCTAAATTCTGAGTCCTAGTTCTGGCTCTACTGTGAATGTGCTTCTAGCTCAGGTTTGTTATGCATTCCTTATTTCACTGAATGGCTATCTATTCACGAACTTGATTTGTTTGTGAGATGCACTGCGACTACAGAAAAACATCTTTTCTTCAGTACAGAGACTAATTCTAATAAACTAGTGTTACTACAAGTAAAGTACCCCTAATGTTCAGATAGAAGCCCTGTTATGTACTGACAATACACGAGACACATCATTTGCTTACGGTTGCATAATATGATCCTTATTCTGGAATTTTTCTGGTGGTAATCTATGCTGTAATTGGAACCTGGGATTGCAGCCCACATTTTGGTTTGGGTAGAACTTTTTAGCCTGTCACTTGGTAACACTGACATATGAAGATAAAATGGCAACACTACCCTTATGCACTGTTGGGTAATCTTATTCCCCCACCACTGCCAAAAAAGAGAGGAGAGCTCATTGGAGGAAAGGGGCTTTTAAAAAAATGATTGCGGGATCATATTTGGAGCAAAAAGTATGATATCTTCTTTCTTATTTTTATGAGTTTTTAGCTATTTGTGAAGTCTTTTAAAGGCAGAAGAGCAGAATATAAATGTTTTAGAAGACTTGCTAGCAAAGCTATTAAAAACATAAGGCAGGCTTGGCATGACCTAACTTTCATGTGGTTCAGGAGAAGCTTTTGCTTGGGAAGTAGAATTCTTGATGATAGCAGAAATTTGACTTTGGTGAGCTGGAGTGTACTTGATGAAGTCTGGCTGGATCTAGGGAAGCAGAGATAGGAATGCTTCTGAAAAATATGGGAAAGTATCATAGATCATACGTAGACCATAGGCTTTATATTATTAGAGTGATAGAGCAGAAAGTCTTGGGTTCAGCTTCCAGTTTCTTTAGGTAGGGTCAAAGAAGATGCCTCTGTGAAATCCTACGTCCTGAATGTACCAATATTTTGACTCTATAAAAGGCCACTTCCTGTCTTTGGAAGATGCTTAGAAGTGCAAAGACAACTTGTGAAACAGGAAGTGGAAAGCTCTTTCCATTGATTTGGGAATGGATATATTCTACATTAGCAGTGGACTACAAAACAGATTTTAAACATTTGTTGGAGCCCCTTTACAGATCCTCTTGTTGCTGCAGAGATCTTTCACATAGGCTACCCAATAGCTATAAATAGCACATATTTAAGGCACAGGGTATATTTCAGGCAAAAGTAATTTTAACCACACACATTGTTTAGAATAGGAAATTCTTCTCTAATGCCCTGTTTTCCATTCTCAGTGTTATTGGTTTACACACACACACCCTTCACTTTCAGTCTCTGTATGCAAGATGCGAGATAAAAATTGATCTGCTCAAGAGGCAGATTTCAGGGTGTGTGTTTTTGCTGGTCTGTTGTTTCATGATTTCAGATTTACTAATTTTGGATTTTTGCAACTCTGGGAATTTAGTATGTTTCAGATTGTCCACAAGATATCTTGCAAGCACTGTCACTGTGGCTTGGAGAATGGATGCTTTATTTCTGAAGCACATGGAACACAGAGCAAACACACCTCTTAGAATAATAGTGGCTGACCTGTTTTATATTCCACGGAAAATATGCTGCTCTCTCCACGCCTTTTGGCATCGTTGTGTGAACTTCTGCTTGGGCTCGATATTTTCAGCAGCACTCTCTTACTTGAAGCTGCTTGCATGTTAAAGAGAAAAGCAAGCATCCTAGTAGTGAGATGCGGTGTCCTCACTTCTTATATAAAGTCTTGAATAAAATAGGTCATGGCCATATTTATAAGTAACTTCCAAAGGATTTTGAGAAAATGTGTGTGTATGTGGGATGGGATTTTGGAGCTTGTCAGGAAGTCTGGTGTTTGAACCTACAGTATACTTGAGAATGGGACTTGTAATAATGAACTAAGGATGTGCACAATAACACACATTCCAATATTTCAGATACGAAAACTGGGACATCGATGGCCAAGCAACATCAAAGTGTAGTCAAAGTGGCAAAAGTTATTAGTGAGAAGGAACAGACAAGCTAGGAGAGACTGTAGCAGTTTGATTTTGCCTGAGTCTTCTGGAAAGGCAAGACACTGGTCAGTATTCCATTCAGTCAGCATGCTTAGGGGTATCCAACTATGCAAGACGTGTAAAGAGAGAAGAGAGAAGAGAGATGAGAAACTCCTCCCAAGGTTTGTTGTGTCTCAGAGTCATCTGCAGGAATCAGAGAAATGTGCAACCTCTGTCTCTGTGATTGGCAGGCAACATAGAGCATATGGATTTGTAAGCCTTGGAAAAGATACTAGGAACATTTGCCTGGTCAACCGAGTAGTACCTTCTGTAGTTGAAGCTCCATCTTTTCTGGGGCTTCTGTGCTGGTGAATATAAGACCCCCTTTTCAGTCTCTGTTATCTCTAGTTAAAAAAGATCAGGTGATAGATGATGTGAAAGACCATTATCTTGGGACCCTTGGGGAACTGCTGCCATCCAGAGTAGCTGGGAGGAGAATGGATGAATATATAACCAGTCTTGTAATAAAATAGGGTCAAATATAGTGCTCATTTTATTGGTCACTAAAAATGTAACAGGCTGCCATAGAGTCAGAAAGTATAATGACTATCACAATTAATTTCAGCCTCATGAAAAGAACCTTGAAATATTGTTAGCAGCAGCATAAATACAGTCTTAAAATTGTGCCAGTGGGAATTAGCATTGAAGGAAGCATTCATTTCCCTTTCCTGTTTTTCAAGAACTTTTTGTATGTGAGGAAAATATTTCTTTCACATACATGTTGCAGAGAGCACAGTTGGGACCGTGAATTCCAACATTTTGTTGGTCCTTAAAGGATCTGTGTTGAGCTTTCACTTCCGTTGGTGGTGGGGTGACTCCCTTAGAGGATTTAGACTGGGGTCACATTCATTATAGGAGAGGATATGGTCAGAAAGATTATGGCATAATCTTCTCTTTCCCGTTCAACACATGTGAACCATATGTCCTTGTGTAAACCTCTCAAATAATGTTCCTAGATACATCTAGTCACATGGACAGTTAGAGTAATGCATTGTTAGTTTCCATTCTGTGTCGTGGATAGTTCAGAGAATTGTCAGATGAGTTACTGCTGCATAATTTTTAGTCTGAATCCAAAATCCATTATGGATAGGTGCTATCAAACACATCTATGATCTGAGTATAATCCATATTCTTGCAAATGTGTGCCCCCATTCATTTATTCAAGTAGATTCATAGATGGGCCACTTTGAAGATGAGCAAAGCAATGATCCATAATCCCGTGGATTGTGAACCACTTTTGCTATTATAACCACTAGACTCTCCACTCATTCCTCTTACCAACTAAAGGGTGAAAGTGACAATTAATGTTTTTCATGAAAGCAGATATGTCCCTGGAATCAGCAGTTCCCAGTTTGAATGGGGATAGATGAATCCATCTGTCTATAGTATTTATATTTGTTCCTTCTTGTTATTAAATCTTTCTGAATTTTTAAAAATGTGTATGTGTTCTTAAACATATAAAAATTGGTACACATTTTTATACCCAGTTTTTCCAGTATACATATTTTTGCAAACATTTTCCCCTAATATATTTCTTTTTGTAAGCTATTTTTACTAATGGATGCATTTCAAAAAAATAAGAGAACAACATTGCAAATGTTGAAGTGTGTCACTCAAAGAAATACTGTATTGCAGTTTGCATATTAATTAAGAAACTGTGAATGATCCTGACTCATATTAAAATACAAACCAAATATATTTGTACCTGTTTTGAAATCTAAAAAAGTGGACCTCTGGGAACATACTGGTTTGCGAAAAACTGCCTGCACTTCTTAGTTGGGTGTGTGCACCAAAACTGAGTGTACGTGCTATAGTGCTTACACAGTTCTAGTGCTATCATTCCACTTTCAACATCCTATGGAATCCTGGGGTTTGCTGTTTAGGGAGGGCATTTAGAATTCTCAGCCAGCAAGCTCTTTGACCTCAGTAAACTACAAATCCCAGAATTCCACAGGATGTTGAAAGTGGAATGATAGCACTATGAAACAGTGTGGTGCAGAAATGGCCTATGAGTTTTGAAAAGTTACTTTTTGGACTACACCTCATAGAATCCTTCAGCTAACCTGTCCGGTGGTGCCATTGTTGGGGGGTTCTAAGATTTTTATTTTTAAACGTAACTTAACTTCTGGGTTTTTTTCTTGTGTGACCTGTCTGATGCCAACCATGAAACCCCCTTTTAATGTCCACTTTTCAATAAAGTGGTAGAAGTTACTGGGCCAACCTTCCAAACACACCAAATTTCAAAGAACTTAAAGGAAGCACTGCATAGAAACTATTTCTAATTTTTTTTTACTAGCTTTTGAAAGAAAAAGAAAAGTATCATCTCCTGTCTTCAATTAACTCCGTTAATGATTCCCAGAGCCTTACAGTATGTGTGGTGGTATTTAATTAAATCAGAGGAGACATGATTTGAACAAGACTTTAGTTTCACTTTGAAAGTTATTAAATAAACTGATATGGTTTTGTTCCACCAAGGTTCCAGGGAGCATCCAGTTAAATTTTAATCATGTGCAGCTAGTCAAATAGTGGCCCTTCCAAAAAAACCTGAGGAAAATAACTAGATATCAAAAAAAGATGGGATGTAAGATCATATCTAGAGGCTTTAAACCTGGCACGTATTTGAACATACAGTACAGCTTTCATCCAGAAAAAAGAAAGTCACTTTAAATATCAACCCAGTTATGGAGCATTGGGGCCAGTTATACCTGTTGGACAAATGCTGAGAATCCAATGACAAGGTGGTGGCTGGGTATGAAATGGAATAATTAATCCATTGTGCAGTAATAATTCCTTACAATTTTAATGTTATCCTCCAAAGAGTTCAGTGTAGCATAGAGCCCTTCCCCTTCTCCCTGGCTTCCAACATGTTTGTTTGCAAACTTCTTGCTCTGAAGTTGTGGTAGAAATAATTTTTTCAATTATTCCTTCCTGACAGTCAGGATGACCCTTTGGGGAAAAGGGAAAATAATAGAATGGTGAGACTTTTGTACAATTTTCTTCATATATACACACACACAAACACACACACACACTAATGTATATACCCAGTGTTGCCCGGGATTTTATTTTCTCATAGGTAAGACTTGTTAGAAAGATTTGAGATCCTGTGTCTCTAATTTCCCAAACTGGCTTTCCAGTACCTGTAACTTTCCCCCATATTCCCCAATCCAATCTATATTCAGAATTATTAACAGACAGAGGTTGGGGTTGCTGAGGGAATATACTGCCCTCCTCCTTGCTGCTAGCAACTGGCCTATTCAATACAGACATAGTTGACTGACGCCCGAGAGCTCTCTGGCTGAGAATTCTAAAGGCTCCTCCCTAAACTGCAAACCCCAGGATGCCGTAGAATCTTCTTAAAGCAGCCAATCATATGAGGTCTTCACTTGACATAGCCAATCATATGAGGTCTTTACCTGACACAGACAAACAAACTTTGACTTTTATATGTATTATACACACACATATACACACGCATACACATGCATACATACATACACACAATCCTCCCTCCACATTCACGGATTTGATTATTCACGAGGCACATGCTTCCCTCCCTGCACTTTCCTTCTCTCATCCCTTGCATTCCTCACCACAGGCTTGTGAAGCCTGGGTTTAAAATGTACTTTTTTTCCTTTTGGGTGAGCAAAACCCACTCCCACTGCTGGAGGCGTGTCTCTCTGCCATGTGACTGCACATTCTGCTTTGCATTGGCTGCTGATTGGTCAGGTGCTCTCTTTGCCCCTCCTTTCCCAAGATGGATGTGGGAAGTAAGTAGAACTCCAGAAATCCCCTCTTCTCTGTCTTAGGAGAAAGTACCAGTAAGCTTTTTTGCTTGTCTTTTTTCTCCGCCCACTCCCCGTCGCCGGGGCCAGAGGCAAAGGAGTGGGAGTGGAGAAGCTCCAGAGGAGAATAGGAGGGGGATTGTAGAGGGAGCAGATATTCATGGTTTTTCCACTTTCACGAGGGCTCTGTGCCCGGAACCCTCACAAAAGTAGAGGGCACCTTGTGGAGAATATCACACAAACACCTCTTGCCCAACCTGGCCAACCAAAAGGCACAAAATACATAACACAAGCTTTGAAAGCTCACACGTTTCTTAATCAGGCCTGGATATTAAAAATATTTTTAGGGTAGGAAACGTGACCATGGAAGGTCACAGAACAACATCTTTCTTGAGATATTAAAACTAAGTTTAAGATGGTAATGGAGGAAGGTTTGATGCAAGTAAAAGCTATACCAATTGCTGGCCCCAAGGCATTTGGGACACAAATGCAAAGCTAGGCATTTCTTCTTTTCTCCATTGTTAAAATCAAAGGCAATTTCTTAGAGATATAACCTGTACCTTCCCTGTCCAAGGCTACAAGCCTCTTTGTAGGCCAGTTTTGAAATGTTTTACCTTAGCTGGGGATGAAAACCTCAGAGAGTGAGTCCTAGTACATGTGCTATAGGATTTTTTAATTCGAGGTTGATGAAATTCAGCATTTTTTCTATTTGTATTTTTGTATTTGGATCCAGGTTTGAGATACTGCTCTCACTATTAGAATATCCCAAAATGTTCCAGGGGAATTATTGTGCAAAGAAATAGACGTTGGGTGGGGTTTTCTTGTGCAAAAAGGAATGTATTTGCACAGAAGACATTGTTGTCTGCTCAGGCAACATGTTTTCTGCAAAGAAAATGTGTTTGGGAAAGTGCTTTGGGATGTTTGAATATGGGGAGAAATATTCATTTTCTCCTGCAGCAGGGAGAAAACGACGCCAATTATTCATTCTTGTGTGCAAGAACAAAATGGTGGAGAATTTCTACTTTGAAGGAAACTTTTCTATGGTGAATTGGGTACTAAGGAACCCTCCGCATTTGATAAACAACTCATGTGCACTGTAGAGAAGGTATATTCTATGACTGTTGTTGTAGCATGTAGAGAAGAGCTTTCCAAACTGTGTGTCACGACACATTAGTGTGTCAGCTGCAGTGTGTAGGTGTGTTGCGTGGACAAACTTAAAGACATTCAAATGTGGAAGCTTAAACATGCTTGATGACAAAATATAAATGTCTTTATCTAATATCCCACCAAGTATTCTAAAGCTGTGTTCATCCTATCAACCTCATTAAAATGGTAAGTAGTTATTGGTTTTATTCAGTTTTTTAAATTCTTGCACATATTTACATATTGTTACTCATAAATGATAACAATCTTAGAAATGTCTGCTAGTATTTGTAAATCATACATTTTTAAAAATATAAAGGAAAGATTTTCATGAGATATGCTCTGTCTCCATACATTTCGTTATTACAATTTATGTATGTGTCCATATCTCTCATCAGGGGTTAGTTTAACCTCCGGTTTGCTAGTAAAACCAAATTACTGTGTTGCAAAATGATGTATGTCTAAAAAAGTGTATCACCAACATGAAAAGTTTGGAAAGCTCTGATGCAGAATATAATGAGCCAGAATTTCCTTCTGGTTCATTTGCGTGTGTACATGCCTTCAAGTTGCCTGTTGACTTATGATGAATCCACTGACATCATAGGATTTTCTTAGGCAAGGATTAGGATAATGCCTGCTTAGTACTGGCAGGGGGGCTTTCTGGAATACCAGGGGATATAGGCTATATTTCAGAGGAAGACCATGGCTCACACTTAGGTCTCAGTACATCACTCTTAGTCCTTCTCTCCTTAGGCTCTCACATCTGTTCTCTGTCAGCTACTCTTTGCAAGGCCAGCCCTACTGTTGGGCAAAGTCAGGCAGTCACCTCAGGCAAGTGATTTGGGTCATTTGACAGGACAGAAAAGTTGTTGGTTACTGAATTTCTGAGTTGTTGTATTTTTACTAGATTGGGCAAGAGGTATTTGTGGGATTTTTTCCACAAGGTTTCAAAATAACCTGACCAACCTTGGGTACATGGCACCTTGATATTGGGGGTGGTGAATACATGCATTTTAGCATTTCAGCAGTGGTATAGTTTGGGACTGAAAACAGCAGGAAATAATATTTCTCTTTGGAAATATTCTGGGTGATATTATTTTCTGTAAAGAAAATGCTGTTTTCTGTGGAAAACCACCATATGTGAATTTTGTGTAGAATAATTCCTGAATCGGCTTAAAAAAACCTGCAGTTTTTGAAGACTTTCTCGCAGTGGGAAGAGAATTGTTGAAATTACCAGTTGTTTCCTTCAAGAAGAAACTTAGTGAAGACTTGTATCCCTAGTGTGTGTTTATTCATGCATATCCACTGACGCATGATTTTTTAGTTGTCCTCAGTGACTTCTAAGGCTACAGTTGTACTACTGAAACCCCCCCAAAAAACCCCACTAACATTATCCATTACACTCTCTTTCTACTCTTTTTAACTGTGCCATTCACTTCTAAAACTATTTTTGCAGCTCCATGAACAATAGGCTTTAAGAGTGATATGTATGCATGCATTGTATATGGTTGGCTTAACCTGATTTTGTGCAATGAAAGGTTAACCTAACTGCTAAAGTGGTGAAGTGTCCAAATGGCAAGATCAACAAACTTTGTGGATTTCAAAAAGAGTTCATAATCCACTTGGCAGTTCATCTCTGTGAAGGAAGAGCTGGGTTTGATTTGGCAAGGCAAAACAGCCTGTTCTTAGCTGTCTTTTAAGTTCTTCTTCAATTCAGAACTTCTTCATAGAAACAACGTGTTTCCAGAAACAAAAAACATTTCTCCGTTCATCCAGTAACCTAAATTTTGGATACCAGAATCCATTTTCCTGTGTGATGTCTGTCTAAAACTGGTCCATATTTTTTTTTTCCGTGTGGGAACTTCAGAAGAAAAACAGACAAATATATCCACCCAAACAGACTGCGGTATTTATGCTGGAGCTCTCCATGTAGATCTGTTTCATATGTACTTAGGCTGGCAGAGTGAACATACAACTTGGTAACTGAGGCCAGAACTAGATGTTTTGGCTGCTGCCAAAAATAGCACTTTTGTCTCTTGTCCTTCAGTTCCTGGTAATGTCAAGCTATACAAAATGCACCTATGTTTCTTTTCCCCTCATTTTATCCTCACACCGGCTGTGTGACGCAGGCTGGACTGAGACAGAACAAGTACCATATGATCGGCCAGTGAGCAGTGTTGCTAAACTGGAATTTGAATCTGGATTTCCACAGTCTTAGTCCAACACTCTAATCCAAATATTTAGATCAGTGGTTCTCAACCTGTGGGTCCCCAGATGTTTTTGGACTTCAGCTCCCAGAAGCCCCAGCCACTATGGTCAATGCTCAGGGCTTCTGGGAGCTGAAGTCCAAAAACATCTGGGGACCCACAGGTTGAGAACCACTGATTTAGATGCTATTTGTGCAGACCCCAGAGACCCTACCTCCAATTTCTTTTGTGGCAGGTGGTAAAAATCATGTTTCTCTTTTAAAACAAGCCGCAAAGTCCCAAAGCTTCTTTTCTTAAAAAAAAAAGCATAAAATGAAGGTTTGCTTGAAACTGGAAGTGGACTGCTGGTTTTGGTGGGAGTGATTGTGTGGTGTATAGAGGATCTGGGGAAGTGTTCAGACCCTCCAGAGTTGCTCAGCGTTATTCAAACTCCACTGTATTGCTCTGTTGTCTGTAATATCAGCACAACCTGCTTCAGCAAATGGCAGCCAAGGAAGAGAAGCAGGGGTGGGGAAGTGTACAGCAACGTGATGTCCTATCACATGTTTTACATCATAAGACATTGTGAGGAGAGACTAGGAGGAGAGCCAGAGCTACTGTTTTCAAGACAGCCACGTGTCTGCTGTAGCTTCTGGTTCCTTCCAAAGGATGCAACAAGACCAAAAGTAGTGGATCAAAATTGTCATTTCCTTTATTATTTGTTTACAAATGAATGACAGGTTGCTTTTCCCCACATATAGTGGATTCAACATGAATTATATTGTAATATATATCATAAAAGTTATCTAAACTAAACATAAAATCCTCTCAAATAACAGTAAAACACTATAAAAAATATCAGACACAAGCCAGCCAGATAAAGCCCATTTAAGACCCACTGATTTCAGTAGTTCGGTTAATGTGTTTGTCTCTCCCACTGAAAGCACTGGGATCTTAAGGTGCTTAACTTTGGCTGGATCACTCTGACAAGAGCAGCAGTGAAAATGTCCATCTCTCTGAAAATTAAAAATGCCATGGGGAGGGAATGCATATGCATGAGTCCCTTCCTTGTGCATGGGCAAATGAGAAAGATATGGGAGAGGGGAGCATGGGTGGGAAGGCAAGGGGGAATGAAGGCACACACATGCATTCCCTCACTTGCTGAATTGGTCAGGAGAGGGAAGGTATTTGCAGTTTTTCGACTTTTGCAGGGGTCCTGCACCAAGAACCAGTATGAAAATATATAGAGTGTGTCTGTGTGTCTGTGTAGCTGTGCGTGTATATATATGTGTGTATGTGTATCTTTTTTTCTTTTATTTCTTTCATTACAGATTGGTTATTTCTGCACTAGACTGTTATAGCACTATCATTCCACTTTCCACATCCTATGGAATCCTGGGGTTTGCAGTTTATGGAGGGGCCTCAAGGTCCCTCCCTAAACTGCAAACCCCTGGATACCATAGGATTTTGAAAGTGGAATAATAGCACTGTAACTGTTTAGAGCGGAAATGGCCATTGACTTGCATCTCCGTATGTTAGTGTTCAGTGTTTTAATTTAGTGTTTTTGCTCTTGTCGTGTGCCTTCAAGTCATTTCTGACTTATGGCGACCTTAATGGGGTTTTCTGGGGGCTGAGAGTGTGTGATTTGTCCAAGGACAGCCAGTGGGTTTCCATGGCTGGGCAGGGAATTGAACTCTGATCTCCATGATCGTAGCCCAATGTTTAAACCACTACACCATTCTGGCTCTCTTAGTTTTAGTTTAATTTTAGGTTTTTCCTTCCTTCCTTCCTTCCTTCCTTCCTTCCTTCCTTCCTTCCGTCCTTCCGTCCTTCCTTCCTTCTTTCTTTTCTGAATGTATTTTACTCTGATTGTGAATTAGATTGTGTTAAATAAATAAGCATTTCTTTTAAAAAATTACTGGTATTTCAATATAGTGGTTTGTTTGTTTGTTTGTTTATTTATTTATTTCAAAACAACTTTTTTATCATTAGGGTTGAAAGTTGAATATTATAGTAGCTTATTATGAAAGCTGCTTTGTTGGGAGAAAGGTGAAATATAAATTAAATTAGTAAAATAAAATGAGGCACCCAATAGTTTTGTTTAAGTTGTGGCCTCTTGTGGATCATTAGTCATTGTTGAGCAATGAGGCTAACAGGCAAACTAAAGAAACCTGAGGCATTCTGGAGCCTTATTTAGCAATGTCTGTATTTATGCTGATGTAGTGTGAGAAGGTGCTTGCAAGACAAAAATGCGGCTGCTTGGGTAGAAAAGGAAAAAGCCAAGGGCAGCAGTAATAGGGGAAAGAAGATGCCAGTCCCAAGCCACCTATTCTATGAATTCCTGGGCTTGTGAGTGAGGAGTCTGTGGATCCTAGGCGGTTTGGGAATTGCTTGGAGAACCTCCTATGCAAAAGGACAGTCAATTGTGCCAGCCACTCCTTCTATACTGCTTTGGTACCATCAATCCTTCTGGAAGCTAAGCTTTTGACAAATAGACAACTTGAAGCCAGTAACCTCCTTTTTTTCTCCTCTTGCTACCTCTTCCTGCATGAATACAGAGAACAGAACTGCTCAAGTAGTGTTACATCACTTAAGTGATATGCCCTTTCAGGATTCTGGTTAGGGACCCTAAAATAATAACAGGCTAGGTCTACTCTTTAAAATGACCATGAGACTTAGGTCTACTTATCCACACCCAGATCCACCTGTGACTCATGTGTTAGATGCTGATGCAGAATAGGTATCTCTTCCTAGCACTTGAAGACACAAGGGGAATGTTGAATAGATGGCAAATTTCATGGTGTTGTTCCTCTCCATGTAAATAACCACTTGTGCTTTGCCAAAAAAGTAGGAAATGCACCACAGAAAAGTAAAGGAAGAAACAAAGAGGCCACAAGAAGAAACAATTAAAATGTGTATATGATGATATATATAGATTCACATTTGGAAATAGTACCTGGTATTCTGTATTACAGTTACAGATCCGTATTCAGTAATACTACTTAATCACTATGTGGCACTGTTGTTATGATTGTAAATGCTCCCAAGCCCACCTTAAAAGCAAGTTGCTGCATGGAGCATGGAAGTATATTCATCTTTTGATCATGGCACAAGGAGGAGAATGTTCCCAGCCCCTTCCCACCAGAGAATGATGCTGCAACAATTAGAAGCAGGACCCATGTCATAATTCCTCATCACAGCCTCACTCACTGGTGAGAGAAGGATGGAAATATTACCATGCTTGCACCACAAGCAGCAGCTATACAGATCTCTGTCGCTCCCTGCAGCTGCTGGCTGTTAAGGTGGGCTTGGGGGATCAGATCAGGAGATATTATTTAGTTGTGAATTCATACAAAGTAGCCAATTCAGGATATCAGTAACTGATTATAATTTAAACAGAAATGCCACATCCCTGACTATAATGCAGGAAGTCATGATCATCTGACCTGTCTGGCTGCTCAGTCTGGTGCTAACCCTACTATCCTTAAAACAACAACAACAACAAGTCTTTCAAAGAAAGGACATCTTCAGCAGGAGGATTCTCCCCGGCAGCATATGAACAGGTTACTGTCCTCTGGAAAGCAGGAAACAACACTATCCTGTATCTAAGTGATTATGGACCCCAAAAATGGGGTGGGTGGGACAAGAAGTAGACTAGGTGAGGGTTGGCTTAGCCCTGGTCCCCTTCAAAATGATCAGCCAATTTGGACTATCAAAACTCCCAGGTAGTTGAGTCTCCTTAGGAATGATGAATCAGAATTGTACTAAACTGTACTTCTGTGCTGCTGTGTGTGTGTGTGTATGTACGTTTGTGTGTGTGAAGGGCCCCTAATTTCAACCCACTCTACAGCTTCCAGGCAATGTGTGAAGTCATCCTCAAGCTGTCAAGTTGTGCTGCAGTGTTATGGTGAAATAGACATGGAATGGTGGAAGAAATACATTTTTTTAGATAAATAATGTAAGTCTCTTGTGAAATTCTAGGCATGTCTTTTCTCTGTTCCTCACCTCTTCTTGGGGCAGATACATGTTTACTGAATGCCTATCAGCGAGTTATTGTCTAGTAGCACCCAAGGCAAATACAGGCCAGTTTTACTCATCCTTATAAGGTAACACATCTCTGTGTGAGTCACTGTAAAAATTCCTGTTAAAGGGTCATGGTTCACAGAGTGTATGCTTTCCTCTCCCTGAAGAAAACCCCCCACACACATATAGCCCTGCCTGGTGTTTCCGGGCAGGGCTGTATCAGGAACTGCTGGAGCTGTAAGAGGTTGCTCCGTGATGCAAACCACTGAACTGTAGAATTCCCAGTCCCTGGATTTAATTCTATCAACCTGGCTGGCCAGTGGACCTTCTTCACAGGAAAAAAAGGATTTATGTTCTAGTTGGTGCTCTTTAGCAACATCTTCCTGAGCTCTGGTATAAAATGAAAGAAAGTATCAGGGGATGAAGGAATCCAGAAGCACCTTTGAGACTTGTTTTTTCTAGCATGAGCTTTCATGGATATTGAGAGCCAGCATGGTGTAGCGGTTTGAGCATTAGACTATGATCCTGGGGACCAGGGGTTGATTCCCCACTCTAAGGAAACATACTGGGTGACCTTGGACTTGTCACATACCGTCAGCTCCAGAAAATCTTGTGATAAGTTCGCCTTAGGGTCACCCTAAGTTGAAGATTTGAAGGCACTGAACAACAAACAACATTTCATGGATATCAATGCACTTCTTCAAATGCAGAGAAGATGCACTCTGTGTATCTGAAGGGGTGGATAGATATCCATGACAGCTCATGCTAAAGTAAACCAGTTACTGTCAAAGGTGCTACCTTCATTCCCCTATCCTGCCTTTTCTATTTTATGCTGAAGTAGACTAACATGGCTATCTCTCTGAAATCTGATATATTGGTTCTTCTTTAGTCCAGCTTGTTTCTTGTTCCTGCATACCAGGAAATAGCATAACAACTCTGCAAAGTTAAGGAAATGTTCCTTTGAAGAAATCAGAAATTTTTATTTACTCTCTTAGCAAAAAACAAAAAGGGTAACTGGTATCAAACAATAGAATACTTCTTTCTGCTTTCCAGCCCACAAGAAACAGAAATGGTAGAACATCTCCATATCTTTAACCAAAGAACTGTGTGCCTTTCCAATGTCACAGAGCTTCTCTGCTTGGAATTTGGAAATCGTTTAAGCTAAAAGGTTTTAGCTACTTTCAAGGGGATGTTTGGGAACAGAAACAATGGTAAAAATGGATATGTACTGTGGTCTTTACCTAATAGCTTTACATTATTGATTTTAAAGATATAAGTATGCTGCCATCATGGTGTAGCGGTGTGAATGTTGGACTAGAAGTTGAGGAGATCAGGGTTTGGATGACCACTCAGCAATGGAAACTGGATGACCTTGGGTGAGTCACACTCTCTCAGCCTAAGAGGCAGAGAGTGACAAATGTCCTCTGACTACATATTACCCTGAAAACCCTAGGATAGAGTCTCTGTAAGTAGGAGTTAAAGCTGGAGGCACAAAACAACCACATGTATCTGCAATAGTATCTCTTCAGTGTAGGAGCACAATTGTGTAAACTCCATTTTGCAGTTCAATTATCTGAAGGTCTGGAAGAATAACTGACCACCCCAACAGTACAGAGAGATCATTGTTTGAGATGTTATATACTCTCTCCCTCCCCCCGCCATAGCTGTGAAAATACATCAAGGAAGCACTTCAGTGGAAACAGTTTTCCTTTCTATCACATTGATAAAATGTTATATTCCTTTGTTGCTGGATTTTGCATCACTTTGTGGGCTGCTGACACTGAAGTCCTAGGAAATGTGGTTTTCTCATCAGGTTTCAGTTTGCAAAGAGAGGGGGAGCTGAAATCACATCTTGAAACTCCTCTCTTAACATGAAGAACTGCCAGAAAGGGGATGGGATTAAAAGTAAAAAATACTCCATTCTAAAAATCTGTATGGGAATGTTCTGAGATAAGGGGGATCTAATATGTTCCATAGGCCTGTCAAGTTTTGGAAGAAGGGCTAGTTCCTTAAAAAAAAAAAAAGATATATAGCCATTTGAGTGAAACCTGAGTGTATGTTTCTTTTAGTGTTTGACCAATGTTGTCTTCCTTGAGAAACTGGCTAAGCTTCATGTACCAAGAACTGAGCATCTGCATTGCTTAACTCCCATGTCCTCACTGAGATATATTTCTAGGCAAAATTCGTAAGCCTTTGTCTCAATCATGGCCAAACTGGTATATAAACCTTTGAAATCAGTAATTCCAAACTAAGATAGTATATAAACAATAAAAGCAATAAAAATCAAGTAATCAAGTACCCACAAAAATGGTATTGGTGGAAGGCGAGCTAATAAGGTGGCCTCATGGGCTTCCTTGGGATAACCATTCCATTGAACCAGTACCCCCACTGAAGAGGCCCTGTCTCATATATTGGCAGACCTTAACTGCGTGTACTGAAGACACATGGAAGTAAGCCTGCCCAGATAATTAAAGGGTATAAGACAACTCATATGTTATATGAATAGTAGGAGGGTAGATCATATAGACCTAAATTGGTAGATGATGATGATGATGATGATAATGGATGATGAATAAAGATGATGATGATGATGATCATCTATCTTTATACCCTGCTTTTTTCCCAGGTAGGAACTCAAAGTGGCTTACAACAATTAAAAAGACATTGTTAAAAAAACATGGAAGACAAAAATTAAAACACAACTAAATAATTAGACCCAAAAATAAACAAAGTTAAAATATGTAATTATAACTGAAACATCCATAAATCCAGCAACTTCAGCACAATTAACAGTATCCAGAACCTTTCAGAGTCCTGGTGGTGCAGTGGTTAAATGCCAGTACTGCAACCACAAGGTTGTGAGTTCGATCCTGCCAGGCTCCAAGGTTGACTCAGCCTCCCATCCTTTCGCAGGTCGGTAAAATGAGTACCCAGCTTGTTGGGGGCAATTAGCTAAAATACATTGTAAACCGCTTAGATAACACTAGTTGATAGGCGGTATAGAAATAAATGCTATTGCTATATTGCTATTCATCAGACAGGCCATAATCACACATTGAACTCCTGTTGGAATAAAAATGTCTTTACTTGGCTGAGGAGAGAGAGTGTGCCGGTCTGACTTCTTTGGGAAGGGAGTTTCAGAGCCTGGGAGAAGCCACTGACAAAGTCTTCTCCCGTGTTCCCACCAGATGCACCTATGAAGATCTCAAACCCTGGGATGGTTCATAAAGGAGAACACAGTCCTTCAAATAACCTGGACCTGCATTGTGTATGGCTTTAAATATCATCACCAGCACTTTGAATTGTGCCTGGAAATGCACTGGCAGCCAGTAGAGCTGTTGTAACTGGGGAATTGTATATTCTTAGTGAACAGGGGAGTTGTGTAAAGGCTGTTAGTGAAAACCCTAAAACAATTCATTTCAGCTGGGGACACAAATGGTCCATAATATTTAAGCTGCAATATAAACTTTCTGGCTGGAATCCTCTTGGTGCACTCCAGTTCTGTAATGGTCTGTTATAAGCTAGTAATTGTACACTCATCCTTCCACATTCACTAGGATTAGGGGCACAGGACCCCTGTGGAAGTGGAAAAATCGTGAATAACGCTAGGCCCTCCCAAACTATATGTAGCACACAAAAGAAGTATGATCAGTATATTCAAACCACCATGGATTTCCTTTGAGGCATCAGGGTTTCTTCACAAGGCAGAAGTGGGTGGCTGGGGGAGCTTACTGCCACCTTCATGGCTGCCCCACACCATTTTTAATAGGGACTTACAAGCCTCGTTTGCAGTTTCACAGTCTCACAAGGCTTGCAGTCCCTATTAAAAATGACGTAGGGAGGCAAGCAGAGGTGACAGCAAATAATCCGTGAATAATCAAATCCGCAAAAGTGAAACTTGCAAATGTGGAGGGCTGACTGTACTTTTTCTCTAGATGTGCAGAGAGGAGAAAGAAGCCATGAAATCCACTGCTACCACCTTAGAAGGAGGTGGCTGCTGACATCTGAGCCATATATCTCTATATGTTTGGATTCTAGGGCTGGGGTTGTGAGAGCTGAGGAAAATTGGGAGAGATGGCTTAGACAGTCATGTGTTCCATATTGCAAGCAATCACACACCACTCCAAGAGTGCTTCAACTGCAAGGAACCCTTCAAACAAAGCCAGGCATTTGACAAAAGGCAGCTAAGAGCTAGCAGCGACTTTCTCCCGTGGCCGCCGCCGCCACTGAATTCACTGTCTTTCCCTCACTGCTACTGTGTCTGTGGCTTTTGCCATTTTATTGCTGCCACCTTTTCAACTGTGTAACTGTGTTGGAGTATCCAACATGATTCTGGTCCTTGTATGTAACTTTACCCAAGTAGGTTCACCTCATATCATGTACACTTAACATTTTGGGGGTTAGGAGGAAATAATAAGGACTTTTAGGAAAGTAGTCCATCCATTTTCAGTCTCCTGATTGTTTGGCTATTGTGTAAATTTTGCTGCTGGGCTGAATATAAAACCAGACATAAATTTATTATACTAAGAGTCCAACAAGCCAGGATGCAGGAACCTTTTAAAGGAATATCCTCCAAGAGTCCTAATTTGGCAAGGCTAGTCCCAATTAATCCTGTCATCCCACTCTGTTCAAATACTTTCACACTGTTACAGTTTCTCTCTCTCCTCATCTCGCCTTCTCTCTTTGTCCTTGGTTTACTTCATTTGCTGCAAACTGTTTGTATGGTGCAAAAGTAGTTTGTGCTCAATTTATTCAGCAGGGAGAGAGGAGAGGAGGGGGCAGAATTCCCTGTAGACTCAGGCAGAAGCAAACTGCTGCAGCCTCTCCTAGTTTGTGTGTTCTTCCTCATTAATAACTTTTGCCATTTTGACTACATTCTGATGTTGCTTGGCCACATTATGTAAATAGGATCTCCATCATTTTTTTTTAAATGTCGGTAGTGGCCTTTTATGTAAGTGACAGAGGTTACTAGCCAAAGACCATGCTGGCTAGGAATTTTAAGAGCTGTACTCTAGGACACAATTCCAAGCTGTGCTGAAATCTCTCTTTTTTACTAGCCTACATTTCTCTCGTGGCTTAAAAGGACAGGAAGCCCCTCTTAATAGGCTCATTAAAAGCTTACCTTCAGCCAAGGAAATTAATAGAAGGTTGACTGAATAGTCCTTTCTCACAGAATTCTGGACTAGATGTGTTTTTGGTCTAGTTTAACATGGCTCTTCTTAAATTCTTCCGTCTTCAACCAGCACAGAAACCAAGTAGATTCATATTGTAGGAGAACGGAGAGATCTGTCCCTATCCTGCTAGCCTGGTCACTTTTGGGTAGCAGACAAGTTGGTAAATAGAAGGCTGGTTAAGCGCAAGCAGAAGGGAAGGACAATTTAGTTTGAGAAAATTGCATGAGTGGTGTGATTAGACATCCTTCTGTTCTGCTCTGATGAAAGTGACAGCCTTCCATTTCTACATTTCCTGAACAGAGAGAAACAGAGAGAGAGGAAAGGAAGGACAGATAGACAGATTTGTAAATCCAGTGGCAGTACAGTACATAGGATCTACCATGTAACATCTAACTTGGCATTAAAATTAACCTAACCATTTAATCAAATAAAATTGCTTCTTCTTTCTTTGTAAGCCCAGTAGCATCTTGGAACAGAGTTTGGAAAAGTTACTTTTGTATACTGCAAAGGCCAGAATCCCCCATTCAGCACCAGTCATGTTAGCTAGGAAATTCTGGGAGCTGTAGTTCCAAAAAATAAATGTCCCAACCTTTGTTTTGGTGATCCTTCTTCCTGCCACCATAGTTCTTCCCTTGTTTACTAAAGCAGATGAAATTTGCTGGCCTACGTCATGCCCAAAACTGAAAGGATGAGTACTTGTTTAAAACCAACGATTTGAATGGGATTCAGTAGTGAAGGCTGGGAGAGCAGCTGAGACCTTAAAGGCATATTTCTGGCTTGTTGTGTAACAAAATGCAAGTCATTTATGGCATTCCTTCCTTTCCCAGGTAGTGAAGAGTTAATAGTATTTTTTAAACAACGAGCAGATGTTAATGTCATTATGCTGGATTGTTAACAACAAACACATTTCTTTTTTCCTGCACTTTGCCAATAGTTTTTGACAGATAAGTGCTGTTTTCTGAGAATTGGTACACAGAAAAAAGGGGGGGGCAGAGCGTCTAATACCTCCTAAATACAATAATTGTATTTATAGATGTCCTCCCTCAGTGAAAAGATGCTTATAATTGAAAGAAGACTGAATGTTTTATTTATCATTAAAACAATATAATTAAATAGTTGAGTTTTCTAAAACTTCAGCCTTAACTAGTATGCTACAATAATTTGTGATCTTTCACTTTAAATACCCTTTCTCTCCATTTGATGAAAACAAGTTGGGATTCAATCAGAGTTGAAGCATAGGATTATGTCACAAACATGTGTACCAAATTTCATTTTGATACCTTTGAAATGGTGTGGCAAACACACAAAGCATGCCAATCAAAGCAAACCTTTGATGTTTATGCAACTGATAGGCATGTTTAAAAATGAATAAAATCTATGTCACAGTATTCAGTGTGACAGGATCCAATTGACCTGATCTAGGAAGAGTGATCAGTGCACAGATCCATGCTAGATTTGTACTGGACCCCTGCATGTAACAGACAGGGTATTGGCTCAGGATTGAGCTCTATATATGATCTATAATTGATGCTGGTGTTATCAGCTTTAACTGTACCCCCTTTCCTTTTTATGAGAGGAGGAATTAATCCATGCTCACTTTCCGTGGTCTCCCTCTGATAGGTGATTGGTGCTCTCATCTCTTGATGGCCCCAACCATCTGCATCCAACAGAATCAGAAAAGATGGTCTTTGGTGGGTGCTCCTGACTTGGTTGCCATGGGTTTGGGCCAGGCGGAGCAAGGCCAGGAGGCGATAGCTCCCTAAATTCTGAAGAGGGCTGTTAGCTTGCATACAAATATCACAAACTACATCTTTTGTTTTGCATAGAAATGTCACAGCAGGAGTGTAATTATTGGGAGGGGGAGCAAACTGAATGTGCTGCCCCTCCAGATGAGAATTCTTCCCCCTGGTGAAATATTCCTTCAATCTTCAAATTTCTGGCATTGCTGAAAGCAAGGCACTGAAAATCATTTACACTCAGAATTCTTACATTTGCTGTGTTCCCATTCCTTAGGTCACTTTGCCTGCCCCTTTCTTTCAGTGCCAAAACATTATTCCTAAATGTTTGACTGAAGTTTTAAATTACTGCAATGCTAGAAATTTGGGGAGTGAAGGAAACTTTAATTGGGGGCAGAATTTTTACTAAGAGGGGACAATACCCTCATTTCCCCTCCCCCTCCCCATTGTAACTGCAGCCTGCATCTATTCCATTTCTCAGCCTTTTGGCTGTCCACTTTTACTGGGGACAATATCTGTACCATGTGTTTGTTTATGTGCTTACGTGTGTATCCGTCTATATGTGGCTGTTACCCAGAGATTGTAAAGATTACTGTTTGGACGATCACTCCTAAAGTCCTCAGCTAGGATGAGTGCTGAAAATGCTGGCTGTGGAACTGTGGACATTTTAGTCCAGAAAAGCAAGTTTTCTAAGCTCTGCTGCTACCTAAGCATAGTGTGTCATTCATTTTATGAAGTGGGCTCTTGGCTGCGAAAGCTTTATGAAAATAACTTTGTTAACCTCCGTGGTGCCACAAGGCTTTTGTAGCTACATCCTTGTGTGTGTGTGTCCTGTGTGCACGGTTGGCATTTAGACAGGTTTCTCCTCTGAAACAGTGGCATTTGCACATGTGCTGGATCACCCGGAATGTGGGTCCTGCTGCAAACAGGTATTTGTATTTGTCAGTAAGCGAACACCTTTGCATTGAGTTTCACATTTCAGCCACTCTCCTGGGCAAAACCAAACCAGAAGAAAGAAAATCCTTAGGACAGCATGGGTATCCACTTACCCATTACATCATAATGGAACAGCTGAGAAAAACCTGCAGAATCTCCTCTCTCTGTTTGCAAATAATGGGTTTGAGCTTTGCAAATGGGGCTCTATTAGGGAGAATACAGTAAAGGTGGTGCATGGGGGGGGAGTTTGGGATCATATGATCTGTAAAGCAGAGGGACTAAGTGGGCGGGGGAATGTTCAGAAGAGATAGCCGATCAGAGGGTACAATTGTGGCTGCTGAATAATACACACCAAAGGGGTCCGCTTAGCACCGCTAGCTGGCAAGTTAGCAAGCAGATAGGGCCAATATCTTCCCTGGTTGCCTGAAGGCAAAAGGAATATTTTTGCTGCCTCATTCCACACTCTGCTCATTCCTCCATCGGCTCCCATCTGGAACTTCCAGGCATGATCAGCGGAGCATATTGCAGGACAAACATATCAGGTCTTTCCAGGTGAGTTCCTGATGTATTTTGCTAGTGAAGGGCAGTGGGTGGATGGGTGGCATGTCTGTTTGGGTGAGCATGGAAGGGCTCTTACAAGTCGCAGAGTTGCTTTTTAAAGCTGGAAAATTTGGCTCTGAGAAAGGAGAATAGGTTGCAGCATGTCGAAATAGTTGTGAACAAATGCTTCAGCTTTGCCTGATTCCTTGCTTCCTTAATGAGATCCTGTTTTCTTGTGAAAATGGACACAACCCTGTATGACTGCAAAGACATTTTGCTGTGGTCTTCTGGGCAGGCTTCTTGTTGCTTGATCTCTAGGTAAATACTGGACATTGGGGATATGACTAATGCAAAGGGGTGGAGAAAGAGGGCAGAAGTAACCAGTTGTATGATATTGATGAAGGAATTGTATCACTTCTGACTTTATGCCAAGCTTGTCTACTATTAAAATTCCTAGGGCAGGAATTGCATCTCTACATTTTCTCTTTAAAGTGTTCTTCCAAATACAATATAGGAAAATATTTTGGATGAGACTAAGGGTGTATCCAAACTGATTAAAAAGTCTCAGATTTTGTTCATGTTCTTTCTGATTTTATTTTGGGGATCCATACATGTTCTGTTTATCCCAGAACATTTTCTCTCAACTCCTGAATCAGAAATCTCCAGCTCTCCAACTTTGTTTGTTTAAACCAAATATAAGATTTGGGATTTTTCAGTAAGTCTGGATACACCTTAATTTAAGGGCACTTAGTCTAGTAGGATGATACCTTGTGAAGATTTAGAAGATCTGCTGCCCTCAAAATATATAGTGTGAAACCTACCTCATGGCAGAGGGCAGGGACTCTTATATGCTTTTAAACATTTACAAGTAATCTCTCCCCAAATGATCGAAATGCATCAGAGTTTAAACTCTCAAAAGTCTGGATTTTATGGCATGATTTCTAAAGTAAAAATCTGATGAGATGACAAAGATACATGGAGGCCAAACATTTCCCAAAAGAAAGAAGGTGATAAATTGAATGAGGAGCAGTAGCTATCACACTACTTAAAAGAGGAGCAAAATGACAACATTGCAGTAGTCATTGGGGCTCATATTTTTACTTGCTAAAGTCAGTCATGTTTGACTTTACCATATAATTCTCTGATCTCTTTGGCTTATCTCCAACTCTGTACACCCTCACTCTTTTGATTTTGGGATGATCCATTCACATATCAAAAATTGGCACATTCTCATGCTGTGATAAAGGGTCTTGAGGTTGCCAGACTCAGCAGCCTACCAGAATCTGTACCTGTTGAAAGTATAAACAGGTGGGCAGGTATTGGACAGAGAATTCAGTATGGAAACATTCTTCGAGTAGAGGAAAGAAAACAAAAGTAAACATTGAAGATTTTTAGAGATGGCTATTCCACCACTTTGCACACCAACTTTCCAAGTTACTTAGCCTTTTAATTCAGAGATAAGAAATTTAAAGGAAATTTTCAACAGATTTGCAATCTGACTCCCATCTTCCTGACAGACTAATTGAATCCAACTAAATTCCTCGATTCTGGATACTTGGACTTTTTTTCTCAGAGCAAAAACAAGCAAAAATTATGTCAGCAACAGGTCAAAGTTTGTATTATACTGTACAGAATGACAGGTTAATATTAAGCAAATCTGTATATGACTTTCCCATGTATGTACCAAGCTCCAAAAGGACCATATGACATTGTCCTTCAGCAGTTCTGGAAATGCCCATAAGTAACCCTTCCCACTCTAGCATGACTCCACCAGTTCCTGTCTCCAAAGACTGGAAATGACCAAAGGAAGGAAAAGTGGGGAAGCAGTCACAGAGGTTTATCTTGACTTGGGAAGCTGGCATAGGCAGGCTCTGCTTTTAATATATAACAAAATAGGACTGACAACAACATGTTGCAATATGGAGTGTTCCTGTTCCAGGTTCCAGCCAGCCAGCCTCACCTTCTTACAGGATGCTCTATTTCATGAGTTGATTTTTCATCTCTTTCCCCAGACAATAGGTGGCCAGCATTCCATAGCTATGGATCTTGCTCATTGGGCTGTATTTGCTCCATCCCTTTCGAGTGTGTGTGCGTGTTTTAGCATGTTTCTGCATACCTTTGTGTTTATCCCAAACCAGTAAATGTCTCCTTCTTGTGTAATAGTGCCGTTCTGAGTACATAAAAGAGTGGTACTAGACAAATGAGTCTGCCATTAATATGTAGGATAATATATAGCACTTTTTTTGAGAGACATGTGTTTATACAATAGTGCTAGCTGGCTAAGCATGGTGTAGACTAGTATTGAACTAGTACTGGGTTGAACCAAATTCAAATCATCACACTGCCATGAAGCTTACTGGATAACTTTGGGCTACTAATCTGTCTCTCAGCTCTACCTTCCTCAATACTGTCATCGTAAAGATAAATTAGGAAGTAGTAGAGACCCTTGTATACTACCTTGAGTTGGAAGAAAGGCATGATAAAATGTAAATGAAAGAAGCAAGCAAACAAGCAAGATTACCTTGTATGTTCATAAGACTCTCCAGGTTCAGAGATGGCATACCAGTGTATTAGCTGTTGTGTAACAATAATGGAAAAGGACTCAGTGTGCAATGTCCTCCTTGTGATCTTCCTTGACTCATCTAGTTGGCTGCTGTGGTAAAAAGGATGCTGGGCAAGACAGCTTTTTGGGTCCGATGCAGTAGGCCTTGTCCATGAGATTTGTACTGTGACTTCTTAGGGCCTTCTCACACTTCTCTGGTATAGTGCTATTATTCCACTTTCTACATCCTATGGAATCCTGGGGTTTGCAGTTTAGGGAGGGGCATTTAAAATTCTCAGCCAGAGAGTTCTTTGGCCTCAGTAAACTGCAAACCCCAGAATTCCGCAGGATGTTGAAATTGGCATAATAGCACTATAACAATGTAGTGAGGAGAGGGCCCTAGTCAACAGCTCCATCATTTCAGCCTCATTTACCTTTGCTATCCTGTGTTATAATTTATTTCCACTTATCCTGTGTTATAATTTATTTCCACTTATATCTGTCATAAATAAAACCAGCTAATTTTCCTGCTCTGACTTTGGTGCCAAAAGGTGTCTGTGTACAGAATGAAAAATATATTGATGTTGCCCCTTTCTCGCATTGGGCTGCCTAGGTGTCGTATGAATCACATCCTATCATTACAACAAGAATAATGGAGGAGTAGGAAGTGTTTTAAATTCTACAACTTAAAACTAGAATAGTACTTAACAGATTGATCTGAAACTTGGCCATGTAGGATACAATAAACATTTAAAATTTAACTCATTCTGTTGGATTTTGGCATTTTTTTCCTTTTGGGTATCAAGTGCCTTCCCTTTTTGTTGGTTTTTGGAGCTTCTTTGTGAACTTTTGTGTTGATTGGGACAAGTACTACAGTTGCAAAAAGTGTTTGGATAAGCTTTTAGAACAACTTTTCACTTTAATTATCGGGCTACTGGAGAATTAGGTTGGCACTTTCTTATAAATGTGCATCAATGAAAGGTTAAAAACTGAATTTCATGCATCCATGCTTCTGGAATACTGTAGGTCAATGTACACCAAGTGGGTTGAGGAACCTCTAAGAAACAGCTGTATTTACAGAGAACAATGTTTTCAGTCAAAAATGGTATATCGTACTGAAGAACTGTTCCCTGGATCCTGTCATTTTATTCACTGAAACTTCCATGAATTAAAATAAACAACTGCAGAAATCTATAGGGAAAAAAGGGAAGAAGTATCGGGGGGGATTCTGTGGATTCTGTGTTTGCCAGTTTTAGATAAAGAGTGAAATTTTTCGAGATCGATCTAAAAGGGCAAGAGAATCAGTTTCAGTTGTTCTGTCAAAAATTCTGTGCAAGAAGTTACATCTTTCACTGGATACAAATAGTGACAATGAATCTTCTTGTTCATGCATTTCTGTATCTTTTTTCCAGCCGTGGTGAAACAAAGAAACTCTTGAGGAATATTGATAAATTGTAGTTGAAAAAGAGGCTAGGCATAGGTTTAGACTACTCAGAATTTTCTGTGTCAAGCCATCTGGATCTGGCTGGATTTATTCAGACTTTTTATAACAGTAAGGTTAAATCATTTCTTTTTTTCAGTGCAATCATTCCAAATATATAGATTCAGAAAAAAAATTTTCTTTATGTAGATTCCTGCTTCTGGTAGACCTGTGACATCTTTGACTGGCCAAGTTTGGAAAAATTATGTTTTGTGATTACAACATCCAAAATCTCCGCAGGGGTTTGAAAAAAGAACCTCTCAAGAGATCTTGGAAGTTGAAGTTCAAAAAAGTAACTTTTCCAAGCTCTGAGTACTTGAGCAGTTCATTGTCAGGAGGACTGCACTTGGACCACTCCTTACTTACAGGTTTTTACCGGACAGATTTCTGTATGTGCCTCAAGGCAGTTTTCATTATATTTAAAATGTAATTTACCGCATGGAGGAACGGCTCATCTATCTGATCATTCAGATGAGAGACTGGTTTCTTTACAAAACTCTGTTGCTTGAAAGAGGCTATTCCTAAGTAATCAAAGAATTGGCCAAAAAAGAAGACCCCAAATTGGGAGGATTTGTTTAGGCGAGCAGCCTGAGTCTGATGGCAGATTGTTGTATAGTTCTGCATATGATGATGTTGGAAATTTGCTGCAGAGGAAGAAGCCAAAATATTGGTACTTGATAGAAGACACCCTGGGCACAGAAAGTAGACCTTGTATTTTGTTTAGGTTGAAAAACTATCAGTGTGAAGAATCGGTTGATAGATAATAATCCCATTTGTAGATAAATAGTAATACTGTTAAAGGTCACCAGAACCCCCTGAATTTGTAAGAGCGGCCAGCTGTGATTACTTGCATAAGCATCAATCTGATCACTTGGTGATCATGCAAATACCCTTAGAGCACTCTATTCAAAATTTCATATTTTACAGAAGTGACCTCTGGCATTCAAAACAAGGTCTGGGGCTAAACGTTGCCCAGATCAACAGAAAGAGAGCCCTTCCTTTAAAAAAAATGCTATATTTGCTAAAAATAGAAACTCAATTTCTCGGCTTTCTAAATTTTTTTTTTAAATTGTGGATATGTTCTGTATTTTTATTGCTGATGTGCATCTCATGTTAGTGAAAGAACTTTTAGGACTAGAGGCTGATATCCTAATAAGGACAAATGAACATACCCAACATTTCGTGGTGAGGTTAAAGAAATGAGGAAGTGGCTCATTCTGTCTCCCTTCCTCCCCATTTGAGAAGCATACGGTATGGTTTGGCATGCTCAAGAGTGGTTTGGCTAGCTGGTTGTGGGACAGTTTGTTCTGCTGTTGAAATCCCTTGCAAAGCAGATGATCACAACAATCTAGCCATCTTTCCTTTGCTTTTTTTTCTTTTGGGTTGCTGCTTATTGAGTCACACCCTGGATGTGGCAAGAAAAGCTGAAATACCTATGAAGGATAATGTCTGTAATTGCTTTGGAAGAATGCCTGCATGTAGTCACAAAGATAGGTATTTTTCAGCTAAGTATATCATATGGTTGTACTGGTGTGCCCCCGTTTTTGCCCTTCTTTCTTCCCAGAACTGTGCCCTGCAGTGACCAGCCCAATCTAACTTCGTTAGTTAGTAAAACTCATTTTCACATTTATTTTGAATGTTACCAAACTGTCCAGAGCCATTTTTCAGGTGGCACAGAGAGCTGAAGGCAGGAAGAAATGAAACTCCTGCTGCAACTGCCAGTGAAACATTGGATTTAGCCCAGCATAAAAATGAATAAAGTAAAACATAATTAAAAATGAAGCAATAAAAAAATAGAGAGCACTGAGCTATTTTTTATTTTTTAAAAAACCCTGTCTTTGTCTGCTGGCAGAAGGATAAAGAGAGAAGGAGCCAACCTCACGGTTATTCACAATTACAGCAGTTTGATGTCACTTTAAGGCCATGGCTTCATCCTTTGGACTCCTGAGATTTGTAGTTTGGCGAGGTGCTTAGAATTCTGTAGTGGTATAGCACTGCAGTTTTCTGACAGGTAATTCTAAGCATCTCATGGAACTACAAATCCCAGGATTCTGTAGGATAGAGCTAGGGCACTTGAAGTGGTATAGATACCTCCACAGCCCTTCTCTGCAGGATCTTCCAGGCCCGCTAATAGTCACTGAGAATCAAATGCATGAAAGGGACAGATTAGTGAAGAAACATCCATCGCTGCTTCTGGTTTGGCTCTCAGATCATAGGTTTGAGAGTTTTGGCTCAATCAGTATAAAATCCGTGTATAATCCTGTGTGGTAAATTCCAGAAGCTAAAATGATCTCACAGTTAACACAATGGGAAAATTACAGCTAAAAGCAACATTCTTGGCCTAAATCCAGTTGTTAATTCCAACCTATTAGTAGGCCCATTTAACTCATCACTCAGTGAAAGTTAATATTTGCGTGGGTCTGTTGTATTTTGGCCAGTAGTAGGCAAAGTGTGGACTTCTAGAAGTTATTGGATTGCTATCCTAGTCAGGATAGCTAATCTTGAGGAATTCTAGGAGTTGCAATCATTTGCATCATTTGAAAGGCCACAGTTTGACCATCCCAGATTTGGCTCCTTTTAACTTTTTAAAATCTCTGCAGAGATTAATATATAAGCCAGCCACCAGCTGTTAGGGATTGAGGTGAAGAAAGAATTCAGGCCAGGATAGATATAACTATACATAAAATTAATTTCAAAATACCTCTGCTCTTATTTTAGTTCTCTTATATAAAACATTCCTTTCTCTGTGCTTTGAATGGATGCTCATTCTGAATTTGCTGCATATTGGTGTGTGTGTGTGCGCGTGTATGTGTGTGCATGCATACACATCTGTATACTAGAAGGTTTGCAAGTTCTATACCTCCAACATTTTGCAGATGAAGACCACGCCAAGCAACATCACAGTGTGGCCAAGATGGCAAAATTTATTAATGAGGAAGAACACACAAGCTAGAAGACCCTGCAGCAGTTCACTTTTGCCTGAGTCTGTTGGGAAGGGCAAGATTCTGCCTCCTCCTTTTCTTTACCTCTGCTCAGTTGGCTGAGCACAAACTACTTTTGCACTTTGAATTTAATTGCAGCAACTGAAGTATGCCAGGGATAAAGGGGTAAAGTGGGAGGAGGAAAGAGAAACTGGGACATTGTAAAAGCAGTTGGAAAAGTAGGATGGTAGAGAATTAATCAAGACTGTCTCTGCCAAATTGAGAGAATTGGAAGTTATTTAATGCATCTGTTCTTTCCTCTATTACATAAGAATTTTACAGAATGTAAAAGAATCTCCATATTTTATCCTCTCTACATCTCACCAAGGCTAACTTCTGTACATCCTGTAATAAATCATCAGGATCTGTTTCCTTTGATGAAAAAAAGCAACATTTTGAGGAGATAATCGGCATTTCCAAAGGCAAGGAGACCAGTAGGCCTCTTCTCTCTTTGCTTTTTAAACAGACCAGGTACTCAGCTTTCAAAGACAGAACAAACCTGGTCTGCAGTGCCTTTTCACTGCTCTACTGCTGATTCTCTCTAGGCTGAACTTCTTCTGACCACGTCCCTTCCTCTCAGCGCTTCTTCCTAGAAGAGAGCTGGAATGCAAGGGAAGGTTTCCAGATGGATGTCACGGAGGAAAGGGAACAGAATGCGAAACAGTAAAAAAGTGGTGGAAAATAACACAAATATGTTCTGCTCATTTTTGGTATGTTTTGAGAAATGCCCATCAGTAGCACAGGAAGAAGGAGGAGAGTGTTTAATCATTGCAGGCTCTGAGGAAGGCCAAGCATTCTCACTGCCAAGTGGAACAAAATAGACAGTGAAGAATCTTTTCTTTCTCCTGGTAGCATTTGTGGTAAAGAGAAGATGACACAGGCCTCCAGCGCTTGCTTCTAACAGAGTTAATGTTTAATTTAAATGCTAAGACATTTGCACGTGTGTATGTGCTTTCATTGAGGGCGTCAGCAGGGATCCATACAATCTAATTATTTACAGGCTTCCCTGGCTTATCTGAAAGGTTAGGGAGCAGAGCAAATCCAGAAAGCAGAATTTGGTCAAAAAGCAAAACATCTACTATAGAGAACATGAAGGATTTACGGAGGCTCACTTGGGACCGAACACTTGCATGTGTGCTGCTTGTAAAATCTCTCAACTGGCTTGGCACCCCCCCACAACAGACTTACTTTGCAAGCAGTGCATGTGCAGTCACCAGTGAGCCTCTGTAGGCAAGAAGAATTGATGGAAGGCTACTGTTTTGATGCTTGTAGAACAGGCAAGTTTGATTAATTTAACCAGGGGATCCACTCTTTCTGTAGGGAAGACTTGGAACCATACATTCATGCAAGAGGTCTGAAGTAAGCCTCTGTTGGCAAGAAAAACTGACAAAAGAGCAGACCCCCACACTGAATTAATGGAACTTGTTCTGGATTTGGAATTGTTGAAAGAGTGAGTCATTAGATAACAGAGTGTTGAAAGGCAGGAGCTCCCTGCAGTTAGCTTGCTTACTAAGTTTTTAAAGATGTGTCATGGTACTTTTAAAGAACTCTTTATCAGGACCATGAGAGCTAGGTGCTGTGCATCAATTTACTGTTGTTTTAAAAAGGAATGCTAATTGTATGTTTTTTTAAAAAATCCTTGCTGAATAAGAAAGAATTAGGGGAAGAAGCAGTATTCCAGCTTGAAGTCTGCCTAACCCTCAGCTTTGTGCTATCCAAAGATAAGGTTTATATCTTCTGGATTCTTCTGGATTAGGATGCTCTTGAAAGACCTGTTTGTATAAGAACGGTATCAGAATTGGTTAATGCAAAGTGTTCTATTTTGATCTCCCACCTGAAATTATACAAAGTCTATTAATGGACACATGCAGCCTGAGTGAGACCAGCCAATGAGACGTAAGGGTAGAATGCTCAGTTGAAAGAATTTGCAGAGTGAACTTTGCAATGTTTTTACAACACAGCTCAAGTCATTTGGAAGCGTGCTAGCAATGTGTTTTGTGGAGTGGTAATTGGCTGTTTTAAAACAGATCAGAGCTCCACTTTGAAGTATTATCTGCTAGTTTAACAGCATTGATCAGAAACCTCTCATGATTATGTCAGCAGAACAAAGAGAGGACGCTGGTCTAGGAATCTCTAGGTTCTCCAGCGCAATCTCTGGTCAACTTCCTCCAGAAGTTAACCATAGAATTGTACTGGAGAGCCTAGAGATTCCTAGAGAGAACTTTTTTTTCCCCATGAAAGGGGGCAAATAAAGTGAGATTTTTAAAATCAATCAATCACCCACGAATAATCAAATCTCCAAACGCTGAACCTGTGAAAGTAGGGGCTGCCTGTATTAAGAATGGGTGTAGAAGTTCCTACCCTGTGGGATTTATAGTCTAAAAACAGATAAGTGAAACAACAGAATAAGGAGAAAGTAATAGAAGAAAGGGATAAAGAGGGATGGATATGTGATTATTTCAATTATACATAGGTTTAGTTAGAGTAGGATAGTGGCACAGTTTGCAGCTTTTGCCAAAGGCATTGTTGATCCATGTTCCAAGGAGGGAGTTGATGGTCATAAGAGAAGTGGTCTCATGGAGTCATTCTTGAAGGCTGTTTCAGCCATAGGGGACAGCAAGTGAGAAAAGAGTAAAGGAGAGAGGCGTTCCCGTCACTGAGGGTGGTGAACTATGAGACTGTAGTTGAGTTTTGGGATGAGTTCTTTACATAACTACAGTGGAAAAGATAAATTTAGCTGATAAGAAATTAAGACCAAACATGGACACACCAAGAAAAGACAAATATGCCTCTCCATAGTTGGCATGCATGGACACACAGGTGTGGGTTGGAATATTGGTGGGCAGCACCATCAGCTTCCATGTGGTGTATATGTGTTTAGTACTTGGCTGGGGGGTTGGCAAAGTGTGCTCCATTGGCCACATGGGTCTCCACAAAGCTGTTTCTTTTCTTCCACAATGTCCTTAAATCTACACCTTGAACCCACCCAGGGTCAAAATACAATTTTTTTTCCAAAAATCCCTCCCCTCCTCTTTTTGATCCCAAAATGCTTTCTGGGGGGTTTGTGTGGCATCTCTGCCAATTTAGGCCCAGGAGAGGCCTTTTTCCAAACAGGAAATGAACAGGAAGTGACTTCCACTCATTTCCTGTTGTTAAAAAGGCCTCATCTTGGTCTAGAATAGCCCAGGAAGGCTTAGAACCATGGTGACAGTGCCTCCCTCCATGTCCCAAAGGCCATTTGGGGACATTTGGTTGTTTTTTTTTTGCTGTGGGAGTGGGTGTGGTGAGAGGTGTGGCCCTCCAAGGTCTCCCGGAGGATAACATCGTTTCCTAGCCTTCCTGAATTGCCCACCTCAACCCAGCTGGAAAGGAAGCTCCTGGAATGACATCCAGTGCAAATTCAGTCTAGCACCAGGATAAGCTAAGCCCTCTTCTTCTGTTTATCTTTGGTACAATTTTTGGCATTCTTGTGGTCCTTTTTCATGTTAACTTGAGGCAGACGTGAACTGAAGAAATCCTGTTTGAGAGAATTCATTGGGCAATAAATTTCAAATCAGATTTGATGGAATTGCTGATTAAACCTAGGGACATCTACAAGTTCTGAACCATGTGTTCTTCCTGTTGACTGTTTGAAAAGCTGTTTGTGGAGGGAAAAAAATGCATACTATACACAAAAAAGGTAGTTTATCTCTGCCATAGTAAACCATATTCCACTCCCTTGAATCTAAGGTTTGGGAAGGTGTGTTTTTCAGGGTGGGGCTCCTGAAGTAATTGTGCTTGTGAACATAGGCTATAGAACCTTGGCTTTTGTATGCCTCACTGTAGCCAAATTGCCTGTAGGCCTTTAGCCATGAAAGTATCATTTATGCTGTGTGTTCAGGCCTGAAGCCTCTTATGTATAATTACAGTACTGCTTCATAGCCCCAGAAATGTTAAATATCTTGGCAGCAAATGTCTCTGGGTAAGTTTACTCTAGGTCAGAACCAGGCACAGAGGATGCCTGGGATGAAAATTTCATTCCAATTTCACCCTCCAGTTCTTTCCATTTTTTTTGCAATAGTCCAGTGTTGACCATCTTGGATTTGGATAAATGTCTGTTTGGGAAAGGGCTGGAAATTTTAATCAATTATGGGTTGACTGAAATACAACTGCATAGCTCTGCATGCAGGCAAAAATAAAAAAAAATGACTTATTTATCTAATGGAGGTAAAGATCTGCTTTTGAACGCATCTTTTCTTTTAGTGCTCATAATTTTTAAATAACAAGAGGTAATGCCCAACAATCAGAATAAATCCAATTTACATCAACTTTCCTGGACACTTTCTGAGCATCATTTATTCATGGTTATTCTGGCATGGCAGAAAGATATATATATATTGAGAGAGAGAGAGAGAGAGAGAGAGAGAGAGAGTCATCCCATCACATTTGTGGGGGTTAGGGCTGCAGGACCTATGTGAAAGTAAAAATGCAAGTATCTATACACATTGGTAGGAGCATGGGGTGGATTCTTATGGAAGGCATAAGTGGGCAGCTGACGGGGCTTGCCACCACCTCTACTGCTGCATAACATCAATTTTAACAGGGATTTACAAGCCTCCCGTTGTGTTTGCAGTCTCTCACAATCTTGCTAAGCTTGCAGAGAGATTGTGCATGTGATGCGAGACTTCTAATTCCCTGTAAAAATGGCATAAAGCAGCAGCAGTGGTGGCAACAATTAATCCATGAACAATCATATCCACAGATTTTGAACTGGCTGATAGGGGAGGTGACTCTGTGTGTGTGTGTGTGTGTGTGTTTAAATGGCATCATTCATATGCAGTTGTTGGTTTGGAGAGAGCTCTTTGTAAGTGCTGTACATGCAGCAGCTTTCTTCCTGTATACATTCATGATATAAGACCTGTCCCAGATATGTGCGTGTGTGTGAGGGGGTTAGGGCTATTTGGTGCATGCTGTGGGGGATTATTCCTATTGATGCATCCTGGTTTGCTCCTTAGATGCTTACCTACTCTATGAGGGGCAGTTCTGAATAGTGCTCCTGTTAATTTTGATGGAGTTGGTTTTATTTTCACATGTTCACCATGCCTTTTTATTAGGCGATTATACAAATTGCTCTACGTGATGAACAGTGAAACATGTTATTTTAAAACTTAAAGTTTGAGAAATGTGTATTGAGGCAAACCCTGCCTCTTGTGATGTCTGTGAGAGTGGAACAACCTTTCAAAGTAAGGATCAGTATGTGGCAGCCTCACAGAGCGATCTAGTTCCTTTACAGATGCCATTTACTCCCACAGATACCAATATAGAAGCCAGAGTGTGTGCATGCAGGTGTGTGTGGAAGGAGCTGCAATACTTATTTATTTATATAATCAGTTTCTGTGCTACCTCCCATATCTAATGGTGTCTCAAAGTAGTGTACAACTGGTTTACAAAATGACGCAATAAAATAAAATTAAAAAAACAGAAAAATATCCAAATGTAAAACATTAAATAATTTAAACAACCAGCAGGTAAACCTTCAGTGAATTAAGTAATTAACTAAACCATTTGCCAGTTAAAACATTCAAAATCAATGGCGCAAAACAGCTCTCAAACTGGGCAGCTCAGTCAGCTTGCAAAGGATTCCTAAAGAACACTGGAATTGGTCCCTTCCAACTACCAGGAAGGAGACATTCCAAAAAGTGATAGCTGTAGACCCACTCTCACATCTCTACCTGATGGCATTCTGCAGGTCACACAGAGTAGCTAATGCAATTTTTGCCATGGGATCTGTTTAGCAGTCTGTTTTGGAGAGCATACTTTCCAACCTTTCACAGATGAAAATTGGGGCATATGGCCAGGTAATATCAGAATATGGCCAGAATGGCAAAAGCCATTAATAAAGAAGAGCACACAAGCTAGGAGGGGCTGCAGCAGTTTGTTTTTGCTTGAGAATACTGGGAAGGGCACAATTTCTGCCCTCCCTCCTCTTCTCTACCCATGCTGAGTTAATTAAATACAAACCACCTTTGTCCTTTAAACTCAGTTTGTAGTAATTGAAATAAGCTGAGGACAAAAAGGGAAAGAGGGAGGAGAAGAGAGAAACTGGGACATTTTTTAAGCAGCTGAAAAATGGGATGACAGAGGATTAACTGGGACTGTCCTTGCCAAATTGAGAGAGTTAGAGGTTATGGGAAAGCAGAGCAATGACTGTGGTCTCTGTAAAATGTCACTTCAGTAAAACTAGCAGCAAAACAGTGCCTTAAAGCCAACCAGACAGGATCTTCAAGTAAATATTTGTGTGTTTTGATACTCTGGTGTTTTGACATTTGTTTGGAAAGGATGTCATCACATCTAACTCTCAGGCCTGCATTGCAGGAAAAGGAATGTTTACTGAGAGTAGCTTTACTGGTGATGAGCTGGAGAAAGGGAAAGCACCTTGCTGAGCATGCCCTACTCTGATGGCCCAGTCCACAGCAGTATTCCATATATTGCCTGTTCAGTACACTGACAGCAGGAGAGCAAATGCTTCTCAGCATCTCAGTTTGCATCTTGTATTATTAATTCCTAGCATCTATATTTCAGATGAAGGCAGTGGCAAACCCCCTCTGGATATTTCTTTCCTAAGAAAACTTTATAAAACTCATGGGTTTGCCATAAGTCAACAGGCAAAACGCACACATCTGGTTAGATGTGCAAGAGCAAAAACTGGAAAGGGCTCCAGTACCTTTAAACACTGAGTAGAAGGGAGAATTTCAGTAGGTATTACTTATTATCTGGTGGTAGAGCCTGATTGTGGGGGTGAACAAATGTTCTGTGAGGGGTGCAGGCCAATTTTGACTCGTGTGTGTGTGTGTGTGTGTCCTTCTGGCAGGCTGCATAGACCTGTCATGCTGGAACTGGAAGTGAGGTAATACAGTGTTTGCTTTGGGGTCTCCTAGAGTGGCTGCTTCCAACCTATAGCTATGAGTTCAGCTTTCCATCTTCTCCCATGTTGGGTGGCAGATCATGTCCCTGTATAGCTCAGGTTATTTGAAGGACCATATTCTCCCATGCAAATCTGGCCTTTTTTGAGATCTTCTAGGGAGCCTCTTCTCTGTGTCTTACCATTTCACAGGCACAGCTGGTAGAAACATGGGAGATGTCCTTTTTGATGACTGCTCCCAGTCTTTGGAACTACCTTCACAGAGAACTGGCACCCTCTTTGCTATTTTTCTGCAAGCAGGTGAAGGCTCTGTGTTCCTGCAGGCGTTTGAGTATTGCTTGCTTAAGGGGAATAGGCATCACATAATGTGCTGGATTTTCCATTTGCTGCTTTCTTTTAATAGTTTAGGGTTTTTTTTAAAAATAGGTTCAATTGTTCAGTTCCATTTTTAACTTTTGTATGCTTTTACTATTGTAAGCTGCCTTGAGTCCCAAATTGGGAAAATAGCAGAATATTAATAAATACAACAATAACAGCAGTAGCAGCAGGAGCAACTCTCTGACTATGAAACTCTGGTTCTAGAACTGTACCAGATTGGCACTTTTGTCAACTTCTATGCTATCACTGAGGAGTTAAATGAATGGTTTCAAGGTAAGTGGGAAATTTCCTCACTCCTTTCACCTGCCTCCATTCAAAAAGCTCTTAATATAAACTATTAACATCTTTATCCTCAAATCAGGGGCTTCTTTGATAGCATTGTATTGTACATTGTGTGTATTTTATAGACGCATATATTGAGGATTTTCCCAGCTGTGGTACAGGCCATCTTGTATTACCTGTTTGCTATATAATATATTACTTACTTGTCATGTAATATCACTTGCTTGTAATAATTTGTTCCAGTGCTGTTGTCAAGTAGGTCATTATTTTTGTTTCGACAAATGGAGGAACTGAGGCCGTGATTTGATTTCCAACCTAGTATCAAATGATAAGTTTGTCTCCATTGCTATGGACGAAATTTAGCAGGAGTTGTTTGTAAATTACACCAAAACATATGAGGAGTACACTGAGAATAAAGCTGCAGATATTCCTTGGAGGCTGTATTATAAAATTGTCCTGTAGGAAGTTTCCCTGTTAAAATAGAAAGTTATTTTACTAGTGCTATGTGGGATTCTTCTGTCTCTAATCCTGTTAGAGCCTATGATTTTAACTCCCTGGCTGCCTCATAGGAAAAAAAGAAAAGAAAAGAAATCCAAAGGCTTCTGGTTACCTGTGTTGTTAACAGTAAACTTTGGAAATACCCAGAGTCCGCATTAACCTTCATCTCCACTTTGAAGATAGATCCCTGCTGCACATGGTATCCATTCGTCCAGCCATGGATACAGAGACGTTGGTGAGGCAAGAATGTGGGACATCTGATTCTTGTTAGCTCTGTTCCTGCATGTTGAAGCACTAAGCATCTTTGTAAAGCCAAGTCTTCCCTTCCCTCAGATCAACACAGTTTACTTCAATTAATGTGAAATTTCACAGTTGGCTTTTGTTCAATATGGGTTTCTTTCTTTCATATCAATTGCTTTCTGGTTGTTACCAATATTTAGCCTGCTAGTTGGGAAAAAATCTCTCTGTGTTGGGGTGGAAGCATTTTGTGGATGCTTGTTGAGCCCGGATATGCTTGCAAAACACTTCCTGTTTAACCTGAAAATGATTAGGAACCCTATTCAGTGGTTGCTAAGCAATCATAATGAGAAGACCTTTTATTCTTCCATCAGAATATGGATGTATCTTTCCAATCTAACATAAGCCCTGTCTAGTGGGAACACAATAATAATGTTTTATTTCTTTCTGTATAAGGTGCACAGTTGATTACTTCTGTGCTTTTCTATGAGTCTGTCAGTGCCCGCAATTTTCAGTGTTTTGTTCAACCAAGCAGTGATGGGCAATTGGAAAATTTGCAGTGCCTGGTGGAAGCAATATTTGATATTGCCAATACCAATTTATACAAACAATTTAATAAGAGCCTGTTGCACATTTTCGGAATCATCTTATCATATGATTAGTAGGTAAGAATTTATTCCAGTCATTCAAAATATAGCCACTTCACCTTTCTCTGTTAATTTGGAAAGTGGTGATAACCATCCTGCCCTGCTCTATAAGAAATTCTAATTCTTTATATTGAGAAAATCAGTTTTCAAATATAAAATAGCTAGTATTGAAGCCTTCTTCTTCAGACAGAGAGGCAGTTTGAGAAAAGTCTCTTTTCCTTAATGTGGCTGTTTCATGAATTATATTCTGTGCAGAAATAGCTTCAAAATAGGAATCTAGGGTAAAAAGCAGCAAAAGTGAGGTTAAAAGAGTCAGGGATTGGTTTCTGGTTAGAAAAGACACAAGCTATTTTTATCTGCTTTCCCCCCATTTCATTTCCTGGATTTAACATCTTTCCTGTTTGCTGACACAGGTAGTTAGTTATGTATCAGTAAAATCCCACAAAGTCCTTTTTCACTGAGGTGGCTTCCTTCCATCTCTTCCAGTGAGGAAAAAGAAACCTCAGAAAGGGATAGTTTTTATTTCGCAGAAAAAAGAAGGAGTTTTGAACAAATGTTAGAGAATAATATAGCATAAGTCTATCTCCATGATTTACTGAACTGATAGCTCATTGTATATCAGTGAAAGAAGATTAAGGGCTTTATCACACCAGCCTGTTATCTTACAGCAATGGCGTTATTTAAGGGAATGAAACCATTCCAATATAGAAAGAGTTACTATCACGCTGTCTCTGCAGTAATGCTGTGCTGTTGGTTTGGTGATGCATGTTCCTACAATCAGTCTTCCACCCCACTCCACTATCCTCATCTTCCCTCCCCTGCCTGTGCTCCTTTTTTTCTTTGCTGAAACAGCACAACTGCACAGTTTTGGCATGTTGTGAGACTTCCTCCTGTGATTTTGGCATTGTTTCCTCTTGTGTTGCCATTTTGGCATTTCATTCTTCTGGAATCACATTTGATTTTCCGTTTTGCTATGATTGCATAATTGCAGTGTGCTGGCGACCACCAGAGCATTGCAAGTGTGCCGTTAGACCAAATGTAAAACAAACAAACAAAAGTACATGTAGGGAAACGGAGTAAAAGCAATGTTGTGCACTTGTATCATGATGTCCCCTTTGTCTAGACCCCAGAAGTGCAATGACCTCACCATGCCTAGGGTTAGGAGTGGGGAAAGGGGAGAACAATGCCCACTGATACAACATGACTGCCGCAATATCAGAAGTGCGGCAGAATTAAATGTTTGCATGAATAAGCAATAGTGGAAAAGCAGATATTGGAACCATTAATAGGTATTTCCTGTGAATGAAAAGAGACAACCCAATAATGAGGAGAATGCAATCCAACAACAGGGGAGTGATGATGTCATATGACAAGGTGAGACCAAAAGCAGAACTAAGCCAATATAATCATGCAACAAAACCCAGTGTGTGATAAAGCCCTAAAAGAAGTCTAGGGGTGCCTTTAGAGCTGCTTCAACTTTTACATGTCAGTTCTGCTAATGTTTGCTATAGTTGCATCCAGGTTACACTAGTGTTTCTCTCAGTACAATGGAGAAAGTGCAGGCATGTGTCCTGAAACTTGTTAGAAGCAGTGCTATAGTGGTAAATTTTGAAGTGCAGATGTTCATCCCAGTGACAATCCAAATATGTTGATCCATATCAACAATCTGGTTCTGGCTAGGCTTGTAGATAGGGGGGATTCAGGAAGACCAGGTGTTTGAATCACCAGCTGGAAGCTACCTGCCCTGTCCTCAGTCCCTGTAATAGAAGGGGAAAGAAAGAAGAACAGAAAACCCAATGGAGACTCTAACAGTCCTCTCTCACATAGCAAGAGAGAAGGACTGTGCCACTACCATTTCCTCTTTCTCCTCCTTTTGTGTTAGGAATGGTGCTGGTCCTTCTGGGGTTTTACCAACCTGCTAGGTTTAGTCAGGGTTTCCATTCCATTGGCATATCCACCCAAAATACAGGGTCTCTGACATACTACAGTGAGACAGCAGAGTAGGACTTTGTGATAGCAGAGCTACTATCTTGGATAGTTGTGGAACAGTTAAGAAAACATAAGAGTACATGTGGAAATGTGGTTCAGCCGAATGTGTTCTCTGTGTGGCATGGGGGGGGGGGAGAAAAGAAAAGAAAAGAAAAAAAATGGCTGCTACACTTGGGCCATTTCCACACTAGACTGTTATAGTGCTATTATTCCACTTTCAACATCCTATGGAATCCTGGGGTTTGCAGTTTTGGGCGGGGCCTTAGTGCAGAAATGGCCTTGGTGTGCATATGCAGACCAGCCCTGAATCTCAAACCTATTCTAGATGAAAAGAAACAGCAAGCCACTGCTGATTCCACATATTGAGTGAATTACTTGCTCCCACTTTGGGATGTTTCCAGCAAATCCTTTCATCTTTGTGTTGGAGGCAAATTCAACATTATTTCAGTAGCTCAAGGTTTTAGTTTTGCTCTCTTTATGGTCAGTCCCGCCTGCAATTCATCCTGGGATACATGCAGGAGGCAATTTATAGAGTTATTTGGAATGTAGTTCAGAGAATCTGCTTTCATTTCAATGCTGTGAAACAGACACACCATTTTTTCCACAATTTTTAAGGAGTTTTATGTATAGATTATTCTGCCTTTGTGCCCAGCAAGCTAGTGATGTTTAGAGGGAAAGATGAGATTTGAGGGCCTTTTGAAAAAAGAAGAAAAATATTAGCACATGAACAAGAACATCACTGTATGAATGACTCACTGATTTTCCTCCTGAAGATGCTGACTGTCTCATTCTCGCCACCCCCCGCCCTATCATACTTAAAAAAATATCTGGTTGAATTGTAATTCCCTCTCCTGATCAATTCCCATCCTCGTTATTTGGGAAGCACTCCCTGCGTTAGACCACCTTGATCTTGGGTACCTGGATCTTGTTGAATTAGAACTGCCACCAGTTCCAGTCACCATGGCCAACAATCAGGGATGATGAGAGCTGTGGTGTGGTGACATCTGAGGACCCAAGGCTGGAAAACACTGGGCTATGGAATCTATAACAGAGAAATTTCAGCATCCTCACCAAGAATTCTTAGGAAAGCCACAATAACTAAATTGATTAACACGAGTAAGTGAAGTTGTCTAGTTGGTCAATTAATTAATAGGAATATTTATGTTCAAAACTGGCCTTGGGATTTACAGACAATGGCAGAAAAACTATTACTGTTGATATGTAGAGACATTTTATTATTGGCATGTTCAGCGTTGCTCTGTTTTCACCCAACCTGGACTTTTTCCCCAAATGGACTAAAAAACCCACAAGAGTTATTACCTTGGGATGGTGGCAGTTTAATACATCTGGAAACTGTCAGATTAAAAAAGACTGTCCTAAAGTATGGGATCTCAACTTGTGTGTGCGCCTCCATGTCACCTTTTGACATATGGCAACCCCATGAATGCCATAGGATTTTCTTAGGTGAGGAATACTCACATTGGTTTTGCCAAGTTCTTCCTCTGAAGTGTAGCTGACAGCACCTGGTATTCATTGCCAGTCTTCCATTCAAGTACTAATGAGAGCTGAACCTACTTAGCTTTCAAGATCAAAGAAGATCTGGTACCTTCAAGGCATTAGGCCCAAAACTTACAACCTCTTTAATTAAGCTTTGTCACTAATTTATCTTCTCTTCTTTCCATCCCTACCACTGCTATCGACATGTTTACTCTTAATTTACCCCTCAAATCACTTGTTTGTTAAAGATTAAGAAGGAATGATGTTAATGATTTGTAAGGAATGCTTTCAGTCGTAGGACACTGATCTACGGCAAGTGCAGCAGTAAGTGTCTGGCCACAGAGACTAGCTATTGATTCAGATGAGGAAAATTCTTAATCAGAAATGTTTTATTTGCCTCAGATGCTGTGCACAATATTTTCTGCACATTTTTTTTTTCTGTGCAGGCTGCCCATTCCTAAACAAGAAATGAGATCAGCAAAGATGAGTGGTAGAGCATATGTTAGGTATGTAGTAACCAGGGATCCCAAGTTCCCTCTGTGGCATCTCCAGTTTTAATGACCAGGTGTCTAACAAGCTCTCTCTGCTGTGCACCTGTTTTAATACTTCTTTGCTTAAATCTCTTAACCTTGTATTGTAACACTGGTGATATAAGGCCATGTCTACACTTATTTTTATTTTTTTTTGTATGTCTGGGTTTCACATGACCCATATGAAATATTTCTAGTAAAGGTTCATTCTCTTCAACCTATGTAAGTATTTCTCATTCTCAATATCTCCGTTTTACCCCTTTCCTTTTTCCTGTTTCAAATTCTTGTCTCCAGACCTACTTCTTCAGCCTCATCCTTTCTGAAGCCGAACCACTGTTGGGAAGAACTATTCTATTCATAACTGCAAATTACTCCCACCCCAAAACAACACCAGTATTTATTCAGATGATTTCACAAACTGGATTTTCTTTAAAAAGAAAAATTTAAAACGTTAGCATCCATCTATTGATTCCAGATGTGATGAAGCTTGCCAATCCTATTCCTGTGGTGAAAGCAGATCCATGTGCTCTTTCCTTTCCACTCAGATCTCTTTCCTCCAAAAGAACGAGGGCATGAAGCTGCCTTTTACTAAATTGGACTGCTAGTTCAGGTAGCTCAATATTGGCCATTTTCTCACTAGACGGTTATAGCGCTGTCATTCCACTTTCAACATCCTATGGAATCCTGGAGTTTGCAGTTTACTGTAAACCCCAGGATTCCATAGGATGTTGAAAGTGGAATGATAGCACTATAACAGTCTAGTGCAGAAATGGCCATTGTCTGCACTGAATGGCAGCAGCTCTCCAGAGTCATAGACAGGATATATTCTAAACCTGTTACCTGTGATTCTGCTAAGCAGAGATGCTGGAGGCTAACTACAGGATCTTTTGCATAGGTGGAATTCTCCAGTGCTTCTTTATCTACGTATGGAACAAATATTCAAAAATTCAAAAACCAGCTGAAAAATTTCAGGAAACCCTGGTGAGGAGAATTCTAGGTGGGCAAGAGTCTTCAGAGTTATGGGCTTATTCTGCATGAAAAATGTATGTGACTTTTTCTCCAGAAAATGGTATTTTCTGCAAAGAAAACAACATATCTGTGGAGAAAACAAGACTCACTGGCAGAAAGCAGTGTTTTCTTCCCAGAAAATCAGATTTTTCTGTGCTGAAAATAGTATTTTCTGTGTTGTCAGTATTTGTTACTTTTTACAAATGAGAGCCAGCATACTGTGGTGTAGTGGTCTGAGTGTTGGACTATGACCCTGGATACCAGGATTCAATTCCCCATTTGGCCATGGAAACCCACTGGGTTATCTTGGGGGTATCACACACATTCAGCCCCAGGAAATCCCTTGATAGCTTCACTTTAGGGTCTCTGTTAGTCAGAAACAACTTCAAGGCACACAACAGCTCACTAAAGTTAACAATATAATTAAATTATCAATAGCATTAAAAACAATTTTCAAATGTTGCTGTGGTCATTGTATGCCTTCAAGTAGTTTCTGACTTGATAAGACACAGTGAGCGTGTCTTGAACAACCTCTGCAAATGTCTGATGCTGTAGTAGTAATTTATTAATGCTTAGACCATAGGCCATTTGCATACATAGTAGATAAAAAGCAATAAATACAGTATCAAAATGCAACAGTATTAAAAAACAACATAAAATAAATAGCATATAAATCTTACATATTATAAAAAAAGAGACATCCAATGCAATTAAAACACATTTAATATGAACAGCAGTTCTAAAATTAGAGAAGAGCATCTCCAGAGTAACAAACCACAATATCAGTAATACATCTTGACTTAATTTTCATTGCTACCAGGGAAAAAGAGGAACCTTGCAGGTTACCATGGAGTCAGTGTCAGAGAGGAGATGGAAAATCTTTTCTAGTCTGATGTTGTTAAATGCTGTCAGGTAAACCTTGACCTGTGGCAACCCTATAGATGAGAGACCCCTAAGCCACACTGTCATCAACCACTCTGCTCAGGTCTTGCAGATTCAGGGATATATCTTTCTTGATTGAGTTTATCCATCTATAATTTGGTCTTCCCCTTTTCCTACTGCCTACTACCTTAACAAGCATTATTGTGTTTTCTAGTGAGTCATGTTTTCTTGCGATTTGGCCAAAGTATGACAGTCTCAGTTTACTCATCTGGGCCTCGAGGGAGAGTTCAGGCTTGATTTGCTCTAGAACCCATTTATTTGTCTTCTTAGCAGTCCACGGTATCTTTAGCATCACATTTCCGCTTCTCCAGCATCACATTGCAAATAAGTTGATTTTCTTCTTGTTAGCTTTCTTTACTCTCCAGCTTTTATGAGCATACAGAGAAATGGAAAATATGATGACATGGACAATCCTAACTTTAGTATCCAATGATATATCTTTATACTTGAGGATCTTATTTAGTTCCTTCATAGCTGCCTTTCCATGACCTAGTTTTCCTCTATTTCTTGACTGTCATCTCCATTCTGATTAATGACTAAGCCAAGGTATGGAAAATCTTTGAACTGTTTCATTGTCAGCATCATCTGCTTTAAGGTTATATAAATAATCTAATGAGTGTTAAATTTTAGAATGAATACTGTTTTTGCATTTCTGGCACGGAGATGGTGAACTAAGGCCCATCTAAGCTAAGAAATATAACTGAGGTCAGTGTATTAGTGTTTAAGATGGAATTTTTGGCTGCTGAGACTAGCTTGGGGTACTGTCAAAGCCACATTCGCTGAGCATAGGGGAGTCAGCCTTCCCAGGCTGTGGAATTGGCTCCCTGAGGAGGCTCACTTGGCCCCCTCTCTGCTTCGTTTCCCACCAGCCAGTAAAGAGACTTTTATTTAGACAGAGCTTTGAATGTTAACTGGCTTTGGCAGAAGGATTATTAATAGGGTATGCTGTGTGGGTTTTTTTTCTTTTGGTAATCATTGTTATATTTTAACTGATTTTTAAATTAGATTAAATGTTGTATTATGACTTGTTTTATCTTACATTGTAAGTCACCTTAGGTCCAATATTGGGAGAAAGCACGAATATAAATTAAATTAAAATAAAATAATAAAGCAAGGTTGAATGAAAGGCATCTTATCTTCCACAGTGTAATGTGGCTTGTCTTCCATGCAGTCCAATTTACCAGGACCTATATTCATTGCCTAATAAATAAGAGAACTTTGTTCAGTTTACATTTTACTGAGCCTCACTTACATTTGTACTTTGTGAATGAAATCCAGATTGAAACTGATGTATTCAGTATTTGTACTGTCTGTTCAGCACTGAGGTCCAGGTTTGTAGTGTGAGATGAAAATGTTATGAGCAAAGTGAGAGAAAGTGTTTCTATCCATTACATCTTCTGAATATTTAATAAGACATATCAGGTGCCCAAGAGTGTAAAAGGTACCATACCTCTCGTGATGGAACTGTTTTCCCAGGGATGGCAAATAGCAAACAGAAGGCAGGTACTTCATCAGGAAAAAGAGGTTGTTTGGAGACCTAGTACAAATAGAGAGATGGTGGGTTTAGTATGGACTGATGAAAATGCAATGTGGATAAGGGCTCAAATGTTTTAGATATCAAGATTCTGTTGTCTTAGAAAGGAAATAAAAGCTGATGTTTGCCCTCTTGTGTGACTTTTCTCCTCATTACCCTTTTGTTGGTGTGTGCCTTCAATTGCTTCTGACGTATGAACCTATCATGGATTTTCTCGGGCTGAGAGTGTGTGATGCACCCAAGATAACCCAGTGGGTTTCCATGGCTGAGTGGAGCATTGAACCCTGATTTCCAGGGTTTGTAGTCCCGCACTTGCTCGCTGACTCACTACATGATGCCGGCTCTGTGTCAATTATGTAGTCATTTTTTAATGTGAACAGTCTAGAGCTTTGAAATAACACATTACAAGTAATGACATTACCTGTAATGTGTTGCTTTTTCTGATAAGGAGGACATAACAGTGGTCCTTTTGTAAAACAACATGACAGGTAGTAAAATTGTTACCTTGGGGGCAGATATAACAGCTACCATTTATCATTTAGAAAATCTTGGGTTTGGAAGGAAATTTTGGGCCTTTTTCTGTTTTTAAGTGGTTTCTTTTAAAATAAAGCGTTAATTGAAAAAGAATACTTCAGTAGTGTTTGTGTTGTTGTGTGCCCTCAAGTTATTCCTGACTTATGGTGACCTTAAGGTCAACCTGTCATAGGGTTTTCTTGGCAAGATTTGTTTGGAGGCTGAGAGAGTGTGACCTGCCCAAGACCACCTCATGGTTTTCCATGACCAAGCACCGATTTGAACCCTGGTCTCTAGTGTCCTAGTCTAACACTCAAATGAATATACCACACTTGCTCTCTAGTAGTGTCCTAGCAATGTGTTATACTTCAAGCAATCACTAACATGTTTTTTCTCTAAAAAAGTAATGTTGAAATGTTAACTTTTTAAAACTATTTCAAGCTCTGAAGCAGAGAAATCGATAAGAAAGAATGCCTGTGAAGAGTGTTGGGATGTGGAATCTCAAACAACTGCATGAGGGGGACCTGTATACCTGTGCCCTTGGAAAACGCTTGTCACTTAGAGTAATGTCCTTCAGAGGTAAACCAGTTTGCAGTTGAGCAGCAGATCAGGCCCAAAGTACGAGGAATTCTAGTGCTAAGAATGCAGTACAGTATGCTTCCTGTACTCTGAGTGGTTTGTTGTTGTTGGCCTCTATTCTGCCAACCCGGACTTCTGGCCATGAAGGAAGGAATGCAGGAATAACCTAATGCCCCAGTCAGACCTCTTACTCTTTCTCCTGTGTATTTCTACTAGTGTGCTTTCTGGTCATTTCCAACTTTTAGCAGCCCTAAGATGAGGCTATCATGGGGTTTTCTTGGCAAGTTTTGTTCAGAGGCAGTTTGCCTTTGCCATCCTCTGGGGCTGAGAGAATGTGGCTTGCCCAGGGTCACCCATTGAATTTCCATGGCTGAGCAGGGATTCAATTGTTTGTGTGTTTGTGTGAGCTGTGAGGAGGCTAACTTGTGTGTGTGTTAGTGCTCTATTTTCCTGTTGTGTTTTAGTGAGCTTGTGTTTGTTGCATTAAGACTGACTGTTAGTGCGAGCTGAGTGCTGGCTTGATTGTAGTAGCAATGGGAGATTTCAACTATACTGATATTTTTTGGAAGTCAAACTCTGCCAAGAATATAAGGCTCAACAAATTCCTTACTCGCCTTGCAGACAGTTTCATTGTGCAGGAGGGAAAAGAGGCAAGCAGAGGATCAGTTGTTTTAGATCTGATCCTAACCAGTGGTGATAATCTGGTTAAACGGGTGGAAGTAGGAATGACCATGTTCTCTTCGAGTTTATTATACAGCAGAAAGAGAAAGCCAAGCAGAGTCAGACACTCATTCCAGACTTTGAGAAAGCTTATTTCAGTAAACTTAGGGAAATACTGGGTGTGGTTCCATGGTTAGGAGTACTGAAAAAGAAGGGAGTTCATGATGGATGGGAGTTTTTTAAAAGTGAGATGCTGAAAGCTCAATTTCAAACAATTCCAATGACGAAGAAAAATGGGAGGTATCTGGGATGGATGTCTAAAGAACCTTCAACTGAGCTGAGATTTAAAAGGGTACAAGAAAAGTACAAGAAATGGGAAAAAGGAGAAATCACCAAAAAGGAATTCAAACAAATAGCCAGAACATGCAGGGAGAAAGTCAGAACAGCTAAAGCCCAGAACAAGCTCAGGCTTGCTAGAGAGGTTAAAAGCAATAAAAAGGCCTTGTTGTTATATCTGTAACCAAAGGAAGAACAAGGAAATGGTAAGGCCACTACATGCAGAAGATGGTGAAATGCTAATAGAGGACAGAGAAAAGGCAGAACTAGGCAACACCTTCTTTGCCTCAGTTTTCTCCCAAAAAGAGAACAATGCTCGACCTGGGAAAAATGGAGCAATGTTGCAGTAGGGGAAATGCAGCATAGTATAGCTAAAGAGGTAGTACAGGAATGCCTGGCTACTTTAAATGGATTCACATCTCCAGAACCAGATGAACTACAGTTGGCTCACCACTTCTGCAAAGGTTAGACCCTCATGAAAATGGAAAAAAAATCTTCCCTCTGCCTTCCTGAATGAGTGAATTCCCACTCTCTTTTCCCCATGCCCACCACCCAAGTACAAGGGAATGCATGTGCTTGCCTTCCCTCCTCCTGCTTCCCTGTTCCATCCCATCATCCCACCCACTCCCCTGTCTGAGCACACCCATACAGTGCTTTCCCTGTCCTGCTCCATTCCTTTCCTGCCTGCGTGTGAGGGAACACATGCATATGCCTCTCTTCCCCCTCTCTCCTGTCCCACCCACTTGTCTTCTCTGCTTACCCATCCAAGTTTGAGGGAGTGCACATGTGTGTGCATGAGGAAATGCATGTGTGCATCTTCCCTCTTCCTGTTTCCCCATCTCCTCCCCTTGCCCCCTGCCCACCTGCCTGAGTGCAAAGGAATGCATGCATAGACTTTCCCTCCTCCCACTCCTGTATTTGCCTATCCGTGTAAGTGAGTACACATGGGAAGCAGAGACGGCAGCAAATAATCCATGAATAATCATATATGTGCAGGTCAAACTTGCAAATGTGGATGGAGGACTGTACAATATGAGTATTAAAAGAAGTGACAGAAGTAATCTCAGAACCACTGGCAATAATCCTTGAGACAATACTACGAAAGATTCTAGAGCAGATCATTAAACAGACAGTCTGTAAGCACTTAGGCATGCTGTCCTCACCATAAGTCAACATGGATTTCTCAAAAACTAGTCATGCCAGACTAATCTTATCTCTTTTTTTGATTGAATTACTACCTTGGTAGATGAAGGAAATGTTGTGGACATAGCATATCTTGACTTTGGTAAGGCCTTTGACAACGTCCCCCATGATATTCTTGTGAACAAGCTAGTAAAATGTGGGCTAGACAATGCTACTGTTAGGTGATTGATTGACCAAATCCAAAGGCTTCTCACCAGTGGCTCCTCTTCATCCTGGAGAGAAGTGACTAGTGAGGTGCCACAGGATTCTGTCCTGTCCCCAGTGCTATTCAACATCTTTATCAATTGCTTGCATGATGGAATATAGGACATTCTTATCAAATTTGCAGATGACAACAAATTAGGAGGGGTAGCTAATACTGCAGAGGACAAGATCAGAATTCAAAATTACTTTAACAGATTAGAGAGCCAGGCCAAAACTAACATAATGAATTTCAATAGGGAGAAATGTAAGGTGCTACATTTAGGGGGAAAAGAAGAAAAGAAAAAAAAAAAAGAGAGAAATGCACAGATATAGGAGGAGTGACACTTGACTTGACCACAGTACATGTGAAAGAGATCTAGGAGCCTTGGTAGACCCTAAGCTGAACATGAATCAGCAGTGTAATGTGGCAGCTAAAAGAAACCATGTGATTCTAGACTGCATCAATAGGAATATAGTGTCTAAGTCAAGGGAAGTAATAATGCCACTCTATTTTGCTTTGTTCAGAACTCGGAATACTGTGTCCACTTCTGGGTACCACAGTTCAAAAAAGATATTGACAAACTGGAACATGTCTAGAGGAGAGTGACCAAAATGGAAGAAGTCCTGAAAACCATGTCCTCTGAGGAGTGGCTTAGGGAGCCTTGACAAGAAAAGGTTAAGAGGTGACATGATAGCCATATTTAAGTATTTGAAGGGGTGTCATATGGAGGATGGAGCAAGCTTGTTTTCTGCTGCTCCAGAGACTAGGACACAGAGCAATGGCTTCAAATTTGAGCAAAAGAGCTTCTACCTAAAAGTGAGGAAGAACTTCCTGACAATAAGAGCAGTTTGACAGTAGAATATGCTGCCTTGGAGCGTGGTGGAGTCTCCTTGTTTGGAGGTTTTTAAATAGAGGCTGGATGGCCATTTGTCGGGAATGATTTGATAGTATATTCCTGCGTGGCAGGGGGTTGGACTCAATGGCCCTTGTCGTCTCTTCCAGCTCTGTGATTCTTTGTTTCAGTGAACCTTGGTCTTCAGAGTAATAGTCCAGTGCTCAAACCACTGTACCACGCTGGTGCTCATACTTCTGATGTCAATTTCATTTATATCTTCTTCCTGCAATGTTTCACGCTTGGGTTATCTTGGACATTAGTAGCAACCAGCATGGCTAGTGATCCAGGATGATGAGAGCTATAGTGTAAAGTGTTTGGAGAGCTACAGTGTATCTGGAGAGCTGTGGTGTAAGCTATCTGGAATGTGCCATGTCAAAGCAGGTGTGACTACCCACTATTGAGCCTGATAGACAAGAAATGTGATTCTGTAAGGTAGCAAATTCTAACCTTCCAAGCTGGTTCAGCTTACTGCCATGTCATACATTAATTGGTGTTAGGGTGGTATTTCCTTCAGTAAATACTTCTGCCACTGCGTACATTGTATCTATAATGAGCTTTGTAGAGCTCTTATTGATTCCAGATCCCTCATAAATCTGTCCTTCATGCCATATGTACTTATTGAGGGAGACGCCCTTGCAATTTCTGCATAACTGTGACTGTCACAGTAGCTGTGCAAACTATGAAGTGCCCCTTGAGACTGAATTAAGGATTTGTTTTATATGTTTGTGTGTCTTCCCCCTCCCGCCACAACCAGCTAACTTTTGATAAAGACATGGTTGCCAATGAAAACGGCACCTGTGCATCTAATTCCCCTTCCTCTGCTGTAAAGAATGAAAACAGCTTTCCCCTTGTCCTGAGTCTTGCAACATTTTATATGCCCACTACAGTCACTCCATCAGCCAGCAATAGAAAAATGTGGATTGGCAGGAGTTAAAATATAAGTTGTACTAGATGTTTGGGCATAAGGAGAGAGCAGGGCTAGATACACAATTTTGGCTTTTAAAATTGATCAGGTGTTTATCTCCATGTCTGTTTTGGGCATTGTTTGCTTTCTGTACTAGATTTTGTTCTCCTTGAGGGAAAGGTTCATCAGTCTCTTGCTCCCCCGCTCTGGTATGTTTTCCCTATGTTTTTGCTTTGAACTTGGCTCCCAGGGTGGGACTGTCCTCCTGATGTGTCTTTTTCTTTTTCCTTCCATTTTCTTTCTTTGTTTCCCTTTATTTTTTTTTAAATGGCAAGACTACCAACTAGCATAAAAGCTATAGAAACAGTTGCGGTGGAACACAAAAAAAGCCACAACAAAAGCTTAGGCTGTGCCAAAGCCAAGTAGCGCTGCATGAGAACTCGGTTTCTATTCTAGCTGTGGTGCATTAGCCAAGCTTTACCCAGTGGCCACATTGGCTTTTATATTTCTTTTGGAACCCATAAAAGTCAAGTGTGAAATCTCTGCTGAATCAGCTGTTCTCCCTTTTGTTTGTTCTTTCCTCTTTATGTGCTCCCATCTGCCTCCTCTTTCTGTGGGCTTTCAGCATGGTATTTCACCATTAGTCAGTACCGCAGTGGTAACTTTTGAAGTGTAGGCAATCTTCTTGACAGTCCTCTTAGCTATACCCTTAAAGGAAAGTCCTACATGCCTGTTGATGTGTCGATCCATATTTTGTATAGAACAAAGCAAAACAAAATCATCATTTTCCATCTCTACCATAGATTTTGTTTTGTTACACCAATGGATATTCGTTGCCAAACTGAGATCAAACTACCCCTAAAGTCTTTGCATGGCAACAGGAATTGCTGACAACAGCATGCTGCTGTTGGGAAAATCCATTTTCCTTCCAATTACTATGGGGATTGCAGAAAGAGCAGGAAAGCCTAGGAATGGTGGGGGTTTGCAGATGACTTCATTGTCCCTCCTAATCAGAAGATGCCATTGCTTGAATCCCGTGAGCCCTGTCTTTGTTTCTCCCCTGCCTTGTGTAGAAGGGCATTTTGCAAAAATAGGTGTCAGAAAATGGTCTCACTTAGACACCCGTTTGTCCAAACAAAGAGCCAGCATGTTGTAGTCATTTGAGTGTTGGACTAGGACATTGAGAAATAGCAATAGCAGTTACATTTCTATACTGCTTATCAGTGCAAAGCACTCCCTAAGTGATCTACAGTGTGTATAGCTAATTGCCTCCAACAAGCTGGGTACTCATTTTACTGACCGATGGAAGGCTGAGCCAACCTGAAGCTCTGGAGGATTGAATGTACAACGTCGTGGTTGCAGTACTGGCATTTAACCATTGTGCCACCAGGGCTCAAGGGTTTGAATTTCTGCTTGGCCATGTAAACCCACCGGATGACCTTGGGCAAGTCACACTATCTGAGCCTCAAAGGGACACAGTAGCTTATTTCTGCCTGTTCCAATGGACCATTTGGCTCGAGTGTTTGGTTTTTTGTTCTTAGAGGAACAATCTGTAAGAACAGTAACTTCATTTGCTGCTGTTGTAAATGTGCCTTCAAGTCAACCCAAGTCAACTCTATCATTTTTTGTGCAAGAATTTTTCAGAGAACGGTCTGCCATTGCTTTCCGTGTAGGCTGCCAGGCTGCGACTTGCCTAAGGTCATGAAGCAGGTTTCCATGGTTGAGTGGGGATTTTTTTCCATCTTGGGAGAAAGGCAGGATATAAATTAAATCAATCAATCAATCAATAGATACAACTCCTAATATTCATCTTGTGTTACTGAGTTCTCCTTTTCCCACTCTACCATTTTGTCTTGTTGTAGGAGTCTTCAGTAGACAAAATCGTAAGTTGTACGCATATTGGGTAGAGAGACTTTTTGCTTACTCATTAAAATTTGATGACTGTGTTGTCCAAATAAATACACTCTTATCTTAGAAAGGTCTGTTCTCCTGGAAGAGATGGAAGTGTAGTCTTGCAATCACTCTGAATTTTGTTGCAAGACTCATTGAATAAAGGGTCTCAAATGGCGTTTTGCAGATTAGCCTACCAAAGAAATGACGATGATGAGGAAGAAGCTGCCAGAGAACGTCGTAGGCGGGCCCGGCAGGAAAGACTGAGGCACAAGGAAGAAGATGACTTAACAGGACAAGGGACAGAGAAGTCCGAAGTCAATGCACAGAACAAGTACGGCCTTGTGTTAGGAAAATGTTTTGTTACATTTTGGTGGGCTGTCTATCCATTGCCTACCTGACTGTTAGGCAAGGTAAAAGCAGTGAACGATTGACTGTTTCTGCCATTTAACATGGTGCTCAGTACCTCCCGTTCTACCAAGAAGTTCCAAAGGCAGCTTTATGAGATAGTTTCCTTTTCAAGAGAATGTACTGGAAGCTTAAGCTGCATTTATAATAAACTGCTTATTTTCAAACATGTACGTTGTGCTGATGCATAGCAAGTAGGCAGCAATTGTTCTCACTTTCCATACTGTAGGAATTGATCTTACCAGCTAGAAGTCCCTCACCATATTTTCTGCACAACCAGACATAAGCATTCTTTCTTGTCCCTGTTTAAAATCTGTTTTCCAGAGCTAGATGAACATTGTATTGAGAATGCTTGCTTCCAGTATGCTCAAGCTGAGGTCTCCTTACATTTTCCTAACAAAATTTCTCTAAGTGGCCCCTGGGAACTGGGAGAGAGTGAGAGATACATAGGCAGAGCATGAACTTCTGGTCTTAACCTAGCAGATATGGCCTGTAGACTGTTGAAAGGTAGGTGACACTTTTCCTTCATCAGAACAAGCAGTCTAAAATAGGAATTCATTTTATAGAGCAGAGGTTTATTTCTGTAAAGTAGAAGTCTTCCCATGTTTGTCTATAGCATCAATCAAATTTGGCTGGAAGTCTGTTTCCAGGCACAGTTCAGCATGCTGGTTAATACTTATTAAACCCTATATGGCTTAGTTCCAGGCTGTCTGACAGAGCTTTTCTCCCCATATGAGCCTGTCTGGGCCCTGAGATCCTCAGGAGAGGGCTTTTTTCTCTCAGTCCCACCACCTTCATGGACATGTGTAGTGAGTTGTGAGACAGACCTTCTTGGTGGCTGCCCCTAAGCTCTAGAACTCCCTTCCCAGGAAGGTCAAAATGGCCATCTACTTGGTGTCATTCCTTTTACAGGCAAGGCTTTCTTTATTCCAACTGGCTTTTAAAACTAATCCTTTTTTAAGACAGGGCTTTAGAGGGTGCTGTGTTGTTTTTAATGGAATTTTTAAAAAAACCTTTTTATCCTTTTTAAGTGTATCTTTTAAATTGTTTTAATATTGTGAATAATTATTATTAATATTGTGAATTTCGTTTTAGTGTTGGCCTTTCTGTGTTTTAGCTACATTGCCCTTGTTTTAAATTGCAAGTCACCTTGAATCCAAATTTTGGAGAAAAGTTGTGGTACAGATGAAGACATGTTTTTCCTTTGATCATGGTAATAAATCTCAGTGCTCCTGATTAGTATAAATAAATAGAAAATATTGACATTTCCAGTGTGAGAGGGATTGGGAAGATGATGATGTGAAAGAACTTGGGAGGGCTACTATTTTCATGCTCCTTCAGAATTTTGGGAGTTGAAGTCGAAAAGTTAATGTTTCCAAACTCTGGTAAGACTCTGAAGAGCCATGCTCAGCCAGAGCAGACAAGACTGAACTAAGTGGACAAACAGTTTGAGCTAATATTAGCTAACTTCCTATATTTCCTCCATCCCTTTGTCAGGCTCATACAAGTACTCTATTAGATTCTAGAGTTGCTGCATGTTTTCCTGTGAGCTGTTGTTCAAGTGGATCTGAAGTTCACGCAAATTCTCTGTCTTTTAGCATTGGAGATGAAGAGACCAAAAGTACTACGACAACAATTACCACAGTTACAAATACTCAAGGTGATGCGGATGATGATGCTATATTCTTGGAGAGGATGGCAAGGAGAGAAGAAAGGCGCCAGAAACGTCTTCAGGAAGCCCTGGAACGCCAAAAGGAATTTGACCCAACAGTTACTGATGAGAGTCTGTCACTCATCAGCAGAAAGGTGATGAACAACGTTGAAGAAAATGAAACTCCAGAGAAAGAGGAAAAGGTGGAAACCCACCGGAAACGCTATGAGGTGGAAGAAACCGAAACCATCACCAAATCATACCAGAGGAATAATTTGAGGCAAGATGAGGAAGATGAGAAGAAAAATGAGGAAGACAAGGAGGAGGCAGAAGATGAGAAGCCCAAGGAAAGAACCATAGAGGATAATCAGGTAGAAGTAACATTGGAAAAGAAAACAGTAGACAACGAGGAGGAAACTACAGTGTTGGAAATCAAACGCCCTGAAGTAAATGCAGAGGAGGAAAAAGTAGAGAACGACACAAATATCCTAGTGGGGAGTGGGGAGGCTATAACCATTAGAGTAGCTCTAGATCAGAAGAAAGATGAAGAAGATGAGGATGAAGCAGAAAGGAAAAAAAGAGAGGAAAAAGAGAGGGCCGAGAGAGAGGAAATGGAGCGAGCCAAAGCTGAGGAGCAAAGAAGAGCGGAGGAGGAGAGGGAGAGGCTTGAAGCAGAGAAAAGGGCAGCTGAGGAAAAGAGAGACTAGAAGCAGAAGAAAAGGAAAGGATTAAAGCAGAGGAAGAAAGGAAAGCTGCAGAGGAGAGAAAGAGAATTGAAGAGGAGAAAAGGGCTGCTCAGGAGAAAGAGAGGAAGGAAGCTGAAGAAAGGGAAAGGATTAAGGCAGCTGAAGAGAAAAAAGCAGCTGAAGAAAGAGAGAGGGCTAAGGAGAAAGAAAGAAAGGAGGCTGAGGAACGGGAGAGGGCTAAGGTCGAGGCTAAGAGGGCAGCTGAAGAAAAGGCTAAGCTAGAAGAGGAAAGGTTAAAAGCTAAACTAAAGGCTGAGGGGAAAAAAATAGGTGAGATGAAAGGGAAGAAGGGAGAAGAGAAGAAAATAGAAGACAAGCAGGTAAAAGAGAAGAAAGTACAAGAAGAAACCCCCTCAGCCGCTTCCCTAAGAAAAAAGGTACAGTAAACATTTTGCACCCAGTCAGCTTCTGCCTGTGTTTTGTAGCAAATGTAATGCATTTTCTGAAATGAACAAACAAAATTGGATTGGGACTTGCTCACATTTCTCTTTCTGCATATTTACCTACTAACTCTTGACAAAATGTTACTCCTTTTGGAACTCAAGCTTGCTTCCACCTTGTCTGTAACCCAGTCTATGCATGAGATGTAGTTAAGTTGCTTCCTTTTTGCCTCTCGGATCTTTTCACTGAAATGTGTGCATGTTCTGTATTCCTCACAGTTTCCTTGCTTTCTTTTTCTATGGCTGTAAGTTGGCTAAGGCCAATAGCTGAGTGCATATGCAAGGTACGAAGGCATGGGCTGCGGACGAGCACCCAGCGAACATATGTGTTGTGATGGCTGAATAAGCATCCATGAGGATTAGCCAGAGCTCTGCTGTGGTATGTGAGAACATGGGCACACCAAATTAAGGAAGGAGAGGTGTAAATGCGCAGGAAGAATGTGGAAATCACAATGCCACCTGGAGTGAGTTGTATGCACAGCAGGCGGCGGCACAGATTGAGGGGGTATGTGATTCACAGCTTTGTTGAAGCACCCGCAACAAATGTTATATAGGGTGTGCTGTACATTGATGTTTTCATCTTACAAACATTGCACAAGGGGGAAGAGAGAGAGGTTAAAGTGGAAGCTAAAAAAGACAAGCTACAAGATGAGAAACTTCGGTCGCCATTCCGAAAAGAGGAGGTAACTATTGCTTTGGGAGGGGTTTGTGTGTGTGTGTGTGTGTGTGTGTGTGTGTGGAAGTCAAACCACACCCACACTGCCAGATATTCCTGATGATTTCCAAAGAGTTACCCAGAAAAAGATATAGGTACAATGCTCCCAGCATAGCTTGAGCCATAAGAACAGGCCTCAAATTGGCCTTTCAGTATTGACAGGTTGATTGATTGCACTTTTAAACCAACCTGATAACAGAAGTAATATTAGTCTAAGGAAGCATTTGAGGTTGGGTTTCCAACCTGGCATTGACTATTCTTTCTTTCCTTTATTTCTCTCCCGACTTCATCATGACTTTTCTTCCTGAGATGGTCAATTTCTTCTCTTGGATATCCCCAAACAGCTTTAGCCCTTTAATCTGAATCTAACTAATGATTTTCCCTTTCACAAATATAATTAAAAATGTGCAGACTCCAGATTCAATTGTCTGCACAGATTTATAAAATATGATGCATTGCATTTCTGCTATAAATACAGGAGCTGGTGCCATTGTGTTCTACTGTATGGTAAGTAAAGAATGTTGAGCCGAAATCATTGCTCATAAACTCAAGACTTAGTTGTCATGGTAATCTCTAGAAGAATAGTTGAAGCTGTTTTTCCATGTGGGTATAGAGAAACCCATGCATTTACCCTCTTGGTCACCCATGTATCCAGTTCAATGGAAATCAAACAGGTAAGCATAGTCTGCCTAGTTAGATATAATTTTGTAGAAAACATGGAAGAAATACTTTTTTTGGATAACTGTCCTCCATGCTGGTTGAGGATTCTGAGGGTTTTAGTTCAAAAATTAATTTTTCCACGTTCTGACTTTTTAGAATATATTAATGTGCAGTGTATCCATAGGCTGTCCACAGAACCCTGTAAGAACCCCCTATAAGAATATAAAGAAGTGTTGGTTATAGATGTAGAATGAGGAGAAGGTACTGAAGTTCTGAGTTTGGATTTGTGTGGATATCACAATAAGAGTGTGTTGCTATAATCTCGTAGTGCTGTGACCTTGCACTTACTTTTTGATCCTATGACCATGCCTTATATCAGAACTTGGGGACTGTAGTCCAAAATAGCTTATTGTTTAAGCTGTGCCTAATCCTTAGACAATCTCCTGGCTCAATAATTGGCAGGAAGATGTCATTCCTGGTCCTGATAGCTGGAGAATTCTGGGAGCTCTAGTTCAACAAAGTAAAAATTCCCAAGCCCTGGCGTATCCTGAGTTGGCTTCTTGGCCCATGGATTGGTGGCATCTTTCCAGGACATGAGGAAACTTGTATTTTCTAGTTGATTCCATGGATTGGGTAAGGGACATATCTCAGGGAATGAAGACACAGAGAAGATTCCAGCTACAATCCTTGGCATTTTACATATAGGCAGTTTGGAAGTATCTGAGACCCTGAAGAGCTGTTGTCTGTCAGACAGTACTCATGAGGAGTGCTGGCCATAGTGACCACAGTGGATGGGGTTTCTAGTGGTTAGAGTTCATTTTCAAAAACTAGTTCTGGGCTAGATCAGTCTGAATCAGTAGAAGGTCACTTTCTCTGAAGCTAAGATCCTTGACGTACAACGCACATCCTCCACCACACAGAGGCTGTTGCCCTACCTCAAAATCATCTGGATTAAGGTGCAAATCTTCTAACATCCCTCTAGCTATGGCTGTACAGTCCTCTCTCCACATTTGCAGGTTTTGACCTTAGCAAATTTGATTATTTGTGAGATGTGCACGTGCCTTCTCCCATTCTCCTCTGCCCATTCCCTTGCCTTTTGCCCAGGCGCTCATGCTTTCCTTCTCTGTGCCTGGGCAAAAGGCAAGGGAATGGAAGGAGAAAGCATACACCCCTCCCCTCATTCCCTTGCATTTTGCCAGGTGTGGAGAAGGAAGGCAAGTGCACCTGGGCAAAAGGCAAGGAAATGGGGGAGGAGATGTGTGTGTCCTCCCCCCATTCTGTGACCTTTTGCCCAGGAACAGAGAACATGCTCAAAAGCAAAAGGCAAAGGAATTGGGGGTGGGGGTTGAAGGCACATACATGCCTTTGTTCTCTGTGTGTGGTTCTCCCACTCCCATTCCCTCACCTTTTGCCTGGGTGCCCCAAACTCTCACAAAAGTGGATGGGCCACTGTATTCTGGTCAGTGCCTATCCTTAAATAAGAAAAGAAGTACAGCCCATTGCTAACAGTTAGAGGATGATCTTGGCTGCCAGTGAGTCTTTTGGGAAAAAGAGCAAACTATTGAAAGCAGGATGACATTTCAGTTCATGTGAAACTGGTTCTCACTGTTCTGTTTTCAGTTCAGTCCTAGAATCAGCTTCATTCTCTGGACTACCTTAAGATTCTGGGTGTGCAACATTGGCCTTCAAAGTTCGTACTAAAGCAAGCTTTCTCATGACATAATATTTGTGGTATTTCCTGCTTCCACTTTGGCTAGACATGCTGTGTGATTCTTTTCTTTTTTTATTTTCAGAGTCCTCCCCTCCTCCTGCTTTGTAAAATACATGCTTGTTTACAAGAAGATAAGCTGCTAGTCTAAAATATCTCAGTCCCACAACTGTCCTTGGAGTATTTTAGATTTAATTCTAGATTCAGGGGATCTGGAAAGACCTGGATTAACTGCGTGTTAAGCATTCCTTTTAAGTAATGCTTCTAGTGAGCTGATTAAGATGCTGTTTGATGATTAAACCACTGCATTTCAACCAATTATTAATACATTCATCAAATAAATTTAAATGTCTTATCTTGCTATTCATTTCTCATATTGAAAATATGTAGGTTTAGCTCCCTCCTCTCTTGCTTATTGTTGGGTCAAGAAGACATTGGAGTGAGGTGGGGAAGAAATGGTGCTTAATTGTGTCACTTCTGGTCATTTTTTTTAACCATAAGCACCCTCTTCAGTTTGTTTTTTCACTGCTGTGAGAAAGAAGGCAAATGATTGGGTAGGCTTAGTGACACTAATAGTTTAGTATGTACCAAAAGAGTACTGGGATGGGGCATGATTCTTCATTAGAGGCACATTGACTTCATTCATTAATTTGCATACACTAGTGAGTATAAGAAAATACAGACTCTTAGAGTAGTTCTGTAAATGTTTTTCCCACTGACTTCAGTGGAATTTACTTCAGAGAAGGGGTCCAGCCACAACGTTGTGAGTTTGATCCTGCAGGGCTCCAGGTTGACTCAGCTTTCCATCCTTCCATAGGTCAGTAAGATGAGTACCCAGCTTGTTGGGGGCAATTAGCTAAACACATTGTAAACTGCTTAGAGAGTGCTTGGCCATATAGCGCAGTATAGTAATGTAAGTGCTATGCTATTGCTCATTATTTTATTGTTTTAAACTGTGTAACTTGTTTTAATGGGGTTTTTTTGTACACTGCCCTGAGATCTTTGATACAGGGTGGGGTATAAATGTTTCAATAAGTAAATAATAAACTTTTTTAATCATCCTACCACAGTTATAGGAAGCACAATCAATCCTGACTCAGGGCAAATTTTCCCTATCTAGATAAAATTCTACTTTTAGGTCAGATAACTATGAGAATATTTGCTCAGTGGTATTGCTGCCTTCAGGTCTTGCCTGTATTTTAAGCTCAGTCACTTTGGTTGTCTATTTTTGTTTTTGTTTTTGAGAATAGTTTCATCACATTTATTTGTTAGCTGCCTTGAACATCAAAATAGGAGGAAATAATATGCTAGGTTTCATCCTGATTAAGTAAACGAGGAATGAATGGCAATGCCAGCAATATGTCAAAGCTTGGATCAAAGCTTGGGAAGAAAAATACCTTTTTGTGGACTACAGCTCCCAGAATTTCCCAGCCAACATGGCTAACGGCTGGGTTTTGTTTTGATTTTCTGCCCTGAGATCAAGACAAACTTAAACAGTAGACATCTTGAGACATATTCTAAGGAAATCTGTTTAGCAAGTGTGAGAGCAAGTTTCTTAGGGATTAGCACTAAAAGCAATGTAAGTTATTAGGTTGTATTCACACTTACTCATCCTTAAAACAATCCCATTGAATTATTATGCCTTATTGATTTCAATGAGATTTCTATAAGCATGACTAAGTTTGATACAACTCTTTTTGTATGATGGCAGTGGTTCAGTTCATATAAGGGAAGAACCTTTGTGTTTTTCTTCAGTGCCATTTTGAATTTGTTTTTTGGCTGCTCCTTTAATAGATGTTCTTCATGGGAATAATTTCTCCTACAGACCAGAAGAGATTTTTGAACACTGTTCTGTGCACGATTCCAATTAGCATCCAGGCATGACTTAGCCTGTCAGAGGGTCACTGCTGTCAGGGTCAGATGTAAATGTTGCTAATCCCAGAGTTTTTAAAAAGTTTCTTGGGGAATGAAAAGTAAAGATAAATGATGTTGCAACTGAGCTGAAATGTATCAGATCAAAATTTGTAGGGAAAAATGAATTCTGACCCACCCAGCTTGTCTTTGCAACTGGAGAGCATCTCAGCAACAGTTGTTGTTAAATGCTTTCACAAGAAATGTGTAGGTAACAGTTGAGTCATGTCTGTTTTGGCTACTTTGAGAAATGCCACTTCCATCTTCCTGAACCCAAAATGTTTATAACCTCCCTATTCCCTAGGCAGCAGGAATTCCCTGCTCACAGTGGCGGGAGCAGTGCCGGTTTGAGGTATCAAGAGTGTGTGGCCAGTTGAGCAAGAGCAACAAATGAGACAGGCAGTGGTTAGTGGCTTCCATGCCAGTGAGGCAGTGGGTCCATTCTCAGTTTTGTTCTGAACTGTAAAGGACATATCCAAAGTGCTAAACCCCTCCTCAAAATAGGATTGGCACCTTAGATAGCTCCTTGGCATTCTTACTAAAGCCTTGAGTAGATTTCATTGCTCCATTAACAAGGGGACCATCAGCTATACACATGGGTGTGAAGTTTAACTAAGGTGTGAGAGCCAATATGGTGTAGTGGTTTGAGGTTTGGACTATGAGCCTGGAGGCTAGGGTTTGATTCCCCACTCAGCCATGGAAACCCATTGGGTGACATTGGGCATGTCACACATTCTCAGCCTCAGAAAACTCTGTGATAGGTTCACCATAGGGTCACCGTAAGTGAGGAATGACTTGAAGGCACACAACAACAAATGAATCAGAATGTCCTCCCAACCTCACACTTTCAGCAAGGTGCAGAGTTGGGGGCAGTGGCATTTACGGATTTGGGAAAGAGGGAGACACTTAGATGAGACACTCTCTGAAGCTGTACTCAACCAATTTGTGCTTGATCTTGAACTACATTAGCCAATGTTGTCTGCTCCTGTTCTGGAGTGTGTGTGGGGAGTGGAGGGAGAGATGTTGCCCTGCAGATATTGTTGGGTACCAACTCCCATTATCCCCAGATAGAATAACTAATAGCCTTGGATGCTAGGAGCTGCAGTCCAGCAACAACCGGAAGACCACAGTTTCCCTGTCTCTGCTCTATAGATCAGAAGTAAGAAATTTATTTTTTACACTATATTTCCCTGAATCCCCATCAATGGACATACTGCCTGAGGGATTTTCCAAGTTGTATTCCAAGAAAGTAATTTTTCAAAGTTCTGCTACAGAATGCTAAGAAAAAGGAGGCTCTAACAGCCACTGCCATATTGGGGTTTGATTTCAGTGCAGTGTCCTGGAGCACAAAATATATGGTAGAAAAGAAGTTGAGCTGAAAAGGTATTTTTGTGAAACTTCCTCAACAATTTTCCTCCCCATTAGCAACAACAACAACAAAAAAAAACTGTAAAGCACTTTTGGCTCGGTCTTAAGAACAGCAGAATGATCCATGCCCAGTAGCTGGGCCAGTTTATTTGCCATTTTCTCCAGCTCCATAGGCTTGTGAGGAATCTACTCACAGATATCTTGAGAAAGAATTGGGTTTCCATATGTACTTTGGTACATATTACACTGGATTGGTGTCCTAGTTGCTGAAGAGATTAGCCACTGGATCAAGAAGGCCCTGATGACAATGCAGATGAGTGCCAGGCCTTTAATTTCGTGAGTTCACATAAATTCCTTCAGGCCTCAGTGCATTAGCATGAAACAGAAGGAAGGTTACAATGTGGAAGGGGTTGCTGCTCCCCTTGCTTGTGGGCTGCAAAGTATTTGTAGAATGTTGTTCGTCATCAGTGGCCTGCTGACCACAGAAGGTGAAGTGTTTGGATATAACTTGTTCTTTTTCTGCAATACTTCCCTAGCAGATAAAAGACAGTAAGGTCAGCAGAGACAAAGCTCCCAAGGAGGAGACTAAACCTTGCAGGGATCGCAAGAAGGGAATTCCTGACTCAAAGCCACAGAATGGGGAACGTTTCCCAGAACTTCCTGCTCACAAACTTAAGCATACAGAGAATGCTTTTAGGTAAGATATACACAGTCATGGTAGAGTGTTTATACGTTGCCTTGATGTTTCCTTTTATGGGTCTCAGTTGCAACAGAATGGATTGTGCCACAAGAAAGACCAAGGATAGCTTTTTAGATGGGAGACTTAATATGTTCCTTGCTTCAGTCAGTTGACAATGTGAGCATAAAGCCTGTGTGGGCTGGAATGCCTGTTCTCATTACAAATGCTTCCCTTAAGATGCTTTCTCTCAGAGCTTGGAGAAGTTAGTTTTTTATTGTGCTTCCCCAATCCCCCAGCTTTTCAGAGCACTGCTTCTCTTTGGTTCATTGACAGCTGCCATGCACTTCTGTAAAAGTGCATTGAATGTTCAAAAGTTTCCTTCTTGAAACAAAGCCATAGTTCAACCTTGGAGAATTTAATCTTCCTCACTTTCCACCGTGTTGCACTGGAAACATTTGTTCAACTCAGTGAGGTTTTGCCTGGGCTCCTTCTAGGTGCAACTTTCATTATTTGGAAAACAATTGAAATATTAGATCAGTTATAAATGCCACAAGAAATGTTTCAAGTTTGATGCAGGCTAATACTTGCAAGTATTGAATATCACCAGAAATTGCCCCAGGGTGGTGATTGGTGACTCCGTATGCATTACCTCCTGTCTAGCAAGATAGGATTGTACCATGCCTGACTGCAGAGTGGGAAGTGAGATGACAGCAAAGTGATGAAATTGGAAGCCCCAAGAGCCTGCTGATTTTTCCAGATTAATTTCAAATTCCCAGAACCCTGTTGCAACCCCATCTCAGTGTAACCCTGTGAAATCAACATTCCAGTCTGTCCATTTGTTGGATTAGTCAGCTATTTTGTTTTAATCTCTCTTTCATTTCCCTTGCGGCCATTTCAGTAGATGAGATGATACTGTAAATGCCACTCACAGGCCTACCTTTGTACAGAGCCAAAATTATAGAGGGTTGGAGAGGTGACCCCAAAGTTGCATATTTCTGCAAGGCTGGACTTTGTGTGTTCAAGCTGTATTAAACAGCAATGTGAGTGAGTCTGGAGGGGTGCAAAGAATGTAGATTGATTTACTGTATTTGGTTTTGCATGGTTTACGCCCCATTGGAGCCTGAAGGTGGCTTACAAATCACAGTAAAATCTCAATATATTTAATGATAAAATGGTACACTAGGCACATAGTTTAAAATAGTTTTAAAATATAAAATATAGAAAAGCACATAACACACATAAAACTCAGTAAAATTATTTCTCCTCTTTCTTCTCCATTTATTCTTAGGATGGCTTACATATGCAGACATACAAACAGAAGTATAATGGCCAAGATTGTACATCATGTTAACGTGGTGTAAATTACACTCATACTTAAAATCATGCTTCTTACCATACTTTAAAAATTCCAAATAAACAAAAAATAAATGCACTCACATCTTTACATAGGGCTGTTTCTGCTATTCCAATGAATAAAATGGTATATTGAAGGCACTGGTAAATCCAAGAGTGTACAACTGCATGACTGGAATTCTGATAGTTAGTCACAACTAGAATGAACCCATTCAGCCAGTTGTTCTATGGTGAGTCAGCATGTTAGTGAATCAGATTGGAATGGCTGTACTCTAGTCAGGCCTAACAATAGGATTTAGGACCATGTGAAGTTGTTATATTTGTGGAACTCTGCTTGTGCAACCATGAACTTGTGCAACCATGAACTGACTGTGTGTGGCACAATGGCCAAAAATGTACAGCTGCATGTAACTTACACTTCTGTGTGACATGAAAAGGATTTTAGCCAATAGGCTGGATCCAGGCATAATCAATAGTTAAGAGTAGACTCATTGCTGTCTATAGGACTTAAGTTAGTTGTGACCAGTTTAAGTCACATTCAAAGGCTGAATTGAAATCAGAGCTAAAAGAAACAACTGAAAACATGCTCTTGGCAAGTAGCAAGTGTAAACAACACAGCATAAAATATTATATTAAAAGGTCTGGCAGGATTTGGTCGGTTGGTTGGTTGCTTGCTTGCTCAGTGCCACAATGCCATTAAAGTAGGTGCCAGGTGAGCTGCTTTAAGATGAGCAGTCCAAAGTTGAGATGCCACTACAGAATGCTATGAGCCTTCTCTGATAAAAATGTACCGTACCTGGTAATTTGGCTGGTAGCCAGGGCTATGGAATTGGAGTTGTGGAGTTGGAGTCAGAAGCTATTTTTGGTGGAGTTGGAGTCAGTAGAAATGTACTGATTACAACTCTGGCTTCAGAAGAAAAACTGTTATAATATACGGTAACTATATTGTTTAATTTCAATATTTTACTTTTTAAAAAATTATTAAGTGCTTAGTTCATTGCTCATTTACTTTCATAGGAATTTAGGAAAGTTTTCTTGCTCAGATATTTTAATGGAGGGTACCACTGTTGGGGAAGGCTGTTTAGCACCACACGCAGGTCTGTTCTGCTAAGCCTGGACAGCTTTTCCAACTGCAGGCTATGCAAAAGGATCTTGTAGTACCTTTGAGACTAAACTGAGAGAAAGAAGTAGATAGGATAAGATTTCATAGACTTAAGTCTATAAGAGCTTACGCTACCAACTTCTTTCTCTTGTTTAATCTCTAAAATGCTTCAAAATCCCTTTGCATACTGACCCAGACTAACATGGCTGTGCTTTTGAATTCTACCAATAATGTGGACTATTCTGTCTTTTTAAAATTCTTTTGTAGCCGCCCAGGCTTCAAAACCACCCCAGACTCTGAAGAAGCCAAACCAGTGTCCCACCCGGAAGCTGGCAAGCGAGTGGAGGAGCTACGCCGTCGCCGTGGTGAAAACGAGAGTGAAGAGTTCGAGAAGCTGAAGCAGAAACAACAAGAAGCTGCTGTGGAACTGGAGGAACTCAAAAAAAAGCGTGAAGAGCGTCGTAAGATTCTGGAAGAAGAAGAGCAGAGACGGAAGAAAGAAGAGGCAGAAAGAAAAGCTCGGGAGGAGGTAGCAGACTGCACAAATAGTGTTGGAGTACATTCAGAATAGAAAGTATTAGAGCAGGTCTATTGATATGTAGGAATCTGCTTTATATGGGATTACATCACTGATCCATTTTCCTTGGCATTGTCAGCTTTGACTAACACAGACTTTGGAAATAATTTGCTATAATTAATTTGGTACAGATTGAGTATCCCTTATCCAAAATGCTTGAGGCCAGAGGTGTTTTGGGTTTTGGACTGTTTTGAATTTTGGAATATTTGCATATACATAATGAGACTATTTACTGCTTTTTCAACATGGGCTCTGCTCTTTCTTCTCTTGTCTTCTTTCTGTAGGGAACATGAGGAAATTACGGAGCTTTGCTGGGACTGTGTGCGCATGTTGCTTGTAAAATCTCTCAGTTGCCTTGTCTCCTTTTCCCCTCTGAGCTTGCTTTGGACCATGCGTGTGTATGCTGCCTGCAAAGTGAGCTGAGAGGGGGAAAGGCACCAAGCTGACTGAGAGCCTTTGCAAGTAGCAAGTGCATGGTCCCATGCAAGCCTCTGTACTTCCCTCATGTCTCCTACAGGAAGAAGACTGGGCTTCACTTTTCAAAAGTTTTGAATTTTGGAGCATTTTGAATTTTGGAATTTGGATAAGGGATATTCAACCTGTACTTTAATTTATTAAACATTTTCAGCAACAAATTTAGTATTTATCATTTTATTTGAGCAATTTAATTAATTAACTGTTTTTTTAAACTTTCCAGGTTCAGTGAATTGGTTTCCCTCCATGATTAAGCCTTAATTTGTTTGTGATGCTAAGGTTTCCAAACTCTGGATTGATTGGCTCTCCAAGTTCTTTCCTAGCCTTATCTGTTGACACTAGGGATTGAACATAGGACCTTTTAAGTGCAAATGATGTGCTTTATCTATTGAGCTCCACTCTGTCTCACTTCACACTGAAGTCCTATATCATTTTTTTTAGGCTTCTGGCATTCTGTAAACGGATACTGTGTTCTTTGCTGCATTTCAGGTGGATTTGGGATATCTGTCCCAGAACAGTATGCGTGTACACAGGGTGGACACACACGCACACATAGACACACACATCCTCAGATCTTTGGCTAAAGGAAGGATTGAAATATGTTAATAAAAATACATACCCAAAATACCTAACACCAAGTGCCAACATAGCTTTTTTATAACAGGCAGGCTTTGAAAACATTTTGTTTGTTTGTTTTTAAAACTGGAAAACAGCTCAGAATGTGAGGGGAAGGAGAGTGCTTCATAAGTGCACCCTCAAGGGGCCAGCCTTCACTGGACTAGGGGTCACGGAAGAAATAGTCTGGAAGACACTGAGCTGGGAAAGGCTGATTTATCTGATGAGTCCTATCTGTTTGGCTGTCTGTTTCAGAATGATACCTTTGTTCATTCCACTTTCTGTAAATGTTGCAACCAGCCTGGCACAGCAGTTGATAAGAGGCCGCCCCTTCATTTCAACTGCCATTGCTCTGGCCTCTGAGGGAGAGAAGAATAGCCAGCATCTTCCACACTGTCATTCTCTTCTCTTCCTTATTTAGACTGAAAGCCTTTTTGGCTAAAGGGTGGGTGTAAATTCTCTAAACTAACTAATTTACTTATTTTTTGGGAATACCGGTCCCCAAAAGCTATAGTCCAAAGAGTTGTATTCTAAGCTCTGCATTCCTCAACAGAAGATTCAGGTCTTTGATCTGATGTAGACAGGGCTCTTTTTATTTTGCAAATGGCAATAACAATACTATAGCAAGTGCGGTTTCCTGAGCAGACTCCTGCCCTTAAGTGACTAGCCCAAACAGCTATAATCATTGTTTGTTAGGGACAAACAACTTGAGCCTCTTCATATTCTGACTCTTGACAGGAAGAGAAGCGGCGATTGAAGGAAGAAATTGAGAGGAGAAGGGCAGAAGCTGCTGAGAAGCGCCAGAAGATGCCAGAGGAAGCCCAGACTGATGAGAAGAAGCCATTTAAATGCTTCACCCCTAAGGGTTCTTCTCTCAAGGTATGCCCCTTTGAGGTTAGCTGGTACAAGATCATGAAGGAGTTTTGAATCTGCTCCTTCTGGCCATACTATCTTAATGAGATTGTCAGCTTTGCTGTAGAGCAGTACAGCACAGTCTTCTTCGGCCTGTGAGACCAGCTAAAGTCTGGTTGAGACACAGAAGACAGGCCTATAGAAAGCTACCTCAAGTTTCGTGAGAGGAGGCCCTTTTGCAAGATCTTATAGCTCAGGCAGAATCTTGCAGAATCTGAAAAAAAAAACCTGGAAATCTTGTGATTAAAGACCAGCCTTCCTAAGATAAAAAGGTTGTATTGCTGCTTGACTGGCTTCTGTAGCTGCAGAACCCAAAGAGCAATGCCACACTAGCCACAGTTCCCACAGATGGACCTGTGGCATTTGGTAAGGGCCTGATTTTGGTCTCTTGGGAGTGCAGTTACTATTTGCTCTCAAGAGTTCAAGAGGTATGGGATTTTGAACTTGATTCCAAGTTCCCAGATATGGGACAGGATGCCTAGCAATTCTATATCTTAATCAAAATGTGGTCGAAAAATCAACCTTCAAGCAATCATATGGGAGGTTCCAGTTACTTCTACGGTGATTAATTGTTACTGTTGTTAAAATTTCTAAGGGCTGTACAAAGGTCAGAAAACAGCAGAACCTGCCTGCAGGCATTCTGCAACATTCCATCTTTGTTAGGTTTTCATGTGTAATATCCTCAGCACATCTGAATGTGTGCTTTCGTCCAGAATAGTGATGTCTTTTGTTGTTGGGTGGTACTGTCTTGAGCCTGTCTCTCTAGTAATAATTTGCGAGATTTTTTTGTGTTTGGGCACTTTTGCTTTTCACAGCTATATGTTAAACAAGACATGATGTTGTTGTTATTGTTGTTCTTGGCAAGCCTGAAAATATAAACAGTAAAAGGCTTTGCCTCCTGGATTTGTCATACAGTTGTAAAAGAAACACAAACAAAAATCTTTTTAGAAAAAGAAATGGCACCATTGCCCATAAAGAGACTGAATGGCATGGCAATATATACTTCCAAAAAGAGGCTGAAAATGTTGCTGGATCCTCCAGTTAGCATAGCCACTGGCTTCTTTGGCTGGAGGATTCTGGGAGTTGTAGACCAAAAAAAAAAAAAAGGTAACTTTTCCAGTATGCATACTACTAGTCAGGATCTCTGCTTTGGCTAGCTAGTTTATAGCTTGCAAGGAACAGGTGTGGGAAAGCAGAATATATGCTCTGCATACAGAAGGCCTAAGTCCAATCATTTCTAGTATCTCTATCCATTCAGAACTGGTAGCAGATCTTTTCAAACCTCTGGCTGAAACCATGGAGGACTGCTGTCGGTCAGAGTAGAGAGTAATAGGCTAGATTGTAATGAAAACACATGGCCCTCCAGATCTTGCTGAACTCTCAACGACCACTGCTAGTGATCAGGGATGCTGGGAGTTGTAATCCAGCAGCTTCTGGAGGCCTGCAGGTTCTCTGACCCCAAGTTAGGTGGATAGATAGACTGACATGCCAGAGGACAGGTTCCTATAGTAATTTTCAAATTGCTGCCTTGAGTGAGGGCTGCCCACTTAAAGGACTCATGAAATACAGCAGTAGATCATGAACACTTGCATTTATGGACTTGTCATGAAGACAGTCAGTTATGGATTTCCTTTCAAGTGCATGAAAACTACTGCCCTGTCTGGTTGAGTTCTTTTTTCACAGCCAAATCTACATCTGGAGTTGACTTCCTTAGAAATTACTGGGTGCAAGTCAGGTGCCCAGTTATTTTGTTTTTCAAGCTTTCAGTGCTTATGATCTCCGAAGGCAAATTCTTCTCTCGACATGGGTTATACAGAACCTTTAACACCATAGATGCCTTGTCATTGATTTTAATGGACTACTCCTATCATTTTAAATGGAATGGGGTATAAAATTCAGAGAAAAAGTGGGGTAATTCAGCCTGTGTTTGGAGTACCACTTTTTAATGTAGGGAGTATAAAAGAGTTTCAGCTATTGGCTTTAATCACCCTCCTTTCTATCTTGTTTTACAGATCTATTTTGTAATTCTGTTTACCGTATGTGCCTTCATATTTCTAGTTATGAGTGTGCTGCTGCTTGCTTTGTGTGGTGACATCTGTTTCTAAGTACTCTGCATAATTTTCCCCTCCTGGGTTTGATCAACTCCTTTAAAGGCCCCCTTTTTTTCTACTGGGTTGTGCAGGCAGTCCAGTATGCCAAAAGAGAGAAGAAAACTAATGTTCAATTTATTTATTAGGTTTCTTTTATCCTGCTCTTCAGCTAACAAATTAAATCTAAAACAATAATAAATACAATTTAAAAACCAGCATCAAGCAAATCTGAATTACTAGCAGGAGAAAAAGATAGCAATTAGATTATATAGAAATTCATCGGTTGAAAGCTCTTGGTCTTTGCCTGATGCTCAAAAGGTGATCCTACTTGAGGAGAACATTCCAAAGTTGTGGTGCCATGACTAAAAAGACTGTCTCATATATATTGCTGCCCTTACATATTTTGTAAGCAATGGCTCCTGGGAGGATGTTAATATTAGGCAAGTTAATGTTTAGAGAGCGCTTTTAGTTGTATTGTCAGAAGGTTGGGAACCATCCAAAATGCTGCTGTTGTTACTGTGGTCTCTTTCAAACCTAGTTTGGTGAGGCACTAGGGTTCTTTGGCAGAAAATTTAAAACATCTCATAAAACTACAGATCCCAGGATTCTCGTGCAGTGGATCTCCTTTGTCTGTCTCTCAGGGGCCCAGAGCGGTCAGATCTTCATGGTCTGAATCACCTCTCTTGTCTCCTTTCCTTTGGTAAAAAGGAGCAGCAGCAGCCCTTGCTATTCCTGACAGCTGCTGATCACGTGTGATTTTTTAATGGAGCAGGTATAATTCTGGGTTACTTATTTGTAACTATGATTGAAAATTCCAGGCATCATTTTCAGTGTTTATTCAGTTTGCATGTTTTCCTATGTAAGTCTCGGTTCTGCACTCCATTTTTTTTAAAAAAATCTACATTCCAAAATGCATTTAAATGTATATGTTAAAACATATTTGCTATCAAAAATGTTTGGTACTTTTTAAAATTTGAAAACTGCATCAAGGCATATGGGGATTGTACAGCTGGATGGATTGAAAATACCCAGTTGACACATTGGCCTGGGAGATGCCAACAGGATTAGTAGGTTATCTGAATTTGCAAAAAGTCACTTTCTCAAGCAAAGGGGTGGCAAAAACCAAGGATGCTCTGTCTTCTTGATTGGTTAAGTGTACTCACTGTACAGTGTACAGTGTACTCACTGTAGGATATGCAAGAAGAAATGGGCACAGAGGGGGGAATGCAAGTCCTAAAGAGAGAGGGTGGGGTTCCTCAGAAATGATGGATTTCATGAAGTCAAGATTCTCCTCCCCATTTAAGAAAATCATTGGCTGTAATCCTATTGGTTAGTCCCAGCTAGAGTAGATCCATTGAATGAATTGTTGAATGATGATTTGACACTTAGGTAAATCCAATTCAGTTGATAGAGCTACTCTAATTGGGAGTATAAATAGGATTTAGGTAATGGTGAGTGATGATAATGTGTATTTGGCTATAGATTTCCAGTGTATGAGAGCGGATTAAAATATATAAATCTGTGCACTGGTCAGCCACTGTGGTTTGCATGCCTTTTCCTTCCGGGAATTACAGTAGCACTGCAATGTTTAATGTTGCCATTGTAATGTTATGTTGCCATGTAATGCCAATGTAATGTTGAAATGTTCCCATTTTTAACACGGTCCTAAACCTGTTGAAAGACAGAGGGAAGCGAGTGACTTGTATGAGGTAGGGATTTGCAAATCTGACCATTTTGGTTTCTGCCATGTTTGAATTGTGAGCATTTAGGTAAATTGTAATTTTAAAATGATTGGAGATTTTCTCCCATTTCTGGCGGCGGGGTAGCTTGTGTCGCTCTTAGAGCTATGCTGCCATCTTGTGGCTTTGAGCAGAAACGAACAACCTCTGCAGAAATGTAGGACGTCGCCATCTAGGTCGTAGAGTTGATGGCCCTGTTTCTGAAGCTATATGATGTTTTTTTCCTCCGTTGTGCTGGGACTGGTTCCTTGTTTGTGCTGTAACATATTTGCGTAGTTTCCTGGAAATGTGTTGCAGATTGGCAGCTTGATAGCTCACAGATTATCATCAGTCTGTTGTCCACTGCTTTGAGTACCCTTGGTCTTTGGCCAAAAAAAAAAGTCTGTCCAGTTTATAGCCTGGTTCTTGAGAATTCTGTCATTGCACAATTCCAAATCGTGAAATAACATTTTGTTCAGACAAGTTCTGGAAGAAGCTAATCTGCTATATAAAAGTCAATGTTTGTCTGTGCGTTTGTCTGCATCAGCATATGATTGGCTGTGTGAGGTGAGAAGACCTCATATGATTGGCTGGCTGTGAAGATTCCATGGAATCCTGGGGCTGGCAGTTTAGGGAGGGGCCTTCAGAATTCTCAGCTGGAGAGCTCTTGGGCCTCAGGGTGGTTGCTATGGAGATGAGGCCTAGCAGCAAGGAGCATGCCAGAAAACCTTTGGGAGGCATGTGTGAGAAAATTTAAAGTGACATACACAACTTAGCTCATCTCCACACTAAACTGTCATAGTGCTATTATTTCACTTTCATTTGGAGTTTTAAGGAGGGGCATTTAAAAATTCTCAGCCGGAGATCTCAGAGATCTACAAACACCAGGATTCCACAGGATGTTGAAAGTGGAATAATAGCACTATGACAGTGTAGTGCAGAAATGGCCATAGTTACAAGGTCTTCTTGCCTCACACAGTAAATTGTGTGGGTTCCATATATGGGGAGAATCTCAGAGTTGAAATTCAAAACAAAAAATGCTTCCAGAAAAGTGTAAAGCCATTGTACAAATTCAACAGGGAAAAAAAAGCCAGTACATCAACATCTCCAAACAACACAGATTGGATTGGGGACTATGGGGAAAAGTTACAGGTACTGGAATAGGCCAGTTGCTATGGAGATGATACCTCGCGGCAAGGAGGAGGACAGTGTATTCCTGCAGAAACCCAACCTCTGTATGTTAACAACTATGAATACAGGTTGGATTGGGGAATCTAAGGAAAATTTACAGGTACAGAAATGGTTGCTATGGAGATGAGGCCTAGCAACAAGGAGGAGGACAGTGTACTCCCTCAGGAAGCCAAACTGTGTATGTAAATAACTCTGAATATAGATTGGAAATATGGAGCAAAGTTACAAGACAGTTTGGTGAGTTCTTAAGAGGAAAATAAAAACCCCAGGCAACGCTGGGTAAATAGGCTAGTATAATGGATAAAATTCCTCTTCCTGTCCCTCCTCCCCTGGGACATTTTTACATCTCAAAATGGGGGAGCATGCTTTGATGTTTCTTTCCTAATCAGGATATTAAGCGAGTCAGTTAATGCAAGAGATTTGAATCAAAGAGTTATCGAGGTGCTTTTGTCTCACTTGAAATCATTGGAGCTCAGTGTCAAAACTCCTTGATACCTGTAATCCTGTTGGTTGGTTCCAACTCAAGTGGACCCAGTAATCAACTGTTGAATGGCGAGTTAACACATGAGTAAATCCATTTGATTCAGTGGCTCAACTCTACTTGGGACTAAGAATAAGATTTAGTATTTGGTATTTTTAATAGTTGGGCCAGGGTCAGAGGAACATTTCAAAGAATAGCTGCTTGAATAAGCGCCCCGTAGGACAGTTGGTGCAGGATGCTAAAACCACACAGCCAGAATTCTGTTCTTGGAAAGAAGCCTACTGCTGAATATGGAATATCATATAATCTTGCACTCCCAGACACATCTGGGTTGTCCCATGGCAGCCTTCTCCAATCTGGTGACCTTGGGATATGTTAAACCACACCTCCCATCATCTACAGCCAACTTGGCTTTGTTTGAGGACACCAGACTAGAGCAGGCTGATGGTTTGCTCTTTCTTCAAACTAGAGAAGCTTTCTCCCTTGATATCACCAAACCTCACTAACATGTTGAAGTCACAGTCTTGATTTGGGCTGAAGCAAGACGTCACAAAGAACAAGGGAGTCCTTGGGAAAGTTACTTCTTTGGACTACAACTAGCCATGCTGGCTGGGGGATTCTGGGAGCTATGTTATAAAAAGTAACTGTTCCAAATTCTACTACATGGCATAAGTGGGATGTCTAGCAACATCTTGGGTAGCTTTGTAATATGCTAAGTAACCTCATGAACAAGGATGTTCTAGATGATTTAAACATCTTTGAAGTGATAACATTTTGCAGATTTCCCTCCAACCTGCTGTTGGGTTTCACCCTTCTCTTCTTCTTTATTGTCCTTTTGACAACAGGCAAAGACCTTTTCTTGTTATATTATTTTAGTAGATCCTAAAGCAAATCAAGCCTGAACATTTCCTAGAAGCCAAGATGACTAAATTGAGGCTATCATGCTTTGGACATATCATGAGATGACATGACTCATTGGAAAAGATGATAATGCTGGGCAAAATGGAAGTCAGGAAGGAAAAGAGGAAGACTGCATTACAGGTGGATAGGCCAGTCAAACTTTGGTTTGCAAGACTTGAAAAGGACAGATGATGACCAGGACTTTTGGATGTCTTTCATTTGTATGGTCATCATAAGTGACAGCTGACTTGACAGCAGTTAATAACAAATGTACTATTTAATTGCTTCCTTCTTTTTATTAGCTTCTTTGGGATGACAGCTAGGGGAGGGTAGAAGAATACTTAAAGTAAACAAACCAGATTGTAGACAGACATTTTCCAAATACTATTTGTTTCAAAGGGGCCTTGTAAGGAACAAGATCTTTCCTGGATGTTCATTGGTTATGTCAGGATGTGTGCAGTCCTAGAATTTTCTCTGTTTGACGTGAATTTGATGTTCCTGAAAATATGTCACTGCTGGCAAAAACAGTAGTAGTCTTCTACTCCTTCTTCTTTTGAGTAACCTGTCCTTTTAAGCTGATCCCAGTGAACTGAAATGGGTGGGATGGGGAAACTTATAGTAATGGTACCTTGTGACCCACTTTGGTATCAGCGAATATTACCAGAGGTCAAGGAGGAAGAGACACAGGGCTGCTGTTTTCAGTTATCATTACCTTGTATCTAATGCTAGCCCATGGCTGCTATCCATTTTTACAGCAGTTCTGCTCTGGCTTCCATCTCAATCGTTGAGGACAACTACTGTCTCATAGCTATGTCATTTTTGCTAGAAACTCTGATCACAGAATTGCAGGGTCCATGACTGGTCCTCTTAACTATATGTGCAACTTCCCAACAGACTGGGACTATTTCCTTTTTTGTGTGTTGGCATTATGTGTTGTGTATCATGTTACTGTTTTATTTCTTGTATCTTTACAGACCACTGAACTTTTTATTAAACCTTGTTGCTTTTGCAGACTGATTATTTTCTCATTTCTTTCTTCCTTACCCCATTTTTTCCTCTTTCAGATAGAAGAACGTGCTGAATTCTTAAACAAATCTGCCCAGAAAAGGTAACAAAGCATTGTTCACTAAGTAAAAACAGTATACGTATTCAGGTCAAATCCAATTGCAAATCCAATCACTGCCAGGATAGATCTGTTGAATCAATTGCTGAATGGCAGGTCAGTCCTTGTGTAAATACAATTGATTCAATGGGTCTACTCTAGCAGTTGTATTTAGGCCTCAGTGTCCAACAATAAGAACTAACAGGTTGCTATCATTCCATTTTTTAACACAGTGGCTTGAAGCCTGCTCACACGACCCCTGTCGTCTCCAAGATAGATAGCAGACTGGAGCAATATACCAGTGCAATTGAGGTGAGTTTATTACAGCTCCTGAATTTTCCAGGTTCTTTGGGTTGGCTACTACTGGCAAAAGTCTTGTGAACTGGGCTTGATGGTTCTGACCCAATGAAGAGTAAATTTGGGTTTGGCCATAACACAGAACACTGGATTTTTAAACAACTGATTTGTGCCTGTAAATGATATACAGTCAGCCCTCCACATTCACTAGGGTTAGGGGGACAGGACCCCCACAAAAGTGGAAAAAATGCAAATATCAAAGTGTGTGTGTATGTGTGTGTGTGTGTGTCTATGTGAAGGGGACTGAGGCATGCTGGGGAGAATGGACACCCACGGTCCAGACAGGGTTAAAGAAAAGAGAGAGAAGAGGTGGGTGGGTCAGCATGGCTGCCCTATACATCCTCTCTCTTGCCCATCTCCTTCCTTGGTGTGAGTGTGTGTGTTTGTGTGTGTGTGTGTGGGATATCAGAAAAGGGTTTGTGGTGCTGAGAAAGGCTGCTGGGAGTCCTTAGCTGGTCAAACAGCTACTGGTCGGGGGGGGGGAGGTACAGGGATGAATTTTTAAAGGGCTGCACAGCATGATCAGAACTACCATGAGGGAAAAGATTCCTTGGAAAAGAAACAGATGAGGTGGGGGGGCAGGGGTTGGAGAAACTCACAAATAATCAAATTTACGAAAGTTAAACCTGCAAGCGTGGAGGACTGACTGTATTCATTGGGGCTGACAAACCAGAATATGGAAACCATGGTTTGAAGCAGATTGGCAAACTACAGTTTGTGTTAAGTGTTAGTTTGTTGTTATGTCATAGGTCATTGGAAAAGAGTTACTGACCATTGCTCTGCCTCAAGAAGTTGTCATATGCTGTCTTACATATTTACATACATAGTTGAGTTTTTAATTTATTTATTATTACATCATATTAACAACAAAAGGACCTTCCTTGTCCTTAATACACCTATTCCAATAACAGCATATATTACAAATTATATATAACACTGCATCTTCTTAATCCACCAGATCAATTCTAGTTAATTTCCCCCATTTCATGTCCTGTGTTTGTGGTTGTTGTTGTATGCCTTCATGTTGTTTCTGACTTACAGTCATCCCAAGGTGAACTTGTCATGAGGTTTTCTTGGCAAGATTTGTTCTGAGGTCATTCACCATTGCCTTCCTCTGAGAAACTGGCTTGTCCAGTGGGTTTCTATGGCTGAGTGGGGATTTAAACTGTGATCTCCTAAAGTCTTAGCCCAACACTCAAATCGCTCTCCTTATGCATACAGACATAAAATTAAAACATTTGCATTAGGGCCTAATGGTGCAAATATAGGGGAACAGTTTACAACTAGCAAAACAACATAGAACAATCACTGATCAATTAAGCCCACAAATATTAGAACGTGGTGTGCTGTCTTCAGCACAAGCCTATTGGAGTACTAGTCTTCACCAGTTTACAAAGATGGCAAGAGAGGATGAACAATCCATTTCATGGGTGAAGTATTCCCATATTGTGGGTGTAGCCCCTAATAAGGTCCGCTCTCTTGCTTCAACTCTAGATGGGGCACAGATAGAAGTGAAAGTATGAAAATAAGTGGCGAACCTGAGAAATAAAAGCAGACAAGCTGCGTAGAACCCTGCTTTGCATGTCTGTGAGCTCAGACGGGTTTTTAACCACAATGTGCACTCCATGTACACAGGGGTTCCATTCCAGGAACCCTCGCGTAAAACAAAACACATGGACGTTCCATCCTATTATCGTCAGTGAGTGCATCGTCCACATATCTGTGCTAGTACAGGCATGTACCCAGTGCATCCATTGATGATAAGGGGACATGACCTTGCATTTGTGTGTGTGGAGGTCACGTCAGCAGAGGGCACATTGTATTGTTGTTATTCTGGTTTCTCATTCTGCTTGAATCCAGCCAAAGACACACTCTCCAATCCCTTTGGTTATGTGCTTCCATTTAAATGAGGTAACTTTAGTTATAAGAGTGATATATAAACATTTTTACTACACCAGCTTTTAAAAGGACTCTACAAGCCAACAGATGTTGAAGACTTTTTTTTGGCAGGGGCAAAGTCATGGATGTTTACTCAGATTTAAATCTTCCCCCATCATAATGACCTGGGATATGACTTCACAGTATCTGGAAGGATACATTGCTCAGTAGTAGCATGTATCTTTGTCTCCATGTTAACTGCAGGCCTGGTGCAAGTTCCAGGCTCCATCCCATCACTCAAAGCGCAGAATGCAGACTTGAACATTTAAGGTCTGAAGTAGATTGGAATTAGGCTATGTCATGACCTGCTATATGGTCTAGACTTCCTACAGTCTTAAAAATCTTCCAAGGAAGCCCTACCGAAAGGGCTCCCAACCTTCTGAACTGAGAACAGGGCCTTGCCAGTGGTTGCTGCTTCACTGTGGAATTAACTCCTTAAAGAACAGCATGTTTTTTTACTAAGATTTAAGGCAGCTGGTGAAGATTTGGTTGTTTAAGAGGAGACTGAGGTAGCTGCTCTGGATTGGTTTTAGTCATCTGTTGCAGGGATATGGGGCACCTGTGGCCTTCCATCTCCCACCAGTCAGCAAGAACAGTGGTGAGAGATGATGGAAATTGGAGTCCAACATCTGGAGGGCCACCAGTACTCCACCTCAGATCTACTGCTTGTCTTCCCACTTACCTAATGGACCATTGCCCGTTAGATTGCCTATCATGATTGCTAGAGGGTATGTGTGAGAACGAGGAAACCAAGGGGAAAAGGATGGGAAGGAGACTATAAGGGGGAAGGCAGATAGCTCAGCCTTTGTGAAATTACCTGGACAGTCACCTAGTTCAAAAATAAGGCACTCCAGTGAAACTGCACTGAAGCTAGCTGTCTGGCTGTTTCTCTGCAGGGCACCAAAGCTACAAAGACCGCCAAGCCAGTAGCTTCTGACCTCCCAGTTCCTGCAGAAGGAGTCCGTAACATCAAGAGCATGTGGGAGAAAGGCAATGTGTTCTCATCGCCCTCTGGCACAGGCACAACCAACAAGGTATGTTTGCCCTCCCTGATAAACTTCCTAAAAGTTGTGCCCTCATGACTCCACAATCCTTTCTGCACCACTTCAAAGTACAAAGGGAATATCTCATTGAGTTGTGGGGATGTAATACAGTGGAGCCTTGAATGTCTCTGGTCTTAATCCTGCTGGTGCCTTCCAACTAGAGTAGAGCTATTGAACCAAAAGTTGAAAGATGAGTCCACACATGGGTAAATCTGTTTGGTGGTGGCTCTCAGCGTATTGAGATACTACCCTGCTGAGAATACAAACAATTGCAACTATTTTTCAGATCAATAGAGGATTTAGCTCCTCTAGTAGATTTGTGAAGCAAGAGCAAAGCTCACATGGCTTTGGTTAACCACCCTCCCTCAACTACCTTTAAAATCATATTGTGAAATAAATGTTCTTCAGGAAACAGCTGGGCTAAAGGTTGGAGTCTCCAGCCGCATCAATGAGTGGTTAACTAAGACCCCAGAGAACAGCAAATCACCTGCTCCCAGACCATCCGTGAGTATTTGGGTCTGTTTTGTATTGCATCCTCCTCTGGCCATCAGACAGCTCCATTTTGCAAATCAAGGTAAAATTTGATGCCTTATGACAGAAAAGAATGTACTTGTGGACCAGAGTACAGAAGAGAACCTGAATGAGATTTCAGTAGGCATGGATGGCTTCAGATTTTGGGAGGACCTCTGCATTGAGCCCATTTTGGTTTGGCAGTAGATCCTCCCCCTTGCTGCCATCACTGTTGGCTTGTCTGCCAAGATGGAGAGTGCCATTCTTTTTTTTTTTTTTAAATATAGTTCTTGGTATTCCGGGCTATTGGCTGGAGCTGATGGAAGTTGTACTCTAAAAAATTGGGGGAGGGAACTAGTTGGAGGTGGCTGTCCAAAAGCAGCTAGCTGACCACTGTTGGGGACAGATTGCTGGGTAGATATTTTTGGTCTAGTATAGCAATAGTATATCTCTGTTTTTACCCATCTCTGCTCAAAACTACATCTGGATGTTTTTAAGTCTAGAGGGAATGCATTTTATATTATAATTAGACTGTTGACTGGCTAACAGAAATGGGTTGAGACTAACTTGTCCTTTCCATCTAATTATTCTCCTTTTCTCAGTTGCTTGCTTTCTTCTCTCTTTCACCATTGCCTTCTTATATGGAATCCTGTAAAGATATCTGCTGTCCTCTTCTTCTCTGGGACTCGCTGTTTTCTGTTAAAGTAGTCAGGTAAATCTGTTTATGAGCTATTTTACTAAGCCGAGCCAACCACCCTACTTCTGATTCATGCAAAAGTCCTGTTAAATGGTTCAAGCCACTATGGATATGATTGAAGTCTTAGGGTATGTAAAAAAAAGAAAAAAATACAGATCTTATTTAGCTGGTTATCTTCTCTTTTACATTCTTCTTGCTTTTGGTTTTTTATATCAAATAGGACTTAAAACCTGGAGATGTGTCCAGCAAACGCAACCTCTGGGAGAAGCAATCGGTTGAAAAGGTCTCTTCTCCCACAAAGGTAATAATCACATAAGACCAGTTCCATGAACTCATATGTATGATTCAGCTTTCTATTATATCTTTATTTTTAGCAAGTATGATAGGATTTGGTTATTATATATATAAAATCTCTCTGATCTTTTACTTCTTTGTGATACAGGTAACAGCAGCAGGGAAAAAGTCAGAGACCAATGGTAAGTGAAATGACTGTTTTCATGTTCTTGATAAAGGCAGCATGAACCCTCTGCAGTGTCATTATCTTAAGGAGAGGGGGTTATGATAATGAAGGAATGAACAAGTGAGCTCTTGGGGTGAGACAGAATTCAGTTTTAGAATAATTTGAACAAGAAAGCTGAGAATCCCCATTAATGCACTCTCTGATGGTGATTAGAGATGCATAATTGCCATTTACAGAAGGTCAAATCAGCAGCATAGCACTGTATCCTCTGACGAATTTCAAGAGTTCTGGAAAAGTATTTCTCAGCTATTGGTTGTCCAGATGTTTTGGACACTGCCCAGAAAGTTGTTCCCAGAGTGACAAGCAAAGGTAGACAAAGGCCGGAAACTTTTTGGTGATTTAACATCAATGTAAGCAGTGTTTTGAATCATAGAATCATAGAGTTGGAAGAGACCCCAGGGGCCATCAAGTCCAACCCCGCTATGCAGGAACACCCATCAAAGCACTCCCAACAGATGGCCATCCAGCCTCTCCTTAAAAATCTCCAAAGAAGGAGACTCTACCACCCTCCAAGGCAGCACATTCTCCTGCCGGACAGCTCTGACAGTCAGGAAGTTTTTCCTGAGGTTCAAGTGGAATCTCCTTTCCTGCAGCTTGAATCCAATCCAGTGTTTTGGATGCTGTGCAAGGAGGTATTTAATAGATCTTTGCATAAAAGTGTCAACTCAGTTGCACAGTGGCAACTCGATTGTAGTGGGTGAAACTTCATTAAGGCCAGTTCTGCACTGCACTGTTATAGTGCTATTATTCCACTTTCAATGTCCTGTGGAATTTTGGGGTTTGTAGTTTACTGAGGCCAAAGAGCTCTCTGGCTGAGAATTTTAAAGGCTGCTCCTTAAACTGCAAACCCCAGGATTCCATAGGATGTTGAAAGTAGAATAATAGCACTATAACAGTGTGTGCAGAAACACCCCTAGTCTAGCGTGTGGTAGGAAAGTTCTCTTGTTCCACCACCCAGTTGGCCACCTTTACCCTACCTATGGGACTTCTTCTTAAGTGTATTAGTAGAATGTTACACTCCATCACCTCCCAACAGAGTCCAGGCCAAAATCTTCTGGTTCCAAGCAACCTTTTTCCTTGAATGCCTTACTTACTCAGTCACTGCATTCACTGCCTTTCCCCCCCTGCCACCACTGTCTGTGACAAGCTAGTTATGCTAGTATGGTGTACCAAAAGGATCCTGGCCTTCAACTCCCAGAATCCTTATTGCCCATAGTGCCTGGGGCTTCTAGCAGCTGAACTTGAAATACAGTTATTGCAGTATCATGATGGCATTTCTTGTGAGTCTAAACAACCCTTTAAGTCCTCTTTCTTTCAGCAGGTTTGAGGCAATTTGAGAAGGAACACTAAGGAAGCCACTAACGATGCTGGACCAAGTCGGTTTTTTAAAAAATTGAAGTGCTAAATTTGTCCCTTTCTTTTTATATATATTTATGTTTGTTTACCAAAAGGCCTCTTTTTTTGTTGGGTTTTTGTTGTTGCATTATCCCGTTTTTTAAAAAAAAAGAAAACCGTGTATATTAGCACTGTATTTAATAATCAGTCTTAAAACATTCATCCTCATAGTAGTGCCTTTGAACAAGAGCCTTATGTTTAAAAGAAACCCATGCTGTGAAATAAGAGATACTTCTACTGATTAGTTCTAACAAATGGTGTGTCCAGACGAGAAAGGTTCAAGCCACAGAAGAAGAGCAAGTTGTCCCATTTGCTTGTGGAAGTGAGGTGAACACAGGGACAGGACTGGAAAATCACAGGCTGGGCTTTTCCAGATCATAGTGTCTGATACATTTCGCGGGAAGAGGCATGAACAACCTATTTGCCACTGTCTGGGTACTGAATTTAGAAAACTTTGACTCAGCTTCCCCACTGGATGCTCCTGGTGAAGCCCACTGTTATGCACAGGGAGGTGGAAGGCTATATACATTATCCCTGGTGGTGTGACATTTTCATGGATGAGCAGCATGCCATCCTTGTGGCCTGCAACACAATCATGTCATGTATGAAGATGGTACGCCACATAAAAGTGACTGATCACAGCTTCCTTAAATTGAAGTGGGAGGAAAGAATTTGCATAACTGGGGTATCACATTCAGGTCAAGTTATTTGCGTGTATGGTACCATCTTTCTATATGAGATCACATGCATGGCAGGGATGATGGGGAAACAGGTGTGCTTATCTATTCCACAAAAAAGGAATGCCACCTGGGGAAGCACAGGAAAGCTAAGTTACAAGGGATCCCACTGAAGTGCCATTGGTTACACCCCAAGTGAAACGGGCCCCATTTTTTCTTCCTTTCTGCACTTTAAACTGAGGCGTGGAAGAAATTCCTTTCAGTTCATCATGCCCCCCGACTCAAACCCCCTATCCTTTGCCCATATCAAAAATGTGCATCAAAATTTTGTAGGGTTTTTTTAAACATGTATTTTTTTTCCCTATGTAGCTTAAGTTAATAACAGAAATTTGGACAATTGCGCTTGAGAGCGGTACTGATAATTTCTCTTTCTTTGTCTCCCTCTCTTTTTGGTTAGCTGCAATGATAGAATATATACATATGGCTTTACAAAATTTAGCTGTAAGGCACTACTAATGGTAGAAGGCTTTTTTAATACCCATTAGAGTACTATATTTAGTTATAAACATACATAACTAGCCAATACCACAACCTTTTTTTTAAAAAAAATTACACACTTTTTATATTAAGATTTCATAATTGCCATTAGGCATATTGGCAAGAGAAGTATTAGATTTTTTTTTAAAGTCAGATGCCTGTTAATGGGATAATTAAAATTATAGTTTTAAAGAGGGAGGGGGAAAGGGTATTAAGCGTCAAACATAGGTCACACATATAAAACAGCGTAGCTAATTTATATAAGACTACCATAATTAAACACATACACATGATCGCACATGCTGTTGGTAACACTTCTTTGTACCTTACTGCACACTTAAGTTTGTCCTTTATCCGGTCTATATGCATTGCACACTTTTTTAAAAAGAATAAGGAAATAAATGTACACAATACATCCATTGTGGGTGTGGCTACATTGTTATGTGGGGATCACCCCCCTTCCCTGCATACCCTCGTCCAGCCCCCAAGTGCAAGGGAGACCTATAGACATCTCCTCTATCCACCATCTGTCTCTCTCCCCACCTCAGATCTCCCCACATAAGTCACCATGCTGCAGAATACATGTGAGGTCAAGGCCATGGTGACTTGGGGAGAGGGAAGAAAGAGGAGCTGTGTGCTGATTTTGTCCCATAAGCTTATCTATATTCAGATGTGTACGGAGAGGAGAGGTGTATGCATCATGTTCCAACTTTTCCGCCCAAAAATTATTTTTTCAGCCATTTTTGTTTTTACTTGTATATAGTATTCACCAAAGTTTTTACAAGTTCCAACTGCATCACATGATGTTTTGCATTAATACCATACATTACATGAGTGGAACAAAATGGGCCGCACAATTTAGTTTTTGACTTTGTAGCCCACCTTCAAATGCAGTTAATAGCTTGAGAACTGTAACTGTCCTGATACCGCTTTACATTTCCGTTGCATCTTTCTGTCTTTTAAAAATAAATAAAGAGGCAGGACGGTGTGGCACTATCCAAAGGTCAGCTTGTCTGTTTCACTAAACCATCTTGTTTACATACTGAATTTCACTTGAGCTTTTGGAATGGAGTGAAATAATGCAGTGAGTGACTTTGGATTTGCCTGTCCTTACTGTTTGGTGGTTGTTCTTTTTTAATTACACTTTTGGATTCTTTACATCTGAGTGTCTGCAATAAACCAGTATGCTGAATCTGCAATCCACAATAAATGAAGTATGTCTACCAGATGACTGGATCAGAAGGTCTTTTTCAAGAACAAATGTAAGGTATAAACTGAATCGGGCATTACACATGGTATTAGCCCCATGAATGCAGCTCTCTCCCCTCAAGAGAGGAGAGCCAAAAAACAAAAACCCCAGTGCAGGTTGGACAAGCTCTTGCCCCTGAGTGTCCTAAAAGTGGCATACACTCCTTCATGTTGGCCCCCACAGCAGCAACTTCACCAGTGGTGGATCCACTCTCACCAGAGTCTAGTCTAGCAAAGCAGGTAGGCTAGTTAGATGGCAGTATCTGCTGAGTTGAAGCCTTGGTCCTCCAGAGAGTCAGGAGTTTTACTGGTGAACCAGAGGACCAAGGGAGAATTTTCTTCTTCACTACAGCCTCCTGATGGTTTCTGTGGTCCTCTCTCTCTTCCCAATGTATTTTACACAGTAAAAAAGACTGAAATGTTTCCTACATGACGTATTCCGTGTGTGTGGAAAGCGAGCTTAAAGGGGAAACGAAAAGAAAAGGAATGAGGAGGGATATGGTGTCAGGAGTCTAGACTTTACAGGTTACAGTCAGCCTTCCATATTTGTGGGTTTGACATTCACAATTTGATTATTTGTGAGTTTCTCCATCCCTGCTCCCCCCACTTCAGGAGTTTCTTTTTCAGGAGAATCTTCTCTCCTGGCGGCTCCAATGAGGCCACACCGCCTTTAAAAACCCACCTCTTGTCCTCCTCCTCCTCCACTAGCCACTGCCTGGCCAGCTAAGGACAGCTCAAAGCCTGATTTCTCAGTACCACAAGCCCTCTCCCAAAGCCCTCCATACACCCAAGGAAGGAGATGGGCAAGATTTAGGAAGTATAGGACAACCATGCCAACCATCTCCTTTCCCTGACCTGCTTTAGACCCTGGGTGCCCATTCTCCCCACCTGTGTCTCAGTCCCCTTCCCAGAGACATGCAAATTTTGATATTTGCAAATTTTTCACTTTTGCGAGGGTCCTGTGCCCCTAGCCCTAGCAAATGTGGAGGGCCAACTGTACTATGTTTGCTTGGCAGCAATTGTGGTTGCGAGAAAATACAGAGTCAGAAACTACCCAGGAACATTAAACCCAGATCAATCTAACAGCTTAGCAACAGACTTTTTAGCAATTTGGGGGCTGGATGAAATTCTGAGTGGAGACTACTGTGTGTGTGGGAGAGGGGGAGGGAGAAAGCGCTGCTAGCCAGTCAGCAATGATGACCCTCCTGGGGTGCTGATGCACATACACTTTGGTGCTAACAAGTGACCCAACACTAGCTGCTTCTGTGCACACACTGCAAATCTGTTCAAAATACCACTTCAAGTGGATTACATAATTTGGAACAGAAGACAATTTAATAATAAAAAACAACAACAAGGCAAAGAGAATCACAAAGAGAATTCTCAACATAAGTCTATGGTTTACTATCAAGATTTGGCCAATCATGATGGCACTCTGGTTCTGCAAAGTAGAAAGGAGGATTCTTCGATGTTATAAGCACTTCCATTACATCTCTCCCATGTATGTCTCCCTTCTTGGGCTTGGGGAAAAAAAGACTACGAATCAGTACCAAAGACACAATGTAGGAGTCCCCCAGTCTATTCTTGTTCCAAAGATTCTGGTGTAGCATCCAGACTAGTAGTCAGCTTTGAAAGGGTAGTCTTTATGATTGACACAGCTGCAAGAAGAAGACATGGTCAACACATTGGAATTAGGAATGAATGTTTAAAAGTATTCAAAAAATGATAAAAAAACCCCTGTTTCTCAAGGGTCTGAAAAGAAAGAACCCTGGACTAAGAAGAACCTTCACACTTATTCTACTCAGAATGTGCATAGGTTTTTTTGTGCAAAAACCCAGCATTTTCTGGGCACAAAGATCCTTCCTCTCTTACTTTAATCCTCACAATAAACCTGTAAGGTAGAATAGGCCTAAGAAATATTGACTGGCCCATGATCACTCAGTGAGCTTTGTGGCTAACTGAAGATTTGAACCTGGTTTCTCTCTTCTATTCCCAACACTTTTAGCCATTACATCACCCTGGCTCTTAGTACGCCTGTTGCTTTTTTCAAATAAAGGAAGATAGTCACCAACAGCAGCACCACTGGATGCTAGTCTGTTTGTGGACAGAATATAGAGTGCTGGTTATGACTTATAAAGCCCTGTTTGACTTTGTTCCAGGTTACTGGGCTGGCCATATCTCTCCATATGAGCTGTCCCGGACACTGAAATTGTCAAGAGCGGCCATTCTCTCAGTCCTACCACCTTCACAGGCACAGCTGGTGGGGATGTGACACAAGGCCTTTTCTGGTGGCTGCCCCCAGGCTCTGGAACTCCATTCCTAGGGAGGCTAGAATACCCCCTCCTTACCACCCTTGCAGCGGCAGTCAAAAGCTTTTTTTAAAAAAGCTGCTAGGCTTCTAAGAACTGAAAGTTTTTAAAGAAGGGGTTTTAAAAAGTTTTGGGTGCGCTGTTATATAAGCTGCTTTTATAATTTTTAATGCATGTTTTAAACTATTTTTAACGTTAACAGTTTAATCCAATCTTATTGTTGATCTTGTGCACCTTTCAACTATATTGTCCTTACTTCAATTTGTAAGCTGCCTTGAGTTCCAGTTTGGGAAAAGGCAGGGGTTAAAATGAAGTTAAATAGTAACAACCACAACAAAAAGATGACAATGTTGTTGTTGTTGTGTTGAACTACAATTCCCACAATTCTTCACCACTAGCTGAGGATGTGAACAGTTGAAATCCACAAATTCTGGAAACTCAAATGATTCTCAGTACTGGAGTTGCATCTTCCTTTCCACTGAGTCAGTTTGCTGAACACACATTGACCCCTCCATCCATGAAATGCTGCATGCTAACAAGGTATGATGGCTCATTTGATAAACCTGCATTTTTTGTGTCTGCCTAGAACTATCAAAAAACAAACAAAAAACAAAAACCAAACCAAAAAACCAAACCAAACCCAAAATGAAACAAAACAAACAAAACAAAACAAACAAACAAACAAACACAACCAATCAACCATGATGCCACAAACCCCACACAAGGCTAGTGAACTCTTTGTCTGGCTTGGCCTCCAGTCATGCACAGCCGCCTTCTAGAAACAGTTAGGGAGAGTTTATACAGTCCTCATCCAGTGCAGAACCTTGAATTGTAAAGAAAGTTACATTCCAGGCTCTGGGACACTTCTAAAAGTTTTCTGAGTGACATGAAGGTGGACAATGCAACATGCACCCAAGGGCTGCTTATATGCTTTTGCAGTGGAAATTTTGAGCGTTGGGGAGTTTAAACTTACTGAGCCATCACACAGTCTCTCCAGTTTTTGTTCAAGCTGAGGAGGGTTGCCATCTCGTCTTTTGTCAATTCAAAGTCAAATACCTATGATAAAAAGAGGTGAACAGGCAAGATTAAAAAAAAGAAGAAGCGGGGAGCTTTGTTAAAACAACTGATGAAATATGAAGGCTGGAAGGGGCTGGGGGAGGAACAGAAAAAAGGCTAATACTCCTAGAATTTGGACATAAATTCCCATTACCTTTCTTCTTCAAAAAGATTTCCTTCAGTCTCATCCTAAGGATGAAAATTTGCTAGGGCTCTATACAGGTGTCCATGCAGGTATGTGGCTACAGCCTGAAGACACCACATTTGTTCATTCATTTGTTGCAATTTTATCCCATGTTTCCTTTAACAGAGCTCAGAATGTTCTCTAGGAAGTACTTAGGCAAAAAGAGAACTGCTGGTCAGCTGACAAGCTCCAAGAGATTTGAGCTTGCATCCCACATTCTAAAATGTGCCTTCTCTTTATACACCTCCTACCTCACATTGAGAATGCATCAGGAAAATGTTAAGATGATGGAACCTTGGAATGTAATGCACATTGACGATACTGTATTAATTTAGAGGGGTGTCCAGAGGCCATTTGTTCTGTGACAGGCACAAGGGCACTGTAGAAGATTCCAGTTTGTATGGTGTGAGCTTGCAACAACAACAACAACAAAAATGGCAGACAAGCATATTTCCCATTCATTTCCCACAAAACTGCTTTATGTCTTGTCAGACCATCTCATTCAATATTATCCACAGTAGGGTTTCACAACTAGGCTTCCCTGGAATCCTAGGGTTCCATAAAAGATCACCAAGTGTTCCATGAGAGCAGTAGGTTATAATAATGCAGGGTTTCCCAAGATCTGAGAAGTATTTCAAGGATTCCACTAGGATTTTAGAAAAGGCTGGTCTACAGCAACTGGCAACAGCTTACAGACAGCAGTCTTTCCTAGCCCTTCCTGGAGATCCCACAGATTGAACTTACAACCTTCTGCTCAGAATGCTCTTGGTGACTTATGTCAGTGAAACAAGGTGGGTGGGTGTTACATCAACATAAGTATTTTCTCAGAGACTGCAAAAACAGGTATAACTGTCCCTCTTTATGCAGTGTTTTCTGCCCTGGCTACACAAGGCCAGCCAGATGGTGCAGCTAGGGGCAGTTTGGCTTCCTAACCTGAACAGCAGTGAGAGTCTGCCTGAGCATCACCTGATTTCTGTTGTGCACTTAGGAAAAAAGAAGCAGTCCAGACACCCAGTATAAGTATACTGGAAGAAGAAATGGGATCTTTGCAGGCAAAGCATAAGCATGACCTTGGGCTGAGTTATACCCCTGACTGAACTGTTAGTCAACTTAGCTGAGTGACAAATCTATGAGGATGCATTAATAGCAAGACTTACTGGGAGACGGGGAAAGTGCAGAAAGAGAGAAATACCTTGAAATTCTCCTCCAAGCGATGTAGTTTTTCAGACTTGGGAATGACAGCCACATTTCTCTGGATGTGAAATCTGATCAGTACCTGTAGATACCCAAATCAGTATTGTATATGGCATGTGGAGCAGGCCTTACAGATTATAGTGGATCAGCGGCTACATTGGCTTTGGTAACATCTGGTAAAATGCAAGCCAATTGTTCTCCCCTCTCCCTGACATTCCCCAAATTTAACAATCCTGTCACAGGGACTGGCTGAGAAGGTTTAATTAATGGCTGGGCCAAACTGATGCACCAAGTTTTATGTTCTTTTTAAATGGATGTTGAAAAATCTGACTAGAGAAAAAAGGCGGGCAGCCCTCACTGACTCCTTTATCATAAATGCATGACTGACAAGAATTGACTTCTGCAAGAAGAAACACAAGGCTCCAACATATCTTATGCAATATTCATCTATGTTCCAGTTTACTAGGGGGGGAACAATTTTTTTCCACCTTGGTTTTAAGCAAGCTGACCTAATTTGTTCTACCCAGCCTAGTCTGTCAACTGGAACACACTAAGACCTTTCTCACTACACGCTTCTCCAAACATTTGCAATGCTGCTCAGAAATTTGTATAACAATATGCATGTGTGTTAAATTTGTTAGAAGTGCAACAATGCTTAGCACTGAAGCGTCAAGAATGCCTTGGAGCAGGCAGTAGTAATGGGATCAGATAATCTGAATGACCCAAAGTGTCCTCTCTTCTTGTCTACCTATCCTGACCCTTCTGTGATATAAGCAAAGACTTTCAGAGATGTTTTCTCCACCTCTTCTCTTCTCACCACTCTCTCTCAGCAATTCCCTAGAATGCGGCTACATTAGATTAGCACCTTTCCTATCTTAGAATGGAGTTCCTATAATCAAACTTTTAGTTTGTTTCTTCAACCCACTGGTGTCTTTGCTTCTTAATCAGGATTTCTGCTTCCTGCATGCACTTTCCACAGAAAGTGGCATGTGCAAGCTTCTAAAAAAAACTGTTGAAAAAGAGAATGGAAGAGACTTTATGGTTGAACCACTTGCAAACCAGAGATGGGCCTAAATCCAATGTCCCCTCAGTGTAATATAAATATCCTCATATGGCATGCTGCCAAATTAGTGTAACCAATGAATCTGCTCTGTACAGCCATCCTGTGCTTTACAGTAAGCAGACAGGACGGGAGAAGTGGCGGGCTACCTCCCTATAGCCAGATGAATAATAATTATGGCAGCACTGAAACCCCCTGAGTAGTCCCAGAGATCTCAGTGCTGATTTGCATCTGGCTATGGAGAAGGGAGCCAGACACTTCTCCAATCATTTCTCCTTGCTGCAAAGTATGGAATGGCCATGCAAAGCAACTTTGGGGCTTTACAGTAAGTTGGGAGGGGGTGTGTCTAATGCTGTGGAGGACAGAAGTGAATATCAACCTCTTCAGTGCCTAAAAAAAGACATCCACACACATAAGGCACACAGAATTTTGGCCATGGACTGGAAACAGCCTGATCCATCCAGCCTGGCAATTTGGAAATGAATATCCAAGAACTGCCACAATAGTCATGAGCTTCGCATTGGGTGGATCAGCAGTCTTCATCCCAAATTACCAGGCAAAATCATGTGGCCACCGCTGTTTGTCTTTTTTGTCTTATGAAACTATCTGCTTGCAAAAGGCAGCAACAATGTACTTTCCAGTGTACTTTACAATGTACTGTCACCATCTGAGGGATTGAGGGTAATTACCTGAGCAACACTTTTTTGATGCTTTGCAGCGATCTGTTTAATTTGTGGATCCTCCAAAAGGATAGGATCCTCCGGCTTGAGACTACAAAATAAAATGAGCATGAATGTTAACAGCACACAGAGACAATATTCTGCTTGTTTACTTCAAAGAAGATCCTGGCAATGGAACAAATGTGATTTTTTTTGTAGACCTTCCTGAATAAGGCTGGTAGCCAAGCCGACTGAGGCATTCTGGAAATCACAGTCTTAAAAACTAACTTTCTCAAGGCCTGGGAATCCTCACTATGTTTAGTGAAATTAACTTTTTCCAGCTAAATGTAACATTGCAACCTAGACAAGTGAGCTCCTCTGCGGTGGGCAAAATCCAGAACTATTGCATAGGCCTGAAAATCTGGGAAACCTAGTCTAGTACCTTCTTCTGGACAATTATAACAGCCACAGATTTGTATACTACAAAGTCCCTGACCAGTTCTACTCAGGTACAGCAAGTCACAAACACCTACTAGTGGCTAAAAACATGGAAGGATGCACACAGTAGAGAACTTTCCCACACTTCCCTCCCAGTGCCCCTTGTTAAGACTATTTGAACTGTACAAGCTATTCTCTATCTTCTGAGACATACAAAGGACGGAGAAAAACATTCTGAAGCATTTGCACGTGTGCTGTGTAGAGATCAGCCTCCTTGAAACATACTGCCTGCTCCCAGCTGTTTTGGACTACAATTCAACCTAGGATGTCCAATAACATGGGATTATGGGAGTTGTAATCCAAAAGATCTAGAGGGTGCTGTTTTGGAGAGAGCTGCCCTGCACACCAACTACACAAAATATACCCACAAATGAAACCTCTGGACATGGACAGCTGTCATTCCTTCAATGGAATTTCAAAGCAATCTTACGTGTGAGCACCAAAAGGGCGGTAAGCAGTCACAGAGATCCCTTTGGACTGGCAATAGTGGATCAGTTTCTCCTGGGTAAGATATGGATGACATTCAATCTGAAAGTCCAAGTGAGCGCTGGATTACCCAACAAGCAGATGCCAACATGTCCACTGCACAATACATTTCCAAAGGCCTCTCCCACCCCCTAGATGACCCTTTCCCAAGGCTAGGCTGAGGAGAAGCTGTTCCTGATGGGACACAGCATACCTGGGAAGCTGAAGCAAAGCAAGATTATACCTGATTATTCACTGGTTTGTGTTTTAAGCCAGGCTTGTTCAAGAGCCTCTCCATCTGGTCATGGTTGAAGTTGGAGATGCCAATGGCTTTCACTAGCCCACAGTCTACCAGCTCCTCCATTGCCTAAGGAGAAAGGGTACAGTAGAAAGTCTCTGTCTTAAAGTAATGGTTAGAGCAGCTGTGAGCAACTGTGGAAAGTCACAGGGCCAGTATTGTATCCTGAGATCCTCCAGGGATCCTCATGGGCTGCTAAGTATTAAAAAACCCCAATAAAACCAGAACTGGTTAGAGGCCCACTCCTATTTTGAGAAATGAGTATTTTTAAAAAATGTTAAAAAAGGTGGGTGCGAGGAGCCTGCAATCCACTTAAAATGTGAATTTCCCTTTTTTTGATTGGAAAAAGGACAATTTGGGAAGGGTGGAGAGATTAACAGCTTCAGAAACAGTCTGGGGGTTTTACCATGCTTGGATTGGTGTTGGACTGGGGCTTGGGAGACCCAGGTTCAAGTTCCTAGTCAGTTATGAAACTAACTGTGGGGCAGTGGGGGGGTGGGGGTGGACCAGACTCTAATACTATCAGCCTGACCTACCAGAGCTATTGTGAGGATAAAAGGGGGAATAGAATTACTATTCACAGTCCAAGCTCACTGCAGGAAAGGCAGGACAAAAATGAAACTAATAAATAAAGGACAACTCATTCCTTCGAACTGCAACAATCCTAGAGAGCTTTGCCATAAAGACCGGTAAAAGCACAATGGATCTAATAAGGAAAGCATTTAAGATTGGTGGGGCAATATCTGCTTCTTAAAAAACACAATTTCTCTGTAAGGAGATTCAGTTTTATGGAGGAGGAAAGCAATTTCAAAGACAGGCAAACACCCTTCCAATTACGTTGTTTTCAAGGATGCTCAATTCTGTCCTCTGCTTGGATCAAGATTCAATTAATACATTAGCAGTTCTCACTGTAACAGGAAGAGAGGGACCAAAGCGCAGTAGTAGTGTATGATGTGTATGCACTTTGGTTCAACTCCTAGTATTTCTAGTCAAAAACATCAGTTACCAAGTGATGGGAAGGACTTTTTTCTCAGCTCGAGACTTTAAAGAGCTGCTGCCAGTTAGAGCAAACGTTATACAGCAAGAGTCTGACCTGGCATTTCCCACGTTCTAGTGAAGAGACGGGCACAGTGCAGCCTAGGGATCCAAACAGCAAGCAGAACCATTTCTGTGGTCCACTAGGTTCATCTGTTTGCCTCCAACATCCTCTTGGGGCGTGGGAAGCAACTGCAGCACATTCTGCCTTGTCTGGACCATTTTAGACCCAAGAAGGCCTTTCTGAAAAACAGGAAGTGAACCAGAAGTGACTTCCAGATCACTTCCTGTTGTAAAAAAAGCCTTCACCAAGGCCTAAAACAATAGGAGGGAGGGCAGAATCTGGTAGAATTCTCTCTCTAAAGGATACTGGGGCAAAAACAAAAAAAAATTTTTTTAAGGGGTGCGTGCAGTAGGAAATATGGCTTGCCGAGCAATCCTGGGGTACCAGTATGGACTCCTAATATCCAACAGTTGCCCACACATTCTACTGGCAAGGTGCATGGTGTGCAAGTATAAAAGATCATAGACTTAATCAACAGAATCTCATATTAAAAGGACTTCAGGCAGCCAAACTGAAAATGATCTTATGGAGTTGCTGGTGGGCCGCACTGGATCACACACAGCAAGGAAGAGAAATTATGTTGGAGAAGCACATATTCCTCAGCCCAGAGGAAGAGTATCACATGCAACAGTCTGCTACATTCCTATCATTTCTGCTTGACCAGAGGACAAAACTAAAACTGAGCTTTTGAGTCACACTCACCTCCCAAGTGTCTAGATAATCTGTGTTGCTGGGGATGACCATGCCCTTCTCATCCCGAGGAGATAAATCTTCTCCAGCCTGCGAAAAGAAAGGACAACAGCTATGTTTCTTCAAGTCATGGCTACAATTGCAAAACAAAACATATAAATATTGAAGAGACCACAAGGAATAGGGGATGGAATACTGGACTTGGAGCGGAGTATGGCTCAGATTTCCCATTCCAGGTCGGGTCTAACTTTTGATACTTACAGTCATATTGCTTTTCAGAAGGGTAAAACCCCCCAAAAATCAAGACACTCAAAAATCTAATATGCTACACATTTGGATCAGCAAGAATACAAGCTCCTTAGGTTCCTTTTAACGCTATAATTCTCTGATTCTGTGATTTACAAAATCACCAGGAATCTGTGATTGTGTGTTTCACCCATGGCAACAGACAGATCACTGAACTGCAGCCAACCACTTGTATTTTCAGAAATGGACACTAGTCATCAGGTCTAGCAACTCTACAGCTTCTCCATCTATGCAAGTCAGATGCCAAAATTTCATCCCCTTGCCACATTCAACGCCTATCAATGAAGAAAAGGAAAAGGGTGATCCAGGTTCAGCATTTATGGATTTGATTATTTGTGAATTATTTAATTTAATGTATCTATTATATTACATTACAAAAATTCTTACTCTGTTTGCCATGGAAAAATATGTTCTCTCTAGGAATTTCTAGGTCCTCCAGTGCAATTCTATGGTTTGATTCCACTGGATGAGGATCACAGAGTCATGCTGGAGGACCTAGAGATTCCTAGCAAGAACACTTCTCTAAGCATTGCTATGTCCTCCAGCATGACTCTATGATCTACTTCCACTGGAAACTGACCACATAATTGCATTGCTGGATCTAGAGAAGTGTTCACAGTTTTATTTTTAAAAAAAGCATTTATGATTTGTATTTTTATTCATTTTTTTTCTACTTCTGCAGGGGTCTTGTGCCTCTAATCTCCACAAAAGTGGAGGGCTCACCGTACAGCTCTTAGAACATCTCAATAAGCATGGTCACTGCTTGTATTGGCTGTGGGTTTCTGGAAGTTACAGTCTAAGAATTTACTTTCTTTCTCAGTTTTTTGATATGCACACAATACCTTGAATCCCATGGGAAAGTGCATGAGGTAGAGGTCCAAATAGTCCAGTTTCAGGTCTGCTAGAGAATCCTGGCATGATTTCTTAACAAGTGGCTTCTCATGGAAAGTACACCAGAGCTGCACAAGAAAAGAAGAAACCCACTAACACACAGTCAATGAAAGAGCTTTTCGCACACCAGAAGCAAACCACAGGAAGTCTGACAAAAAACAAAACTATCAATCTAACTTTAAAAAATCCACCACTAAGGATGCATTCAAGATCAGATCCTAAACTATCCAGAGCTGATTCCTGTCCAAAATGAATTGGGATGGGGCCCTCTGATGTGCTCAAGCACTTGGCATAAATCACAGACAGCAGAAAAGGCTATGTTAACCTTTGTAAGGCTGTCATGGTGTAACCTTACGTACACACAGTGGGAATCATAGAAAACATGCCACAGGCTATGGAGTTCTAGAAACTGTAGTCCTTGTCACTTTTCAAGCTACAGCCCAAACTTTTGGGACTTGTAATTCACAAAGCAGTTGTCTCAACCTCTGCATACAATATATCTGTCCTTTTTAAAGGGAGAAAATGGATTATTTGGAGAGTTCCCATCCATTTGGTTGCCCAGACTATGGCCTGGAACATTTAATGCAGCAATCTGAGGTAGTAAAACACACTGTAGGACTTCACACTGATGGCAGGAAATGACGTTTATTACTACATTAATTCACCGTATGCCAGGGCTGGGGAGGAGGGAACCACATCACAAGATTGAGCAGACAGTATTGTAACAGTTTTATTCACCAAGAGTGTTCACGGGAGGAAGTATTTAAAAAAATAACAAAGCTGTCCTCTGATATCAGGGATCATATTGCAAACATATGTTGGATGATGGAGTGCACCAAGAAATTTCAGAAAAAAATCAGCCTTTGCTTTATAGATTACAGCAAAGCCTTTGATTGCATAGATCATGAAAAACTATGGATTGCTCTTAAAGAAATGGGTGTGCCACAACATTTTATTGTTTTGATGCATAATTTGCACTCAGGACAACAGGCTACTATCAGGACAAAATACAGAAAAATAGAATGGTTTCCAACTAGCAAGGGGGTCAAGCAAAGCTGCATTTTATCACCCTGTTTAACATGTGTGCTGAACATGTCATACGTAAAGCAGAATTAGACTCAGAGGAACAAGGCATAAAAATTGGAGGAAGGAATATCATCAATTCAAGATATGCAGATGACACCATAATACTGGCAGAAAAGAGCAAAGACTTGGAATGATTACTGAAGATAGTCAAGGAAGAAAGTGCAAAGGCAGGTTTATAGCTGAAGATTAAGAAAACAAAAATATATACCATAGATGATTTACATAACTTTAAAGCAGACAATGAAGACACTGAAATAGTTAAAAGATTTTCCATACCTTTTCTCAGTCATTAATCAGAATGGAGACTGAAGCCAAGAAATCAGAAGACTAGGACTTGGAAAGGCAGCTATGGAAGAACTAGACAAGATCCCAAAGTGTAATGATGTATCATTGAATACTAAAGTGTAAACTGGACAGTGAAGAAAGCCAGTAGGCAGACAATCAACTCATTCAAAATGTGGTGTTTGAGAAGAGTTCTATGGAACTCCTGGACTGCTAAAAAGACAAATGAACAGGTCCTAGAGCAAATCAAGCCTGAGTGCTCCAAAGAACCCAAGATGACTAAAACTGAGACTATCATACTTTGCATATATATCGTGAGAAGGCATGACTTACTAGAAAAGACAATAATACTTGGTTAGGTAGAAGGCAGTAGGAAAAGAGGAAGGCCACATTACAAACAGATAGACTCAACCAAGGAAGCCACAGCTCCAAGTCTGCAAGACCTGAGCAGGGTGGTAGATGATAGGGTGACTTGGAGTTTTCTCATTCACAGGGTCACCATAAGTCGAAGCTGACTTGACAGCAGTTCTCAACAACAAAGCTCCCACATCTGCAGTCTGAAATGGTACAGCCCAGTGGTTCTTAACCTGGAATCCGTGGACTCCCTGAGATTCATACTGTCCGCACAGTGAGTCCACAAAGGGTTGAAGAAATGTTCTAAGTTTCTACAGGAAGGGAGGGAGGGAGGGAGGAGCAGGCAGGCAGGCAGGCAGGCAGGCAGGCAGGCAGGCAGGCAGGCAGGCAGGCATCCATCCATGGACGCAGAGTCATACACTGATCTCAAAGAGGAGACTTTTGCCAGTAACAGACACTGTTTGTACAAAGTTTCATTACAATATCTCAAAACTGTTCAAAAGTTATGAAACAGTTTGATAGCAAAAAAAAAGGGGGGGTACCCAGAACTTGTTACTTCTGCACACACAGAGAATATGCCGAGTGGCTGAACGGAAATATATGACATTTCCTGCTACCACACATACAGCCAGAAGATGCCTTGAGCTAAGTCTTGGTGTCTGCAGCAACAAAAGATATTTAAAGGGGGTTCAAAGTAAAGAAAAGGTTAAGAACCACTGGTACAGCCTCTTTCAATGGCTTTACTCTATTGCACAGTGCAGGACATAGGTGTGCTTCAAGTGGAATAAATGAAGAAATGTTGGTTGCAACCACAACCAATTTATTTCCTTTTTTAAAAAATTGGATTTTTAAAGCATGATTATTAAGAAACAAAAAAAATGAGGAAATAAGGAAAGGGAAGTGGAAATATAGATCAACAGAAACACTGCCTATACACATTTGTTAATACAAGCTGACAATCTTTCCCAGAATACATTTTCTTGAAGTTGGCTTCTATAAAATAGATGTTCAGGGTATAGACCAGTGGTTCTCAACCTGTGGGTCCCCAGATGTTCGTGGACTTCAGCTCCCAGAAGCCCTGAGCATTGACTATAGTGGCTGGGGCTTCTGGGAGCTGAAGTCCACGAACATCTGGGGATCCACAGGTTGAGAACCACTGGTATAGACAGAGTGGTGCAGTCATTTGGGTGTCAACTAAGCCTCTGGAGACGAGGGTTCAAATCTCTGCTCAACCACCGAAACCCACTAGATGCCCCTGGGCAATCACTCTCTTTCAGCCTCAGAGGAAGGCAAAGGCAAACCCTCTCTGAAGAAATATTGCCAAAAAATCCCCCCAAAAATCACCTTAGGGTTGCATTAATCAGAAAATACTGCTTAACAACAATGCCTAAATATCCTAAAGGTACCAGTTCCCATCTGATCTTGGAAGCTAAGTAGGATCGGCCCTGGTTAGTACTTAGATGAGAGGCGGCCAACAAATGTTAGGTGCTGTAGGCTATATTTCAGAGGAAGGGTCTAGCAAAAATATCTGAATATTCCTTGCCTAAAAAATCCCTATGGAATTCATGGGGGCACCATAAATTGATAGGCAACCTGAAAGCACATAAATACACATAGCCTCCTTGTGGATTTATAGCCACTGGTTCATTGCAGGAATGATCTTTCTTACCTTACTGACAATGAAGAGTTCTTCCCGTTTCACAGCTCCTTCCCTTATCTTCTGCTGCAAGGCGTCCCCAATCTCTTCCTCATTCCTGTAATAGCGGGCACAGTCGAAGTGGCGGTACCCAAGATCAATGGCAAATTTCACCGCTTCTCCTACTTTTCCAAGAGGTGCCTGAGACACAGAATGGCATTTTAATTATCTAGCATAAAGTAAAACTTGCAACATCTACATCTTTACGCACATACATGTATATTTATTTTAAAAATTCTTAAAATACTTTCAAATATTTCTAAAAATAATTATCAACAAAACACGAAAAAAATGGGAAGCACATTCAGGAATATATGTATATGGTTAAAAAAAAGAAAGGAAATAACAGCACTGTTTTCAGGTAGAACCTGGGTCTCAGAAGGATGCCATGAAACTGATGTTGATGGGATAAACTTTAACAAAATGATTGAAAACACGTCTGTTGGGTTAAAATATACATGAGGCATGTTAGAAGATTCCCAATTGCCCTCTTATTAGTATGATTAACAAAAAGAATGATAAATTGCTCCTACTGACATTCTATTTGACTAAACTTTGTTTTGTGTGAAATTATTATTGCTGAAATCAAGAGTACATCTATTACATAGCCTTGTTTGTGAACATTTTGGTAGGCACACGTTGCCCTGGTCATCCAGATAGCTGACAGAAGAGATAGATAAGATATAACAAGTAGTCAGTCTACAGTGAAATACTAAGCTTGATGATATATGTTTTCTTCTGCTTTCCTAATCAAGAAAATAGTATAAAAACATGAAGCTTGAAGAATAAAGTCATCCTTCTGGATCACTGCTGCTAGTAGGATGGACTGAATGTTCTTCCTAACCGGTTTCAGAGCTCATCCCACCTCTATGTCCAACCTATTCGGATACAGTGGGTGCAAGATTCTGACCCACTCACAGATGTTTACAAGGATCATCAGATGTTTCAGTCAAGTCTGTTGGAATGGGAGAGATAAAAAGCATCCAGTGGCAATTATAAAATGCCCTGAGTCTAGATGAAATTCAGAGGGTGGTGCTGGAGGAAAAAGTGGTCTTCTCCTCTAAATTAAGGTCATACCAGAACAAAGGCATCAAGTCTGTAGATCCAGAAGTTTTCTCTTTTCTCCAGCATGGCACTGCAAGCAGTAAAAGAGTACAGACAAAATAGTGCTTCCCAGCTTTTCCCTGGTCTACTCTGCAAGGCTGCTAGAGATTTAGTTCCCTGGACAGTTCAATTCACAGAGGGTATTGTCTGATTAAATGTCTAAGCTAAAGGAACTTTCTCTCTGTCTCTCTGCATTGGCTTAACTAAAGTTCCTCCATTTTGAATTCTAGTCAACTTTAAAGGTTGTTCCTCTTGTCAGCCCCTTGTCCTACTTAAAATTATGCTGACATTAATTGGCACCTTTAAATTTCATTAGCAGCATAGGGTTTCCTAAACTCTGGAGTTTCTAAATTTTGTTTGTAATCCTGATGTTTTATAAATTGACTTCTTAGACTTCTAAGTTTCTCGTCACTGTAATAATTTGATTGATTTTTGTGCTACCTCCACTGCAATGTTGAGGCTTCAGCTGAGGAATAAATTGCTGAAATTTGCATTTTTTCTACTGAATGAAATTAACTTGTCACAGCCTTATCATCTCTGTGTCTTATTTTTAGTTTCTGTTAAGCAAAACTATTTGGGAAGGATAAAGAGCTATTGAAAATTACATATAATGATGGCACAACATATTCTTTGGTGCTGCCCAGCAAAACAAAACATGGACAAAACATTCCTTTATGTGGTTAAAATTAAGACTGAATCAAAATTATTTTAGTTCATGACCATATCACTGCCTTGGCAATGGGTATCTTTTTTTCTTTGTCTAACTCAAAACCACTGCTTTATTTTTTTTTAAAAAAATCCTCTAATCTCATGTGTTTTCCCCCTTTTTTGGCAGAGATGATTATGTGTTGTGCCCTCAGGTAATAACTGTCCTTAAACTTCAGCCTGTGTCTTGAAAATCAGCAGTCTAAATTTCTTCAGTTCAGATCACCCTGGTTGGACAGCAGTAGTTTGCTCTTGCAGTAACTTGGTCAGAAAGTATTTCACTCATATGAGAGCCAATGTGACATAGTGGTTTCAGAGTTGGACAAGTACTCTGGAAGATCAAGGTTTGAATCACTGCTTGGCCATATAAACTCACTGGGTTACCTTGGGCAAGTCACACTATCTCAGCCTAAGAGCAAGGCAATGGCAAACTTCCCCTGAACAAAACTTGCCAAGATAACCTCATGATAGGCCACCTTAAGTCAGAAGCAACTTGAAGGCACACAACAACAAATTTCATTTAAGTACTGTTTCCAATTCTGCTACAGTGCTACATTATGTACACTCGCTGGTCTTCTTTGGTTTCCACCTCTGCTGAGCGAAAAAGCAGTGTCTGGTCATTGCCCTTTATAAAAAGTCCAAGATGGATGGTCTGTGACTTAAAGGGGCACATCGCTCAACTGAACTGGCTTCATTGTACAGAACAATTTCATTGACTCTTTCAGGGAAAGTAGGGTTACCAGGCTCTCTTTCACACTATGCAATTACAACATATGAGTCCGCCTCAACTGTCATGGGTGCCATTCTATGGAATCCTGGGGTTTGTAGTTGATGAGGTGTTCCAGCTGAGAATTCTGAATGCCCCTTCCTCAGCTTCATTTCCCAAGAATACTTGGCATGGAATCATGACAATTAAAGTAGAATCATAGTTCTACAAATGCGTAATGTGAAAGGGCCTCTCATTTTCTGGAAATTGGCAGAAGACACACAAAGCAGACCTATATAAGGTTGCCTCAGATCTCATGATAAGAGGGCCTTTTGTCAGATCTCAAGGCTTCTCTGAGGTCTGAAATCTTGTGTGAACCCCAAAATTCATGTAGATATCACAATGTAGACTAGCCATCACAAGAATAAAACCACAGTCTGCTACTTGATGTCAGTATAGCTATTCAGAGAGGAGGAAGGCACTCAGAAGTGATCGACTCCATTTAAACTCATACTTTTCTATTCAGCCACCTTAACACCACCTGACAGTGCAATTCTAATTCAGTGAAGGGAAGAATAGGTAGATGCCTTGTGTGACATTTGAGAGACCAACCAGCAGAGATATATGCCACAACAGCAGTTCTGATGGCTGAAAAGAAAGCACAGCATGCCATATGGGTTACATGCAGTCTCCCAGATCCAAAACTGCAATGACTTCTAAGCTTCTGGAGCCACCCTTGGAAAAACTGAGAGACCCTTGTTACTTGAAAGAGCCAGCATCATTTGCCACCCCTTGGTGTAAACAACACTCTGCCTGCTGTGGCAACCAAGATGCTCCCACACTTTCCCACACCCTTCTTTGACCCCTTTGCTGTGGTACCTGCTGAACGTCTTTGCTGCCTATCCTCCCTCAGTCCCTGACAGTAATCTTATAGGACCCTCCACATGTTCCCATCCCTCCTTCCATCACCTCTTGCTTGAATCCTCTTTGTTCAACTCTCTTCTACAGATCTTCACTTTAAATCCTCTTTCTCAACCCCCTTTACAGATCCCTGCTTTAAATCGTCTTTGCTCAACTTTGTCAGTTGCTCCAAATGTTCTTCCTGAAAAGATAACAGTCAAATAACTTTAATTAAAAAAAAAAAAAGCAGGGACCCTGAGTAAAGCCAGAACGCGGTTCTCAGCTCCCTGCTCCCAACTCAGTTGCCCACCTCTGGAATAGACCAAGGAAGGAGCAAGGTTATGTCAAATCCAACCATCCCTGAGTCAGGGACACAGGCACTACACTGGCACAAAGTTCACCCAGGCCTAGGAAAGTGCTAAGTAATTTGCAGCACTGTCAGGCTGGGAGGAGTCTGGATTCAATACAGCTACATCTGGTCTTGTATTGGCTCATGTAGCCCTTCTCTATTTTGGCCAGTGGGGAACACACTAATTTTGTTGCATAGACAAGTCTTTAACAATACAGAAAAGTTAAAACATATTCTAGACTGCAACTTTGATGGTCTGCAGAAAAGCAGATATTTTGGCAAATGAAGAGGCTACAAAGACCTGTGCAGTCGCAGCTTCAACTATGCACTCTGAAGTTGAACTATGTACCTTTTTTTACATAACTCTGCTTTGTTTTCTCTAATCACTCAGTAATGAAGTGAGAAGCGGATTTTATTCTAGCAATTCAGTTAGCCTTTGAAGTTCCCCTGTCACAGATAAAAGAAAGTAAGCTATCTGACAGGGACATACCATATGGTATGTGTACCTGCCTTCAAGTCATCTGTCAACTTATAGCAACCCCATGGATTTCACAGGGTTTTCTTAGGCAAGGAGTACTCAGAGGTGGTTTGCCAGTTCTTTCCTCTGTAATATAGCCTACAGCACCTGGTATTCACTGGATGGCCCTGCTTAGCTTCCAATATCAGATAGGATCTGGTGCCTTTAGCACTGCCAGGGACATAATACAAACAGAAATTTCAGTGTGCTACTGAGAAACCCAGCTTCTGTAATATTCCCAAGATTGTCAGGACTGCAAAACAGCTATAAAAGTTGAACTTCTGCCTGTCATGGAACAACAGGCAAAAGCTAAGGAGACAGTAAGAATCCAGCAATTGTCAGTCAGTGCGCTCCACTTTTGTTAGGGTTTGTTATGAATTAATTTGTGTTTAATTAGCCTGTCACACCAGAAATCCAATTCATCATGAACAAACCTAAAATTTAGCTCAAAATCCAGCTACAAGATATGGGACACAGGAGACAGCTTCTGCCTCCCAACTGTGAAATGCACTCCCCTTGGAGGTCCCACTTTCTCCAACACTGGTTTCTTTCTGTCATCAAGTCATAGTGTTTTATGAAAGCTTTTGCCATTTAACTCTCTTTTAAATGCAAAGCCAACGTGGTATAGAGATTTGAGCACTGGACTAAAAGTGTGGAGACCAGGATTCAAATCCCCACTTGGCCATGGAAACTTACTATAGGACCTTGGGCAAGTCACACACTCTCAACCTCAGAAGAACACAAAGGCAAGCTCCCTCTGAACAAACCTTGCCAAGAAAACCCTGTGATAGGTTCACCATAGTGTCACCTTAGGTCAAAATCAACTTGAAGGCACACAATAATCACATGGTTTTTAATAGTTGTAGCCTTTGAAGTTTTTCTATCTTGTTGTCTTGTTTAATAGCTCTTTATTCTATTTCAACTATTTTATTGTTTTTAATCTGGAATTGTTTTAAGTTGTTTATTTTTATCTGTATGTGGCTCTGAAATCCCACGATAAAGGGAAGGATATAAATATTTTAATAAAAAATAAGCAAACAGCATTACATCTAGGAAACTAGGACAGGAGTCATGGGACTATAAGGTTATCTTGGGTGATAAGATGTTTTATTCACACTTTACACTTCTTGATTAAAGACAGCCACACTATTTCTTGTGATCTATGAACTGCAAACTGGTAATACAAGGAGAGAGAGAAAGCAAGATAAATTTAAAAGCGAGCAGTCAGCACTTGTTACAAGTTTACTCTGGATCCCAGTTGCATGCAGTTAATCACTAAGAATATACATATTTATTGGAGTGGTTAACAAACAGAACTTAATCATTCAATTATTAAGCAAAACATTTCAGCCTCCACCCTCCTCAGCTGCTTAAAATAAAAGTGAGGTTGTAATCAGGTGGCAGTTTACAGTAACATTTAAAGTGTGTGATATACTGTCATCTAGGTTAAAGTCCTGACACTGTGGATCCAGAAATGTTCCCCTTTGTCTAAAATGCTTGAAAGAGATGGCACCTCAGTACCAAACAGGGACAAATAAGTGAGGCTGTAGCCATTTCCACACTAGGCTGTTGTAGGGCAATTATTCCACTTTCAACATCCTATGGAATCCTGGGGTTTGCAGTTTAGGGAGGGGCCAGCTGGCCCCTCCAGAATGGCCTGTGATCTTCTGAGTTAAAATGTTTGATTGCTCGTGCCTCAAGTTCCTGATCAGGCCTGCAGGCTTGTGTTCCCTGAAGTGTGTACTTAGGTTAGTGGTTGTTTTCTCCATATATTGCAGATGCCATCCTGTATGTTTACATTCAGTCACATAAATCATCTGCTGATCTTGTTTAATATACTTGGTCTTGCCAGTCACAGTGCCCCTAAAAGTCACTGTCTCTTTTAAGATAGATAGAGGTGATGCAACAAGTGGCATCATCTCCTCTCTTAAACTGCAGGTAATCCCTCATCTCTGAAGGGCTTGTAAATCAACTGGAACTTCTTGTTTCTGCTACATTACCTGTGAGTTATCACTCGGAATGGCAGATCTCAGGTATGCGGGAACTACTGATAAGTGAGAGCAAGGGAGGACAAAGTTCTGCCCACACAGTCCTCTTTCTGAAGTCCATGATATCTCCAGATTTCACAGGGCTATCCTTTTTCTTGGCAAAAAGAAAGCGAATTGTTTCCAGGGATGGCAATTAGCCTTTTAATCAGGTCACAAACAGCAACCTCTTTCTTCCCCATGACTAGTTATAACATTAAAACCTCCCCCCATTTAAAGAAATACCACTTTTGCTTTTTTGGCTCCCCACCCCCCATTTTTTGGGAATTTTTAACAGGTCTTGTGGTGCCTGATGGACCCACCACAATTGGCCACTCCTGGGTTTAAGTGAGGAACAGTGTTAGGTATTTGATTTTGAATAAAGGGTAGAAATGTGAGCAAAGAATCACAGAGTTGGAAGGGACCACAGGGGCCATCCAGTCCAACTCCCTGCCATGTTTCTTGACTTTCATGCATAAACAAACAGATTGTACATTTGTTGTTATGTGACTTTAGGTCAATTCTGACTTTTGGCATCCTTATTCTGGAGTTTTTTAGGCAAAATTTATTTAGAGGAGATTTGCCATGGCCTTTCTCTAAGGCTAAGAGTATGACTGACCCAAGGCAGGTTTCCATGGCTCAGGGGGATTCAAACTTTGGTCTCTCGGACACATATCATGATACACGCCCAAGGAGAATTACTGCTTTTAGCTACATCCTCCAAACAGGACACACAACTTAAATATAAGACCCAGTTGGATTTCTCCTTGCCACAGCCGGGACTGATATTGCTTAGCAATCAAAAACTCTAAATGGACTTGCCCACTGCGACTGTCTAAACACAATTTCAACAACATCCCTATCAGAAAAACTGGCAACAGGTATTTTTGAGAAGATTTGGTTTCCTTTCCTGGACAGATATATCAAGTAGACTCCAGACTCCGTCTCTTTAAAAAAATGTAAAGAAGCTATAAATATGTATAAAGTCTTAAGACCTGGTAGTTTTACCATGTAATATTAAGAGAAACGATTTATAATTCTAATCTTTCACTTGATTGAGGCATTAATCTCACTCTAAATCAGGTTTTGTTTTTATCACTTGTTTTTTTAATTTGCTGGCTTGTTTTCTGCTTTTGTTTATAAATTAAAGTTGAGGGAATTAAATAAAGGGCAGAAAATCTTTGCTATTTAGTCAATTTTTTGCATCCAAGGAGAGATTCATGTGGGATTTTCTGCATGAGAAGCCAAAATAATCAGACCAATTGTGATTACTATGCCTCGTGACTGGGGCATGGGAGGTAGAGGTACACATGTGTGTCCCACTTGCTGTTCCACAATTTGTTGTTTGTTGTGTGCCTTAAAGTGGATTCCGCCTCTACCACAGGTTTCCTTAGCCAGATCTGTACAGAAATGGGTTTGCCTTTGCCTCCCTCTGAGGCTGAGAGAGTATGACTTGTCCAAGGCCACCAAAATGCCCCTCCCTAAACGGCAAACCCCAGGATTCCATAGGATGTTGAAAGTGGAATAATAGCACTATAACAGTGTAGTGCAGAAATGGCCATAATCCAATGCTTAAACCATTACACTAGACTGGCTCTCATTCCACCATAAGTGGCTAAATTATTTTGGGCCTGCCCAATATGTAAAAAGGTATTTATGAACTCTCCCACCCTACTGTTTTTTTCCCTCTCTCTCTTTTTTGTCCAAGATAATACTAGAACTGGAATACAGTAGATACAAAAGAAGCAAAAGAATGAGTTTCTTCACATAATATCCAATTAAATTCTGGACTCTGATTCCAAAATACATGGTGGCAGAATGCAGTCCAGAAAAGCAACTGTCCTAAATTTGGTCTTTCAACTAGTCATATTTGCAGAGTGTGTGTGTGTGTAAGTTTTGATATGAAAGAGCTCCTCTGGAGCTGTTCACCCCTCTCACATAAATGGTCACCATGTGTGGAGCAATCCTGGGAGTTAGGCAAGGCCATGGGCACCGTGGTTTAATATGTTTTTAAAACAAATCTGCTTTAACTCTTCACTATGGAATATTTGATGGCCTGAGGCTCCTGTGTTTGTCAGACCTCCTCCACAATGCCCTGCTTGGGGTTTGTAAAGAAATAAATCTAACAAACAAACACACACTGAAGATATGGATTCACTCCCTCTCCTCTTATTTTGTGAGGTAATTTGCCCGGGAACCTGAGGCCCTGGAAACAACCTTTTCAGGTTCAGCTTTCCTCTCGTCGTTTGACAAAGAGGCCTCCGACCTAGACCCTTTTGAATCAATGCAAGCCCAATCCGACACACACAAAGGGCTCCCAAAGGCAGGCGCGGGCCATTTCCGCACTAGCCTGTTAGAGCATTATTATTCCACTTTCAACATCGTCTGGAATCCTGGGGTTTGCAGTAAACTGCAAACCCCAGGATTCCAGAGGATGTTGAAAGTGGAATAACAGCACTTTAACGGGCTAGTGTGGAAATGGCCGGAGTGTGAGGGGAGGAAGGAAAAGGAAAAGCCCAGGAGGAGCAGCGTTATATAAGAGGCGCCGCGCGAGGCTGGCGGGCCTCACACAGCCGGCGGGCCAACGCGCACGCGCCCAAGCGCGCCGGCGAGCAAGTGGGTCAGCCGCCTCAGGACAACGCGGGGAGCCCTCCGCCGCCCTCCGCGCAGAAACCCCCGCGGCACCTGAGGGAAGCGGGAGGCCTGGCGGGGGCATAAAAGGGGAGGAAAGCAAGCAAGCAAACTCCTGCCTCGAAGGAAAGACCAGGCGGCTGCGCAGGGCGAGAATCCGTTTTAAAAAGGGGGGAGGGAGAAAGAGCAGCAGAGGCCCGCGGAGGATGACCCGACCTGTTTCGCCCCTCACCCTGAAAAAGTACCTGCCAAGTGCCCAGCCCGAAGATGGGCATTCTCGCCCTGCTGCTCAGCTCCACGAACGCAGCCATGTCTCTCGTTGCTTCCTGTTCTCCCTAAGATGCGCAAATGCCCGCCCCTGTTCCCTTTCTTCGGCCAGACTAGCTCCGCCTCCGCAGCCGGACCAGTCTCGTGGCCAGTTAGCCGGGAAGGCGCTTCTTTCCCGGCGCTGAAGGAGGAAAACCGTTAGTGCAGGGAAACAGGCCGTTTCCGCGGAGTGCAGGGGGAGTATATAGGGGGAGTATATATATATATACTCCCCCATACTCCTCCTTATATACTCCCCCATACATACTCCTCCATATATATTCCCCATATATATGCCCCATATATACTCCTCCATATATACTCACCCGAATATACTCCTCCAGATATACTCCCCCATACATACTCCGTTTAGTGCACGGAAACTGAGGCCGTTTCTCCATATATACTCCGTTTCCGCGCTGGACTGTGGTAGTGCCGTTATTTCACTTTCAACATCCTATGGAATCCTTTGAGCCCCCTCCTGAAACGGCAAAACCCGGGACGCCCAAGTCCCATTATGTGCAATGGTGTAGTAAAATAGCATCCCTTACATAAAAGGGCAAAAGAACAGGCTGCTTACCTGTAACTGTGGTTCTTCAAGTGGTCATCTGTGCCCTCATACATTAGGAGCTTTCGCACCTGCGCGGTAGCGTTCAGAAGATTCTAGAGCTTAGTAGCTTGGCGGGAACCCCTCCCCCATGCCTGTACTGTAGTCGGCCAATAAGGGCCTGAGAAAGGGGGGACGGCTGGGCGGACATGTATGAGGGCACAGATGACCACTAGAAGAACCGCAGTTAGAGGTAAGCAACCTGTTCTTTTGCCATTTTATGTAAGGGATGCTGATGAGTGACCGTTGCTCGGCCGGCTGAGCATGCTCAGTACAGGCACGGGGGAAGGGTTCCCGCCAAGCTACTAAGCTCTAGAATTTTCCGAACGCTACCGCGCAGGCACAAAAGCTCCTGATGTATGAGGCACAGAGACCACGAAGAAGAATCAAAGTTTGCTTTTTGGATTTTTATTTTTGATATTTCAAGCTGTGTTTGGTTGAATCCGTTGATATCGAATCTGCAGATATGGAGGTCTGACTATAAATATGCCTCCCTTTATTTTCTCATTTGAAAGTGCCAATAATGTGGCTTGGTGACTCCCAGTCTCTTCAGCCTCCCAACCGTTGTCTGCTTACCAGTTAGACAATGCTGATTCAGAAATCATTGTTTTTCTGTAGAAGTTGTAGAGCAAGGAAAGTTTTCATCTTACTGGTTATTTTCAGACATGTGTCTTAGCCTTGGTTAGTTTAGGAGTGGTTATGCTTCAAGTCAGATACCCAAGTTCCTATTGCTAGCACTGCATTCTCCAAATCTTCCCTACTAGAAAATTATGAAGAAGTCTACATTTGGAACTTAGGGCTGGCCCTATCATTAGGTGTAGTGCAGTAGCTTCCCAAGATGGGGGATGCCATGGTAGCAATCCTCTCAAACAGTCCTCCAGATCACACCTTCCAGTCACCTTCCGTTCCCATTTTCTCAAATTGGTATCCCAGCAGCATCAATACTTGCTTGTCGCTGGTCTTTTCTGTCTGTCCACCTGTACTAACCACCTTCTCTCAGGTCATTACAGACAGTGCTCCATAGTGAACCAGCAGGCAGGGAGACAGCCAGTGCAGAACAGATGCTTTAGCACATGTCACACATGGGTTGCTCTGCTCATGTGCTGCTGATGCTATACTGCAAAGTTCACTTTTATGTGCAGTAATGGTAAAGAGGCAGGAAGGTGTTAATAGCCAGAGTTTTGTGTTCTCTGCTACCTGCCTGTACTTGGTGCCCTCAGGTATAAGTGCTCTTCCATGATCATTGTTAAATTGGTTTGGCCAGCTTCTGTACACAACATGAGGTGTTTCTAGGGATGCCAAGTGTTCTTTATTATGAGGGATGTCCCTTGCTTTAGGACCAGAAAACTTGTTCCTTATAGGGCTAGCAGTATCCCTTATTATGGGACATTTCCTCTGTTTTCTGGTTGGAAAGGTTTTCTTTTTATATAGCTGGAATCAAGTGGCATAAAATTCTGTATTTTGGGGTTTAGGTCCTTATAAAAACATGAATTCATTGAAGCTGTGAATGTGGACAATGTGTTAATTTTGCAGAAAAATACGTGGCTAGGTTCAGAGCCAGTGTAGTATAGTGATTTGGGCACTGGACTACAACCCTAGAGATCAAGGTTTGATTCCCTGCTCGGCCATGGAAACTCACTGGGTGACCTTGAGCCCTGGTGGTGCAGTGGTTGCATGCCGGTACTGCAGCCACAAGATTGTGGGTTTGATCCTGCCGGGCTCCAGATTGACTCAGTCCTCCATCCTTCCACATATCAGTAAAATGAATACCCAGCTTGTTGGGGGAATTAGCTAACACATTGTAAACCGCTTAGAGAGCACTTAGCTGATAAGCGGTATAGGAATACACATGCAATTGCTATTGCTTGAGCCCATCACACACACTCAGCCCCAGAAAACCCTGTGATAGGTTTGCCTTTGGGTTACCATAAGTTGGAAATGACTTGAAGGCATACAACAATGTATGGCTAAGTTAACTGAAACCAATGCTGGTATTTAGGTAGAAGACAGACTTGTTGATAGCTACTTCCTAATTGCCAGTCCTGCATTACCTGAATTTTAACAGTCCTTTACTGCTGCAACAGTAGGTAGTGCCAATTTGTCTTTAACCTCAGGCAGCAAAATGTCTTGGGCCAACCTTGATGGTAATATTCTCTGAATATTCTTCTCTCCTTTCTACCCTGACTAGGCTATTATGCCTGCTGAGTAACTGCTGTGTTGGAACAGTGATTTAACTATCATTTTTGCATCTCTTACAGGAAACTATAACTGTAAGGAAGCTAAGGAGCTCAGAGATACCACTCTTTTATTTATATGCTATGTTCATATCCCAGTTTCCTTCCCTTGAGAAGGCATCCACTAAGCACAGATTAAAAAAAGTTTTTAAAAACATTTCAATATAATGAGGAATTCTGGACCTTGGGATCTGCAGTGATTTCATTTTACTTTCTCTCAACAATGAGTTTGTTTCCCTGTTTTTTTCAGAACTGGGTAGAAGAAAATGGGAGAACAACACACAGAGAAATTTGGTTCACTAATTTACTGCAAGACTGCTGTTGCCCATGGATGTCATCTAAGAACTAAGCTCCTTAAAACACCAAATGTCCACATCTTGTATATTTTTATCTTCTACAGAAGAACAAGACCCAGGGTTCAGTTGGCCACACCCATGTGGTTGCTTCCAGATTCTTGCAGCGTGAGGAGGCTGTCTCTTGACCCCTGCATCTTCTTCATGATTTTTAGAGCCCTGATGGTACTCTCTGTGGAGGTCCTGAATTTGCAGTGGTGTGTTAAGAAACAAAATGGGAGGGTTTGCACAATGTAATTCAAGAGTGTATTCAAGTTTTCCTCCTCCAACATTTTTTCCCAGACTCGGGTAAAAATTCTTTGGCAGAGATCCTGGAGGCAGTTGAGTGTGGCAAGTACCAGCTGGAGTTCTTCTAGGATATAAGTGGCTTGAGGAACATTCTCGATAAACTTGGCCAATAATTCATCAATGGTGAACAGGATGATCAAGTAGATGGTCCTCAGGGGGAGTGTTATTGTGTAGTACAAGGCTATCAGCCAAGCCTTCCATTCCTGAAATGCAAAGGAATATCACTGAGAATGCAGAAGGGTTTCTAATACCAGATCACTGTTCCCTCTAGCTTAGAATTGTTGACACTGACTATCAACAGCTGTCCAAGCTTTCAGATATGACTCATTCCTAGTCCTACCTGGCGATGTGCAGGACTGAACCTGACACTTTTGCGTGCAGAGCCCATATTTTGTCACTGAGTTATATATGATCTTTCCCGCATTCAGAGAAACTTTGGACATTGTGTATATGGGACATAGTAGTTTGGGGTTGTCAACTTTTTATCTTGTCCCTGTTCCTATACCTTTAACAATACTTTAAACAGCAGGTGCTGACACTTATCACCATGCCATGAAAGGCTTCACTAGCTGATTTCTGCAATTAGTGGTCTTGGTAAAAGACACAGGAGCTGGCCAGGCTGTAGCTCCCCACCCCTGTTCTTGTTAGTTGACAGTTTGTTTCAAAGGTCTACCAATGCCACTCTGCCTGCTATTTACATTTTATTTTCTTTACTTAAAAATGCAAGATGCTAATTGTACAAATAGTGTCATCAAGCACTGTTGTCCCATAGTTCTTGCATTCTTTTGAACACAGACACCCCCACTTTGGTTCATAGTCTTACCTGTCTGCAACCAAACTCAGGCCTAATGCACAGATACCAATCTTCCCAATCCTTCCTATAACCATCTTGGCTTATAGCAGCACCTTTCTCATTGCAAATGGGTCAGCAAATTCATATGTCAAAGCAGAAACTGAAATTTTGAAGTCACTTATCCTACTTTAAGATGCCTTAGGGTGGCATGCAAATAAATCTGCTTGCATCCATGTCAGATAAATGAAGAAGATTTATTTATTTAGTGACCAAGGAGACATCACAAGGTGGAAAACCAGCCCTACATTGGCTTTGCTGTTGATGACAGCATGGTTTCATTAGTGAAACACATTCTTTCCCTGCTACCTTCAATTGCCTAAACAAATTATCAGTGGTAACAGCTGGGAATGGCTATGAAGGCTGAAAGAATCATCATCCTTCACAGTAGATGATACCAGGCTCAATGGACCAGTGGTCTGACTCATAATAAAGCAGTTTCAGTGTGTTCACAGAAAAACACAAAACACATTTAGTCCTAAACACATGTTCAAAAGATGGCAGCTCCTTCTATCCAAAGCAGATGATCCACATTTTTTCAAAAGGTCCTGGACCATCTCAGTGTAGAAACTGTGTGGTCGATCTAATATTTGAGAGTCAAAGTAAATATCAGATAAATATCAAGGGAATGTGTATTCCCTACAAGTAACTCCATTTTCCTTCCCACAGTGGAATTTCTGAAAGATATTTGCCTCAGAATCCAAAGTTGCAATTTAAGGCCATGTCCACTTGCACATGACTAATTATAAAACAAAGCACACTAAATGCAAGATACATGGGTAAGAAAAATTATGTGCTATGTCAGACATATGTCTTTCTCCACTTAGATCAGCATCTTTGTAGAATGGGAAAGAGGAAAAAGCATGGCTTTACCAGATAGTGGTTTTCAAGGACTCTTTGGAAGTTCTGGCTTGTACGTCTCATATGGTGCTGAGATTGCCTAGAAGCATAGCAGTGGAATTTGTTCAACAGGGAAATCAAACAGGCCAAGTAGCCATCACATGCTATCTGTGTCTGCACTTGCTGCATGGAATCTCCTACTTTTGTTTGGCGACAGGTTTGAACTTCAACTGCAATTTAAAAAAAATCACAGTATTACTGTAGGATAAGATGAAAAGATACAGCAAAAGCTGAGAGCCACCTGTCTCTTCTTATATGAAGGTAAGTTGTTGGACCCTGATTGCCTTTAGGTTTGGGTTTATGAGGTTTCGTAGACACATTTTAGCAATAAGAAAAGGAATCAAAGCACCTTAGAACAATTAAAATATACCAGAGTTAAAAATAATACAAGTAGCATAACTGTAGTATAAAACTAAATATTACCAAGATAATTTTGATGGCAAAATTTTGTTGGGTTGAGAAGGAATACATGGCTTTGTTATAGAAATATTCTCATGGATCTCCCTCATGTATAACTCCCCATTTTAGACATAAATTATGTGACTAATACAGGAAACTTGCTTCATAGAATCATAACTTTGGGATGGATGTAGTAGGGAATTGCTCTAAGCCACTGCAGTTGCAGGAAATTCAGAGCTAAAACATCCCTGAAAGATGGACAGTACAGCCCCTGCCTAGAAACATCCAACACGTGGATGCCTATGGTGTTTATCAGACGATGCTGTTATATTGTGGGTGGGCTAATTCTGCATTTGCCTCAACCTTATTGCCTGATGCCATGGCTTTCTTGGTGCTATAGTGTAGAAATGTTACGAATTTGATTTGTGTTTGTGTGTGTGCATGCTGGAAGGAATGTCTTAATGACTCTCGTTGTAATTCAGTAACTATAAATGTCTCATTCCTCTTTGTTGTGACAGTGATTGAACAGTAGGCAAAGTGTGAGTGTGGTCTGGTTGTGCCTCCTTGGGGATTCCCAGGGATATCTCTGGCCAAGAAACCTCAGACTACTTCCAGAGCTTGGCCAGTGAAGAGAAGACTTCCCAAGATAACAGCAGTGTTTCCTGGTCTATTTTCTATGCTCCTTACACTCTTGAAACCCCCTTGTATATATATATTTTTTGCAATTTTAAAAATATTACTTAAAAGTTATAGTGCAGTAATGGTGCAATCCTGTTTTAACCTTTGGAAGTCACTGTTCAGATGTCTTTACTACAACAGGGTGTTTTCCAAAGATCTCCCCTTCATTTTCCTGTGGTTTCATACACCACAATGTTGCGACTACAGTGTTACTTTAAAGATAGAGGGATAGAGAGATAGAGATAGAGATAGATATATAATTATTACACTGCACACTCTTCTGGTATGACCCCCCCCACACACAAATACAAGGTTGCATGAAGTGTACGTCCTGCTATAGCCCGGGCATGTGCCCTTGCTGCCACATGTGTGCGAATGTTGTGTCCATTGACTGCAGTGTGACTTTAATACTCATGTTTTTTATTTTACACTGGAATTCCTGGAAAAGAACCCCTGCATATATGGCAGGTGTATTGTATTAATTTTTTTTAGTTCTGTGACATCATGCAGTAATTAAAAAAGGTGCAGCTTAATTAAAAAATCTTGGAAAATTAGCCAAGATGCAAGAGGTGGAGCAAACAGTGCAGTGCAAACGGCATTGTCAGTATTGAGGAACTTGCAGTGCAGAAAAGAAAATAGGAAGCTATGCTGTTAAAGGACAAATGCAGCAAGGAGGCAATACGCAGCATCAGCGTTCAGCTATCTTTGTGAGTTTGAGTGATTTCAAACAGGGCAACTCAAAACAACTAACTGGCGTGATGAGCACTGTACTCTGTTTCCTGTCAAACAGCTTTACTGTCTGAACGTTCCTCCTCTCGCCTAGTCAAAATCTTTTTTTAGTGGTACTCTATTTGCTCATGCCATTAAAATCCCAAACCATTCTAAATTATAGTAAGTGTGGAGGCAAGCCCTGTATGTTCTTACTTGTATCTTCATCAGCAACAAGGAGATAGTGATCCACAAAGGCGTGGGACTTGCCCAGCATTGCTTCCACACTGTTCTTGGCCATCTGTCCCATTCTTGTTCCCATCACCACACTCATACTATTGGTCACCATGGATGCTGTGGTCTTCACGCCACCCTGCATGGCATCTTTGGTCATGCAGACCATCCCCGATAGTCTGTGAGTCACAGCATTCTTTGCCCCTGAGACTTTAGAAGACATCAGCTCTTTCGTATCAGAGACAACCTGCAGGAGGTAAAGGGAAAGTTTTTTGGATTGATTGAAAGTGGGATTCTTCATTCTTTGATTGCAACCTCCTTTGATTGCAGATTGGATGGACCTCCGTTTTTTTTGCTGTATGGCTTCAAGTTTGTGACTTATGACAACCCTAAGGTGAACCTATCATGATGTTTTCATGGCCAGCTTTGTTCAGTGGGAGATTGCCTTTGCCTTCCTCTGAGGCTGAAAGTATGACTTGCTCAGGGTCACCTAGAGGGTTTCAGTACTTGAGCAGAGATTTGAACTCTGGTATCTCAGAGTTGCTAGTCTAACACTGAAACCGCTACACCAGTGAGGTTCTTACCCTGGGGTCCGTGGCCCTCACAGAGGGCTCCATGAAGCCCTCCTGCTGGCTACCAACAGCAGCAAAAGCAATGGGTGCACCAGCTGGTTTGGTTTGGTTGTCAAAACTGTTCATTTGCAAAAGAGGGAGCAGTTTGGGCATGCACACATGCCTTCTGCTGTGTCCTTCTGCACCTACGCTCCCCACTGCCACATCCCTGATAAAAGGGACCTGGTAACAGCATGTGTGCTCCCAAATTGCAGTTTGCAAATGAGGGAGCAGCTTCAACACCTGCACACCCCCTCCCACTGCCACATCTCTAACGAAAGGGACATGGCAGCAGGTGTGTGTACATGCCCAACCCATGACTCTGGAGACCAGAATTTGAATCCCCAGTCAAAGGCAACAAATCTTGCCAAGAAAACCTCTGTGATAGGTTCACCTTAGGGTCACCATAACTCAGTTTTCAAAGCGGAGAAACATGATGGCTAGAAAGAACGTCCCCCTATCAGCAGCACTTTGTTTTCATATGCCTTCAAATTACTTCTGAGTTATGGCAACTCTAAAATGTACCAATCACGGGGCTTTTTTTGGCGAGACTTGTTCAGAGGCGGTTAGCCTTTGCCTTTCCCTGAGGTTGAGAGAATTTGATTTGCCCAAGGTCGCCCAGTGTCTGGGTGGGGATTTGAATTCTAGTGTACAGAAGGCTTTAATAAATAAATATTTGAATTTTTAAATCTAAATTTATATATTTAGATCTTGAGTTAAGTCTTGGGGATTGCCAGAAACATATTTACAAGAGGTCCTCACGAAAAAGTGAAGAACCACTGCATTATACACACTCACTTTCTTGTTTTTCTTAGGGTGTGTTTTTTTTAAACTATTTTCCTGTTTGTGTAGTGTACTAGGAAGTACAGGAATTTTATACTTTTGATAGCTGCATAGAAGATGAAATTTTGGTGCGTAACAGCTATTCATACAGGAATAATAATAGCTCTCTCTGTTTAAACAATGCCCTCTTTGATACAGTTATTCAGAGTATAAGAAATGTTGCAGTTTTTGTTGTATAATCACTTCCTCACCCCCTAGTGTTCTCTTACATTTTCTTCATTCTTTAATGAATTTTAATTCCTCTCCCTCCCCTTATATGCTTCCCAAAGAATGTATTGTTAATGGGCTATATGAAAATGTTGAAAATTAAAAAGTAAGAAAATAACATTGCATTGCTGCAGCTCATGTTAGTTCAGAATGTTACCCATCTGTAGGTCTCAGCCTACAGTAGAAATAAATATTTTGCTGTTGGAGTCACCCAATGTAAAAGTTTTGACCCAAGGCTGTTGCAGACATTAGGTGTGTACGTGAGGGGAGGAATGGGAGCTTGCATAATATGCCAGATACTCAGTTGCCATCTAGTCTCAAATATTAGATCAAAAGAAAACACAGCCATTGCAGCTGTTGTTGTTGTTGTTGTTGTTGTTGTTGTGTGCCTTCAAGTCATTTCCAACTTATGGCAACCCTAAGGAGGACTTATCATGGGGTTATCTGGGATGGAGCATGTGATGTGCACAAGATCACTCAGTGGGTTTCCATGGCTGAGCAGGGAATTGAACCCTGCTCTTCCTGGTCGTAGTCCAATGCACAAACTACTAGACCACATTGGCTCTCAAAATGGATGTAGTGTTGTTTGCCTTCAAGTCATTTCTGGCTTATGTGGATCTTAAGATGAGCCTCTCATGGGGGTTTCTGGGGCTGAGTGTGTGACGTGTCCAAGGTCATCTAGTGGGTTTCCATGGCTGAGCTGAGAACAGAACTCTGGTCTCCAAGGTTGTAGTCCAGTGCTCAGACCACTACTCTATGCTGACTCTCAACCATATAATACCAGGAATTATGTCTGTACTGTTGGGACTGGTGGTACTTGTGGTACCTGGAAGTCCCATTCAACATAGGTTGCTATGACTTTATCCCATGTTCTTGTTGCTGTTGTGTGCCTTCAAGTCATTCTTGATTTATGGCAACCCTAAGGTGAACTTATCATAGGCTTTACTGGGGATGAGAGAGTGTGACTTGCCCAAGGTCACCCAGTGGATTTCCCCAGCTGAGCAAGGATTCAAGTCCTGGTCTCCAGAGTTGTAGTCCAAACCATTACACCACACTGGCTCTCATGATGTCAGTAGTGGTAAGCAAAATAGTTCTGCTGCCCATGCCCATTTGATTAGGCTGCAATCCTATACACACTTTTTTGAGAATAAATCTTACAGCATCAGCAAGACTAACTTCTGAGTACACATGTATAGGCTTGTACTGTAGGTATCTTCCCCTCTGCCCTTGAAAGCTTCAGCTTAGACCAAAGCAAATCTGAAATCAGAATTACTCTTCAAAAGCCAAGCAAGCCAAGGAAATGACTAACAGTATGTCAGAGCTCCTTATGGAAGCGTTCATCTGCCTCCACAGCCATCTTGGCATTAACCATGCTGCCATTGGGAACATACCATGCCCTTCCAGGGAGCTGGCAACTTTTTCTTATGAAGTCCTGATGAACTTTTCAGAAACAGTCAGAATATAGACAGGAGGTACCTGATCAGCTGTCTGTTGAAGAATAGGTAACTTCTGTTCTACTGTATCTAGGCCCCGGCAAGCATACTTGTTTGCTGTTGTAACTAGTAAGAGAAAACAAAAGTTTTTGTCTGGAGTCACTTTCAAAGTCATTTTATAATATTTACTTATGATTTATGGTTTTAGGAGGTCCTACAAGAAGATTTGCAGACAAGTACCTAGGCAGGATACAGGCATGCCTGAGTTGACAAAATCTCTGTCAGTGAAAGTCTTTCACAAAGCCTTTTTACACCTGCCCAACTCTCCCTTTCTTCCTCATCCTCTGTCTAGCTGCAGGTTTTAGCAACATTAGAGCAGAGAAGATAGAAGACATCTTCCATCCAATTTCCCATTGATACCAATGGAAGATTCTCTATCACCAAGTCGAAAGTAGCTTTGGATGGAGGGAACTGTTCTTGGGACCATGACAGAGAGGAGAAAGTGTTAAATGCATTAATCCTTGTGGTATCATTGTCCCAATCTTGTTCAGGCCTTCCTTTGGCTGTTATTTAAAAGAGAAAAAATATTGCAAGTTTAATATTTCTTTGTATTTAAAATCATGCACATTTTTGTCTCTAACATGCCTTGTTTCTGATGGAGGAGAGGCTTTTTGTTATGTTGTTGTTTTGTGCCTAAGGTGAACCTATCGCGAGGTTTTCTAGGGGCTGTGTATGTGTGATGTGGCCAAGGTCACCTAGAGGGTTTCCATGGCCGAGCAGGAAATCAAACCCTGGTCTCCAGGGTTGTAGTCCAATACTCAAACCACTATACTATGCTGGCTCTCCCCAGGAGAGGCCTTTGGAAAGTACAGGGTAAATTGGATGCAGAAGACAGTTGGAAAAGAAGAACAGTCAGTCATATCTAATGATCATGTGTGTCTGTAGGATGCCCAGTGATGCATTGTCAAAACAGAGGAATGGTTCAGAGAGAGAGAGAGAGAGAGAGAGGGAACAAAATAAAACAAATGTTTATATTATATCTGCATATAAAAATAAATGCTTTATGGGCAGATGGAAATTGAGAAAGAACTATGTTTAAAAAGAAACACAATTACTCTGTAATGGAGAAGACTGTGACCAAGGAACCTGTGCTGCCCAATTGCTGCTTGTTAATAGAAAATCTGAAGGTTTCTGATCCTTCTCTGGGTTCTTTATTTTTAAACTAAACAGCCATTTAAAGGAAGTACACCTTCATACAGAGCATTGTCCTCTCTGTACACTAGGACACATGACTAACCTATGCGTCCATTGTGCAAAACCTAAGCAGTGTTCCTTCATGTGAAGAACAGACATGTTTTGAAGCCCACAAGTGTGTCTATATGTTCACTTGGGAAATGGAGTATATTTATCGGTACAGAATGCACAGTAAGGGTGTCCAGCATCTGTATAACTTGGGTCTTGAGGGTCTTTAGTAGCCATTCAGTGGAGGGTACTATGAGGGCAGTTTGCACTCCACATGAACTTCTTCATAAGTTCTATAGATCTTGCTGGGAGAAAAGTTAGAGATGCTGCCATTCAGAATCACCTTTCAGTAATATTATCTTAAGGCAGGGCAGGCAATTTGCAACAGTTCTAGATCAGTGGTTCCCAACTGTTGGTCTTGCAAGATGCTCTGCTCCCAGAGTTCCTTACTGTTGGCCAAATTAGCTGGGGCTTCTGGGAGTTGAAGTCCAAAACAGGAAGACCAAAGCTTAGGAACCAATGCTCTAGATGGTTTTCGACTGCAACTGCCTTCAGCCTATATTCAATGCAAAGTTGATGGGAGTTGCAGCTCAACAATTTTGGGTGGCCAGCAGATTTCCTACTCAGCATCAGAAGCCATACCACCTAATGTGCAGTTTTAAAAGAAGTCAAGATTTCAATAGGTTGACAGTTTTCAGCCTTTGATCTTCCAAATATTTTGGACTTTAGTTCCTAACATTGGCCATGCTGCCTGGGTTTCTGGAGCTGAAGTCCAAAACATCTGGAGATCCAGAGGTTGAGAAACATTGCAGTAGAGAACTTGAAGGCCCAAAGGGTACTACAGTGGTAGAATTTGCTTTTTGTCTTGGTGAACTTCTGAGAAAAGAAGAACAGTAGCTTAATGGAATAATGCTTCTGTGAAGTTCTAGAGAGCCTACACACTGTACTAAACTTTGTTACAACTACACAGTTTTCCTGAGCTCGGTACAGTTAAAAGGTGCCATTGTACAGTCAGCCCTTCACGTTTGCCACTTTCACTTTTGCGGATTTGATCATTCACGGATTATTTGCTGTCAGCTCACCTGCTGCCCTATGCCATTTTAATAGGGACTGCAAGCCTCGTGAGACTGAGAAACTGCAAACAAGGCTAGTCCCTGTTAAAAATGGGACAGCAGTAGAGATGGCAGTAAGCCCCAACAACCACCCACTTCTGCCTTGTGAAGGAACCCTGATGCCTCAAAGAAATCCCTGGTGGGTTGAATATGGTGATCATACTTATGTTGTGTGTTAAATATAGTTTGGGAGGGCCTAAAGTTATTCACGGTTTTTTCACTTTCATGGGGGTCCTGTGCCCCTAACCCTAGTGAATGTGAAGGAATGATTGTATATGTAGAGGAGAGAGGAGAACTGAGGAAAATTGTAGGTTGAGGAAAACTGTGGGGGTGTGACCATAAAGGTACATTGTCACATCTCCATCAATTTTTAACACATTACAATTAACCTTCACAAACGCAGCCATCTGCATCTCATTTTGACTCACGTTGGGGTTCAAGTGTTGTCAAAAGTGGTTGTGCCCTGCTGACTGCAGCTCCAGTGAGGGACTTCACACTTTTCTCGGCTCCATCACACACTGTCTGAAGGTAGGAACTTTTTCTTTTCATGGAGGAGTAGTTTGAAGACACCAAGTCACAGACAGAGCAAACAAGCGGCAGACTGCCAACTCTCTTCAAGATATTCTAACATAGAAATCCAGAAAAAAAAAAGTCACGGGTGTGATACGAGGCAGGCTGTTTTCCCAATCTGAATTGCTTCAACCTCTCAAGAGTTGCTTCCTGGCCCATAGTGGATAAACCAATGGGTAGTTGTATAGTACCTGCTTGTTTATTCTAGTAAGGAGAATAACTGCAGCAAAGGGAGGCATGCAATTCCAATCACTGAACAATTCAAGGTAATGTTAAACTCCCCCATGTTATGCCTGCTGCTTAGATATGACCCCCCCACACATAGTGCCAGGATGAAAGTGATTTTTTTTGAACACCCTCAGAACACAGAACAGGGGGTGAATGCAAAAATGTGCTCTTCTTACTGTTGCATCTAGAGTGGGCCTATATTCAGAACTGTTGGGGGTTGCTCCATTGAAAATTGGCAAGAGCTCTTATACCTTTAATGGCTGTATAGAAAAGGGAATTTCTGTAGGTGTTGGTTGTCACACAGTAAGGTAACAAGCAACACCTGCTGAAGTGCCCACTTCTACACAGCATTCTCTAATTTTCACTCCAGCAATTGTAGTAGCTATAGGGTGGGGGCAAACTGAAGAAATTATCCCCCCCAAATAAAAATTCTTCCTCTCATTGAATTTGCCCTTCATTCCCCAAATTTTTAGCATTGCAAACAGAAAGAAAGAAAAAGAGAGAGAGAGAGAGATTGCGAGGGGCAGAGAGACAGACAGAATATGAATTGTTATCATCTTACATTGCCTATGTTCACATTCCTTTGATGCTTTGCCTGCCTCTTTTCTTTGGGTGCCTAAGCTGTCTTTTTCACTGTTCACATTACGGCAATGTTAAAAATGTTGGGGCTGAAGGGAAATGTCCTTTGTGGGGGCAGAATTCTTACTTGGAGGGCAATGCCTTCATTTTACATGCACGCATGCGCAGCCACCCTAAACTGAATCCCTACCTACATCCATGTATTCCTTAAAGAGAAAGAGGTGTATGGGACAAAAACATTTTGGACACAACTTATATGGAGAATTTAGTAAAAGTATATGTTATGATAGGATTCAAAATGCAAAGTTATATTTACTTGGGCTTTTTTCGTTGGTGTGCTCTTGCAATGCAAGCTTATAGATGTCTACTCAGACATAATGGTCTACTCAGTGGGGCTCGCTCTGAGATAAGTGGATATATGATTGTGGCCATGTATTGTGATGTAATACAAGCCCACTGAATTCAGCAGGGCTGGTTCTCAGGTAATAGCATTTAGACCTGCAGCGTTAATGCCTTGCCTTGTGAAGACTTTGTTTTTTGCTGTTCTTTGCAGCATGTCTAGAATTGCTCAGTTCTGATCATCCACTTTTGCTCGTTCTGTGACACACAAGGGTCTGGGATTCAGCCTTGATTTACTAGGCACATTGGTGTGTTGGAAAGATAAACTTAATCGGAATCATTTATCAATAGATTTATCAATAAATAGAAAAGTTTATCTATTTCCTACATATGCCTATAATAATTATTTAGTGCTTTTTACTTTTAGTACTGAGTTACTTTTTCTGTTGCCAGTGTGGTTGAAATTTTATTGCCTGGGTTTTTTAGCCTACTGTTTCCCTCTTTCCACATGGCCAGAGAGGAGAGTGGCCTCTGCCTGCACTGGTATCCCTCCAGGCCATCTTTACTGACAACAAAAGCAACTTTTTAAAATAAAATGTAGGTCTCTAACTCTAACATCGTCATTTTTTTCCTTCTGTATGACTTTTAACACCTTTGCCTGATGAAGACTCCAGTGTGACTTCAAAAGCTTGCATGATGTTTTTCATGCTTTTTAGTTCATCCAGTAAAGTTATTGCTGCTTTGCAGATTTTGGAATTGGTTGTCTTTTGTACAGTGCATCTCAATCCAGATCTTTTGTGGAAGAAGCCCTCTATTTTCTGTGCTTCTATGATGCTCTGTCTTCATAACCATGTTCCACTTCAGTTATATGTCCATTTTATTTTCTGATCTTCCTTTGATCTGTTTTATTTTATTATTTTTAATTATGTTATTTTTAGATGAACATTCAAACGCTTACATGAGAATCATAATATTATTTAAAAAGAGATGTGTTACTGTAACCCCTGTGAGTTACTGGTTTGGCCCAGTGGATGGAGAAACCTAAGGAAGGGATTGTAAGTCCTGGTTGAATTCAGAAAGAGAGGAAGGGCTGGAGAGGAGGGAATGTGCAATTGCTAGGGGTAAGGAATAATCCCTTTTCATCCTGAATAAAGTAGTGGGGCTGTCAGCTATACACTTAGGAAGGAACATTCTTTGAAATGTAATACCTATATTGCATGTGCATCTATTTCATATTCTTTACTTAGGGCTTTAAGGTTGCATCCAAATCTTGCAAAATTACTGAGCAACACAGGCAGAAGAATTTTGCAACTGAGGCCTGTGCTGGCACCTCATTGGATGCATGGAGCTTTTGAGACAATGCATATATGTCAGATTTAATATATAATTTGTTATATTTCAGTTCAAATATATATTGGGACTTCAATTGTGATTGTGGTTGCAATATTTAATATTCAGTTATAGTTGGCCCCCTAGAACCTGGAAAGAACCTAGAAAGAGGTACATTATCAGTGTTTGGTGACTCCCACGGAGAAGGAGCCAGACATTTACAAAACAATGAAACACTGAACCAGTAAAAGCCAAAGTAACCTAACAGACAATTTTGCTGCCCCTGTCAATTTTGCTGCCCTCCACTTCTTTCTTGAATCATGAGAGAAGAAGAGTTCAAGATATGGAAAGTGATCCTCAGTTTAAAAATCTAGTATTTAGTTATTGAGAAAAAATTAAGGACCCCTCAACCAAAGTAGTGGACAGAAACAGCCCTAAAATTTCCCTGGTAGAACAGTATGTAAGCAAATTTCAGTACAAAACTACCTCCTCTTCAAGGCTTTCTTCAGAGGTTTCTGAAGACATGATTTGTGATTCTGGCTTCTTAGAAGACATGATGGGTTCGCTGGTCACTGGATGAGAAAAGAAACTGATTATGTCAAAGGACAGCAATGTCTTAATTAATGAACAGAAAGTGACCCTCATATTAACTCCAGTGGCTGGCCAATGCCTGTAAGAGCAAAAGATAAGGAGATCCAAATTCGGACCCCACCTTGCCATAAATTTCCCAAAATTTTAGTTTTCAATATTCTTTCTAGACACAAGGAGTTCCTACTAGAGTATAAAAGTGCCATTGCCAGTTCTCAAAACTTAGGACAGAATCTATAAACACTAGGCTTGACACAATAAAACCTGGATATGATGGTTAACGGTTGTCTAGAAGAGAGGATTTCAACAGATATTGTTTGTTACTTAGGCCCTTTCTGCACCTTACCTTTTTCCGGCTCTGGGGTGCGGGGATCGCATGAGCAGCCTCCAGCGAGAGGTTCTCACGTCCCTGCTGCTTCAGCTCCGCACGAGCTGCCTGCTCGCGCGAGAGCCCTGTCTCTTCCTTCCGCTGTGCAGCCTGGGAGTTTCTCAGGCTGCGCTGGGGCAGGAAGCACGACTGGTGCAGCTCTGGAGGCTCCGCACACCAGGTAAGTGCGTGTGGGGCCTGGGAGCAATGTGTGATTGCGCACCATTTTCGGCTTCCAGCCGAAAATGAAAAGGTGCGCGATTGGCGCCTGCCGGTCCTTGGAGCATCACACAATTGTGAGTGTGTCATGCAGATCGCTCCTCACAATCACGCGATGCTCCAGGTGCCCTTTCACATGGCAAATGCTGTGCAGAAAGGGCCAAAGTTGTGTGACAAACAACATCAGCTGAATTGGAGGCTGCTTGACTTACCAGGTGGGGAATTTACAACTCGGGAACAACTCTGGCAATGCATGTGGCTCTGCCACAACACCATATTGGGGAGGTGGCCATTCCTGCCTTCCCAGCAGGCTGGGTAGCCCTATACTGCATTGAGAAGGCTTTTATTACCCACAGCCAATGAGTTTAAACTTATTGGCTGCCTTGGCCAGGCTAGAGTTGACTGCAGTCTTCCCGCTGGTCTGGGCAGGGGTATTTATTCTGCATCTCTTCAAGTAAACACTCATTTTTCCTGGAGTGTCATTCTACCCACCTCCCCCTGTGTGGCAGAAGTTAGGACTTGGTCTGAAGCTGCTGGCAAATACTTATTGTCACAACTTACAGGGTGATTGGCATGGGTCCTAGATCTGGAATGTCTGTTACTGGTGCCTTTGGGGCATGGTAAACTATGGACATTATGTATAGGATGCAAAGGAGGAAGTGGGCATGCACAGCATGGGAGGTAGCAGACATTCTTGCACTCCTTGGTGACCAGGTGGATTCCACACCTCTCACCACACTGGTCCCAGCATGAAGTTGGGGGGTCAGGCTCATCAGAAAACAGGTGAGCTGGCTGATGCCTGGATCTGGACCCATGTGCATGCCATCTGTAAACATCAATAGCAAAATAAATTTGTGACCATTTTTTTTCTTTCAAATTTATGAGAGTGTCTGAGCAGAACTCATTCCTGAGTTCTGCATAATTGTTAAAGGGAGAGGATCTGTCTCCAGTTTTTAACCTGGCAACTGTAATAAATATCAGTTAAAACATTGCAAAATATCTCTTGAAATAGTTCAAAAACCAGATAATTAAAATCTCTTAGAGGTTTATGTTTGGTCCCTCACCAAGCCAATCAGTTTACAAGCATGCAAATACAGTCCCTTTCTCACAATTGACTTAGTGTGGGGAAAAGGATTGCCTGTTGCATAACTAATACACTCAAGGCCATGGTGTTTTAGTTGCACAACTGTGAGATCTGGCATAACTACACTGGTTTATATTTATACAACAGTAGAAGTCTTGGCTGAGGGATTCTTTTTTTTTTTTGGTACCCAACCTACATGTTGCGGTTAAAAAAAAGTTCTAACCTGAACTAATCCAGTGATGCAGATCTGAGTTTTCTTCTTGAAAACCAAAAAAATTTGGGACTTCCCACCAAAAAAATACTCAAATCTCTCTCTATTTTCTGTGCTTTTATATTTCAACCTATGTTTATGTACTGGGATACAGGGGAGAAAAAAGCCCAAACCCATTTTCATACTGAAACCAGCAGAGGGAAGCAAAATTCTTCTGACGCTCTTCACTGCTTTTGCTTTGGGACATTTTAGTCCCCAAGTTACACTGGAACTTAGCTGGGGTTAGAAAATGTCCCACTTGCCCTAAATAATTTTTGCAAGTTTGTCAAAAGTCATTATGAGAAGAATAGTAGAATTGAGGCCTATTAATTGGAGATAAGGGGTTTCATGTTGTGTCCAAAAGAAATGGCCTTGAGTTTCTCCACTTTGTGGTCAAACAAACCTCTGTGAGTGAGGATTTTACTTCATTTTTCTAGTGGCAGGAGATATTCACCAGCAGTTTCTTAGGAATGAAGAGTTAACATTAGCAGTTGCAGTAGTGATGGAGCATCTTTCTTTTTTCTAAAGTTTTCTTTTCCCTACTTGGCTGCTGCTGCTGCATGTAACAGCAGCAGAGGCATTGGCAGTCTGGCTACCATTTCATATCTCCCAACTATTTCAATTTGTCAGGGACAGCACAATTAATTTTCTATTGTCTCACTTTTTCAGATACTTTTAAAATGTCCCATTTTGTCTCTCCTCCCATTTTCTCTCCTTGTCCTCAGTTTATAGTCAGCTCTCCACATTTGCTTGGTTGGATTCCTAAAAGATTCTTTAAAAAGTGGAAGAACCAGAAATATCAAAATATGTATGTGTGTGGCATGGTGGGGAAATGCAGTTGGGGAAAGGGTCAGGAAAAGGAGAGGGAAAGGATGTGGGTTGGCATTGTGACCCTCTACTTCCTCTCTCTCACCAATCTCCTTCCTTGGGTGTGTGGGGGGCACTGGGAGAGGGTTTGTGTTGCTAAGAAATTGGACTGCAATCTGTCCTTAGCTGGCAGGCAGCAGCTGGTGGAAAAGGAGGACCAGAGGTGGAGTTTTAAAGGACTGCACAGCCTGATTGGAGCTGCTGAGAAGGAAGGGCCTTTCTGCACTATACTGTTATAGTGCTATTATTCCACTTTCAACATCCTATGGAATCCTGGGGTTTGCAGTTTAGGGAGGGGTATTTAGAATTCTCAGCCAGAGAGCTCTTTGGTCTCATAAACTATAAATGCCAGACTTCCACAGGCTGTTGAAAGTGGAATAATAGCACTATAACAATGAAGTGCAGAAAGGTCCAAAGATTCCTCTGGAATAGAATCTCCTGGTGGGAGTGAGGGTAGGGCTGGAGAAACTTACCAACATGGAGGGTTGACTGTATTTCCATCGAAGTAAACTGAGGCCATTTCCGCACCGGGCTAGTAAAAAGGTGCAGAGCGACCTCTGACAGAGGTCTTCTGCATTGTAGAGTGGACTGGGGCAGACTACTTTTTGTAGTTCCGTACCTCAGTCCAGTTCGGAGCGACTGGAACTGGTCGCGCAGCATGCTTTTTAAAAACCTCTTTTTAGAAGTTTTTGAAAAGCACGGAGCACGCGACTTTATGTTGCTCTGTCCCTGAGCTCTGGAGCAGATTTGCAGGCACGCACAAGTGCATGTCTGCAGATCTTCCGGGGGCGGGCTTTCAGCTGGCAAGCTTTTCTGGTTGGTGGAGAGTCTCTACCAACCAGAAGCCGCAATTTTGGACGCCGGAGCAGCACGGAGCGACAAGCTCGCACTGCTCCTCATCCCGACGGACTCACCTGGATGCTCAGGAAATCCGGCGAGTCCTGTTTTTGCGCGGCTCCTTCCCCACATCTGGAAAGGGCCTGAGTTTAAAATCCAAAATTAGTTTATACTTAATTCAGTGCAAAAAGAGGTGAAGAGAGGATAGAATCTTGCCTTTCCCAGTGGGTTTCAGGCCAAAGCATAGTGCTGCAGCCTCTCCTAGCTTATCTATTCTTCCTTATTAATAACTTTTGCCATCTTGACCACACTCTGTTGTTGTGTGGCTACACGTGTCCCAATTTTCATCTGTGAAATGTTGAAGGTTATGCCATTTTGCATCCTTCATCATATTCCAGACCTGAAGTCATTCAAGGACATTGTTTGGCCTTCTTCCAACTCTAATATATAAAAGACAAAGTTTGTCTATTTGTCTGTGTCAGGTGGAGGAAACCTCATGTGATTGAGTGTGTTAGGCGAGAAAACCTAATATGATTGGCTGCCTGTGAAGATTCTATGGAATCCTGGGGTTGACAGTTTAGGGAGGGGCCTTTTGAATTCTCAGCCAGAGAGCTCTTGGGCCTGGCTGGTTGCTATGGAGATGATACCTAGCAGCAAGGAGGAGGGTAGTGTATAACTTCAGAAACCGAACCTCTGCATGTTAACACTTGAATACAGATTGGATTGGGGAATATGGGGAAAAGTTACAGGTGCTGGACAAGACAGTTTGGGGAATTAGAGACACAGAATCTCAAACCTGTGCATTTCAACCGCATCTGACTCCTAAGGTAAGGTAAGGTAATTTCTAAGGTATTTCTAACAAGTATTACCTATGAGAAAATAAAATTCCAGGATACAGATTGCATTGAGGAATATGGGGAAAAGTTACAGGTACTGGACAAGACAGTTTGGTGAGTTCTTAAGAGGAAAATAAAATCCCAGGCAATGCCAGGTATATGCGCTAGCAAATAAATAAAAGTGAAGAATAATCTGAAAAAAATTCTATGTATTTGCAGTTCTCTGATGAGAGCTTCTGGCATTGTGGCTGAGAAGAATAAAAATCTCAGAAATTTTTCTAGGAAAAAGATGTCTTATGGGAAATTACAGCTCAGATAATTGAACCAGCAGCAGCCCTCAATATTTATCCAGACTCAACAGCAGAAGGTCTTATTACCTTTTCGTAGAGCAGCACCTAGTTTGGAATGAAAGGAGAATGTCTGAATTATTCCATTAGGTTTATTTCTTCATGATGAGAACTCACTATGTTTACATTTTGGGCTGTCTCCATTAGTGGAGGGCTACAGTGCCTCTCTGGAAGATGCTTCCAGCGTCATGCTTTCAAAACGTCATCCCCGGAATGTATGAGGATGGAGGTAAGCTAATTCCGAAATTGTCTTAGGACAATTCAGCAAAACAAACCACTGGCTAAGACACTTGTGGCATCAGAGTGTCAGATTCTGGAGTTTTCATAGTTTCTTCAGTCTGTTAAGTACAATCATCAGCCAATCAGGTTTCATATGTAAATTTGGTTTCATTATGATTTCTTGTCCACTTGGATTCAACAGTCGTTTAAGCCATCAATTCTTTGCTCACTTGCTTGGATGTTGAGCTCATTAAACACAGTGTGGCTAATGTGTACATAGAATTGGGCGCCAGATGTCTGTAAATCTTGACTTTCGGAAAGGAAATGCATGCAATTCCTACAGTGTTTAGTTTCCCCATCCCCAAGAATGTTTCTGCTTTTGAGGCAAGTGTAGTAGGCTGCCTAGTTTTGAAAGCCAACATACTACATAAAGTTTTCCATGTCAAATCTCCAAATATAGTAAGAGAACTGATCCATGATGGCTAAGTTGTTCTGTATCAAACCTTCCTTTATGTAAAACAAGCTAATAGGGCTGAGCAAGTCATACCCAGGGATGGTGATCATAACCTTCAATAGTCCAGCTGGGCTTAAATACCTATTTTGTAAAAAACTTTATAGTTAGAGCTAGTGTTCTGGCCATTTTTTTTAAACCTGAAAAAACGTGTTATCCTTTTCTAACACAAAATGGTGCTTCTTCCCTAGCAAATGTATTTAGCATTAGGGTAACACAGGCAAAGTCCAGGTCTAAACATTTTATTCCTGTAGCCATAATTTAAGTGAATTTTAAATGAACAGCTAAATATGGTCAGAGTAAATTTTTTAAAACCAAGGTTAGGAAATACAGGTTTTCCTCTTTTCCTCTGAAGTATCAGCCCTCATAAAAGGAGGCATTCAGAGAAAGTCCTCTAAGAAGGCTGCTCTTGTTCCAATATAGATTTCCAAGATCTGAGAATAACAGTTCCCCCCACCCACCCAAAATTGAACTTTGGCAAATTCTACCATCACTTCTGAAAAAACACAAGTAGTCTTGGACAGCTACCCTCTTCCAAGTCACACTCCTTTGAATCTTGCCAATGATAAAATGGGCATTATAGCCAGAGTAGGGAACTTTCAGCCCAAGGAGGAAATTCTTTATCAGAGAAGTTCTTATGGGCATATTTCAATGCTTTAGGAGAGCATTTCAACTTTTTAGATCAGATAGAAGGCCATACTGTATAAGAACTGGGGGAGCAATGAACAATGGAGTTGTGGCATACCATCCAACATTTTACAGATGAAAGTTGGCATATGTGTGGCCAAGCAACATCAGAATGTAGTCAAGGTGGCAAAAGTTATGAATGAAGAAGAACACCCAACAGTTTGCTTTTGCCTCAGTCTATTGGGAAGATTCTGCCTCTCCTCTCCCCAGATGATTTAATGAAGAGCAAACTGTCCTTGGACTTTTAGCTCAGCTTGTGGTGATTGAAGTAAGCCAAAGACAAAGAGGAAAGTGGGAAGAGACAGAAACTGGGACATTTTAAAAGTTGCTAAAAAAAAGATGGGACAACAGAGGATTAATCAGGACTGTCCCTGAGAAACTGGATCACTTGAAGGGTATGTTGTTGGGAAAGGGATGGTAGTATCTGGTGAACCCCAGAAAGCCATATTGAGAGCATACCTAGGACCAGGAATCCCGCAATCTGCATTACAGCAGACTATTGTGTGATATATAAAAGCTAAAACAGGGAAGATCATGACAGCAGTAAATGGCAGCAATGATATACAAACTAGGCCCCTAGCTTCAGACACTTGGAAGCAGCTCTGGTTAGGTAGGCAATGGTGAGTAAAATGCAGATGTTCATTTTCCTCTTGTGTCACAATTGTGACATTCAGGAGAAATCTTAGAAACAACCCCTTATTTGATTGAAGTCTTGCTTATGTTCACATTTGAAATAAAAAAAAACCTCCTAAAAATATTATCAAGAAAATTAGATTTGCCTTCTTATTGATCTTTAAATGCCGCTCTTACTCTAAAATCAGTGTGGGCTTTTGGAACATTTCTATTAAAAATATGTTGTTTTTCTCCTGTGTGCCATACTTGTAATGGTTCAATTTGCCTGATGTGCCTTAGATGATGTTCCTTAGATGCTAGCTTTGATTATTTCAAAATTCCTTTTACTGTCAGGACTTTCATAAAGGTCATGAGCCTCCTGCCTAATTACATTGCTCCAGAACGAAGAAGGAGGGTGAGTCATCAATTGCTAGCAAGGAAGGGGGAAAGTAGCTTAATATTCACCTCACACCCACCGACACTTGCAACAACCACAATATGCTAAGCAATAGCACATGTACGCACTTGTCCATGGAGAGGTGTCTCTACATCATTGAAACCAATGTTCAAACACTATACTCCAATCTTTGAATGCATTTGTCCACCAGGATATTTATGCAGCATATTGCAATTTATAAAATGGCACCAGAGGGGCAAGGAACCTTGTTTGTTTTTAGAAACTGGCTAAATATGGGGAATTACGCATTTAGTAAATTTAATGTTTCTTCTATAGCTTCCTCCAGGGGTCCAGAAGGAGTATTTCTGTGGGGAAAATGGGCCCATGCTTATTCTGTACATTAATTTAGATATTCTCAAGCTGATGTGTGAGGTCTGGAGCATTATAAAGCAGAGATGGACAACTATGACCCTTCCGATGTTTGGCCCACAACTCTAGCCTATCCCACATAGATATATTTTAGGCTATGGGTGAGCAGCTATGGATTTCCACATGCATACACTCTAACATTTCACAAATGAAAATCAGGATATTTGTGATCAAGCAGCTTCACAATGTGGTCAAGATGGCAAAAATTATTAATGGGGAGGAACACACAAGCCACAAGAGGCTGCAGCAGTTTGCTTTTCCTTGAGCCTACTGGGAAAGACATGATTCCTCTTGTCCTTTCTTCTCCCCTGCTGCTGACATAATTGAGTGTAAACTTCTTTTGCATTTTGCAGTCAATTTGCAGCAATTGGATTAAGCTGAGGCCAAAGGGGGGAAGTGGGAAGAGAGAAACTGGGATATTTTAAAAGGGGTTGAAAAGGTGGGACAGCAGAGGATTAATTGGGACTGTCCCTGCCAAATGGGGACAGTTGGGGGGGGGGTATGAATTATTATATTAAAAACAGCTGTTAATTAAAAACAGTTTAAAAGCAGAGAGGCTCATCACCAGAAGGCTGGCCACAGTAGCTATAAACACAACAATGTGGAATGATTGAGATCTGTATCTGTGAAGGGACTACCTGTGTTGATGAAATAATGGATCTTCAAGCTGTTCAGGGGTAAATGAGAAGTTAATGTTTTCTCTACTGAGTGCCAACAGAAGCATTACAACTCAAAAAGTCCTTTCTAATCATCACCACCACCACCACCACAAGAATATTTATATACCGCCTTATATTAAGAGCTCTCAGAGCTGCTTACAAATAACATTAAGAAAAGTTAAACAGGCTAAAAACAATAAGATAATTTAAATAAGCTAGAAAACATGCTAAACAATATAATCAGTAAAAAATTTTAAAAGTTTTTAAAACTATATATATAAAACAGTCTTTGGTTTGAATTAATGAAGCTCAAAGACTTTGGTGAACAAGCAAGCTTTAACTTAGCACTCAAATGACATGTGTATTGGGACTAGTCAGGCCTCCAAGGGGACAGCATTCCACCAGGCCCTTTCTAATGTCCTGAAACAGGCTCTGTATCAAGTGTGGTGTCAAGTTCTGAGTGAACCCAAGCAACTTTTTCCTTGAAGTGGTTAGCAGATTTTTCACAGCAAGTAGCCATGGGTTGCATACCTGAGCTCTCTGAATCTGTATCAAAAAAAGACTTTTCACCATTTGGAAAAGTCCTACTGTTATCACCGTGAACTGGCCTGGCCTTTGGTAACCTTTAGATATCATTTTGATATCATAATTCGGCCCCGCTCTGCCACTAGCCAAGTGTTTGTGAGGCCACCGAACAAGCGCGAACCTAAGCATGGCTATTTTTCTGCTGAGTCACATTTGTTTACCAAGGCAAGCCAGAAACTGCCAGATCTGCTTTAGCGGACCTCCCGAAACAAACACCTTCATTATCGAAACAAAGAGACCTCTGCCCCAGGAGGGCACCCTGGCAAGCTAAGTGCTTAACTGCCGAGCTAGCCGCATCCACATACTGGCCATACCATTGTCAATTCGGTCTATAACTCAATCATGTAAATTCTGACCTTTCAGAGACATTGTCTCCAGCCCAACACTCATTGTTTCCACCCAAGACCAGACTAGCCCACGGTCATTCTTTCCCCTATAAAAATCCCCAGTTCCGAGAGTTCCTCGGACTTCGCTGGATTTCGCTGGACTTTGCTGGACTTCCATCCAACCTTGCTGCCGCTTCTGTGAATTCCCCTCGGCCACCGTGCTGAGTTTCCTTCTTTACAATTGGCATTCTTCAGGACTGCGAGGAAGGTGGCGTATCATCCATTCCCCCAAACTCTCTTTTCCATTTCTTATTTAGTAGTGAGGCTGTGTTTCTTAATAATTGCTTAATAAACCTTACGGCTATTTTGAATTGTCTGGCTACTCACTGACCTGCACCTGTATACATAGGGTAAAAGATCCCGCTAAAGTTACCCTGCCTCTCGTTAGCCAAGAGAGTGCTCCAGCTAACTTCCCCATCTTCGTTTGGTTTGGTTTGGTTGTTTGGGTGCCCCTCCCGGGACCCCCAATTCACAGGATAACACTACTGGGTAGGAGGTTGTGGATGCAACCCTAGAGGTGTAATTTTTTTGGGAGAGGGGGGATTTTCTGACTGCAGCATAGTAGCACAATGAAGAGGCTTTGCTAATTTCCAATTACGTTCACTCTAAGAGCAATGCTACCTGCACTCTAGCCGTCATCCAGCTTGCTCATTGCCAAAGATCTCCTGTTGGTGGGAAAATCCCCCAAAGCATCCAGAAATTCTTCAAATTCCCTAAGTCTCTGGGGGTGGACCAGCATAATAGGTCCACTACCCTGGTAGGGAGGATCTGCTACTATTAACCCAAACTCCATAAGGAGAAGATCTGACCATGACAATGGGACTGTTGAACACAGTCCCCACAAGCCAGATCATCCTTCACCTGCTTGAGAACAAAAATCAGATGCAAGGTATGTCCTGCCTCATGTATGGGACCAACGACATGCTGAGACAGCCCAATTGTTGCTATGATAGCCATGAAGTCTTGAGCCAACCTTGTCAGGACAGCCTTGGTGTGTATGTTGAAGTCCCTCAGAACCACAATCCTAGGGTTTTCCACCACAGCTTCTGAAACCACCTTGACCAGCTCAAGGAAGGAGACTGCTGGGCAGTGAGGGTGGGCAGTACATAAGCAGCGTCTCCGTTCTGTCTCTCTGGCCCAACACAAGATACAAACCCTTGAAATTAATGCCTGGGTGGTGTGATGAAGATGGAATTCTTATGGATGATGGCAAATCTTCTTCTTTGGCCCTCCAATCTCAGTTGATGCTGCACTGAATATCAGGGTGGACAAAGCTGGGAGAGATCAGCTCCTCCAAGCCCACCTACCCAGGTCTCTGTGGTACATACCATGCTGCCCCTTCATTGACAACATGGATAGTAGTTGTTTTATTACAGACTGGCCTGGCATTCCGAAGCAGCACCTTACCTAGTCATCACAGCATCCAAGCAAGGTCTGGCAGTGGAGTTATCTGGGAGAAGGGTCATGGTAGCCATTCCATAGGGTACCTACCTGATGGGGAACTGTCAGAGATCACCAACGCCTGAGGTGAAATCATCCTTGCAATAACCTGACGAAGTTTAGGTATCTTCAGTTCTAAATTAAAATATTGCAATTGAGTCAGACTGATTTTGTAGGTGTGGAAAGTTTTAAGTTGAGAACATTGCAAAACATTTGTACACATCTGTAACAAGTTACAACAAAGGGCAGAGCACAATAACTCTTCATAAGTAATTGGATGAGTGGGAATGAAGTGACATTACAGGCTTAACAAGTAACAGTTTTTGCTTAATTTATTTTAAAATTACTCTTAAAAGGCAGCTTTAGAAGCATTTGGACTGCAGTTTTTTAGCTGTCACACCATTTTCTCTTAAATAATCCATGGTGCTTGAACACTGAGTGAATAACATACCTGTTGACATAGGTGGGTGGATGGAGATGGAAAGAAGAAAAGTGACGCAGCCACAGTATATCTATGGGCCAATGGGCAAAATGGGGGCATTGCCCCTCAAATAAGAATTCTTCTTTCTCCTCCCCTAATTTTTCCTTCACTCTTCAAATTTCTAGCATCACAGTTGGACATTTAGAAATACAATTTGAGCATCCAAAGAAATGAAGCTGCAAGAACACAGCCAAGATAAGGGCTCTGGGTATAAATGATTTTCAGTGTCTCACCTTCTGGAATGCTGGAAATTTGGGAACTGCAGGAAGATTTTGCAGGGGTGGTGGTGCTAGAGTTATTTGTGGAGCAAAGTCTTCATTTTGGCCTCACTATAGCAATACCCCTGAATGCAACAGCATTTTGGCAAAGGCTAATAGTTCAGGTTGTAAGACATGGTGGTGTAGAACAGCCTTCCATAGCATGGCACTTTCCAGATGTGTTCAGGCAATGGTTCTCAAACCTTGGGTTGGGGGGCACGATAGCCGCTCAAGGGTGGGGATGCAAGAATGGACAGTGTGCAAGTACAACAGATGTGAAAGAAAAGGATATGCCTCTTTCTCTCTGTGTGTGTGTGTGTGTGTGTGTGTGCATGCGCGCACCACTGAGGATCGACTGTTCTCTGCAAAAGAGTGAAGCAAAGTGTCTTCCTTGTTATGTCTTCCTTCAGCCTTGGATATAACAAGTCCTGGTCAGAAATAGGGACTGTGGGATTAGTATGTGTCCAGCATATGTTAAGTTGGGGGAAAGCTGCCCAAAAATTACTCTTCAAGTAATTAACAGCAAAATGTACTCCTTGCAGGGGAGAGTGTTAGCCACAGTGATATATGCCATCTCCTCCCTCAATCCTATGATTTCTAACAATAGCAGTAATAATCAACATAACAGCAATTCAGTATGCCCCCACCCAATGTGAAAATAAGTGCAATTATAAAGCTCACTAAGAGTTAACAAAATGTGTTAAGCCCTTTCTACTTCCATTCCAACCTCTGTGCATATCCACAGATCTCTTCCCTCCCCACAAAAAAATAAGAGTTCAGATTAAGAGTTTTTTCCTTATCATTCTTTCGAAAGAAAGGATTAGACAAGGTAAGGTCACAAACATTTGATTTCAATAGTTCTGCTCCTCAGGTAGTGACTTGCTGGAAGAGGATGTGGTGAAAATTCTAGTTGAGTGACAAGACAGTACTGAAGTAGTGGAATTATTTAAATTGAATTAAATTTAAATTAAATTCTTTAAATTCTTTAAATTAAAAAAAAGCTTTAAATTGATGAGTTTAACAAGAATCTTATGAGACTAGGGCCCTTTTCGCATGGCATTTTCCATGTGAAAGGGCGCCTGAAGCGTCGCGCGATTCTGAGGAGTGATCTACACGACACATTCACAATCGCACGACACTCCAGGGTAGGGCAAGCGCCGATCGCGCACCTTTTCATTTTCGGCAAGAAACTGAAAATGGTGCGCGATTGCACATTGCTCCTGGGCCCCACATGTACTTACCTGGCATGTGGAGCCTCTGAAGCCATGCCAGTTGTGCTTCCTGCCCCAGTGCAGCCTGGGAAACTCCCAGGCTGCACTGCGGAAGGAAGAGGTGGGGCTCTTGCGCGAGCAGGCAGCTCGTGCGGAGCCGAAGGACCCTGGACACAAGAGCTTCTCGCCGGAGGCTGCTTGCGTGATCCCTGCACCCCAGCTCTCGAAGAAAGTAAGGGCCTACAATTAAACACAATAATATACACTAGTTGAATATAAGATATTAATATATAATATATAACTTGATGATATATATATGATATAAGATAATATAATATAAAACTCCACGATTCATTATGGCATCAGTCTCTCTCTGTTGCTACGATGATACACATAGAAAATCATCAGTATTTACTACAGATTCAGGAGGCATTCTTAGTATTCTTATTCAGATATTGATGGACATATTCAGTAGGCTATGCTCTCTTACGTATGTATAGCTATTGTTCAGTTTTGTTATCTTAGATGTGAATGCTACATTGCATTTATCAATATGTTTATTCTCTTCCGTCAATGATTTTTTTCCCCTTCTTTTTTATGTTTTATTTAGGTCACAATTTTATGCCAAAGAATATAATCTAAAAAAGATATTTTAAAAAAAGTAGTGGAATTCAGCAGAAGCTAGCCTTTATCATCTTTTCAGACCCAATATTGTCGCCTGACAGAACATGTTGTTTTCCTTGATGGATCAGTGGAAAAAAGGTGATTTGACTGGAAACTCTAGGTACATGTTCTACAATAATTAATCTGGTGCAAAAAGAATCATTATCTTAATTAATGTCTTCTGTGAGGAACGGATTAGCATGACAAGGATATTACAGCTTACAAGATATATAGGATGTGTACACAGCAACAGAAATACAAATTCTGCCTCACTTTTCTTCCAGAAATTCTGCAGCTTCTGGGAAATCTCTCTCTCTTTTCCCCTTCCCTGAAGTGGCATCTCTCTTGTATAGAGCTATCGTTGATAGAATTCTGAATCTTTACTTCCACTTGTCTTCCACCCCCACACAAGAACGCATCAACAATCCCTCAGATTGTCTTAGAATACTGAGGCCCTTAGCAAGGTGACATCTGGTTGGCTGCATTCAAAACTCTCCCTGGGTGCCTTTCCTCTTTCATCCTATTGATGGGACACTGAAGGGTTGGTTCAGTATCCCCTGACATGTTTTCAAGCAATTAAAATCTCACAGATGACTAGAAAAGTTTGTGACAACAATGACAATGGTGGCCTCAAACAGGTCAAATGCCCTGCTTTAACTCCTAGCCCAGTGGACCATGCAATCTGCAATGGAGGTCCTTTTCTAAACTGGAAGCACTCTCAGTGAAGGCCCCTATTGTCCTAAATATCTGTATGGTGTGGGATTATATTGGATTGATTGCTACAGTACAGTAACAATGCTTTCTAATGATTTAGAGCACTTGAATGGTTAAATCAAATGTTATGAAACATTCTGTTGTTTCCTTTCCCCAGTACTTCCACTATAAGAAGTACTAGCCCTCAGACCTACCTTGTGGTGTTGAACTTTTAAATTCAGGATCCTTTTTCTGGATCTAAAATGCTTGAGGGCTTGCTGTACAAATTCACTGCTGTACATGAAAACTCTCTAGTCCATATGCCTAAGATAATGCTACATTATCTCATTTATCTAAAGCATGACAGAACAAATATAAAAAATGGGCATAGATGAGCCTCCAAACCCTAAGATGAGACACTACCATCAAAAAGACATAGATGAACTTCCAAACTCTTAAGTTGAGATGCTACCATTAATTGGATGTAGATGAACCTCCAGACCCCAAGTTTACACACCAATATTAAATGGACATAGATGAAGATCTAGACCCTACATTAAGACATTACCATCAAACAGATATAGATGAGCTTCCAGACCCCAAGTTTAGATACTACCAACAAATGGACATAGATGAACCTCCAGATTCCAAGTTAAGACACTACTGTCAAATCTGTGGGCCTCTATCCCAGTAGTAAATGTGAAGGCCAGTTGTAGACAAAGAAGAAACTTATGTATGAACTCAACCCAGTGGAATAGACTGCCACCGCTTCTGTCTCTCCAACTCACCCTGGCCCAAGAGAAGCTCAGATTCTGCAGGACATCCATAGGCAATAAGACAGAGATAGACAACCATAGCAGCTACAACGGCCAGTTTTCCATGTGAGACTTTTGGGGGTGATGAACTATCCAGAATGGCAAAAATGTTTTAAAAGCAAATATCAAGAGCAGACATGGCCAGAAGTTCACAATGAGTTTTCAAACTGGGTATTTTTTCACATTAAACAGTGTGTGTGTATAAATGGGGAACAACCTAATTAAAAGAGAAACTATTGCTCTTGGATGTGTACCCATCACCCCCCATTTTTTTTCCTGGCCAGAACAAAGAAAATCCAGTGAGTTTGGAGGAGTCAAGGGTCACAAAAATAACCCTCAGAGGTTACATGTGGCCCCAGGCCCACATTTCTCCCACTCCTTCTCTCAGGCGACAAGGGCTAGCACGCTGCACTTACATGCTGGAAACCAATGAACAACAAGAATAGTTCAGAAAATTAGGTACTAGATTTATTGCTGTAGTTATTTGAAATGGGCACACATAAAATTATATATCTTTGAACATTTCACGGGGGAAAATGTAGAGACATGTGGCCAGGCAACCTCCGAGTGTGATCAAGATGGTAAAAGTTATTAATAGAGGAAGACCACACAAGCTAGGAGAGGCTTCAGCAGTTGCCTTTTGCCTGAACCTACTGGGAAGGGTTTGATTCCATCCTCCCTGCTCCTTCCTGCTAAGTTAACTAAGTGCTACAGCCAGCCCTCCACATTTGCTAGGGCTAGGGGCACAGGACCCTTGCAAAAGTGTAAAGATTGCAAATATCAAAATGTGTGTGTGTGTCTGTGGAAAGGGAGCTGAGGCATTGTGAGGAGAATAGGTACCCATGATCCAGACCAGGTCATGGAAAAGAATGGAAAAGAGAGTGGGTCAGCATGGTAGCGTTATACTTCCTCTCTCAAGCCTGTCTCCTTCCTTGGGTGTGGAGGGGACATCAGGAGCAGGTTTGTGGTGCTGAGAAATCAGGCTGCAAGCCATCCTAAGGCGGCCAGATAGCAGCTAGTGGTGGAGGAGGAAGAGGACCAGTTGCAGGTTTTTAAAGGGTTGTGCAGCTTGATCAAGAAATTTCAAGCCAGGATTCCTTTCAAAGCAAAACTAAATACTAACAAAATCCTTTCTTCAGGCGTGTAGGGAGTGGGTTGTTACCTTGATTTCTGGGGGTCCCAGGAGGGACGCCTAAGTGCGCTCCAAATCTTACTGAGTTGGGGGGAATTAGCAAGGAGCACAGGCTAGCAATACGAGGGGCAGGGTAACCTAGCGAGATCTTTAACCCTATGTTTACAGGGTTGGGCCGTGACAAGAACTAGGCAAAATTATTCAATTTAAAGGTTTTATTGTAATGTTCACAATTTGGCACACACAGACACACGCACTCATACAAGAACTATAGAAGTAGAAAGAGAGGAAAATTGATAGGGGTTTTAAGTGAATTTCTGGGGTGATACTCCACTTGATCCTGCAGTCTGGGGAAGAGAAATAGAGTTCGAAGCTTGGGTTCATGGTTTCCCAGCACGTGGAGGCTGAGGGGAGGCTCGCCAAACAGAGGGCCAGTAGTTCAGGATGCAAAGCACAAGCGTTCTGACAAGAAACTCAAGCTTGGGGTTTTTATAGGGAAGATTGTACCTGGAGGCTAGCCCTCTCCCACGGAGAACAATAGGGATTTGAATGGAGACAAAGCCTCCGAAAGGTCAAAATCAGAATTGATGAGATTTAGCCAGCACTGCCAATTGTTAGACCAGTATGCAGATGAAGAGCACTTGGAGATTGTATAGATGGATGTGCTAATCCCGTCATGCAGGCAGTTCGGGGCTGAGAGCCCTTGCATTTGTTTAATGGTCGGCTGTGTCTGGAGGACACTACTGACTGTGCGACAGATAGTTGTTTACTGGCCTAGACCTAGCTTGCATAATTGAGACCGTGCGGCCGTGCCTGCCTACACAGGCTCTCCGTGACCCTTTCAGACACGTGGAGTTCATCTTATGGAGTGCCATGTGGAAATATTAACCATAACCAATATGAAATTGTAGACCTCGGCCTTGGGCCAGATAACCGCAGTAACAGGGTGGGGGGAATAGGAACCCAGGATTTTCTTTCAGCCCATTCTATCTCGGACTTGTAATGGTAAATCTTGGCTGAGCATCCTTTATTCTACCAGAATGGAATGTATCTTCAGCCTACAAGACATGCTTCTAGAACTGTGTTTTAGAAACCTTTGTTCTATTTGTTTCATTATTAGAGGCTTTCATTTCCTTCCAAATTCCTTTAAACAATGATGGACAAGTATTCTATCTGAAAGTATTTAGTTCCCAGGCACCCTGTGCTAGGACAAGAAGGTTTCAGTTTGATGACACATAAGCTCTTTTTAAGCTTTACAAATTTGAGAGTCCTATCTATATAAATTACTTTGTACCTTGATCATCAGGATACATTTGCAGAGTATGAAGTACAGTGTCTGTCATCCCTTGCTGTGACAACATTTCTGAAGCCCCTGAACATTCCACTACAGATGAAAGTATCTGAAATCCATATTTCTGAATTCCAGGATTTCCAATGAATTATAAATGAAGAGAAAATAAACAGGTTCCAGGTTCCCTGGAAAAGAAGCATGTGAAGTGAGGGGCAGGGGTTGAAGAAACATGCAATTAATCTAATCTGTGAAGGTCAAACCTGTAAATGTGGAGGGCCAGCTGTAACTGCCTTTGTATTTTGAACTCAATTTGCAGCAAGCAAAGTAAGCTGAGGAAAAAGGGGGAAATTGGAAGGGAGAGAGAGAAACTGAAATATTTTAAGAGCAGTTGAAAAAGTGGTAGAAGGATTAATTGGGACTGTCCCAGGACAATTGGAGAGTATGAAATTATAGTGATGTGGGCTTACTTACAATAGAAAAGGAAACTGCAGTAACTCTACTGTCCTCAGCTGCTTGCTTACCATCAGTTTAAGGCTTTCTTCTGTTTAAACTCCTTTAGAAGACAGGTAACAGCAACATGAAATGAATGGTGGGTGCAGAGGAGAAAGAGAAGGTAAAAGGTACAATTGCAAGCGAGGGAAACATGGCACAGAGGCAAGGTGAAGGAAGCTGCCAAGGGAATAGAAGGAAAAAAGGAGGTAGAGCAGTCGGTGCAAGGTGTAAGAAAAAGGAGGGGAGGAGAGAAGGATGGGAAGGAAAGGGTAGAGGCAGAGTTCAAAAAGCAGGAGAGGGATGGCTGGTTAAAGAGAAGTGAAGCAAAGGGAGAAGGAAGGAATGTAGCCTAGAAGTGCAGTGGTAGGGTGCAAGGAGCAAGATAGGTAAGCATAAGGTGATGAAAGGTGCAAAACAGCCCCAGAAAACCCTATGATAGATGCACATGAGGGTTGCCATAAGTCAGAAATGACTTGAAGGCACCCAAAAGCAACAGGGTCTCAGGGGATTCCTGTGATATTTCCATAGATTTGTATCTCTTTACCATTTGTGAAAAAACTGGTGGCAAAAATATTATAGCAATTGAGAATACAACATGAGAAGTGCCTGTGCACAACAAAATGTTGTTGTTGTTGTTGTTATCCCAAGAATGTACATGATCACTTCACATGGTACTTGTGTTACTATTAGTCCCTACAACAACTCTGTAAGGTAGGTTTGCTGAGAGGTAGGGGTAACCAAAGTTTACATGGTAAATTCCATGTCCAAGCAAGGATTTGAATGTGGGTCTTCTTATTCTACATCTAACACTTTAAGCATTATACTAGTTCTCTCGGAAAAGCAGTTCCTATAAAAATGCTGCTTGTTGTTTTTCTGTGCCTTTAAGTTGTTTCTGACTCACGGCGATCCTATCATGGAGTTTTCTTAGCAAGATTTGTTCAGAGGGGAGGGAGGTTGCCTTTACATTTCTCTGAGGCTGAGAGAATGCTACTTGCCCAAGATCATCCAAGTGAGGATTTGAATCCTAGTCTCTAGCATCTTAGTCCAGTGCTCAAATCACTACACCACATTGGTTCTCATAAAAATAATATCAAGGCTTAAATACAGTGGTAGAAAAAATGTAGTTATTAACATGCTAAATCAATAATACGAATAATTATAAGAAATCGCATAATGTACAAGTTGGGTGCCCAGGTTTGCTCAGGGGTGCTGGAATATGACAACCCTATGATTTCAGAAATTGTAGTCCAAAAAAAGCCATGTTTCCAAGGTCTGAGTTCACCAAATTCTCTAGCCTTGAAAATTATCAATTAGGGTCCATGTCAGAATGATTTTCAGCGGTCTTATGCTTCATGGTTCATTCTGCAGCCCACACTGAGCTCTGAGTCATTCACTTAGATTACTGAGGGGGAAGAAAAAGGGGAAAATAACCTTGCAGCAGTCTCGAGATGGAAGTGTAGAGAATCTTGTTCTCCAGGGGAACAAAAATAATAAAGGCAATCAAGTATAATTGCAAATGGCAAGCATAAAATATTTCCTCCCTTTTTACCTGTAGTATTTGTGCAATTGCGTGCTGCAGAATAGCTTTAAATGATAAGTAATTCTTCCAACTATACAGGCAGAATACAGTTTTCCTGCGGGATTATGATGGGGCTGTAATTTGGAATGAATCTGAGATTGTTCGCAATCACCATCTTGCCTCTGCTTCTGGTTACCAGTTTTTATTAATATTTCATTTTCACAGGTGCATGGATTTATTTACACATTTAGAGATTTATAAATCCTCCTCCTGCATAGCTCTGCTGAGCCTCACACAGAGCCCATTTATAACATAAGAGGCTTGGGGCCATAATGTTGCCCTTTGATTTGGGCATGTGCCTTAAAAATAAAGACATCTGCACAAATATGGTGATAACAATTCTACAGCTTAAGTGTTAAAGCACTGTTCTAGCCTGCAGCACTAAGCCCAGGCTAAAGACAGACCACATATTATTTTGCTTTAACCAGGGTTTTCCCAATATGTTAGGAATTGAACTCCTCTGGCACTTGGCTGGAAGTAGTTTTGCCCTCCCCACTGATTGTCTGAAAGATGGCACCAGGCAAGCCAGCTGTAAAGATCATGGAACTATCCAGATGTTGTTGGACTATACTGTCCAGCAGCTCTAGCCAGCATAGGCAGTGGGTGAAGAATTTTGGGATCACACTCCAATGATATCTGCAGGGCTGCCCATCCCTGCTTTAAGTTTATAAGGTGGGGAACATGTGGTTCTCCAAGTATTAACCTAAATCCAGTTGCTATAATAAATCTCACACTAGAGGAGACTCACTAAATAAATTGCTGAATGGTGCTTTAAAAAATCCCCTTGATTTTTGTACTTCAGCACCACTGAAGAACCTGAAGCTTATCGTGGTTTGGATATACACAGTTTTCAATCTGTCCCATTTTTACCCCAAAATATGGGGAACTTAAGGTTCTCCAGAAGTGCGAGCATCTCCTTAGAAAGGTGGGGAATTAAATCTCAAAGGAGGCCTGCGGGAGGGGAGTAACCACAGGACCTTTTCACTTCTGTATACCAGTACTAACTGTAGGACACTAGTTGAGAGTCAAAGGAATGTTTTTAATTGGGAGGAATTCACACACACATGCAAGCATCAAGCAGTCTCACGAACCATACAAGGATAGTGAAGGTAAAGGAGGGAAAGATTGGATAGCAAGAGATTTTGGTGTGAAGTGGGTGATAATTACCATTCCAGAAGCAGAAGATTGAAGCGAGGTGGCTCAAGCAAGAGTTTAAGGGTAGCACAGGGCACGAGAACCAGGGAGTCAACGGACAGAGGGGCACGCCTATGTGTGTCCAAAGTACTATGAATTGTTGGGCTTGGAGCCAGGGTTTAAGTATCCTGTTTCCTGCCCTGAAGGGGAATGTGTTAATTGCTCTCTGGCAAGGCAAACAAAAGGGGTCCAGAACAGACTAATGATCTTAATGTCAGGTGACAAAACATTGATAGGAGTCATGATAATGTCTGGGCAAGTGAGTGAACAAAGGAGAGTTTCCATGGGAAGAGGTTACAGGTTGATGACTGTTGGTTGTTTCATTGGGGCAGTTTCATTTGTTATTGTATTTGAAGGTTGGGTTGTTGAGAGGACTATTTCCAGCTCATCAGTGCCAGGACTTTTCCGTCTCCTTTGGAACTTACAACCTGGCCATGCTGAGGTCATTTGTTTTCGCATGCAGCTTCCAACTAGAGTGCTTGTCCATAGGGCTTCCAGCCATAAGTGTATGATTTTTATATTCAAAATGATATAAATGATATTTCTCGGCAATTAAATGCTATTTCTCACCAATTATACAGTACCATGGAGTAGGGCTGTATGGCATGGTAACACCATTAAGACGAGCCAGCATATCTAGTGGTTATGAATGATGAGAACTGCAGTCTGGAGGACCATGTGTCCCTGCCTCATGGGACTAGGAATACAGTTTGAATGAAACCAATCTCATGCTTCATTCATGGGTGTGTGGAAATGTCAAGTGCTGGACTTCCGGATACTTTCAAAAAGGAGTGATGGCTGGTTATTCTTGAGATGCTCTCCATTTTTCATAGTGTTCCTTATTTCTCTCCACCCTAACAATGCATAGTAATGAAGTGGCTCACAATGAAGTTATTAGTATGCACTTACAGTTTCTCTTGCAAATTGGAAATTGACATGAGCCATGTCCTTCAACAAAAACAAAGGAGCAGTGTGTCTTCTGGAATTATAGCTAAAATTTTAAAATGGTTTTCCACTCCTCATCTTCTTCCTAGGTCCCACCACACCACTGCGGAACAAGAGGTAGCACTGAAGGTCATATCTGTGGGGCTGTCTCAAGACATTTTGTTTCCAGAGGCAAAAGAACAAGATGGCAGCCATCCCTCCTCTTCCAGGCACAAAAGCTGGCTGGATTGATGTAGAGAAAGCTACAAGAAAGCTAAAGCTACAGGAAAATAGGACATTTTCTGCTTCACCAGAAGGCAGGAATGTAATTATTTGCTGCCTTTGTTCTTGAAGTGATTTTGGTGATTTTGGTAATTTTACTCCTGCAGCAAGAAAGTGTTTGAAAACTATGCAGATCTTCTTTCTGAATGATCTTCTTTCTGAAGATCATTTGCATGGTAGGACTTATTCTATGCAAAAGTTGCATGTGATATTTTGCCAGAAAAGAGCATTCTCTGCCCTGGAAACAGCATTGTCTGCAGAAAAAATGATATTCCTGCAAAGACTGGCATGTACAAACAAACAATAAATAAATATTTCCAAGCATCAGGAAGCCAGGCAGGGATCTCTTCAACTAACATCTGGAGGACAGGTGAGAACCTCTTTTCTTTCCTGTATTTATCACTACCAACTGCACAGCTTTTGGAGTTACTGAGACCACTGGAGATAGAGAGGAAGCAGTGATTAGATGCTCATCCATCATGTCTGGATTGCCCATGTTCTGGGCATTTATTTTCATGCTTGGCCAGTCTTGCTCACTATTACAATGATTGTGACAAGATATACAGAATGACATGGAGAGAAACACCAATCAGTCAATCTGGACTCAGATCTAGCTAACCCTATTAAATATTTCTAGAAGTCCAAATGAAAATCTGGTACTCAAGGACTTGATATCCTTTCTTTTGCTGCCAGCCAAAGGCAATTAAAAGAGTTCAGAACACAAAAGTAAAATAAAAAAAGTTGATTTATGGTATTCTAAAATTTGGAATTTAGCTCTAATAGAAAAATTAATGTGTCAGATCAAGCATGCATGGAGATAAAGAGACAATCATACTTTTGAAGGTACTTGATTCACTCTTATTAATTTTTATGGGTTGTAAGAAATTATGAATTGCTCCACCAATATCTCACAGGGAGTTCTTGAAAGTTCTGAGTGGATGCAATTTGAAGGTCTTTCTTAAATTGACTCTTCTTATAAACTTCATTCCATGGGTGTAGCTATGGGGAGGGGAGGATATTGTCCCCCCCAGAATTCTACTCCTTTGGTCCTCAGATTTTTGGCATTGTAGTAATTTAAATCTGCAGTTGAGCATTTAGAAACGCAGGTTAGGCATCCAAATAAAAAGGATAAGCAAATATACCAAGGCCGTTTCCGCACTAGACTATTATAGCCTTTGAGCCTCCTCCCTAAAGTGCAAACCCTAAGATTCCATAGGATGTTGAAAGTGGAATAATAACACTATAACAGTCTAGTGAGGAAATGGCCCAAGAGAATGAAAACAGAAAATATGAGAGTTGTAGGTGTGAACCATTTTCAGCGTCTCACTCTTTGCAAAGATAGATATTTAGAGGCTGACAGAAAATGTTACTTGGCAGGGGCAGAAATGTCATACAAAGGGGCAACGCCCTCCTTATGCACCTCTCATAGGTGCATAAGGTGTTGTTGTGTGCCTACAAGTCATTTCCAAAGTATGGCAATCCTAAAGTAACTCTATTACAAGGTTTTCTGGGGCTGAGAGTATGTGACATGCCCAAGGTCACCCAGTGGGTTTCCATGGCCAAACAGGGAACTGAACCCTGGTCTTCAGAGTTGTAGTCCAATGTTCAAACTTCTACACCATGTTGGCTCTCAAAATGGAGGTTGTATTGTTTGCCTTCAAGTCATTTCTGACTTATGTGGACCCTAAGGTGAGCCTATCATAGGGTTTTCTGGGGCTGAGAGTGTGTGATGCACTCAGAGTCACCCAGTGGGTTTCCATGGCTAAGCGGGGAGCTGAATCCTGGCCACCAGGGTCGTAGTCTAATGCTCAAGCCACCACACAATGCTGGTTCTTGCTTTATTCTATACTCAGGTTAAAATCTTCAACTATTATGAATTGTTTTCAGGCAATGATGTTGTTTTTCATCTGTTGTTTGTTAATTGTTTAAGCTGTGATATTAACATTGTAGTTTATTTTTTAAAAAATGTCTAGAGAGAGCTAGCAGGTCTCCTCCTTCAGGACACCAGTTGTGACCACTTTGGTCACCAAAAGGAGAGAAATCAATGTCCTGGCTCCATTATGTTTAAATTCTGGTCCAAGACTTGTTGATTTACTCTTGGCAAAGGGCTGTGGAAAACAGAAAGATGGGTTAACCCAAGGGTAGGCACATGCTGAGGTTAAAGGGAGAGTCCTAACTTCTTGTGACCCTGTGCAGACCACACTGGTGCCTTGTTTTAGGGTGTTAGGAAATCCATTTTTTTTGGGGGGGGCAACATTTACATTTTAAAGGTTGGGGATTCAGGAGACTAGTGGGGCTACACGGGCCAAGGACCACTTTCTGGGCTGCCTAGTCACCCTTATTGACACTGCTTTGGTGCAAAAACAGAGAGGATAACAGGGCATTGTCCACTCCAAAATAAGAATGCTGACCACCAGATCCCATGAAATTTTCCTTCAGTCTTTACATTTCTAGGACTGCAGAGACTTTTAAAGCTTCAGTTGAGCGTTTATGAAACATTGTTTAGAGATCCAAAGGAAAAGGACAGACAAAGTTACCACAGAAAGGCAAACAAAGCAAATGGAAGAGTTCTAAGTGTGGACAATTTTCAGCTTCTCACACTGTGCAAGGCTAGAAAGCTGGGGACTGAAGGAAAAGCTAATGAAGGGGGCAGAATTCTTATTTGGGGATGCAATGCCCACTATACTTGATATGGATTATTTGTCAAACACCAAAATCTCTCCATCTTTAAAACAATGTTTTGCAGGTGGAGGGACTGGATTATCTAAAGAGGGATGGAGCTATAGGGCAGGGGAAGGGTCAAGAGCTGGAAACAGTTTTGGTGGATAAGGATAGCAGAATGGATCGGAGGTGAAAAGGTAAAGAGTTACCATCTGCAACCTGGATTAGATTCATTGGTGGTGGATCATGTTAAAGCAATGGGAGGCATAGTGTTCCTGCTGTGTATATCAAACTAAATTATCCCAGTACATAAATTAAACTAATTAGATTTTGTAAGATGCCTTGAGAGAGCTTTGTCCTTAAAATTATGGCATGTATCTCCTTTGAATCAATTTTAAGAAATCAGAGGGCTATCAGATGTTTTGGGTAAACTCGCACAATATTTTGCAGAAACACTAGCTATTCAAATCTTATAGCATCATTTCCCAAACTTCTTTGGGGGAAGATAGTGACAGTTCAACTGGTATAATAAAGCCAATATCACAAGCCATTGTTTAATGTTGCCCAAGCAGCCTCCTTATTCCATCATCTCTATGGTAACTTTTGCTCAGAGAACACTGCAGAAATAGCTGAAGATTGCCAGAATAGCTGGGGCAAAAAAGGTCAGAGTTTTGCAAATAGGTTTAAAGCTTTTGGGAAATTTGCTGTGACTGTGAGGCAAACATCTTTTTTCAAGACAGCTAGACCTATGTAGAAATTAAAACACATTATTTTGTCATGTTAGTTTGGCATATCTTCCAACAGCCCCAATTTGGCAGCAAGAGTCTTGATTAATCCTGTGTCAACCCACTTTTCCAGCTGCTTTTAGGCCCTTTCCACACGGGGGGGGGGCGAAACGCGGCAGAACGGGGCGGCGCATGTGGGGACGGAGCTTACCTTAATCTGGGTGGCTCCGTCCCCACGGGGAGCAGTGCGCGTTCACCGCTCTACATGCCGCCGGTGTCTGGCAGTGCCCAAAATGGCAGCCGGCAGCTTCCAGCGGTGCTCCGCCAATCGAGGCAGTGCGCCAGCCGGAAGATGCGCTTGTGCGCCCCTGCAGTTCTTCACAGGGCGCTGCGACGGGCTAGCGCACTCTTGTTTTAAAAAGACCACTTGAAAGGTGGTCTTTATAAAACACGCGGTACCACCTCCGCGGCCGCGCGAGGGCGCTTTGAGGTGTAGAACCTCACTTTTTCAAACCGCCCTCGTGCACCCTGCGGTGTAGACGACCTCTTGGTGAGGTTGTCCCAGTGTGGGCTATATCCCCGTGTGGAAATGGCCTAAATTTCCTGGTTTCTCTCTCTTCCTCCCACTTTCCTCTTTGTCCTCAGCTTATTTCAGTTGCTGCACACTGAGATTAGAGTCTAAAAGTAGTTTCCCCTCAGTTAACTCAATGGATGGGGATTAGGAAGGGGGTGGATTCTTGCCCTTCCCAGAAGGCACAGACAAAATAATCTGCTGCTGCATTTTCTGGCTTGTCTTTTCTTCCTCATTAATAACTTTTACCATCTTGATCACACTCTGATGTTGCCTGGCTACACATGTCCTAGGCCATTTCTTCACTACAGTATTATAGTGCAATTATTCCACTTTGAACATCCTGTGGAATCCTGGGTTCTGCAGTTTAGGGAGGGGCATTTAGAATTCTAAGCCAGAGAGCAATTTGGCCTCTGTAGACTACAAAGCCCAGAATTCCGCAGGATGTTGAAAGTGGAATAATAGCACTATAACAGGTAGTGAGGAAATGGCCTTAGTTTTCTTCTGTGGAATGTTGGAGGACATGTCTTGGAAATAGAGAAAAGAACAGATATGCAGGTAAGGAATTCTATACGTTGGGCTTTTAGAACACTGTTTATCATATTTTGCTATGCTTGAGTTGTACATTACAACAGTATATTACATGCAGTGGGTAATTTACTAAATATCGTATTTGCCAGCATATCAGACACACTGGTGTATAAGACACACTCCATTTTCAGACCTTATTTTTTAGGAAAAATTTTTTTAGTACCTGGCTGAGATACTTTGCTTAATGGTACTTAATGGCATACAGCCTCCCTACTACTGCTTGTCAAATGGGCACTCATAATCATTAGTGTTTCTACTTTTGGCTGTTCAGCTTACCGACATCCCTTCTCCGTCTATGCATGGCATGTGCAAATATCTGCCAATCTAGGTAATATACCCCAGCCGTGTAATGAAGTTTCACTTTAGATTGTCTTTTCAATCCTGATAAGAAGAGAATCAGCTCATTTAAAATATGGAGCTAGAGGAGAGTTATCCAAAAACCAAATGAATTGGCATTAAAGCAAATCAAACTTGAACTCTCCCTAAAATCCAAAAGGACTAAAATGAAACTCTTGTACTTTAGACATACCATGAGAAGACGTGACTCAGTAGAAAAGGCAATAATACTTGGTAGGATAGAAGGCAACAGGAGAAGAGAAAGACTGCATTACAGATGGTCAAACTCAATCAAGGAGGCACCTGACCTGAATTAGAAAGACCTGAGCAGGGATGTTGGTAACAGGGCGACTGGGGTCACCCTAAGTCAAAGTCAGTTTGACAGCAATTAAAAATTCTAGTGAAATGAGCTACAGTGCAAGAAAGCTTATCCGAAATCAAATGTGTTAGTCTTTAAGTTACAGCCACTAGACCCATTGTTGTTTCACTGCTGTTGTTGTGTGCCTTCAAGTTGTCTCTGGCTTATGGCAACCCTAAGGCAAACTGATCACATGATTTTCTAGAGCTGAGAGTGTGTCATGCACCTAAGGTCACCCGCTGGGTTTCCATGGCCGAGCTGGGAATCGAACTCTGGTTTCTAGGACTGTAGCTCAGTGCTCAGACTATTGCACCATGCTGGCTCTCTGTTGTTTCTTTAGGCAGAGGCAATCCAAAGTCACAGACAGAGATCACATCGTTAGGAAGAACTTTCTGATGGTAAGAGCAGTTTGATGGTGGAATACACTGCCTTGGAGTATGGTGGAGTTTCCTTCGTTGGTGGTTTTTAAACAGAGGCTGGATGGCCATCTGTTGCAAGTGCTTTGAGGATGTACTTCTGCAGGGCAGGGGTTCGGACTCAATGCCCCTTGTGGTCTCTTCCAGTTCTATGATTCGATGAGTCTGTGAGTCTATCATTCATTTTCTACCTGAATCTTTTAGATCTTCTGTATGCAAAAGATTTCCTTTGTCATTGCACTACAGCCCTTTGCATGGAGCCATGCAAATGTGAAATTTCTTTCAAGACTTCCTTGCTCTTCTCTGATCTCCCTTTCATTTGTTATAAACTTTTGTATGCTTTCAGAGAAGATTGTTATCATCACGCTTTGTGCATTTCCAAAGCTTTCGGCTTACACTTAACCAAATCAAAGCCATGGGAAATCACTTCCCTTTGTTTAGCTGCTAATGATCCTGACATTTTCCAAAAGCTGCTTAGGAGGACTCCAGAGCTCCATTTTCTTTAAAAGCAGTTATATAAATGGTTCCTATTTTGAAATCTAAGCATGGTGTCTTCAGCTGGCAGAGGAAAAGAGAATGCCCTTACTTTCTCTGACTCCACAAAACAGCTACCATGCCCCCCAAAAAGGAATGTCTGTCTGTCTGTCTGTCTGTCTGTCTGTCTGTCTATCTATCTATCTATCTATCTATCTATCTATCTATCTATCTATCTATCTTTTACATATATCTATCTCCATTCTGATAATGCCTGTTGTTGCTATTGCTTATAGCTTTAGCTAATTTAGGAAATTCTCAAAAATCTTGGGCCACCAACTTTAACACAGCCTCCTCCCACTTGGTGCTTATTGCCCAGATACCATGTGGGTGATGGGAGTTGTAGTTCTACACACTGAGAGGTCACTCTGTTAAGGGGCAGTTGTCCATGCTGGGTGGGAAGTAAGGCCATTTCCATACTAGACAGTTATAGTGCTATTATTCCACTTTCAACATCCTATGGAATCCTGGGGTTTGCAGTTTACTGAGGCCAAAAAGTTCTCTGGCTGAGAATTCTAAATGTCCCTCCCTAACTTGCAAACCCCAAGATTCCATAGGATGCTGAAAGTGGAATAATAGCACTATAACAGTCTAGTGCGGAAATGGCCTTAGTCTGAATCTTCTGATGTTAAGGAGACCAGACAACCTGACAATAGGAAAGCAACTGGAAAGCAGCTGCATTGAAGATGAATCTGTGGTCTTCAACTTGTTCTAGAGGCTAGAATAACTAGCTTTTGCTGGTGGTGGACTTTGAAAGCACATCTGACCCCACTTTTATATTCATAGGGAGTACTGAAACGAACATGATTGAACTATGGACTAGGAACTTTCTTCTCTTCTAAAATGAGTATCATCAGAGCTGGGAAACTCAACTGTGGTAGGAAATCAGCTACCTAAGACATCTCTCTGTAGGGGTTTCAGAGTAGACAAGTAAAACAGACTCATCTGGTAGGATAGCTTGGTTTTGTTGCTAAAAATGTATAGCTGAGTCTTGAAAGATACTAATAGTAACCTGACATGGCTGGCTATAACATGCAATAAATGTGCTCAAGGACATTCTTGTCCCTGTGGAGTCTCTGAATAGTGGTGCAACTGGAATATGCTGTCCTCGCTGATCGGTGGTAGAACTTCTCCTACTCAGGCCATTTCTGTACTGTATTGTTATAGTGCTATTATTCCACTTTCAACATCCTATGGAATAGAAGAGCTCTTTGGCCTCAGTCAACTACAAACCCCAGAATTCCACAGACTGTTGAAAGTGGAATAACAGCACTATAACAGTGTAGTACAGAAATGGCCTCAGTCTAGAGATTTCCCAGAACAACATTTACATTATTTGCACAAATGTTCATGTGAAAAGTCCATACCTCACCATCTGGAAAATGGAATTGTGGGATGGAAAGAAAGCTAGTGGCACAAAACATTGGCCTGTGTGCACATAATAGTGAGATACTTGATGAGTGGAAATACATGATCCTATCTGGGTGGCAGTGCATCATTGTCATCTTACTTACTTACTTATTTATTTCCTACCTTTTTCCTAGTTTAGAATTCAAAGTGGTTTAGAACAGATTAAAAAAACCTCCACAGTTAAGATTCACGAAATACAAAAGTTAAAAGATGATTAAACTGTCAAAAAGTTAAAACCAATTAAAAACACAAACCATTTAATAAAAACGGCACAACAAAAATAATAGTCCAGCACATTGATTACATGGGATGTGCCTCACTCAGTCCTCAAAGTTTTCTTGAATCAGAAAGGGTCTCCACCTATCTGCAAAGACAAGAATAGGGACCTGTCAGAGAAGGGAGTTCCAAGGCAGCCAACAAGAAGGCCCTCTCTTGTGTTCCCACCAGATCTGCTTGTAATGATGGTAGGATAGAGAGAAGAGTCTATTAAAAGTTTTAACTATTGGAAGTACAGTCAGCCCTCCACATCTGTGGGCTTTGCTTTTGTGGATTTGATTATTCATGGATTATTTGCTGTAACCTCTGCTGCCTCCCTATGCCATTTTTAATAGGGACTGCAAACCTCATGATACTGAGAACCTGCAAATGAGGCTTGTAGTCCCTGTTAAAAGTGGTGTGGGGCAGCAGTGGAGGTGGCAGTAAGCCACACCAGCTACCCACTTCTGCCTTGTGAAGGAAACCTGATGCCTCAAAGGTATCCATAGTGGGTTGAATATGGTGATCATACTTTTTTGTGTGTGTTAAATATGGTTTGGGAGGGCCTAGAGTTATTCATGGTTTTTCCACTTTCATGGGGGTTCTGTGTCCCTAACCCTAGTGTATGTGGGTGGATGACTGTATTAGGTTCTCTCTAGTGACATATTAAGGGTTGAATGGATTATTTTTCCTTAGTCTAACCTGTCTTGGTACCAGCCAAGAGCTGTGCCACGATTGTACTCGTCACTTTAGCTACTTAAGTTCATCTTAAGTAGCTAAGTGCTAAGATTAATTCAAGTTTCGACTTCACTACTGGTCAAGTGACCACTAGAGGGAGACAGTGTTACATATTCAATGAGCAAAGGTACTCTCCTTTCAGCAAGCCCACTAATAGTGAACAATTAACCAATTGTTAGAATTGTAGCTATTCTGCGTTGAAACAAAAGACTGCTTGATAGCTAGTTAATGAACTATGATGGATGCCCTGGTAATTCGTATTTAATGTGAAAGGGATTGTTGTGAGTCTAGAAAAAACTTTATAGCTTAATGTGAGCTGTGTTTCAGAATGGGAAAGCTACTTTAACACAGGAATGGACAATTGATGGCCCTCCAACTGGTTCGTGTAAGGTCTGACCATTGGCTATTCTGCCTAGGGGCTGATGGGAGTCATAAATCAACAACACTAAGTCACCCGTCCTTGCTTTAAGAACCAACTAGTGGCCAGATTTCATCTTCAGACTCTCTAAATTTCAGAATGCAAAGGGATCTTGTAGCACCTTTGAGACTAACTGAAAGAAAGAAGTAGGTAGCATAAGCTTTTGTCGACTTAAATCTACTTCATCAGATGTGGTAACGCTCTGAATGTTGCATAGATGTAGGAGGGAAAGAGAGAAAATGAAACAGATTAACCTACCCACCCTTATTTGCCTTCCCACTTCCTTCCTCTCTCTATTCATACATAACATGCACATATCTTCTGAAAGATCTATGCCAGTGGTTCTTAACCTTTTCTTTACTGAGGATCTCCTATAAATAATAATAATTTGTTGCTGGAGACCCTCAAGACTTAACTCAAGATTTAAATAAAATATTTAATATGTATTTAAATAATCAAATATTAATTAATTAATGGCTTCTGGACTCTAGGATTCAAATCCCCATTCAGACACTGGGAAACTTTGGGCAAATCATATTGCTTCAACCTCAGAGGAAGGCAAAGGTAAACCCCCTCTGAACAAATCTTGCAAAACAACAACAACAACAACAAAACTGTGATAGGTTCACCTTAGAAGTGCCATATCAGAAGTAACTTGAAGGCATACAACAACAAAGTACTGCTGGCAGAGGGAGGCTCTTTCTAGCCATCATGTCTCTCCTCTTTGAAGAGTGACTTATAGTGACCCTAAGGCAAACCTTTCACAGGGGTTTTCTTGGCAAGATTTGTTGCCTTTGCCTTTCTCTGAGGCTGAGAGAATGTGACTTGAGGTCATGTAGTGGGTCTGAGGTCACATAGTGGGTTTCCATAGCTGAGTGGCGATTCCATAGTTTGGGTGTGTCCACATGCCTGGCACCTGTCCCTTTTGTCAGAGAGGTGACAGCAGGGGTGTGTGTGAAGCTGCTGAAACTGCTCCCTCATTTGCAAATGAGGGAGCAGCTTAGATGCCTGCCACCCTGTCTCTCAGTGCCCCCACTCCCTGTTGTTGGTGTCGGTAGTTTACTGAGGCCAAAGAGCCGTCTGTCTAAGTATTCTAAACACCCTTCCCTAAACTGCAAGTCTCAGGATTCCATAGGGTACAATAGGAATAATAATGCTGTAACAGTGTAGTGTGGAAATGGCCTAACTCCACTCTAGCTGCCATAAACCAATGGTCTCATGCCTTATCCTCTCTCCTGTACCTCTTATTTTTTCATGGTATTGAAAAATCTTCTGCCTGAGGCAACCACCTCACCTTGCATTGTTACAGGGCTGGCCTTTGGTCCAATTTTGGTGAGGCTAGTGAGTATAACACAGATGGCTTATTCTTCCAGCTCCCACTCACTTGCAGAATTTGCACCAAAGGGGAAACAACTGCGGTGGCAGTAATTGCAGTCATGTTGGCTAAAGGATTCTGGGAAGTATAGTCTAAAATATTCCCAAGCTCTGTGTTGAGAGACCTGTGTCATAGGTAGCAACTGTGACCCAGATCTAAGGTGGTTCAGGGAGCCCTTTGGATGACCTTAGTTGACATTCGGCTTGGCAGGAATTTGTACTGGGTATTGCCAGTCGGGGTTTGGTGTATATGGACTGTCTTGATGGGCAGCCACCTAGCAGATACCCACTCTGCTGCAGGTCCTGTTTTTGTCAAATGATGTGACAAGCAAAAGTCCAGTAAGGGCATGGAGTGGAGCTGCAGCAATGGAGAAAGCTGCTTCTTGAGAATTCCTGCTTCCCTCTGCTTCAAGGTGAAGGAACCAGCAGGAGACTTTCAAGTGAAAGGCAAAGAAGCCACCTATGCAATATCTTGAAGATTCTCCCTCCAGAACATTGTTCTGTTGTTTGTTTTCATTTTTGTTTCAAGATATCATCCTAAATGTTCTGAACATATTTATTGGAAGAACCTTTCTCAAGTGGCATGAGACCTAAATAGATTCACAGAAGTATAACCCAGCATGACGCAAGTGCCTCCAGTTTATCCGATACACGTTTTCTTTTAATAAACGAGTGCTCAAAATACATCTGTATCTTGAGATTGGAAAAGACACTTTCTTGGCAGAAAAGGGCTATTACTTAAAAGCTGATGTGGCAGAGAGAAATATCTTCCCTCTCTCTCTCTCTCTCTCTCTTTTTAAAAGTTTTTCAACGTGCTTCTATCAGTATTTTCCCAAACTGTGGGCCAAGTCCCAATAGTAAGCCATGAAAAGACCATGAGAAATAATCAAAATGCTCCTGTGAGCCCAGCATACTGACTCACACAGAGGGGGCTGCCTGCTTTATGTCTGCATGATGGACTGCTTTAACTTTGTCTCAGTGTTCTAGGTTTCTCTGACTCAGTGAACATGGGGCATAGGGACTGCTTTGGGACTAGGGGTTGGAATAAATGTTATTTTCAGAATCCCTCCCAACACTGTGATTATATCAAGAGGTGTATTTACACGATATAGTCATACCACATTAGGCAGGAGTGAGCAACTGTAGAGGAGGAGTGGGGACATTTTCCATCCTTATACTGCCTGTGGGGCTGCAGTAGTGCTTCAGTTGTGACATCCCTGGTTTCACTTTCGGGTAATCTTCACCTATTTTTGGAAGATTTTTTGAAAGGGTTAAATATTTATGGAAAGGTGGAGGGGCTGTCCACTGTGTTTGGTGGCAGATCTGAGCTGTTTTTAGCCTCCCAAGATTGCAAAAATTTTCAAGTGATTCTTTTTTTTTTGGTGGCTTTGGTGATGGTGGGGGCTTCAGAACCAAAAAATGGGCCCTTAAGGGCTACATGTGTCCCTTTGCCTGTACTTGGGCATCCCTGACTTTTGTTTGTTTGATTTATATCCCAGTTTTCTCCCTGTGCAGGACCTAAGATAGCTATGAATCCAACCTGCAGAGTTTTGGAATTTGTTTATGCGGTACTTAGAATTTTCTGCTAGAGAGTTCTGAGAACCCTAAACATCTCACCAAGCTATAAATGCCAGGATTCTTCAGGATAGCACCATGGCAGTTAAAGTTGTATCAAGCTGCTATAATTCTGTGGTGTGGGTATGCCAAAGGAATAGATCATGCATGTTGCACTGATTTAGCTAGAGTCTGGAAATACTGTGTTCTGAGGACTGTGACTCTCAGAATCCACATGTGGGGGCAGAGATCTTGAGTGCTGGGTACAACTCAGGGGTCATCTGATGCCCACCCTTGGGTGGGAATCAGGTAACCCCTGAGCTGTACCCAGCACTCAAGATCTCTGCCCCCCACATGCCATCTTTCTTGCAGCTATTTTTTTAAAATGTCAAGTAATGGTCTCGTCTAATTTTGGCTTGACAACAACCTGATCAACACTTGGGGTCCAGAATTCAAAGAGTCATTAAGCTAGTTCATCATGTACTGCATAACCCACACTCCACAGAACTCACTTTGAGGTAGACAGATGTTTATTGCTCATGAACAACACAGCACACTTCCACAAAAATTGCCAAAACTGGGGGTTACATACAACATACAACTTATATAGGTTATCAATAATGTTTAAGAACGCAAAGCTTTTCATTGGTCAAAGCCACAAATCCCATCATGTGCCTATCCCCCCTTTCTTTCCCAGGCCTGTATTTGCCACCCGCTCATATATCCTTGGCCATGTTGAACCCTCCACTCCCACACATTTCATCTGGTTATCCCCATACAGGTCTGTTTTCAGAACAACCTTACTTTCATTTTTCCCCAGTCTTCCCTAACATGAAATACACCATAGTGACCAGCAGCCTTTGAATTACAATGAAGCAGCAATTAACAGTACTTAGGCTTGGATATAAAGTAACCTCTTTTTCAATGGTAAATACAAAGGTAAACACAAAGTAGCAGTTAGCAAAGAATATACATTCAACAAGTTAGTATTTCAGTGTCAGGGAGCTTTGGTTGGCAACCTGACTTAGTTCAAGCCTTGCGTCTATTTTATATGTATTATTGGATTTATACCAATAGTCCTCTCAGACAATGGCACTCAAGGCCATTCATAATGACAAAAACAAATACAACAAATTGAATAAAAACATAACAGATTAAAAACCCAGTTGAAAGAGATGTCAGTGAAGAAGAGCAAGGAACTTGTTAAAAAAAAAACAACCCTTGCACAACAATACAATTTAATGGCCACAGGGCCATGTGAATAAAAAGTTTTTTTCTGGCAATGGAAGGATGACAGAAATAGAGCCTGTCTACCATGTAGTTCCATAGGCTGGAGACAGTTCTCTGTCATGTCCCCATGAAAGATGCCTCTGAGAACAGTTGGTCAGGGAGAAGAGCCTCCCCTAGTGACTAAAAAATCCAGGCAGATTTGTTTAGGAGAATCAGAGCTGGAAGTGACCACAAGGGTAATTGAGTCCAACCCTCTGCCATGCAGGAATAGAGCATCAAAGCATTCGCCATCCAGCCTCTGATTAAAAACTTCCAAAGGAGACTCCACCACACTCAAAGGCAATGTATTCTACTGTCAAACTGCTCTATCAGGAAGTTTTCTTAATGTTTAGATGGAATCTCTTTTCCTAAAGTTTTAAGCCTTGCTCCATGTCCCAGTCTGCATCCTCCATATGACATCCCTTCCAATATTTAAACATAGCTATCATGTCAGCACTTAACCTTCTCTTCTCCAGGTTAAGTATACCCAACTCCCTAAGTCGCTCCTCATAGAGCATGGATTCCAAGCTTTCTACCATTTTGGTTGCCCTCCTCTAGACACATTCCAGCTTGTCAATATCCTTCCTGAACTGTGGTGCCCAGAACTAAATGCAGTATCTCAGGTGGGGTCTGACCAAAGCAGAATAAAGTGGTTCTATCACTTCTCTTGACCTAGACACTGTACTCCTATTGAATACTGGCTGAAATTCACCATCATAGTTACAAATGAATAACTGATTCATATTCCTGGTCTCTCTGTATTCAATAGTGTAGGAAATACATAGCAACTGTAAAAGTTCCTCAGTCCTGGGTTACCAGGCAGCTGCTGCTGCAAGCAACAGTGTCTGTTCTCCTGTCAATTAGGGTTCAGCAAATTGATGTTTCCACCACTCTCCAAGGGCAATCTCTTGAGTAGGCTAGGAGGAATTGCACCAGGGATTTGGCTTCTGACTCTTGTACTGGAGATTGTTGATGCGAGGGTGTCGGAAATGTGAGTCTGCTGCACTCTGATCAACCAGAGAACAGCTCCATCACTCACAGCAACTGCTGCCTAGTAAGTCAGTATTGGGGGGTCAGGCCAGGAGAGACTACTTAGTTTTGCAACTAAGATAGTTACATAACTAAATAGGTAGATCGGTAGGTAGAATTCTAGTCACAGTCTTTTAAATATGTTGGACCCAAATTTCTTCCTGACTGGAACAGCCACTCTGCATGCTGCATAATTCTTTCAATTCTTTTTCCAATTGGATTTTTAAAGTATGATTACAAAAAAAGGGAAGAAGAAAGAAAAAAGGGGGAAAGGAAAGGAGTGCAGAAGATATGAGTATAGGCTAGACATAGTTACTGACATAAGCTGACTGTATTTCAAAAAATTCATTTTCTTGAAGTTGATGTCTATAAAATACATGTTCATGAGTAACTAAAGCCATGAGATCTTCTGACCATTGAATGACAGATGGTGAATGTTTTATATTCCCAACTTTGGAGTTTAAATCTTTTGCAACAGTAAAGCCTGCAATATCTCACCATTTTGACCCTTGTTTAAATCTTGCATCATCGAATCAGAGTTGGAAGGAACCATTAGGCTGAGGCAAGTCTTTTGGCAACAATGAGACCCAGTATGGTATAGATGTTCTGGTGTCGGTCTAGAACTCTGGAAGAATTCACGCTCTTGCTCGGCCATGGAAACCTCTGGGTGACCCTGGCCAAATCACACTCCCTCATCCTCAGAGGAAGGCAGTGGCAATTCGCATGCTCCCCCCCCCCAAAAAAAGTCTTGCCAGGAGAATCCAGTGATAGGTTCACTGTAAGGCAGAAATGATTTGACAATAGCAAGGAGAAGACATAGGGTCCAACCGCATTACCCCTCACCTAAATTCCATTTCTCAGAGACATAATTTTAAAAAACTTTGTGTGTCTACAAATCTGAAAGATGCTTTTCCAATGCAATGTTTTTCCAATACAGTCCTCCCCTCACATTTGCAGGTTTCACTTTTGTGAATTTGATTCGCAAGGTGCCTCCCCCCATTCTCCCCCTCCCATTCCCTGGCCTTTTGTCCAGGCACACAGGGTGGGGGAGATCTTCACTCCCCTGCACTCTCCCGTTGCCTGCATGAGTGCACCAGCAGCAGCTGGCAGGAGGGTGCAGATCTTTGCTTCCCTGCAATCCCTCACCCGCCACCAGCGCAGGGGTACAGGGAGGGAGATTGTCGCTTCTCTGCCCCCCCCATGTGGGTGCACCAGCAGTGGCCGGAACAAGGATGCAGGGAGGGATATCATCCCTTCTCTGCACTCCCCTGCCCGTCGCCCAAGTGAATGTGTCGGCAGCGGCCAGCAGGCGGGGGCAGGGAGGAAGTTCTGATTCTCCAGGGGAAATATTCGTGATTCGACATTCATGAGGGTTCTGTTTCCTTAACACTCATGAATGTGGAGGGCCTATGGTATATCCAACCAAAAAAGGGGTAACCATTGAACATACCTTCAATACTGAGGACATACTATTAGTATTCCATTGCCAACATTGAGCTGAACTAGATGATCTCTTTCTAAATAAGCGTAATGGTGTCAGTGTACTTGAAAAGTCAATTTGTGCTAAACCAAATGAAGTTTTAAATCTAAAGAAAGTATCAGTGTTAAAGTAAGGCAGTTTCCCATTGATTGATGTAGATCTGTATGCTGCATAGCAAGATATTTCTGACTCAGGTGGGGCATTTGAAAAGAAAACAATCTGTAAGATTGTCTGCTGTTTCCAAGACAAGCAACTCTTCCATGTGAGCATGTGGTCTTGGGTCAGGTGAAAGTATCTCCCAGTTTCTTCTACATCATTTTTCTGTTGCTGACTTGCCTTTAAGACTGGTCTCACCCAGACTGACCAAATGTGTTGGGAGAGGATTTTTTTTATCGCTTTTGTTTTTCTGAGATACAAATGACATTTTACTATATACTGAATATTTGAGGCTTTCCTCTTCCTTTTCCAACTCTTTGTATTCCCACTCCTCCTTTTCCAACTCTTTGTATTCCCACCAGCAGAGTGACTTAAAACAACAACAGCCACCGTGATAATTTCCAGTACATTTGTGGATCAGTGGTGGCTTTTCACATTCAGTGTAGGTGTGCCTAGTCAATGTAGGTGTGCCCAGTCCTCATTCAGAACCACTGATTCTGAGAAAAGCTGTTGCGTCAGGCAATCGATGAGGGATATATAGTCCTCCCTCCACATTTGCGGGTTTGACCTTCATGAACTTGATTATTTGTGAAGTGAATTACCTCCTCTCTTCTCCCCCTCCCATTTCTGTACCTTTTGCCCAGGTGCACGTGTCTTTCTTCCATGGATCTGGGCAAAAGGCAAGCAAACGGCAGGGGTTAACTCCGTGTGTGTGTTTTCTCCAGTCATGACGCTGCCCCCTCCCGTTCACTTGTCTATTGCACGTGAGGGTGGAAGGCAGCGCAGCTAGGCAAAACACAAGTGAATTGGGGGGAAGTGCATGTGCACATGCGGCTGCCACTCCCTCCCTTTCACTTGCCTATCACCTGTGAGACTGGAAGGCAGTGTGGCTGGGTGAAACACAAGTGAATGCGGAGGAAGGGAGAGCTCTGGAAGGGAATGGGAGAGGGACCACTCACTTGGGTGGGTAGGGGGAGTTAAATGCCTTTTTTTTCTAACTTTCGCAAGGATTCTGCACCCTGAACCCTCGTGGAAGCCGAGAGGCCATTGTATTACAAAGGGCAGTAAATTGTTCACTGTTTAATTTATTATTAGTGCCAGGCTGGAGGAGAACAGCTTGTGACATTCTCTGCCTCAAGTGCCAAAATAACTTGATTGGTGTAGTAGTTATTTATTATCCAACTTGATTTGGGGTCGCAGGATGCTGTAGTTGGAGGTCATTCACTACTCTGCCCCAGGCAGCAAAACATTTTGGGTTTGACACAAATTGATTGTGTCAATATTTGGTAGCTGTTTCCCTCATTTTGTATGTAGAGAGGATGCTCTTGCAATCCCTTGTTGGTTAAAATAACAGCTGTATGTTTCTTGGACCTCATTTGTTGCTTTTTTGGGGGTGAAGGGAGAAGGAGTGGGTAAAACATCCCAGAGTAGAGCTGAATACCTAGCTATGTTATATGGCATGTAAGCTTGATACCCCAAGCTGCCAAAAATTTCTAACTTGCATCTTTATGGAATAACAAACTGTTAATATCAGACGGTTTGCTCACAAAGTGTCTGCACTCTGGGAGAACCGCAAACTGTTACCATATGTATGGCTGTTGTCACAGAAGCTGCCAGAGCAGCGCAAACATTGACAGACAACGCACGCACAGTCTCCACCAATGATAGTGAATGCCTGTATCTCTAATCTGAAGTAAGTCCCATTGAGATCAGTGCAGTTTACTGCCAGCTAACTGAGTATGGGTTTGCAGCTTGCATTTCCCGTCTTACACCTATTATAATATATGGGATAATTTCATATATTCTCCTGCCCTGACAAAGCAAGCTTAATGCAGTCTTCTGGTTTAAAGACCCAAAGTCCCAGTCCAGAACCCCACCCTAAACTGATGTGCTAGAGCAGAGCTTTCCAAATGTTTCATGTTGGTGACACACTTTTTAGATATGGATCATTTTGTGACACAGTAATTCAGTAAGTGGAGGCAGCCCCTCCGCCCAAGCCTGGCCTGCCGACTCCGCCCTTGCTGGGGTCTTCCCTGGCCCGGGCGGACTGCGGTGGGAGAGACAGCCCCTCCACCCAAGCCTGGCCTGCTGCCACCCTCACCGGAGTCTTCCTTGGCCTGGGGTGTTGGAAGCAGCAGTAGGAGAGGCAGCCCCTCCACCCGTTACCTTGGTGCAACACACACACTGAAGGCAACTCACACAGTGTGGAAAGTTCTGTGCTAGAGACACAAAAAACACAAAAAAGAGCACTGCACATTCTTTCCTTTGGAATGAATGGGAAAGCCATCTGAGAACCAGAGAATTCCATGGAAGTGATTGCACCTTGATGAAAAAAGGGTTGAGGCAGCATAACTGAGGTGAGTGGAGCTTTATTTGGGCATCTTTCTGCTCTATCCCACTCTCACAACAGTATAAATAAGCTTTATACCTGAGGTATTAATATCATTCTGTGCTGCATCTGAGGAAGTGGGTTTATGGCCAGAAAAGCTCATGCTAAAGTACTGCCACATTCCTTCCCCTCCCTTTCTCCTTTTTATGCTTCAAGAGACTAACAGGGCTATTTCTTTGTTTATCCTACTTGGCTTCAAAAATGAGGAAGGGAATGTGTAGCTCCTCCTGTGCTTCAGCTTTTTTAAAAAAAGAAAATATTGAAAGTGACATGTCTGAAGAGGAACAGGCCATTTCTTCACTACAATTATTGTGCAATTATTCCACTTTGAACATCCTACGGAATCCTGGGATTTGTAGTTTAGGGAGGGGCATTTAGAATTCTCAGCCAGAGAGCTCTTTGGCCTCAGTAAGCTACAAACCCCAGAATTCCACAGAGTGTTGAAACTGGCATAATAGCACTATAACAGTGTAGGGCAGAAATGGCCACAGTTGCTGCATTTATGGTGGCTCTCTGAATGAGCAGGGATGCTGGGAAACCAGGGGTCCTCTTTTCATGGAGATTCCATGGGAACAGGAATTCTACAGACTTCTTGTTTTCTGTTTGAAGAAAGCAATGATGAAAAGAGGTGAAGCTAGGTAATTTGTATTTATTTGTGTGTGTGTGTGTGTGTTTTGATTCAAACCAGGAAATTTATTTGTTAGTGTGATAACTGAAGCCCCTGTCAGAGCTGCTGATGACGAGCAGCAGCTGTGGGTCCCTGTGGCTCTGGCTGGAGATGAGTCCTGCAGCTCAAGAGCTCCCCCGCTGCCATGGACCAAGCAGGCGCGGACGTTCCTCTCTACCTGCTCCTTTAGGGCAACAGGGATCCAGCTGTGATCCCGAGGAGGCCCTGGAGCCTGCGTCAATCAGCCCACAAACAAGGTGGAGACTCAAGATAGCTGAGCAAAGGGAGGCTTCCTTGATTAAGTTCAAGAAGTGGTGACTGGCCACACCTGTGCCTGGACTATATAACTGCCTGCCTGCCTGGAAGCCTTGCTTTGCTTGTGGCAAACTTTCTGCAAACCCTCTCCTTGCTTCCAGCACTTGGCCCCTGATACCTTGGATTGATTTCTTGGCTCCTGACCTCTGGATTTTGGACTCTGACTACGGCTTTTGCTTGTTGCTCAGGCTTAGGTAAATGGACTGCTTACGAGTAATTGCTTGCTTTGACTCCTCCTGGTGGGACTCTGCTATCTCTCCCTCTCCCTTCTCTGGGCTGGCTCACTGCCAGGGTCTCTGACCTTTCTCCTTACACAGGATCCAAGGCAGCATGTTGTTGTTATGTGCCTTCAAGTCATTTTTGACTTATGGTGACCCTATCATGGGATTTTCTGGGGCTGAGACTATGTGACACACCCAGCAGCACTCAGTGGGTTTCCAAGGCCTAGTGGGGAATTGATCCCTGACCTCCAGGGTCATAGGCCATTTCTGCACTACAGTGTTATAGTGCTACTATTCCACTTTCAACATCCAGTGGAATCCTGGGGTTTGCAGTTTAGGGAGGCGCATTTAGAATTCTCAGCCAGAGAGCTCTTTGACTTCAGTAAACTAAAACCCCAGAATTCCACAGGATGTTAAAAGTGGAATAATAGCACTATAATAGTGTAGTATGGACATGGGCTCAGTTTACACCAATAGAAGTAAGCTGAGCACAGAGATGGGAAGAAGGAGGAGGAGAGAGAAACTGGGACATTTTAAAAGCAGCTGAAAAGTGGAACAATAGAGGATTATCAGGCCTGTACCGGCTAAATTTGGACAATTGAAAGGCATGCCGTACCATTAGGCAGAGTTAAGCAGTTGCTTCAGGCAGCAGATGGTGGGAGATGTGGCAGCAACAGCCCTTCAGCTGTTCATTTAGGAATATACCCTGCAGTCCTTAAACTAACCTGATGCCCTTAGGTGCAGTGGAGGATGCTCTTCCAGACACCAGTGTGGAAGTGACATTTGACTGCCGTTCCAGTTGACTTCTGTCAGAGGCTGTCATCTTGCCTGACTCAAGTAACAAAGTATCTTAAGGCTGGCTCTGTCAGGTGTACAAGGAATATGCACCTAGCACTGGGAGAAAGTACTCAAATTAGATGTTTCAGCTTGAAAAGTTCAGAGCAGACCAAGGGACAGCTTTCAAAGGGAGGCGTGAAATTCTGTGAAAAGTTCATGATAAGGTGGTTACTTACCAGGAAATCAATATTAGAGTTTGGGAAAGTTGCCTTTTTATATTAAAGCCTCAAGAATTCTCCAGCCAAGATTGCCACCAGCTGGGAGATATTATTTTATTCCATTCTATCCTACCTTTCCTCCCAAAACTGGGACTTAGCATGTAAAAAAATTAAAATGCATACAAAGACATCAGAAAAATATGCAAAAAGTTATTGTCAGAATTCAGTTAAACTATTCATAAAGTTAAAACAATTTCAAACAAATCCTTAAAAATCCAAGGGGAGGAACCAATACAGCAGTGTACAGCTTTACATCTTGGGGATCTGTAGCCCCAAAATGTAATTTTTCAAGGCAGTACTACACAGCAGTAGTGGTTCTTCCTTAAACTATGGCCATTTCTGCACTAGACTGTTATAGTGCTATTTTTCCACTTTCAACATCCTATGGAATCCTGGGGTTTGCAGCTTAGGGAGGGGCCTGTAAACCCCAGGGTTCCATAGGATGTTGAAAGTGGAATAATAGCACTATAACAGTCTAGTGTGGAAATGGCCATTGTTGTTGTGGTGGTATGCCTTCAAATAACTTCCAACTTGTGGGGAACCTAAGGCAAACCTATCGTGTTTTTGAGGGAGACTGAGAATGTGTGGTGCACCCAAGGTTACCTAGTATAGTGCTATTATTCCACTTTCAACATCCTGTGGAATTCTGGGATTTATAGTTTAATGAGGCCAAAGAGCTCTCTGGTTGAGAATTCTAAAAACTCCTCCCTAAACTGCAAACCTCAGGATTCTATAGGTTGTTGAAAATGGAATAATAGCGCTGTAACAGTGCAATGCAGAAAGGCCCTAGGACTCTGGAGACCAGGGTTCAAATCTCTGCTTAGACATTAAAATCCACTGGGTGACCTTGGGCAAGTCATACCCTCTCAGCAAATGACAGTGGGAGGAAGGCAATGGTAAACTCCTTCTGAACAAATCCTGCCAAGAAAACCCTGTGATAGGGTCACCATAAGTTGGAGTCAACTTGAAGGCACACAACAGCAACAAGTTTTCTCCCATTGAACATATAGATCATTGCTATGCCATCTTGATTTAATGTAAGCTGTACTCTTTGGCCTAATAAGAGCAGGCAAAGTGAAAAACAGAGCTTATACCAGCTTGTCCGTTGCTTGAAAGAGAGGATGGAGGTGGCTAACATGGCAGCAGTGTGAGCAGACTTAGCCATGGGTGGAAGGTTCTTCACACACCCCATGGGCCTCTCATAGACTGTCATGATCAGTGTTACTCTGAGGCCTTTGAGGTCCCTCCCTAAACTACAAACCCCAGAATTCCATAGGATGTTGAAAATGGAATAATAGCACTATAACAGTCTAGTGTGGAAATGGCCTGAGTGGTGGGGTCCCATGTCTGGCACTGATCCCTGAGCCATTAGCTACCAGTCCCTGGTGAGTCTCCAGGAAAGAAAGAAACAGTTGTAGCCAATGGGCATAAATATAGTGCTGCTCCTTGGCGCCTTGAACAAAAAAATTGCTTGTTCCCACATCAGATAGCTTAGAGATGCAATTGTCCTAATCATTGTGTGTATATTTGTGTGTGTTGGGGGGGGGAGGCAAAGCTCCACCTGGGTACTGGACGGGCAGATATTGTAGTTTTGGGCAAATCATATGCACAAACAGGTATTGGATTCTTCCCTACACAGGAATCCAAGGACTGTTTTTAGAGTGAGTGTGTGTGTGTGTGTGTGTGTGAGAGAGAGAGAGAGAGAGAGAGAGAGAGAGAGATTCAATAGCAACAGGCAAGTCATTATGAATTTTGTGTACGTGCATGTTTGTGTTTACAAAACCATGAAAGCACAGAATGGCAATGAATAATAATAAAATTGTTTAAAGCATAAAATTAAAGGGAAGAATATATAAGATCCTATCAAGTGAAAGCAAAGATGGCTATAAGCTGAGGCACTTCTGAGTGGTAGTTGCTCAGGGGACTGCAATTACACAGGTGTCTTGGTGGTCCTGATCCTTGGTGCCTGATGGTTTCAGGTGGACTGAGGCCTTACCTAATTGTTGGTGGCTTGAACACCCTTGCCCCTCCTGTTCCAGGGTCTATGTCCCTGTATAAGCTCAGATAAAGTATAATCACTGGTTGTACTAGCATAGGGCCTGCAAAAGGTCCTAGACTGTGAGATGAAGAATTTAAGGAGAACAGTAATTGTTGGAAAACGTGCAATTGCACTGTTACTTGCAAACAGTTCTTTTTCAAACCCTTTACCTAACTTCATTCCCCTTAGAAAGAGTCACAATAATCCCTCTCTTGGTATGAAATACAGTGGGAAGACTTTGGATTCTTCTTTACATACAGAAATGTTGATTTCATACCTCCTGAGACTTCTTACACACTGAATGATCTTGTAGAGTTGAAAACATTACCTGAAACAATATGATACAAAATGCATTCATTAGGAAAATGAATAGAAATCTATAGGGTGTTTTTGGAGGGGGGGGTGGATGGGTGGAAGTGTATCATTATGAATTAATTTCTATATGGGGTGAATGGAAAAATAAACATTGAAATCCAAAGCCAAACTGGGACAGAATAAAAAAGCCAATGGGAAACTGAGGAGTTTAACATGAATGAGGATGACAAATTGTCAAGTCCCTATTCTTCCTTCACATTTTCTCCCATTGTGCATGGGAAGAATTTGGAAAAGATCCCTTTCTTTTTCTGTTTTTGGATTAGAACATCTGGAATTTCCCAGCCAGCATGGCATTGTAGGTATTGCATTCCAACAACAATAGCAACAATGACAGCAATATTATTTCCTAGCTTTGTGAATGGGTTGGCAAATATTAGATCTCTTTCACACTACACAATTATAGTACTACAATTCCACTTTAACTGCAGTGCCTACATTCTACAGAATCTTGGGATTTGTAGTTTGGTGGGAAACCAGAGCTCTCTGGCTGAGAATTCTAAATATCCTTTTCTTTGTGTTGCAAATCTCAGAATTCCATAAAATGGAGTCATGGCAGCTGAAATGGTTTCAACATGCTATAATTGTGTAGCTGCATATTCATGAAAGAGACAGCATATCTGCTGTGGGCTTAACAATTTCAGCAGAAACTGTATCCTTGTTGCGTAGACTAAATGTCAGGGTTTCTGGCTAGGAAAAGTGCTGCAAATATTTGTAGCTGCTCTGTGGATCATCACCTGCAATCCTGTTGGAACACAGAACAGACTGTCTTGCTGGAACATTAAAGCCTCTTCTAAAGGTTGTTTCTCAAACAGATACCTAAAATTTTTCTTAAAAGGCCAACCCTGATTTGAGACTGCTTTAAAAGGAAACCTCTGATCCTCAAATCAACGAGAAAGGGAGTAAGTATGAAGAAAAAAACAACAACCCTGGGTACATGCCACACACATAGGCTTCAAGGCGAGAACTGTCCTGCCAAGCCAAAGAATTAAAGCTTTGCCAGAGATGAGGAAAGGTCTGGCACATGAGAATTCCAAATGCTTTCCAGATTTTCTCTTCTTATTGCATATAGTCTGGGGTGGGAGCTTGTGTGGCCATAGGTAGGGTGCAGAGAGAGATAGAAAGAAAAGCCAAAAGGTACTTTCATATAAATGCAAAATGCTCTCCATAAAATATTCTGGTCATTAGTTAACGTGTCCAGTTTTGGCATATCATGTAAAGCAAAAGTTTATATTTAGAATTAATTTGAGTCATGACAATAGCAGTTAGCAATAGCAGTTACATTTCCATACCACTTATCAGTGCGAAGCACTCTCTAAGCGGTTTACAATGTATTTAGCTAATTGACCCTAACAAGCTGGGTACTCATTTTACTGATATATGGAAGGATGGAAGGCTGAGTCAACCTGGAGCCCTGTAGGATTGAACTCACAATGTTGTGGCTGCAGTACCAGCATTTAACCATTGTGCCATCAGGGCTCTCATTGCATGACAATGAGATCAGTGCAAAATTCCTGTCGACTGGAATAAAAGTGGGTACCATGGAGGGAGTGCTGAAGATTTATTTATATAAATAAATCTATAAACATATCTAAGACAGAAAAAAGATGCTTTTAAAAAGTATTTTGCAATATAAAGAGGTGCTGAGTATTTTGTCTGGGAGGAGTTAACTTCAGGCTGCAAATCAGCTAAAGGCCAAGTTATATTAGTTGCATCCATGTCTCCTACCAGTTTTTTTGTTTCTGAAAAATGCTGGATGCGAGCAAGCCTGAACAAAGTGTGTTGAGATCACAGTAATCTCAAGGAGAGAAAAGGATACCCATGATTTGAGGTATTACTCCCTATTACTTCTTTTGAAAAGCTTAAATATGAAAGATTGTCCATTGTAAAAAACTGTAATGGCTTGCAAAAGCTGGGCTAGAAATCTTGTGAAATGGAACAGTGGTTCTTAACCTGAGATCTGAAGAGAGTTGCCATTCATCCTGGAAAATGGGGAAAATCCTGGATTTAAAGAACTAGAAAATGTCAGTTGTGGCCAGTTGATGCAGCATATCCTGGATTTCTCAAAGATAGCTGTGATGATGGCGGCAGCAGCGGCAATGATGTGCTGGCAGGTGTCTCATCCTGTGCTGGAGGCTCTGGGAGCTACTGAGCAGGTGCTCCAGGGAGCCTAGAAGGCAAGAAGGTGAGAGGAGTGCCCAGAAGGGGAAGGAAGACATCCAGCTCAGGCCTTTTGGGGTGAGTGTGGCAACAGTGCTTGAGCCCAGGGCCTGGCAACACAGCGGAGCTTTACTTCCAAGCAGCTAAGAAAATAGAAGGGAGTCGCTTTATTCTTGTGGTGGTCAGGGTCTCAGTGGGCCTTTAGGGGTAAGCGCAAAAGAAATGCCATCTCCCTCTGAAAGAACACTGAGAGAGTAGAGAGGATAGGTGCTTTCAAGAGGAGACTATATTTGCTGCATGCAAGACGTATCTGTGTATAAGACGCACCTCATTTATACACTGGCAAATACTATTTACTGGTGTATAAGACACACCAACATATAAGATGCACCCCATTCTCAAACAGTATTTTTTGGGGGGAGCGAGTCTTATAGGCCAGCAAATACAGTACTTACCCTCTCTATTTCTTGGTGCTCCTTCAGAGGGAAATGGCATTTCTTTTGTGCTTTCCCCCAAAGCAGCACTGAGACCTTTACTTTCTAGGCACTGCTTTGGGGGAAATGGCAAAAGAAAGTATTCTTTAGGTGTGTCTCTCATTCATAACCTTCATTTGCAAAATTCCAGTTTATTCTATTCCCCTGGCACTTGAAGGATCTCAGCATGCTATTCCACAGACCATTAACAAGTCTCCTTTCCTTTGCATTGTCTAATGGAAGAATAAGAGATAAAGGTGAGCAACTGATGAGCAGTGTTTAACAAATATTTGAATATTCAAATAAATATTTTAATATTTAAATCTTGAGTTAAGTCTTCCAGTCCACGGCAACAGATTATACTTACAGGAGGTCCCTGGTAAAGCAAAGCAAACCACTGAAAAAGAAGGCAGTTATTAGGGCCTTCCAAATCCTATTGATTTCAGTAAGTGAAAGCTAAGCACATGCCTAATTTTCACACACTTAAATCAATGGAGCTTCAAAATGTTTGACTTGGGCTAGATGATTCTGTTCATTTGTTGAGCAGATGGGTGATCCATTTCCCTTTCATAGATACAAGACCCAGCTCTTTCTAAGTTACTCTCTGAGGAGGTTAATCAGAGGCAACTGAAAATGCTCTTTATTTGTCTACATCTAAGAAGGGTAAAGAAAGGCTATTCCATAGGGATAGGTGACGGTGAAGAAATGGTGGATGACTTCAGAGCCTGGAAAAATTACTTTTTTGGAATGCAGTTCCCAAGATCTCCTAGCGAGCATAGGCACTGATGAGACAATTATGGAAACTGTCATCCAAAAGCATAATAGGGAAATTCTGGGAACTGTACTTCAAAAAAGCAACTTTTTGTTCTATTCCGGTGTAGTTTCTTCCAGTTTTTGAGAGTGTGTTGGGGAAATGGGAGGGCTTTGGATCATGTGAATGGGAAGGCTATGGATCCAATGCCTCCCCAAACCCTCTGAATGCTTCCTTTTTGGAACAGGAGTTCCAATGCCAGAATTACAATGATCAGCAGACTATTCCCTTGCTACATGCAAGAGGCTTCCTAAGGTGAACTTCACCTTTTCCAGGAGGAAATGGGCCCCCACAATTCCCACGCTGGCAATTACTCATCCCATTTCCATCCCAGAAGCCATAGGATTGTGTCCCAAATCCTTAAGAAAGGGCATTCCAATTGTTGCAACCATATAGTTGTTGCTGTGTGCCTTCAAGTCACTTCTGACTTATGGTGACCCTACCAGAACTTATCATGGGGTTTTCTGGGGCTGAGAGTATGTGATGCACCCAAGGTCACCCAATGGGTTTCCATGGCTGAGTGGGGAATAGAACCCTGGTCTTCAGGGTCATAGTCCAATGCTCAGACTACTATGCATATAATATGTATTGTTGAGACTGGTGGTACTTGTGCTACCTTGAGGTCCTACTCAGCATAAATTGCTGCAATCTTATCTACACAGATGACCATTAATAACCAAACCAACCAACAAAAAGTATAAGTCCAGCGGTGTTGTGGTTGGTGTTTGAAATCCAGGCTGTTTGAAGACTGGGAAGCCTATGAACAGGATATGAATCTAAGAACCCTCTCCTTTTGCTGCTCCCAGTTGCTACTGGTGCTCAGTGGCATGTCAGCTCTGAGACTGAGGGTGCCACAGGGTCATCATAACTACAAAGAATGATAGCCCTGTAAAGTTGGTGGCCACTGTTGCACTTTGTGGCAATGATTTCCATAGGTGAAGCATGCGGTGCATTAGGAAGTCCTCCTTCACTCAGTTCCAAATCTCCTGCTGATCAGCTTCACTGAGTGACTGTAGGTTCTAGTATTATTTGAGAGAAAGCAGGAAGGAAGGAAGGAAGGAAGGAAGGAAGGAAGGAAGGAAGGAAGGAGGGAAGGAGGGAAGGAGGGAAGGAAGGAAGGAAGGAAGGAAGGAAACTTCTGTAGTGATAAAAAACTTGTCTTGGTCATAGAATGGCTGTTATCAGAACTCAGAAAAAGTTGTTATTTTGCAGCATGGAAAATACCCTGCCAAGAAAGACTGAGATATGGCAATATCTTATTTGAAGAATGAAAGCGGTGAATTGGTGACAGCAAATTTAAAGAAATGAAGATAAATATATGAGATATTAATATTATGGAAGAAAAAGGACTATAATGTTCTAAAACTAGGCTATCCATAAATATAAGTAACATCAAAATGGAATTTCTATATAAGATAACAAACTCTTCAGAATATATGGGCTAAGGTCAGTGCTTTAAATATGGAAAAATAAATATGAAATTAATAGATTGTTTTTTATACCAAGACCAAATTAGGAGGAAGTTGATGTATGTGGAATGTAATGAGCTGTGAATGAATGACATTTTGTATTTTTAACAATAAAAAAAATGCCCTTCCAAACACATGTGCTTTAGATAACATATTTCTTCTTCACTCTTTGAAAAATCTGCCTCATTTTACCTAATGACAAGACCAGTCTGTTGTACGGAAGGGTGGGAATGACCGATTTTTGAAGCACGGCTGTATCAGCCATAACCCCTTTTGGGTTCTTGTCCTATTACAGTCCCAATAGGTAACATAACTCAATAGGCAGGTTGTAGAAATAAAGGAGTGATGTTGTTCACACTGATTAAACTCCATTGGGTGCTTTTGCTAGAGGATTATACCCAGAGTAACATCACTTGCTTCTGTAATACATGCAAGCAATAGATCCATTACTGCAGTTTAAACATTTGCCTACATCCAACAAACACATACAGAGCTTTTTTTTCTTTTTCTTTTTTACTTTGTCTTATGAATGCTAATAACAATAACCATTCTTCACAGTGGGAACAGAATTCAGCAAATGAGTGATTTCAATACCATTTAATTTGATTTTAGTTTAGTTATTATTGTATTTGTTCACATGTATAACCAGCCTTCTGTTCAAGAAGGGACACATATTTGTGTGGATGTGTGCCTTCAAGTCAACTGTTGGGCCATTTCTGCACTAGGCTGCTATAGTGCTATTATTCTACTTTCAACATCCCATGGAATCCTGAGGTTTGCAGCGGCCCTTCCCTAAACTGCAAACCCCAGATTCCATAGGATGTTGAAAGTAGAATAATAGCACTATAGCAGCCTAGTGCAGAAATGGCCTTGGTTTATGGCAGCTCTATAGGGTTTTCTTAGGCAAAGAATGCTCAAAGATGTTTTTGCCAGTTCCATCTTCTGAAATACAGCCTACAGGGCCTGGTTTTCATTGGTAGCCTCCCATTCAAGAACTAACCAGAGCTGACCTTGCTTAGCTTCCAGGACCAGATGTGATCTGGTAAATTTAGGGTATTTAGCTGTGGTAGGGACACAGATAGTCAGAGTGGTGGAGTGATTTGGGCATACAATCCTGGAGACCAGGGTTTGTTTCCCTGCTTGGCCATGCAAAACTACTGGGTGACCTCGGGTGCATCATACGCTCTCCAGAAACCCCTGTGATATGTTTGTGTTAGGGTCACCATAAGTTGGAAATGACTTGAAGGCACACAACAACAACAAGGGACATATACCATGTGATGAAAATAAATGGTAATTATTGATAGCCCAGAAAAAAATCCTGAAGGAATTCCCTTGAAAAGAAAGATAAGATTTTTTCAGTAGATGACACTAGAAAATTTGAAGATAGTATCCAGTGCCAGTGGGGTTGTGAATGTTCTCTGGGTTGTAGTCTGAACTTTAAAGGAGTTGTCCAACTGCTGTACCTCTTTGGAGGGAATAGGGTTCAGCATCCAGAGTAACTCCTTTAAAGTTCAGACTAAAACCCAGAGCAGGTTTCACCACCCCACTGACATGGAAGCCACCACCCTTCACTGGAATCAAGGCAAGACTCATTCCTTCCCCCCACCTCATTCTTTGCCAGCCATGTTGCATTGGCTAGGACAAAGCAGTAGCTTGTCTTTTGTGGTTCATTTTCTGCATTTAAAAAAGCATTTTTGCAAATATGTTGTTTGCTGGTATGGGGTTGGAACTAGGGATCTGTGACATTAAAAATGATGATGGCTGAGGGATTCCATTTTTAATTTAATTGACCATGTAACAACTGATTAGTCAGAGTGGCGCACAATATTTTGTGCTGATTTTCTCTGGCAACATTTCTGTGGCTGAAGAGCCTTTCTTTGCATGGCATTCCGTCCTGAAAAAGAACAGCAGCCAGTATTAACAAGAGCAGTTTTATATAATGGAAGGTGGTGGTACTCGTGTCCCTGGGTGCTGAACCCACTTCACATTTTAGTTCTAACTTTAAAGGAGCTATCCCTAGGTGCCAAAGCTTTTTTGAGGATGAGGTACAGCTATATTTCAGAGGAAGGAATGGGCAAAACCAGCTCAGATATTCCTCAGAAGAAACCCTATGAAATTCATGGGATTGCCGTAAGTTGACAGGCAACTGGAAGGTGCACACATGCACATACTCAGCACATTGGGTAGCTTATCCAAAGTTCAGACTAAAACCCAGAATGCATTCACTGTCTCAGTATCATTGGAGCTACCAGTTACTGTAGATTTTAAGAAGGAGGAAATTATGTTTGATCCAGTAGTGGGAGATTATTTGTCATGTAAGGAAACACGGATAAGGCAAACTGGTTAGTTACAAAACTTCACTGGACTGAAATTGGTGCAGTCTGGAAAGATTGGCCCTCCAGATATCATTGGGTTACAACTCCCATTATCCCTCAGAATTGGCTATGGCTGATGGGAGGTACAGTCTGCCAGACTACAAGTTGCCCACCTTGGCATAGAGGCTAAGTTTTCCTACTGCCAGGTAGGGATGGAAAAGAATTCCTTCGAGTTTCCATTGCCTTGCATTTTATACATCCTGAGACCAGGGATGCAATGGAGTACAACTTTCCTAAACAATCCATGCATTTCCAAGGCTTTTTCTCCTGTTTCAGGGTGGCAAGTGCCCAGGAAAGTACAATCCTAGCTTGAGAAGGAAACAAAGGAGGGACCAATGAGTCCAGCATCATACACAGAGGATCTGAAAGGGCAGATGAGTGGCTGAAACAGTCCAGAATCTAAGCATAAAAGGCAGTCTAGTCATGGTCAAAAACCAGACAGGGAGTAACCAAACATAAAAGTCCAAAAAGCAAGTCAAGGTTCAAGACACTAAAGAGCAGGGACCACCGTAATGACAAAGATAATAGAGCTGTTGTTCTGCAGCACAAACACAGCCTTGGCTGTGGTAATTTATAGCCAGCTGTAAGCAAGCACATTTTCTTTTTAAGATAGGCCACAACCTTGCCTGTGCTTTTGTTGCCATCATTTTAGTCTCTGATACTCCAAAGGATGAAGTAGCTTAGCCTCCAACTCCTTCTCTTTAAGGTCAGTCTTTGGTGGGTCTGGCTCAGATTTCAGGGTAGGATTGCCAGCATTCTCTGGCTCTGACTGAAGTCTATAATCTGGGATCACATCTTCCCCTTCTTCATTGAGGGGACTCCTCCAGATAGGGCATTTCAGACAAAAGGAATACACACAAAACCACATGTACATTTCAAAATGTGCACAACTAAACATTCGTGGATTTGAAAAATATACAAGTTCACTGACATCACCTGATGGCCAATAAAGAAATCAAATACACTCCATAACTGGAAGCAGAATATGGAGAAGCTCCCTTCTCTCTGCAAAAACTAGATCAGGAACACAAAATAGCACAGGCCCTCAACTGCTGATATCAACCAGAGTAAAGTTAAAGAAGAATAGTAAACCATCATGTCAAAATACAACCTGAAGAACATTTCTATAGAACAGAAAGATAATTTTAAAAAATATATTTGCATTATTAAGTCTAACTGACCAGGAGCCAGAAGAACCCTGGACATTTTCAGAGAGGGAAGCAAAAAGACACTAGGAAAGAGGCATGAAAACTGGAGAAAGGAGCATCAATAATTTAAGATATGCAGATGACACCATACTTCTAGCAGAAAATAGACTTGGAATGATTCCTGAAGAAAGTCAAGGCAGAAAGTGCAAGGACAAGTTTACAGCTGAACGTTAAAAAAACAAAAATAATGACCACAGATGATTTACATAACCTTAAAATGGATGATTGAAGCCATTGAAATAGTTCAAGATGTTTCATACCTTGGCTCAGTCATTAGTCAGAATAGAGCCTGTGATCAAGAAACCAGAAGAAGACTAGAACTTGGAATAACAGCTATGAAAGAACTAGACAAGATCCTGAAATGTAGCTATATAATTGAATACTAAAGTTCCACGCCATCTCATTTCCAATTTCTATATATGGTTGTAAAAGCTGGCCAGTGAAAAAAACTAATAGGAAGAAAATCAAGTCTTCTGAAGTGGGCTGGAGAAGAGTTCTATGGGTACCCTAGACTAAAGACAAACAAATGGGTCCCAGAGCAAATCAAGTCTGAACTCTCCCTAGATGATTAAACTGAGGCTGTTGTACTTTGGCCATATCATGAGAAGACATGACTCACTAGAAAAGACAATAATGCTTGCTAAGGTAGAAAGCAGTAGGAAAAGAAGAAGATGATATGGATGGGTAGACTTCAGCCCTTTTCGCATGGCATTTTGGAAGCTAGAGGGTCCCTTGACCATCGCGTAAATGTGAGGAGTGGTCTGCATGACACACTCATATTTATGTGACCCTCAAGGGTCGGATAAAGAGCAGGCCTGGATCTTTTCATTTTCGACTTAAAGCTCACGCGTCGCTCTGGTGCCCCACGTGCACTTACCTGGCATGTGGTGTGTCGGGAGCTGGGCCGGTCACGCTTTCTGGGCAGTGCAGGCTGGGAAAGGTCCCAGGCTGCACTGCAAATGGAAGAGGCGGGGCGGTCACGTGAGAGGAAGGAGCTGCAGAGCTCAAGCAGCAGGGAAGCAGCAGGGAAGCGGGAGTGTTCCTCCCAAGCCTTCGAGCAGCCCAGCACTGGTGAAAGGTAAGGTGCAAAAAGGAGTTCAGTTAAGAAAGCCAGGGCCCTAAATCTACAAGATGTGAGCAGGGCTGTTGATGATAGGGTGACTTAGAGGTTTCTCATTTATGGGGTCACCATGAGTCAAAGTCAACTTGACAGCAATTAAGAAGAACAAGGTACTTTTGCTATCATTGTTTTGCTATCATCTCTGAGATAAGTCAGCCTACAGATGGGGTAAGTTTGGAAAAGGGGGTGGAAAGGGGGCAGAAGGGGAAGGAGCTGAATTACACCACATCCAAATCTTGCTCACCCCAGAAATATAGGCCCTGTGCTGGCACAAAGTTAGGCTTGTCTTAAATTCTTTCCAACATACAGAAACCAATGGGAGCTTCTCCAAAATAGAGTTCCTGTGCCCCAGTCCATCTGCTGGAGCCATGGCTATCCTGGAAGGGCTGAGACTTGGATATAGCACAGCTTCAGCCAGGCTAATGTTGGTTCAGCTGGTTCTTGGCCAACTTGCTGAGTTTGGATTGCACTGTATATGATTTTGTTGATGATTTGTGCAATTTTGTGATTTGTAATGCAGGCAGAAATGTTTGTCCATTCAGAGTGAAGTCAAGAAGCATTGCCCTCACTCTGATGTGGCTTTGTGTGACATAATCATGAGTCCAAATCTGTCTGGCTTGGAGGTATTGTCTAGATTTGAAGCAATTTTTTGAGTGATAAGAATGCTTCCTAACCAATTTCTGAGTTTATTTATTTATTTATTCATTCATTCAATTGATACCTCGCCTTTTTCCTGCCATGAGATCCAAGGGAGCTTACAAAATTTAAAATAAAGGTTTAGCTAAATATGTAGTATTACAAAAAATTCTTAAAAACCCAATTAAATATTGGTTATATTAAAAGTACATTATCAAGATAGTTTAAAATACATTTAAAACATCTTTTAAAACATACAAGATAAAAACAGCACACCACTTCCAAACTGTTTTCTCATGTGATTAAAAATCAAAGGCCTCTCAAAAAAAAAAAAAGATTTTAAACTGCTGGCAGAAAATGATAAACGAGGGGACTAACCAGACTTCCCATGGAAGACAGTTTCCACAGATTGGGAGCAGCCGCTGAGAAGGATGTCTTCTGCGTTCTTATCAAACTTTTCTGTCATGGTGTGGGGACTGTGAGAAAGCCCTTCTCTGAAGATCTTAAAACTTGGTCTGGCTTGTTTAGGGAAATAGGAGTGCAAGATGTGTAGCACTTTAAAGGCCATGACCAGCACCTTGAATTCTGTCCAGAAACAGAATGGCAGCCAGTGACAGCATTTCTACAGGGGAGTTACATGATCCCTGTAATCAGCCTCAGTCAGCAGACTGGCCATAGCATTTTGGTAGCATGCAGCTACCTTTGGAAAAACTGAACAGCTTCCAAAGGTAGCTCCATGTACAGTTTATGGCATTAATCCAAATACGGTGTATTCAAGACAATGTGTCACTTTAGCCAGATTTGACTTCTCAAGCAAGAGACACAGCTTGCCTACTAGTTTTATGGTACAAACATGCTTCTGGGTGCTACTGAGACCTGGGCTCAGATCTCAGTCCAGGAGTACGTCCAAGGTCTGAAGATTTCCTGGGGTTTGTCGTCCCTATTCTCTGATTTACCTTGCAACTGACGAGGAGTACTTTTGTCTTATCTGGATTAAGTTTCAATTTGTTCACCCTCATCCAGTCCATTACTGACAGCAGATACTGATTTAGTACAGAAACAGCTTCCTTGGAGTGAGGTCAAAGGAGAGGTAGAATTGGATTCATCTGCATATTGGTGACACTGTATCTCAAATCCAGATGATCGTTCCCAGTTCATGTAGATATTAACCAGCATGGGTGATAGCGTTCAGCCCTGAGAAACCCCACTGGCCAATGGCCAGGGTGTTGAATAGGCATCTCCCAGCACAATGTTCTGAGTTTGTTCCTCAATAAGAACCAGAACCACTGTAGAAAAGTGTCCCCAGTCCCATCCCAGAGAGGTGATCCAAAAGGATACCACGTATTATAAACCACTGGTATCAAAAATCACAGAACCAACAAGGATCCACTCCTCCCGTATAGTTCTGATGTAAAAACAACAACCCTCTCCCAGTGGAGAGGTTTGTATTCTGTATTTATTTTATAAATATAAATATAAAACAAATATAAAACATATAAAACCAATACATATAACAATCAATAAATATTAAAATCCATCAATAAATACTTTAAACCCATAATTTAAAAACAATCTGGATAGGCCATTGGAAGAGACTGGTCTTTACTGATGATTTAAACTCAGGCAATGTCTCAAGCTGACGAATTTCTTCTGCAGGTCATTCTACAGTCTGGGGGTGGCTGAAGAAAATGTCTTCTGGGTAACAGTCAGCTTAGTTTTGGCAGACTGAAGTAGGTGACTCTCAGAGAATCTGAATGCACCACATCATTTACCAAGGTGACCAGTGCTGTCTCTTTTCTATAACCAGGCCTGAAGCCAGACTGAAATGGATCTAGACAATCTGTTTCATCCAGGAATTTTTGGAGCTGGGGGGCTGCCACACGCTCTGGAACTTTGCCCCCAAAATGGGGTACTGGCTGATAACCCCAGTATGGTAGGATTCAATGATGGTTTTTTTCAATAAAAGTTTCCTCACAGCCTCTTTTAGACAAGATGGAAACCTGCCTTGCTGAAGCGAGACATTCATCACTCTTGTTTACCTCCTTTAGCTGGTTTTTATAACCCTTGAAGGGCATGAATGCAGTTGGTTTTGCATCATCACATGGGTCTGATTGACTATATGCTGACATGGGGTCATCATATTGATTATGTGATCTCTGACTGGTTGGGATTTCAATAGGGAAAACCTCACTTAAAAAATGTCAGAAAGAGAACTGTAAAGAGGTGGCAAAGAATATGCCACAAAGACAAGCAGGAGATGATTTATGAGAACATATTTCTTTCCCCCTAAAAATTTCCATAGATCAAAAAGATTGGCAGACCTCTTCTTCTGACATACCTGATGTCTCCATGATCTCATCCAAGCAAAAATCCAGCAGAGTTGTTCTGGAAACAAAATGCATGTGAAGTCAAATGTTGCTAATCCTCAAACAAAAATAAAAGGTTAATCCATTCTTAACATATTGGTACTCCTCCCAGCTAAAAGCCCTTTTTACACCAGCAGCCCTCCTGGCAACATCACACATTGCACATCTTGATAACAGTTTTGATAACTGGCAGGATATGTGGTTCTTTCTTCTGCCAGCCACAGCATTGTCAACGGCATGGTGTCCATGGCTGGTCATGAACAGATGCTGGGAGCAGATTGAGGAAGCAAGCTGCAAGAGCAAATGATGGCTGAGCTGGTCTGTCTGGAAACTGGCCTAGATAACTCTTTAGTCAGGACCTTGTTGGTGACTTACAGAGGTGTAATGCCTTGTTATACCAGAGTAAGTAATTTTTTAACGCATTGTGGAAGGAGATACGCTGTACCTCCTTGTCTAATGTGTTTGCTCCCAGTGCATAAGGACTCGCAGCACTGATTGGCCAGGAGAATGTGCCCAGTCACTATCCAAGTGACATTTCATACCGGGGAAGGATAATAGAATCTTAGGACCTTTCCACATGACACTATAATGCTATTATTTCACTTTTAACATTTTAAATCTTGGAGTTTGCAGTTTAAGAGGGGGCATTTAGAATGCTCAGTGAGAGAGCTCTTTGGCCTCAGTAAACTACAAACCCCAGAATTCTACTGGAAGTGTGGCATAATAGCACTATAATAGTGTAGTGTGGAAAGCCCCTAAGAATTAGATGGGACCACAAAGGCCATCTATTCCAACCCCTTGTCCTGTAGGAACACACCAACTAGAACACTCCTGAAAATTGCCCACTTAATCCCTATTTAAAGAGTTCCAAAGATGGAGGTATTTCTGCACTACACTGTTACAGAGCTTTTATTCCACTTTTAACATCCTACGGAATCCTGGGGTTTGCAGTTTAGGGAGAGGCATTTAGAATTCTCAGCCAGAGAGCTCTTTGGCTTCAGTAAACTACAAACCCCAGAATTCCACAGGATATGGAAAGTGGAATGATAACGCTATAGCAGTGTAGTGCAGAAAGGCCCAGAGAGTCCACCTTATGAGGCCATCTGTTCCACCATGGAACAGCTCTTACATAAAAACAGTCCTTCCTAATGTGGGAATTCTTTTCTTGTAATTTGAAGCTATCAGTTCAAGCTTTTCTGCTTTTTTCTGGTGGGTAACAACAACCCTTTCTTGCCTAAGTGTACAATGGTATCTGGATGGGTTCAGGTGCCCCCCAGTGGGTAATCAGTGAGGGGATAATCAAAGTGGTGACTTTGCACTATCCAGGTGCAATTTTACACCCAGGGAAGGAAACACTGCCGTCACCCTCTGGATCTGTTGTGCAGATATGCTAGGTAAGCTTTATGATTACTGTTTAAACACCCTGCACTGTTTAACATTTTTTAAAAAACCCAACCATATTATTTTCAAAACCAGAAGTGGACTCTCTGCCATATCTGCTTTTAAAATCTTTTTGGCATTTTTGTCAATCGATGAAGTTGCTGATATCTCAAGGCAGAAAATGAGTCCCAGCCCTGTTGCAGTTGCCCACCCTTGATCTAGGGCAAGGATGGGCATTCTGTAGCCCACTGGTTACATGCTGCTCCTAGACTGCACTTTGGTGCCCCCTAAAGCCCCCTCACTAGTCCTCCAACCCCCCCAACTCCCTGCTTTTTTTAAAAAAAGTGCCATTTTCAGACATTTTCTATCTCAAAATCATGTAGAAAGCTCCTCTAGAAATGGACACATATCAATCCCTCCCCACCTCCACCAGCAGCCCAGAACCCTATGTTGTTTTTGTGTGCCTTCAAGTCATTTCTGACTTATGGCAACCCAAAAGTGAAACTATGGTGGGGTTTCTTGGCAAGATTTGTTCTGAGGTGGTTTTGCTTTTGCCTTCCTCTGAGGGTGAGAGACTGTAACTTGCCCAAGGTCAGCCAGTGGGTTTCCATGGTTGAGTAGAGATTCAAACCCTGTTCTCTAGAGTTGTAGCCCAACACTCATAACAGTATGCCATGGTGGCTCTTCCAATCCTATACTATTCCCAAATACCTGATTTCTTCAGCAGTACCTTTCAAAATGGCAACAGCCAGTAGTGGAGTGCTATTTCTTGTCACTATGGCCATTTCCACACTACATTGTTATAGCACTATTATTCTACTTTCAACATCCTGTGGAATCCTGGGGTTTGGAGTTTAGGGAGGGGCATTAAGAATTCTCAGCCAGAATGCTCTTTGGCCTCAGGAAATTACAAACCCCAGAATTCCACAGGATGTTGAAAGTAGAATAATAGTGCTATAACAGTGTAGTGTGGAAATGGCCCAGTCATAGCTGATGGGCAAAACCTCAATGGGCAAAGCCTCAATGTGAGGCTGTGGAGTTGCTGCCAGTAGGCATACCTCAGCCTCTGACAAAGAAGCTCCCTTATACAAAGTCTTTTTTTTTGCTCTCCTCCTCATCCTCTCTCTAGCAGGAAGTCTTTTAGTAACATTGGCAGGGGGGATAATGAAGGAAGGCTGGAAGAACACGGGATTTTAGTGCTGGGTTCCAGCAGTGTGGCTGCAAAAAACAATGCAATAAGGCTTGAGCAGGGAATCAATGGGACTCTCCTCTAGCTGATCTTATTGTATCTTTGTGGGCTTGCCAACAACAAAGTAACCAGCAGTGAGAGTCATGCATGAACAGCAAAACAGAGAGGAATGGGAAGAGCAGATAAGCCTACCTCAGCAGCCACCCCCAGCATGTTAAAACAACATAGCCTAGCATCCCGTTAGGTATTTATGATGTCATAAACTGGCTCACATTCATGAAAGGGTGAATTGCAATATAGTGCAATGCTCCTATTCCCAATAAGAGAGCAGAGACATAGCTATATCTCTGGGAGTGTTGTGTAAATGAAGCCAGCAGTGTGGCTCTTGTGCCACAGTCCCAAAGCACAATGTGCGAGACATTGTGCCTCAGGACATGTTGTGCAATGGAAGCCCTCATTGCACACGAGGAGATCTTACTGCATGCCGTGTTGTGCACCATTGCAGTTCACTACCATGGTTGTGTATCATGTCAGCAATGCAGCCCTGTCATTGCAAAGGAATGTACTGTAGCCTCTGATGCAAAGTCTTGGCCATAGATCTATAACTGTGGTCGCCGAAACAGAACTTAGAAGAAAAGTGGAGGCTGGTGAAAGAAAATGCTCCTCCTGGATGCACTTTGGAAGAAACCTTGAAGTGGTCTTTAAAAGGTTCAAAATGTTTCTGCTTGCTTACACAAGGCTTGCCAGATCTAGTTGTTTGGTTCCACAAGTGCACATTGTTAGTCCTGAATAAAATGTTTACTGAAACATATTGAACAGCTTTTCTTTTTTTGTGGTATAGGAACCTATTCCTGTTCTTTCTGTGGTATTTCTTCCTCTGGTTCCAAATTTTCTGTTAAAGATGTAATGCCTAGGAACACATTGGCTTTGCTAACTAAGGTATATCTCTGCTCCATTGGATGAACAAAGAGACTGAATTAGTATAAGGCAGTTTTGCATGATTCTCGTGGAAGGCCAATACATGAAGTGAAGATTCAGCTGTGCTCTAGAAGGACACCACCTCCCGTGTAGAAGAGATTGGGTCATAGCCAAGAGTAACAGTGCTTTTAATCATCTTTAGAATCCAGTTCAATGCTCCAAGCCCAAGAACAATTTTTTAAAATAAAAAATTTGATTATTCACCTAACATGGAATATAATGCAAGCAATTGAGATGACAAGGAAACAAAATGGGGAGACACTATGCAGCCTGATGCATTCATCATCTTTTAGACAAATGGCCAAAGAAAGTTTACTGCTTTGCCAGCTCTATGATGTCCTTCCATCGCAGTCTCACTAATCCTCGATCTTTGCAATAACAGACATGCTGGCAAAAAGAAGTAAATGTAGTTGGCAGAAAGAGCTGAGAATGCAAAGATGCAAATGTTAACACCACCCCCAGTATTGCCAGGAAGGGTGAATGAGGTTTTGCTGCAATTATTTCTGTATCCAATCCAGATGGGATCTGAAACCAGTTCTTTGGTTTTATAAACATCAAGACAAAATTTGGCAGTTCTCAGGCAAATCAGAGACAGAGCAGGGACAAACAATGCCAGATGAAGCAGCACATCTGGTCACTGTCAGGCAAGAGTTAAAAGTGGGTTGTTTCATTTTCTGGAATAGCATTCTTATGCAGTGTTAGCTAGTGGGTCCATATCAGAGGACTGGTAAATCCAATCTGGGGTTTAATCTGAATTCTTATGGAGCTGTTCAAGGTGCTGAATCTATTTGGGAGACAGAGTTTTAGTAGCTTGGATGGCTCCTTTAAAGTTTGGGTTGAAACCCAGAGCAGATTTAACTACGGCCATTTCCACACTAGACTGTTATAGTGCTATTATTCCACTTTCAACATCCTGTGGAATTCTGAGGTTTGTGGTTTACTAAGGCCAAAGGGCTCTCCGTCTGAGAACTCTAAATGTCCCCCCCCCCCTAAACTGCAAACTCCAGAATTCCATAGGAAGTTGGAAGTGGAATAATAGCACTATAACAGTCTAGCATGGAAATGGCCTACATCCACTGATACTGGGATGACCAATAGCTATTGTGTATGGTTGCTAGACTATAACCCAGAAGACAACTTTTTCATTACAATAGGTGTAGGCAACACTGGTAGCCCTCCTGCTCATTTTGGCAACTTTTGGAGCCTCATGGAACTACCCTCATCCCATTGGAAGAAAAACTGTAAAAGAAAAAACAGAAAAGAAAGAAAAAGGTGGGGGGAAGAGAGAGGTGCCACTCTGTAGGTCTCCAGGCATGGTAATTCTCCTGCAATAAAACTAGAAACTAAGGAGCATCCAATGCATTGCACCGAACAAACTGGGGACATGTCTCAAAATGCTCAAAAGATGGTTGCTTTATCAGTTAACAATCCTGGCATGTTTTGGAAAGCATCTGTTCTTAAAACCTTCTTCAGGAACTACTTTGAATCAAAGTTCAGAAATTTTTGACCAGGAATAGTTTGAGAGGAGTTCCTGGTCCAGAAATTTGTGAACTTGGACTCTAAATAGCCTCTGAAGAAGACCTTAAGCATATATACAGACAGTTCTCTTGGATGGAAGGTACACATTCTTGTTTTAGTGAAAAAAATCACTCTTGTTGAGGATCTTCACAGTTTGGGACTTTTCTGCATGAGGATTTTTTTTTGATACAAAAAAATTGTTTTCTGTGCAGAAAACCATGACTTCTTCACAGAATGAAGTTTTTTTGCACAAAAAATCCACATGGGTTTTGTGTGTGCATGTGGGTAGAAAAGTCCTGAATTGTGAATATACGAAAACTCATCTAGGATAAACAAAACATGTATAGATTTCCAAAATAAAATTGGAAAGAACAAGAACGAACTCTGGGACTTTTTGTTCTTTTAAATCAATCTGATGTGGCAGCAAAGATAAAAGCACAGGCTATCCCATTAAAAGATCCTTCTGCCACATAAGACCCAAAGGCCTGCCAGTAGTCTAATGTACCTCCTATCAGTGTTGTCAGATTACATAATGTATGACGAGGAATGATGGGAGTTAATATCCACCAATACCTGGAGTGCCTGTCCTTTGCACTTGCTGTTATGTTAACTGCTGTCAGGTTGACTTTGACCTATGGTGACCTTATGGATGAGAGAGACCTCTTAGTCACTGTATCATCAACCACCCTGCTCAGGTCTTGCAGATTCAGGGATGTGACTTCCTTTGACTGAGTCTATCCACCTGTAATGCTATCTTCTTCTTCTCCTACTGCCTTCTACCTTCCCAAGCATTATTGTCTTTTCCAGTGAGTCAGGTCATTTCATGATGTGGCCAAAGTATGACAGCCTCAGTTTAGTCATTTTGACTTCTAGGAAGACATCAGGCTTGCTTTGCTCTAGGACCCATTCATTTGTCTTTTTAGCAGTCCAAGGTATCTGTAGAACCTTTCTACAGCACCACATTTTGAATGAGCTGGTTTTCTTCCAGCAGCTTTCCTGCACATACAAGGTTAGAAACGATAAGGATAGAGGTGGATTTATAAACAATCAGGCTCCTGTTGTATCTATACCATTGAAGAGAAAAGCACACTCCTTGGGCTGCATTTCAGCAATCCTCCAAAAATAGAAAATGAGGGCCTTCTTAGTATATCCTGCATAACAAGCATGGGGAATGTATGACTTTCAAGATGCTGTCACACTGGCCATTTCCGCCACTGTTACCTCCTGTGAACCTTTACCATTTACTGTACTCCCTAAGGCTGATGGAAGCTGCAGACCACTGAAAGCTGGAGGGGTACTGCTTCCCTACCTTGCTTCATTTTCTGAGTGGAGATGCTTGTTGTAGCTAAAATGACACCAATTCACACAGAAAAGGTGTCGGCAAGCTTGGAGGAAATCCAGAGTTTTCAGAAGGTGAAGAAAAATGCCAGAACCAATCCAAGAGAGGTTTCTTTCCTCTTTCTCACACACTCAACATGATGAGGACTAAGCATGCCCAGTGCTCCACAGAATGCTGTGTGAAGGTTGAAGTGGAAGAGACTGGAAGATCGGAAGACCAAGGAGCAAGGTGGCACTGAGTGGAGTTTCTGCTCTCAGAAGCAGAGGCGAACCACCTTTAAAGTCAATTTTAAGAAAGAAGTAAGAATTCTACAATCTTCCTAATTTTGTTGGACTTCAGTTACCATTAAATCCATTCATCCTGGACAATGATCTGGGTTAATGACAGTTGTAATCCTAGAACATCTAAAAGACAATGACATAACTTATTCCTGAAGATAAAGGGGATGTACTCATTTGCGCATGGGAGGTCTTGGCAAATGGGATGTGTTACCATGAACTCCCTTTCAGAGTTGTTTAGACCACAAAAGTTTCTTTTGTTTGGACTACTCTCAAAATCCTGGTTGGATTTTGTAGTTGAACGCCAGCATAGTAACTTTTCCATGCTTTAGACTATTTTCATTTGTCAAATTTTATACATTCAATGAATTTTAAATGTTCTCCTCTAAGACTACACTGTTCCAACATGGCTTAGAAGATAAAAATGGAGGGTAAGAGTTTGAGAGCAGCTAAAATTTCCTGGTAAGCCCTGTTGGTTTAACTGGAATTTAGGAACATGTGTCTCCAAGACCTTAGCCCACATGCTTTATCTGCTAGTTTAAAATTACTTGGGTGAGGAGGAGAACAGGGGAGGGAAACACTACTACCATTCAGTGACAGAATGTACCAGAACAGAAATTTGGCCTGAACAGCCAGGAGGACACACTTTTCTTGTAAAATATTATCATAACTATGCAAGTGACAAGCCAGCAGGAAAAGCCTAATCTTTTGCAAAGAATAAATTACAAAGCAGGGCAGAAAGGAACAAAAATGGGTTGAGCGGAGGGTTTGTTATGCTAACAAAGTTGTGTGAAGTGCCACGTGCCTTTGTCATGGGAGCTGGCGACAGTGGTGAATGTCATGAATACAGAAATGTAGCCAAAAGATGTCTCAAAAATAGATGTGTTCTAATAAGCTTTTAAAATCACTTGTCTGGTGATTTAAAAAGTCACATACTACAGTCTTCTTTGTACAATCATCTTGAAACAATTGAGGGACCTCACTGAGATTAAACTAGAAGTTTGATATATTTGATAAATTAATGTAGGATTTTAGTAGGTTTTTTGGGGGTCTCTCTATTATTTTGGTTAATTGGTGGGTGACTGGGAAAGAAGAATTTTTCTTCTGCGTACACAGTTAAGTCCCCTATCACATTACCCTGTTATAGTGTTATTATTCCACTTTAACTGCCTTGGCTGCACCAGTGGAATTTTGGGGTTTGTAGTTTGGTGAGGCACTGGAGCTATCTGTTTGAGGATTCTTAATGCCTGCTCTTATACTGCAGATCCCATGATCCCATATGATATTGCCATGGCAGCTAAAGTGGAATAACAGAGCTATAATATTGTAGTGTGATAAGGCCCTTAGTTTCACTATCCTTCCCACTATTAGGAACTGTCCCAAAGAGGGATAAAAAAATTCTTTGGATTAATTTAAATTTATTCTCTGCATGTGATTTGAGGGTGAGGTGATACGTAGAAATTTAGCAGGTATATTTTTCCTGATATTTATCACTGTGCCAGGAAAAGGGATTGTCTCTTTAACTTCTGGATGGCCTTTTTATAATAGTCACAAGGGCAAGCTGATTCGAATAGAAATGGCTGCTTTACAGCTGTGCATTGACTCAGAAGTGGTGATTCAGGAGTACAGCTGTTTGTATGCTGGGATGGGGTTAAATGAGGTCATTCCATTCCCTCTATTAAGAATTCTGTCCTCCATGAAATTTTTCTCCAGTCCCCAAATTTCTAGCATTATATAGAGTGAGACATTGAAAATTGCTCACATTCAGAACTCTTGCTGTCATAGAATCAAAGAGTTGAAAGAGACCACAAGAGCCATCAAGTCCAATCCATTCTACCATACAGGAAAACACCATCAAAGCATTCCTGGCAGATGGCTGTCCAGCCTCTGTTTAAAAACCTCCAGAGTGTTCAGATTTCCTTGGTAACTCTGCCTGGCCCTTTTCTTTGGATGCCCAACCTGTATCTCTCATTCTTCTGCTGAAATTTTAAGTTACTGCAGTGCTAGATATTTGACTAGAGGAAAATTTCATGGGAGAGGTAGAATTCAGTTCTGATGGAATGACCTCATTTAATCTCTTCCCTCCCCCATAGCTACATTACTAGATGGATTGTCTTTCTTGATGATATATGATTCAGCTCCTTTACATGAGCCAACTTAAATAGAGACAGAGGTAAGTGGCAGTAATGCTCTATAACAGAATATTTCATCCCAATGTTAGAGAAATCAAGCTGCTTTACAGCAGTTTGCAGCACTAGGATTCAGCTGCTCTACCTGCTGGATTAAAAGACTATTATGTTTTTGCAGGTGCAGGTAAAAGCAGCTAGCTTGGGGACATTTTCACTGGGACCTGAAGTAAGGTTGCTAGGTGACAAAAGGAGCAGGGCTCCTTTACCTTAAAGAGGAAATTTCAGCAGGTGAAGCCTGTGTAAGAAACACCTACTGAAATTCACTCTTTTGCACAGTTATTAAAGGTACTGGTGCCCTGTCCCTGAATTCACCTAGCAACTCTATGTAGGAAGGAAGGTTTTCCATGTGCCAGGGTCTTGCTTCTGCTGAGATAAACCCTTAGCTGGCTGATATTATTTGTGCAGGAGTGGAGAACATTGATTCCTCTGGTTATTGTTCAATGTCAATGCCCATCACCTCTCTGCAGAATAGCAATGGCAAGGGACAATAGGAATTGATGTTCAGGAACATCTGATAGGTCACATTTTGTCTATGCTTGTGTTAGAGGAGGAAAAATCCAGATGCAGTAAATGTATTCACACATTTAATATTTCATCTGTTTTAGTCCTTAATCTCTTTCCTCTCTGTGTTTGTATGTGCCTTCGAGTTGCCTGGTAACTTATGGTAACCCCATGAATTTTGCATTGTTTTCTTAGGTAAGGGATACCCAGAGGTGGTTCTGCCAGTTCCTTCCTATGAAGTGTAGCCTACAGCACTTGGTATTTGTTGGCGATCTCCTACCCAAGTATTAATCATCACTGAACCTGCTTAGCTTCCAAGATCAGATGGGATCTGGTGCCTTTAGGATATTTCCCTCTTCCCTCTACCATCAGTATTTAACATTTGGAATGCAGCTCTTCACATATTCTCACATCTGTTAGCATGGGATGGTGCTCCTTGACAATCACCTAGCAACTCCAAGGGTTCACAGTGGATTCATGTTTGCAGAGTAAACAGATGGTCATACTCCAGATGCTCACTTAACCTTCCCTATGTAAAGTAGGGCATACTGTTCAAGGACATCTTGCAACTCGTCTAGGCTTTGTGTGCAGAATCACTTCAGTTTTTGAACTGTTTTTCCAACATTGCCACAAGAAGGCATCTTCTAAGATGGAGGGAGTGCACTGTCTACAACCTGATGTATCCTGTTATGGTACCCTTCTGAGAGCTTCTCTTCCCACTATGGCCACAAAGTTTGCCACATCTGCAAAACCAGTAACAACAACAACAAGAGAAAAGGCATAGTCCTTACATTTTCCACTGCACCACTGAATTTTGGTGGCACAAAGCAGCAGCAGAAAACCTTGATAACAAACACTTCTACTTTAAAACAAGGTGTAAAGTGAATTTCTTCTTTATTTTGGAGACAATGAATGCTCCTGGAAGTTTCATGGAAGCACCAGTAGGCTTCAAAACAAAGGGCACTCGCTCTATGTGTCTTGTTTTAAAGCAGATGTGCTTGTTTTCAAGGTGTTTTTTCTTATGAATATGCTGTGAAATGGGAGGGGTGTACAATGACTGGGTTGTATCCTCATTGGGTTCAGATGCTGGCAGTGCAGCTGCTTGAATGAAGTTCTCCAGCTGTTCTAAAAGAAGGTTAAGAATACTTTAAATCAAGTTCCCCCAGAGCAAATAAGACTCAGTAGGATAAAGTGGCTTTTTTGGCAGCAGGCTTGTATCTGGATGGATGCCAGAGTCCATGCAGGAGTAGTTCCATGTATTTAGGCATGGGCTTCTACTGACTCTAGAAAAGGATCAGGTGTGTCCTTATGTGTGTGTGATTCTTAAAGGAAAGGGGGCATACATGATAAGATAGGTTCAACATCAGCACTTAGGACTTTTGGGGAGCACTTGAGACCTCAACTCTAGAACAAAGATGCTCATATTGATGGCTGCTGTGAACCCCCTGCATCAGGTGGCCAGTCTGTAAGCCATCACATCTCCCATGCTGCCACTGATGTAACCCCTCACCAGTGGATGAAGAAACCCTAAGGAAGGGCCTGTATTTGCTGGTTGAGTTCAGAAGGACAGACAGGCAGAGCTGGAGAGGAGCTGCATTTGTCAGGGTAAAGAAGTAGTTCCTTTTCATCTTAAATGAGGTAATGGTATTTTGAGTTGTGTATTTAGGATGGAACAAAGTGTAAATTCTTTGTAGTGGAATTTCTATATTGCTTCTGTTTGCAATTTTTAAAATTTTACTTAGGGCTTTAAGATTTGTGCCCCAGTGTAGCAATCAACTCAGCAGCATAAGCAGAAGAGTCCTGCAACCAACTCCTGCACTGGTGTCTCATTGGATCAGTGGTTCTCAACCTTCCTAATGCCGCGACCCTTTAATACAGTTCCTCATGTTGTGGTGACCCCCAACCATAAAATTATTTATTTATTATTTACAATGCCTCCCCCCAGCAAAGGCTGCCTTGCTGGCCAGGAACACGGGGGGCGGGCAGGGAGGGAAAGAGGACTCGTACGTCTCCCCTGGGAAAAAACTCCGAGACCCCTCCGGGCTCTGCTTCTGCTTCGCTCTCATTTCCGCTGGGGGGGCAGTGTGGGAAAAGTTTCCAGAGTGTCGACCATGGCCGGGGAGGAGGAATCCCAGTGCCTTTGTCTTTCGCACCAGGCACAGCTCGCCCCCCAGGAAAGCGGTGCCTTGCACCCCCCGGCCCTTCCGCAGTGCCCCTCTCCGTGGCGAGTGGGGCAGGGGACATGGCGAGGAAGGGGCCTGCCCCCCGTGCTGCTGCTGCCCCCTAAGCTGGCCCGTCAGACAGGAGGTTCTCCCGGTAGCAGAGAAGGGGACCGATTTCAGTCCCTTCTGAACAGGGGGCAGGAGGACACGAGCACGTGGCTCATGCTTGCGCACCACCACTCCTTGGTCTTTTCCGCACGTTACCTTATCGCAGAGGTGGGGGGTACCCTCTCTTCGCTGCTCCTTCGTCCCGCAGCAGGCTTCCTGGTCGTGCGACCGCCTCGCCCCGCCTAGGCTGCCCTGGGGGAGGACACAAGCACACATAGAGTAATATCCACATCCCTTAGCAGGCAAGACCTGAGAAGGGCTGTTAATGACAGGGTGACTTTGAGTTGTCTCATTCACAGAGTTGCCACAAGTTGAAGTCAACTTGATGGCCTTTAACAACAAGAAGGCACTTGTTACCTCGAGTTCTGGGGTCCCTTGGGGGACACCTCAATGTGCTCCACATGATGGGGAATGGAAACTAGCCAGGGCATGAGCAGTAGCAATGCGAGAGGCAGGGTAACCTAGCGGGGTCTTTTTACCCAGTTTTTATGGGGTCAGGCCAAGCCAAAAACCAAACAAACATGTCCAATAAATGATTTTATTGAATGAAAGTCTCATGCACCAATGCAATCACTCACACACTCACTCAAGATCTATTAAGAAGCAAAAGAGAGGAAACTGGATAAGGGAGTGTTGAAGGGGTTGTAGCTGGGGTAATACTGCACCTCTTCCTGAAGTCCTTGGTCCGGGAAGAACAGCGGAGAAGTGGGGCTCAGCACGGAGAGGGCTGAGGGGATTACTCAACGGATGGAGCAACGGTCTACTGGGATGACTGGAAGTGATCTGAAGAAACATTCAAAAACCGGGACTATTTGTAGGGGAAAAAGTACCTGGAGGACTAATCCTTTCCCGGGGAGAACAGTGGGTGTTGCAGTGAGAACGAAGCTCCGCAGTGGTACCTTCCTTTGCGTGAAGGGATTACAAGGTGTTGCCAAGTCTCAGGATCTTCGGCTGCATTTGGTTGTGGTGTGACTTCATGTACATGGTCCTTGCTTGATAGGATATTTGTTCAACTTGGGGCAAACACGCTAATCCCTTCAAGTTGGCTTCTCAGGGGCTGAGGACCCTTTGTTCATTGTGGGTTTACACATCTTGAGATCTCCTGGGGCTACGTGACTGGGGATTTTACTGGCCTGACCTGGTTTTTGGTTGTTCAACTGTGACTGCCTATGTGCTCATCCAGGAGACCTCTCAGGTACACGGAATCATGTTTAATATCAAAATTGTAGACCCCAGGATAGGGTTTTTCCAGTGGAGTAACACACTTTTGCAATCATCATTTTTGCTTTTTCTTGTGGGTCACTTAAATCTGTATGTGGAATGGTTCCTGTGGTGATATATTTTGCATATCATTCCCCTTTTCTGTAAGCCCTGCTATGTTTGGAGCAAATGGTTATTACAAATTTGATTTCTCACTGTCTTGATACATCAGGTTTCATTTCAAATTCATGGTGAGAACCCAGGGGTTTTCTTTTTTCTTTTTCTTTTCCCCCTCTTGTTTATAAGCAAGATTGTTTTCACGGCTTGGATTGATGAGCTTTATATCATCTGCCATGTCATCTACATTGTAAAATAATAAAAACCAGAGGAAGCAACATTTTGGACACCGTTGGGTTACTGATGCAATCGATTAATCAGTACGCATGCAGGAGCAAATTAAAACCAGGATGGGGAACTCTTTTTGTCCCAAGACCGGGGGTCCTTTCACAATACTTTGTCACACTATGATTTCACTTTAAATGTTATGGTTCAATCTGGGGATTTACATTGTTGTTTTTGTTGTTGTGTGCCTTCAGGTTCTGACTTTTGGCAACCCTAAGCTGAACCCATCACACGATTTTCTTGGCAAGGTCTGTTTCAGAGGGGGTTTGCTTTTGCCTTTCTCAGAGGCTGAAAGAGTGTGCCCAAGGTAATCCTGTGGATTTCCACGGTTGAGCAGGGACTCTTGAAGTTTAGAGTGAGTTATTCAGAATGTATGTATGTATGTATGTATGTATGTATGTATGTATGTATGTATTTATTTATTTTTGCATTTCTAGGCTGCCTTTCTCCTGGAATTGGGACCCAAGGCGGCTTCCAATAATAAAAATACACATTAAAAAACATTAAAAACATTAAATATATTAAAAACATTCAGAACAGTTTAAAACATTAAACAGATATAAAATCATAAAAACACTTCAAAAGAGAAAAGTTTCTGTCCGTAGGCAAAAGGAAACAGGGAGGGAGCATGCCTGACCTTCTGTGAAAGAGTGTTCCACAGGGTGGGAGCAGCCACTGAGAAGACTCTCTCCTGTGTCCTCACCAGGCGAGCCTGGGATGGTGGTGGGACAGAGAGAAAGCCTTCCCCAGCAGATCTTAAGGTTCTAGTTGGCTTATACAGGGAGATATAGTCTTTCAAATAGCCTGGACCTAACAGTGGTGGAGCTTGGAGTGCGTGGGCAGGGCAGGCGTGGATGGGGCTATGACGTAAGGGGTGGGGCTACAGTGCATGGGAGCGTGGCCAGTGTGTGGGGTGGGGCTCCAGTGTGAGGGGCAGGATTATAGCACACAGAGGCGTGGCTAGCAGCTGGGACACCCCCCTGCAAAATTGCTACGCAGGGTGAACCACCCCCATTGCCCCCCCATCCCTAAACAACTGGGACCTAAGCTGTTTCAGGCTTTATAGGTCATAACCAGCACTTCCAATTGTGCCCAGAAATGAACAGATAGCCAGTGGAGCTGTTTTAGCAAGGGAGTTACGTGCTCCCTGTAACTGGCCCCAGTCAGCATTCTAGCTGCTGTGTTTTGAATCTGCTGAAGTTTCCGAACAATTTCCAAAGGCAATCCCATGCAGAGCGTGTTACAGTAGTCCAACCAGAGATATAATCAAAGTGTGTGTCACTGAAGCCAGATCTGACATATCAAGGAATGGGCACAGCTGGCACTCCTGGCCACTGCTGAAACCTGGGCATCCAGGTTCAGAGTTGAATCCAGGAGAACATCAAGGCTGCGAGCCTGAGATTTCAGGGGGAGCGTAACCCCATCCAGCACAGGCAAAGTCCCTATTGCCTGATCTGCCTTTCGACTGACCAGGAGCACCTCTGTCTCGTCTGGATTAAGTTTCAATTTGTTTGCCCTCATCCGGTCCACTACTGACAGCAGACTTTGGTTCAGGACCGAGAATTCTCAGTCAAGGAGCTCTACTGCCTTGGCAAACTACAAACTACAGAATCCCACAGGATGCAGCCATGGCAGTTAAAGTGCAATCATAGCATCATAATTCTGTGGTGTGAAAAGTCCTTTGATTGCCCCTCAAGACCAAGCCAATAGGCTGAATTCCGCTAGGGTAGGTCTTGCCTTAAGCTTCAACTCTTCTTTGGTGTTATTTTACTCCTACAACTTGTCCATCGCTTTTAAGCCTGAATTCACTTGTGAGTTCTAAGTAGAACAACATCTGACATAAATGTTGACCTAATGATGATTAGCAAGCTCAGGTATTGTTGTTTGTGTGTGGAGAGTGATTGTGGGAGTGGGGAGTGATTCATTCTGCAGCCCCCACAATGCCTGTCCTCTGATCCTTCTTGATTTCATATTCTGCTGTTATTGTTTTATTGTTGCATTGTGATCCTGTACATTTTTAATTGTGTACCACTCACAGAACTCAGGTTAGTGGATGTTTTAAGAATACAGTAAACAAAGAATGGTAAATAAATAGAAAATAGTTGTTGATAATGAGTTACTAGTCATTATTTCATATTCCTAACAACTAAGGTGTAGCTATGTTACATTTCATTGTGACAATGGGGGATAATGTCACTCCTCTTGTGTTGCAAGGGTAATTTTAAAGTTACCTTTCTCATTATGGTCTTTGTGTAGCCTCACTAAAAGATAGAGGAGGAATACCATATGGTTCCAGTGCTGGCTTGGGCTGTGCCGTGTGTTGTGCCTCATGCACTGTTGTGAGTGTTGAGATAACAATAAGGTAGTGAGACCAAGACTCTGTTTGTACTATGACCAAGCAATTGCAATGTTTGACTTTTTTTTAAAAGGGAACTAAAAAAGGTAGCTGTTTTAGTTTCTTTTGAGAAACAAGAAAGAGCTACTTTTTAAATCTGTATATAACCGTAACTAACAAAATTTGGAATTATTATCATAGCTAATTGCATTTTTAAAATAATGTTCACAAGTTCTGGAAACAGATGAACCTCTTTACATCCCTCTCAAATTCAAACTTTGACCTTTTAAGCTTGATAATTGAGCAGTTTACAACAGGACTCAGAAAAATAATAATGGAATTACAGCCTGTTCCATTTTCTTAAAAAAATCTTCTTCTCCTGTCTCCTCTTCTGTTCCTTGTTATCAATATTACTATGCTGTTAGCATTTGGCTTCTTTTATTTTGAAGGCGTCTCACTCTGTGATAACCATGGGAGAGCAATTGTTGCTTAAATGAAAGTGTGTGCTGGGTTTCATAAAGCAACATCTCCAGCAATTATTTCAAATATCAGAACAAACAAAAAGGCAAGCAAAGCACAAGCTTTGTGATTAAGGAATCTCATATATATGTTAATACTAGCAGACTTCCTGCATCCTTTAATTTGCTCCTTGCCATTCACACAGGCTTACCTCCTCTGTGTCTTGGAAAGAACTGGCATGAGTTGAAACTGTACTCATCTTGTATTGATGTTAACATCTGCTGCTTTCACATCTTGGCCTCAAAGCTCTGCTGCACAGATGCACCATGGTGTATACCTGGCATTTGAGGATGGATGGGCTGAACAGCTTCAACAGAGATGATTGCTTCAGCTTCCAGATGGACACCCAAACACTTCTGCACTGGACTGTTATAGTGCTGTAATTCCACTTTCAACATCCTATGGAATCCTGGGGTTTGCAGTTTAGGGAGGGGCCTTTGAGGCCCCTCCCTAAACTGCAAACCCCAGGATTCCATAGGATGTTGAAAGTGAAATAATAGCACTATAACTGTCTAGTGCAGAAATGGCCTAAAAGCCCATCCACATGAGAAAAAAAAGTTTCTGAAAGTCCCAGGTTTTGTTCCTGTATAGACTGACTTTATTTTGGAGATCCATGTGATGTTTCTTCTTCTCAAAGTATTTCCTAGGAACTGCTGGCATTATGAAGAACTTATTTATTTATAATATTGGTATGCTGCCTTTTGTCTCAGAATGGGACCCAAGGTGACTTCCAAAAATAAGTTAAAAACATTAGAAACATTTAAAACAATTACAAACATTAAAAACATATAAAAATATAAAAACTTATAGCAATATGCAATTTTGAAAACAGGTTAATAAACAAATAAAAAGCTCCCCAGCTCACATAAAAGCCTGCGTAAAGAGAAATGTTTTTGTCTGCTAGCGAAAGGAGAGCAGGGAGCGGGCCAGCCTAGCCACCCGTGGATGAGCGTTCCACAGAGTGGGGCAGCCACTGAGAAGGCTCTCTCATGTTCTCACCGGGTGAGCTTGGAACGATGGTGGGACTGAGAGAAGCCTTCCTCTGGCAGATTTTAGGGCTCCAGCAGGTTTGTATAGCGAGAGAGATTCGTTCAAATAGTCTGGACCTAAGCTGTATAGGACTTTATAAGTCATGACCAGCACTTTGAATTGTGCTAGGAAATGAACAGGTAGCCAGTGGAGCTGTCTTAACAAGGGAGTTATGTGCTCCCTGCAGCTGGCCCTGGTTAGCATTCTAGTTGATGCATTTTCAATCAGCTGTTTCCAGACAGTTTCCAAAGGCAGCCCCATGTAGAGCGCATTACAGTGGTCCAACTGAGATGTAATCAGGGCGTGTGTCGCTGCAGCCAGATCTGATGTCTCAGGGAACGGGCACAGCCAGCACACAAATTTTAACTGTGCAAATGCACTCCTGCTCACTGCTGCAACCTGGGCATTGAGGCTTGAAGTTGACTCCAGGAAAACACCAAGGCTGCGAACCTGAGATTTCAGGGGAGTGTAACCCCATCCAGCACAGGCAAAGTCCCTATTCCCTGATCTGCCTTTCAACTGATTAGAAGCACCTCTGTCTCATCTGGATCAAGCTTCAGTTTGTTTGCTCTCATCCAGTCCATTACTGACAACAGACACTGGTTCAGCACCGAGATAGCTTTGTTGGAATCAGATGGGAAGGAGAGGTAGAGTTGGGTGTCATCAGCATATTGGTGACACTGAACCCCAAAACTTTTCATGCCTTCTTCTCAGGTCAGTTTAAATTATTTTCCTATTTTTCCAGTATTTTCCTAGATGAAATGTGTCTCTACCTGGCAATCTGTTTGCATTACTCTGGAACTAGCTAAGAGGGTCACCATCAGTAAAACAGAGCTCTTGTTTCCAGGATACAGATTCAACAGAGATCAAGAGGAATGTTTGGGCAAAAACAAAATTATCCTAATGTTTAACTACTATAATATTGCTGAAGCACTTTAGCACTTTGACTATAACTCTTGAATAATTATAAATAAGGCTCAGGGGAAGCTGGTGAAAATCAATTTTGAAAATGTTTCATCAGTCAAGATCTGATAATCAATGGGATGGGAAGGAGGAGGAATACAAGGGAGAGGAGAGGAAAGGAAAACCAGAATAATTTAAGAAAGTATTTGGCTCAAACCTAGGAATGTGCAGGTAAAATCAAAACAAAAAGACCTGAAAATTCTCAGTACTTCCAAAGACTTTTTCCCCTTCCGGGTGGCCCTAATTTTCCTTCTTACCCAGCTCAGCAGTGCTGGGTCATAGGGGATGGCCCCAGACTTTTTGCTGCCGTAAAATGATGAACCCTCCTGTTCCACATATCTAAATTGAGTAGAGTGATAGCTGAATCTTGCTTCATCTCTATGGAGAGTGTAGTGTTCGCCACCCAAATTAAGGACAGCAAGCTAGCTTGGGGTGGGGGCAGATCTAATATATAAAAGTCAAAGTTTGTTTGTCTGTGTCAGATGAAGACCTCATATGATTGGCTGCCTGTGAAGATTCTATGGAATCCTGGGGTTTGCAATTTAGGGAGAGGCCTTTAGAATTCTCAGCTAGAAAGCATTTGGGTCTGGCCAGTTGCTATGAAGATGAGGCCTAGCAGCAAGGAGGAGGGCAGTGTATTCCCTCAGAAACCCAACCTTTGTACATTAATAACTCTGAATAAAGATTGGATTGGGGAATATGGGGGAAAGTTACAGGTACTGGACAAGATAGTTTGGGGAATTAGAGACACAGGATTTCAAATCTTTCTGACAGGTATTACCTATGAAAAAATAAAATCCTGGGCAACGCCAGATACATACACTAGTAGGCTATAAAACACAACATTGTCTTCAAACACTTCGTCTGTCTTCCCTTAGCCCAGTGGTTCTCAACCTGTGGGTCCCCAGATGTTCATGGACTTCAGCTCCCAGAAGCCCTGAGCATTGACCATAGTGGCTGGGGCTTCTGGGAGCTGAAGTCCATGAACATCTGGGGACCCACAGGTTGAGAACCACTGCCTTAGCCCATAGCATTTGCTGGCTGAAGAAGCTGTCTTACTTTTCCTAATTACTGAGCCAGCTTCCTCTCATGAGATGAGTCTCTACTAACACACACCTATTGACTTCTGCAGTCTCCTGGTATTATAGGAGACCTCTGCCTTTCAATGCCTGTTATCTGAGTACTCGCTCTTTCAATGCTTCCATATTAAGGCCAAGTTCCATTAATTCAATGTGGTTCTGCTCTTTCATCAGTTCTTCTTGCCTATTGGGACTGCTTGCAAAGCAAGCAGAGAAGGCAAAAAAGGCACCAAGCCAGTTAAAAGAAGCATGTATGCGGTCGCTTGCAAGTGAACCTCTGTAAGTCCTCCATGCTCACTACAGTGCAGTACATGGGTTCTGCTTTTTAAACCAATTCTGTTTTCGGACAGTGCTCCAGTCCCTAACCTGTCAGATAAGTGGGGAAAGCCATACTGGGGAAAAAAATGGGAATCCTGTAGCATCCAAGAAAGAGAAATTTCTAGGATAAGTTACCATGGATTCTGGTCTGCTTTATTAGATGCAGGAGCAGCTTAGGGAGCTGGGTATGTTTAGTCTGCAGAAGAGGAGGTTAAGAGGGGACGTGAGAGCCATGTTTAAATATTTGAAGGGATGTCATATTGAGGAGGGAGCAGGTTTGTTTTCCACTGCTCCAGAGACTAGGACAAGGAATAATGGATTCAAGCTGCAGGAAAGGAGGTTCCATCTGAACCTCTGGAAGAACTTCCTGACAGTCAGAGCTGTCTGGCAGTGGAATCTGCTGCCTTAAAGTGTGGCGGAGTCTCCTTCTTTGGAAGTTTGTAAGCAGAGGCTAGATGGCCATCTGTTGGGAGTGCTTTGATGTGGGTTACTGCATGGCAGAGGATTGGACCAGATGGCCTCTGTGGTCTCTTCCAACTCTATAATTCTATGGTCTTCTTCATCAGATTCATCATCAAGTGTGGACAAACAAATGGAGTGGGTAGCAGAGTGTGAATTATGATAGAAAAATGTGTGGGTATGGTGATTGGGTAGCTTTCCTATCTTCAAAGACTGCTTCTGTTTCATTTCGTTGAAGGTGATGCGGGATGAACCCTAATGCAGAACTGGGCAAGAGGGCGGGGTGAACCTTTAACCCTCCAGATGTTATTGGTCTAGAGTACCCATCATCAGTGGTTGCTGGAGCTGCTGGGAATTTGTCTCCAACAAAATTTGGAGAACCCGAGATATCCCTCCATTTGCTGTGAGAATATAGTCAAAATGTTCAGGAGCACTTTGCTACTGAGTGATTGCTTGTTGATACTGGGGATAAGCAAGACAGAACTGATTCATTCTCCTTCTTCTATAAGGGTTCCCAGGAGAGTGTTGCTGGTTGTTTTGCTAAACAGAATGCTGGACTATTTAATATTTACCCCAGGATTCCATAGAATGTTGAAAGTGGAATAATAGCACTATAACAGGCTAGTGTGGAAATGACCTTGATCTAGAGCAGTGGTTCTCAACCTGTGGGTCCCCAGATGTTCGTGGACTTCAGCTCCCAGAAGCCCCAGCCACTATGGTCAATGCTCAGGGCTTCTGGGAGCTGAAGTCCATGAACATCTGGGGACCCACAGGTTGAGAACCACTGATCTAGAGGGAGGTAAAAATATTACCTTCAGCTGCATATAATAGAAAGATCCAGGTGTAACATTTGATTATAAGAGTGAAATCAAGCACTCCATACATGAGCAAAACTACCATTGTGTGCATTTGAAAGTCAACAACAACCACAAAATGGCATGAAAAAATAGTTATCAGCTACAAACAGTGCCAGTTATAACTCCTTTTTTCCTGATTGTTTGCCCAGAAAGTCAATTGAAAGAAATATAAACCATATGACCATGAAACCCACAGGAAATGCAAATATTATGATTAAAGCTGGTCATACAGGGCTGAGACCAGCAATTCAATACCCTGTTCATACTGTCCAAGTTTGCATTCCATTGGGGCATCTAATTTCTTGGCTATTTAGTCTTCGAAGATTAGTTTGAGTACACCATGAAATGGTTGTCACCTAAGTAATCTTCCAGGCTGTAAATGGCAACAAGCTTATCCTAATGCTACGTCATGCCCAATTAGTTATGCGTATGTAAGAGAGGTTAAAGTAATGGAATTGCACGTATCTGGCTTGACAATGTTAAGGAATTAGTCAAGCTTGATAAATATATTAAGGTTGGCAGTAGATGTTATGTTTTGGAGCCAAAAGGGACTCCGTGAGGATTCAGATCTTTTGGGGTACTAATACAAAAATGTTTTCCTGTTTGGGAAGAAACATCCAACTCGTTCTACAAACTTGGTTGGGGAACCATTTTCTTCTTTCTTTTAAAAATATTTTTTATTAACATATATTTAATATATAAAACAACATAGGGGGAATAATAAGACAAACACTAAATATATAATATCTAATACTAAATTAAACTAGAATACAACTAAACTAAAAGCAGACTGAAAATACATATAAATGACTTCAAACTCACCAGCTTTTGGTTCTAAGATAATCTATGAAATATACATCTTCTAGTGTGTCTATCATTATCACACTGCCGCCTAGTATTTAAAAACTATAAGCTTAACCTTCAAAACCAATTATTGAGCTTCTTTCTCCACAACAGTCTCTTAGATATACATTCAATTTATCCCAATCATTTTTAAATATAACCAAAGATCCTTCCTTAATTAAAATAGTTAATTTATCCATTTCTGCCAAATCCAACATCTTCAACAGCCAGTCTTCATGTGAAGGTATGGGCACATTTTCCCTCTCCCCCTTTTCAGGGAACTCTGTGCCCCCTAGAATGTGTCCTTCAGGCTAGAAAATGATACATCAAAAAATACCAATGTTCATATACTGCAAAAACAAAAGTTATCAGTGTTGGTTTCTGAGTCAATGGGGTGAATAATAGGTTTTAGACCTATTCTAACAACATATAAACAAAATGCAAAAAACATAGGCAGGCAATGGCTTTATTATGTGTGACACCATAGTAGTGTGAAAACTTCTGATTTCTCCAGAACTCTTCATTCAGACAGATGATTTTAAAGAATGTGTGTGCATGTGTGGTTGTGTGCAGTCTAAAAATTTGCCTCACTGTTTTAACAAGGAAATTAAACTCATTCCCAGGATGGAAAATACCTGATGTCTGCTGATTGATCACCAATAGGTGTGCAGACAGTGATGGCTTCTGGATCACATGTCAAGGAATCCAGTCTGAGCAGTGATCCACTCTGGCATTTAGTCTGAACTTTAAAGGAGCTGTCCAAAGTACTTAGCTCTATTCCCCACATAGATTTCACGCTGGTTCCTTTAAAGTTCAGACTAAAAGCCAGAGCAGATTCGCCAATCCACTGACCTGGAAACCACCAGCAACTATCATGTGCAGACACCCCATGACATCTAGCAATACCTGGTGGGATGAAGAGAGGATCAGAGGCCCTCCACGTTTCTTATGTTTCATTATACTTTCTAAACTTTCCATCACGTGTTGGAAGTGCCTATAGCCCAGTTCAGAAGTCTGATAAGTGCACGGGCCCTATATGTAAGAACAGCATACTAGCCTCGCCCGTTCTGTCATTGCTTTCCTTAGAAAAAAATAACATGTACAAAGAGGAAAGCCTGTTGTATCTGTTGAGGTTCTCCATGCAAGTCAGAACACTGATTTTTCCATGTATCTCAGCTGCTGCAGACAAGTCATTCTCACATGAGGAAAACAGTGACAGATGGAGCAGGGCTAGCATGCCTTCCTTGTGGTTGATGTCCAATACCTTTACCAAATGTTTGACTAGGCCTCAAAAGTAATGAAAAAACAGGGAGGGGAATGTAATTATTTTGGCAGAGGCATTTTAATGGTCAGGGTTTCTGAGAGCAGGGAGAATGTCTTTCACTGATGTTCTGTTTGTTCCTTTCTGCATCGTCCCACACAAATTAATGCCTGCCTTTCCTCTCTGGCAGAGGTGTGGAGAGAGAAAGCACTGCTCACAGGAACAATGTTGATATAAAACCTCTATGATATTATCATTTCTTCTGTGGAGTCTGTGCAACATATGAAGGCCACACTGCTGTCTTTTTATATTCCACCCCTCGTAACAATCACATCATCTGGAGAACTCACAGTGGGTGAACACCTACCCTTGCTCATTTGGGAACTGGACCCAGTTGCCTAAATTATTTCCACAGAAAATCAGCAAAACATTCTATTTATTCAGGGCCCACAGAGGGAAGATTTGTTCTTTGGCTTGGATTTCAGTCTGAGCTGAAGAAGACCTTGTGGGACCTTAGGGAAGATGAGCACTGTAATTTTTTCAACTCTCCATTTCAAACCAAGAAATCAACTTTCTTCTATGACATATTTCATATGAATGGAGGAAGAAGTTGTCATTCTAAGCAAATAAATATACTTAGGTGTTGGCTTCAGTCAAAACAAACAAAATCCAACTAGAGCTATGATGAAACATGAGCATATTCTGTTAGAACATGTGGTCAATGGAGAAGCAGGTTATAATCTAAAATTTATTGACATCTTATTGAGATAGATACAAATATGCCAAATAGATCGAAAATATTACAAGAAGATAGTATTGGGATAACAATTAAAAAAAATGCGAGATGGGAGGAAAATGATCTAAGACAACCGTTACCAACTTTTTTTTGGGGGGAGAGCTTCTTAAAACTGTTAAACAGCCCATGGCATTATGGCTGCAAGAATCACAAATACAGGAAATATTAAATGTTGAAGAAATGGCAATTAGCAAGCTATCTATTTCCATATGTGGTGGCCATGCTCTATTGTGCTACAGTTCTGGGATATGCTGTTTCTGGAAATGGCAAATATTACGCATCAGACTGTGTGTGCAACACCAGGGCTTCCACTGTTAACCGTTTGGGAGAAACAAAGTACAAAAAGAATGGTTTGTGTTCATGACACGGGGGATAGCTAGATGTTGCAAAACTGTCAAGCCGCTGACACTGACTGTATGGCCAAAGTGGCCAAAATCCTGTATCAGGTTATTCTTAACTAAGTCCTTAAGTAACTTCTCTTGGCTCAGCCTTTCCAAATCTGACAGAAATATTAGTCACGTGTGCTCCAGTTGCTGGTAGGGTGAACCTCCTTCTCCCCATGCAGCTGATGCCTGCTAAGGTAGATTGGAGGGCAAATTACAATTGTGACAATAGTGTCAAAATTGTGACTATGTAGTGATTGTGAAACAGTTACCTAACCATAACTGTTTCATATTCACAATCACTACTGAGTCATGAGTGTGACACTATTGCCACAACTGTAACTTCCTCCACCCCTTTAGTGGGCATCAGCTGCATGGGGAGAAGGAGGAGATTCTTTCTGCCAATGATCAGAGCATGGTTGACAAATGTTTTCATTTGTCAATCAGGTTTGGAGGGATCAGGCTGAGAGAATTCACTTAGGTACTCAGTTAAATAAAGATTGATACAGGATTCCGGCCTTTGTTGATGACTAAGTTTGTAGTCCTACACATATTTACTTGTGAGTGAGCAATTTTGAAAACAAGAGGACAGTTCTGAGTCAATATTTATAAAAGTGTGCTGAAATTCCTATTGAAAGCCACTGGACTAAAGTGGATAACTCTTTCTATTGGTTTCAGGGACAGAATCACAATTATCTTTTGTTGGGCTGTGCTTTTAATCATTCAGTTCCATGTCACAGGATAAGGCGACTGAGACATTGCATTTAAATTCTGGCAGCAAAGATAGAAATAGCATCCAAAAGCCCAGAGCTTTTAAAATTACACTTTATTATTATAGATTAATGTTTTCAAGGAAAATAAAGTCAGCTATGTCAAACTGCTGAGAAATATTGTTCATTTAAAGCGGGTATATTTTACAAATGCCTTTCTGTTCTGAAAGACACCCTTGAATAACTCAAGAAGACGTTAAAAACAGAACCAGCAAAAACCTCAGACCTTTCACATCCATTTGGCTGAAATCTTCCAGATATCTTCCACCACACTATCAAGAACTGCAGCAAATGTCTGTTAAAAACAGTCACTCTCTGACCCCTACTCTCCAAATCAATAAAAGATAACTTAAGTTTAAAAATAGCCATTAATAAAATACATTCTTGCTGACAAGGGTTCAAAATAATTTCCTTTATGACTCCCTCTCACAACTCATGTGATGTCAATTTGTTGTAATAATGATTGATCATTTTTACTTGGAACAGATTGAGAAGTTGAACAGGACACATGGAACAGCTTGTACCACCTCAAACAAACATTTGTCTGTAGTTCACTGCCTCATATTTGTATGTACACACACAGACATGCACAGAGCTGAGATCCTACATCAAAAGATGTATCATGAAGTTCCACAATGGCAGAACTATGAAACATCATCTTCTTCCTTCCCAAAGGACGCACCTTCCTCCTGAGGCTGCTCCACCCCTGGCCACATTATGTGGGTGGACAGCTGGGAAGAACTAAGAAGCGCCTGTCTATGTGAGTATAACTAGATGCATGATGATGACATCATCTTCCAGGACTTCCTGGGGACCCCTGGACATCCTGGGAGATGCCTTAATTGTTATGCATCTGGCTAGAATCACATATTTTGCCACACAGCCAGATGCATCTCAGCCATCACTCTGCTCTCCATCACCCATTACATGCTGGGATAGAGGGATGGCCATTTTTTCTGATTTTGCACATTTTTCCACCAACTAAAATAATGTTTGTGTGCTTTTTTCAATTGTACATCTTTGTAGACATTCGTTTTTCTTAAAATAAGTTTGTAATTTTGTACAGTCTTCCTGCAAGACTTGCAAAATCTGTGAAATTCTATGTGGCAAGAGCACTCTATCTTGAAATACGTTTCAGGAGTTGCAAAATGGATACTTTCAAAAAAAGGACAATTTTTTTCCTACTGGGCCAATAATCAAAAACTGAAATATGATTGTTAGTTGTAGAAAAGGAAGGAAAGAATAGCCAGTGTTCTCTACCAGCTACTCAGTTAAATATATTTAACTAAATAATCTCTCATGGCTACCGCCTTCACTCTTCCCGTACAACCTGATGGAAATGTCCTTCACCCATGCACCAATTACTGGTAGAATGGACCTCCGTTTCCTCATGCAGCTGATACCTGCCATACTAGGTTGGGGGCAGAGTTATGATCATAGCAATAATGTCACAATCATGGCTAAACTGTGATTGTAAATATAGAACAATTTCCTAAATTTACTAATGCATAATTGGCATGACGAGAATCTTCATAGTCTGGGACTTGTTCTGTGCAAAATTTGGGTGTGATTGACTTGTGTAGAAAACAGCTTTTTCTGAGCAGAAAATAATACCTCTGTGCAGAAAATGCTGTTTTTGTGCTTAACAACCACATGTGATTTTTGTGCAGAATAACTCTCAAACTGCAAAAACTGCACACACTTCCAAATCTACGTGGCCTTTGAGGACTTTGTTGCAGTGGGAAGAAAATTTCTAAAAATGCTCATGGCTTTTTTTGAGAAGAAAATTGATGAAGAATTTATTCCTTGGTGCCAACCAGAATAAACCCACTAATTCAATGGGAATTTCTTTAAGTACATGTAGGTTTCTTTTATCCAGGAGGTCTAATCTAACTAGGAGTAACAACCAGATCTAGGTAAAAATATTAAAAACAACTTTTTTTATTGTACTTCAACCCTGCCTTGAGCACAGCATGCGTATGTGCCTTCAATTTGCCTGTTGATTTTTATAAGGTTTTCTTAGGCAAGGAATACCCAGAAATTTTGCCAGTTCCTCTCTCTGAAATATAGCCTTCAGCACCTGGTATTTTTTGGTGGTGTCCCATCCAAGTATTAACCAGTGCTGACCCTGTTCAGCTTCCAAAATCAGATGGGATCTGATAGCTTTAGGGTATTTAGGCACTGAGCACACCTTGTACTTTCAAAATTGTTGAAGTGTGTAATTAATACATTGTTCCTAGAAATCTTCATTTCAGAGATTTGGCAGCTGTGTTGAAAGGAGTTAATGTAACATGATCTCATTTTGACAGGCTTTCCAGTGACAGACAGTAGCAAAGCTTCAAGAGTCTTGATTGCTCAGTGTAGATTTATTTTCCTTTCTCTGAAACAGTGACAGTAATTTCTTCCTTTTGTCACATTCTTCCTGCTAGCTTGGCTGTTCTGATTCTTATACTTTGCTTTTTCATGTTTCCTGCTACAGAACTTTTGTAAGATTTTACCTGGGCTCCCCAGTGTCAGCACTGGGTATAAGGAAACTTTGCCCAGGAATAAATGGAGCGATGCCTTGCCTTGGATCACCCAACTCAGAATCTTCTGTGACTTGATTGACCTCCCCACATCTGGAGGTGTGTTGCTGCAACTGCCAACCTTCTCTGCTTGCACATTCATGACTTCTGAGCAGTCTTATCCAAGTAGCATTATAATGGCTTGAGAAGTGTGTTGAAGAGGAGGAGCTCTTCTGGAAAGAAGAGGTGGCAGCCTTAATTTAGCATTAAGGTAGTTGGATATGCAGGGATTTAAAGCCAAACTATGGATGTTATTGTTATAACAGTTTCTTCTCAAAGTTAGGAATGGGCAATTTCACCACTTTTCCGAGAAAATCTTCGAAAACCATGCAGTTTTTCAGGGCTGTTTGCAATTCAGGTCTTATTCTATGCAAAAGTCACACACAGTTGTTTTGCACAGGAAACAGAATTTTTCTGCTTAGAAAATAATATTTCAATGTACAAACATTAATTCCTGCACAGAAAATGCCATCTGCTATGCAAAAAATGCTGTTTGCTATGCAAATGATCTATAGATGAATTTTACACAAATAAACCCCCACTTACAGCACTTTTTGCATAGAAAAAAGCATTTTGGATGTAATAGTAATAATAAGAATAGTAGTAATAAGAATAAGAAAGATGTTGTTGTTATTTACACCATCCGGGACAAAGACTATAAAACAGAAAACCACAATACATGGAATGAAATAAATCCCCAACACTCCACCAGCCACTACCCATCTCAGCACCTTAAACACATCTCAATGACTTAAGGTGGAGAGTCAACGAGGAAGGTCTTCAACTGTTTACGAAAGTAGAGGAGATCCTCCTCCAGCTGGAGGTCCAAAGGAAGACCGTTCCACAAATGCAGAGCCAGAACTTGAAAGGCTCACAGCGTTGACAGAGCTGTATGTGTTGGTGGAAATGGAAATGGAAAATGCTGTTTCCTGCAGAAAACAACCACATGTAAATTTTGCATAGAACAAGTCCTGAATTGCGAAGATTTCTCAATACTTGAAAAATATGTTTTTGAACAATTTTTTTTGTAATATTTTTGAATATTCTTTCCAACTCTAACCCAGACATTTAAACACGGATTGGAAAGCTCTAAATGTCTTCCTTTCCAACTTTTGCCCATCCAGGAACTAGAAGAACAAACCAATCAACCAACAAACCAACATGCCAAAAAAAACAAAAAGAAAAACAGACCAATATTATAACCTCCCCAAAGCCTACCTTTTAAGCCACCCCCCCAACATGCCCATTTATGGTTGTTGTACCATTTCAGTCAAAAATTGTCCCAAACTCTACCTGTGAAGCCACACAGCCCCTCAAGTATATGCCCAATTCTGAGCTGCTTGTGAGTATGGGCTGGATGCAGTTGCATAGGGATGGGGGGGCAATGGGGGCGGTTCATCCTGAGCGACAATGTTTTTGGGGCATCATGACCCATAGCCACACCCTCCTGCATCTTGACCCCGCCCCCCACAGTGACACTGCCCCATGCCGTGGCCCTGCCCCTTCCTGCTCCCCCTCCACACACTCCAAGCTCCACCACTGGCTGGATGTGCGCTCATTCCCCACACTCCAAAAACTTGGAAATGATTGTGGGGGGAGTGTGGCTAAGTAGAGTTTTTTGGGGCGGCCTCAGGAGACGTAGCTGTAAGACATAACTACATCTCGGTAGCTAATGCTTCCTGATACAGGATCTTTGCCTGTATGTTCTTTTCTTTCTAAATATTGCATGAGAAAATGTGTGATTTTGGGCAAATTCTTCTGAACACAAAATGAATGAAATTTACAAGCCATCCCTGGTACAGAAACTGGCTTTTCTGTCTACAAAGCATGTGATCCCCAAATATATTAAGGTGCCATCCACCACTTCCCCCAGCCTCCAGATCTCTGAGAATGGAAGGTACTTTAAAAGGTAACATTTTTTCCCATTTATTCAAATAATCATTAGCCATACAGTGGTGCAGAATGGAGCAATAATTAATGCTCCTTGGATTTAAACCATTGAGGTATGGGTTGATTACAAAGCATGGATGTAAAGGTTAAAATCTTACATCTTAAAAAAGATTTGGCCTCCTCTAGAAAAGGAAAGAACTTCCTAAATATGAGCTTCTAACCACTTTTTTAGACTGCTCTCCAAGTTACTCTCACTGCTGCTGCAAATCTCAGGAATAAATGAAGAGTTTGGGCAGGGGCATGATGAACACAGTTGGCTGGAATCCTCTTGGTGATATCTTCACCCTCATTTTTCCAACCCATCAACCCCATCTGTTCTTGCCATCCTACCAGCTCCTAAATATAGTCTGCTACCTTACTTTGGGGGTTGTAGAAGCAGCAGTGAAAGCATGTGCTGTGGAGAGCAGAGGGAGGCTACTTCCCCTTCAGTTTCAGCTGCCTCACCATATCTGCTAGTACTGTGATGGGGTGGAGAGAACTATGGAGAAGATGTAGTTCCCCAAAGGGCTCCTGCTAGTGTTGCCAAGTTTTCAAAAGAGCAATAAGGGACAGTTGACATTCATGACATGTAGGGTTGACAATCAGGAAGTAACTGTTAACAAGTTTGTGTTCCACCTAAACACCAAAATGAAAGTCTTGATTTCAATTAAACTCACTATATATTTCTTGGCAAATTTAACCTATTTTCCACATTCATTAATGACATGATGCCCACATTTTTGCTTTGTGAAGGGCCCACACCCCGAAATACAGGATTTTTTGGGGAAGGCTATCTCATTCAATCTACAGAAAAGGAAAAGCTTTCCAATCTCAAATAGGAGACAGCCCTTATAATAAGGGACACCCCTCATAATGAGGACTATCAATCAGCCCTATTGGTCAAGTCCAGGGTTTTTGAAAAGTTTGTTTTAATAATAGAAACTGTCAATCATAATGAAATCAGAAGCCAGAAGCAAGCTGAGAAGCTGATATATTCTACCCTCACTCTGAATCAAAGGCCATCCATGAGGAATTAATAAACACATATCGTTAACAAATACATATTGTCGTTTGATCAGTGTAAATGACAGCAACTCAACACATCAACACTAATAAGAGGAGGGCTGACATAAGCTGTGACTCCTCCAGACTTGAGGCTTGTTTTGAGTCCCAGTTCAATTTAAAGAAGAAATGGATATACCAATTAGGGATAGAAAAAGAAAGCAAAATCTTTGTGAAAGGAGTAAGCATTTCGGATACTATCCACTTCTGCAAAGTTTACACATACAACACTTTTCAACCAAGTGTATACTTCCCTTTTGATACAATCAGTTTGCTGCTGGGTGTTTGGTTTTTGTAACATTAATGTGATGCTTCAGGAAAACTGTCATAGCTGAAAAGCAACATAAGAAATAAACATTTAACAAGACAAATGCAGTGGATTCTATCAACCCATCGAAGAGCTCCATTAGCTGAGTGTTTGAAGACGTCCTACCAAAATGTAGGCATTAAAATTATCCAAGGAAAGAGAGACAATGGAAGCATTGCTGCTGTTGTTTTTAAATTACAATGCATTAAAATATAGTGCTACAAAAGTTAGGAAGTCAATACCATGCCATCCATAGATTACCAGCAAGATATATAAACATTCTAAAAGCTTAAGAGACTGACTACTGGTAAACAGATCATTTATTAATGGGCAATTTCACCACAACGAGCATATAGACATTTGCTAAGCTGCCTGCCTGCCGGGTTGTACAAAGTACAGTGGAGACCATGGCCAGAATCCTGGTAGTGTCTTTACACAGATGTAAGTTCCCCTATACACATGGTTATACTTTTTTTTTTAACCGTCATGCAATGCCCATGTTCAGATTACAATTGCAGCAACAAACTGTGCGCGTATAATGTGGTTACACATTTTTGGCTTCAGTGCAACTGTTGCCATCAAGAAACGGGCTGTTTTGATGCTGTCATTGGAGAGATATATAGCTTTTTCAAAAAGTATTTGGATGCTACTGCGCACTGTGATTGTGCAATGGCATCACATCCAGTAAAGGTGGGTATGCATAGGGTTGTGCAACTTCACTGTTCACTGCAATCATCACCTAATTCCTCAGGTTGTGATTTACCATATGCCACCCTAACGTAGGAACTTGGCCATTAAGTTACCAGACCTTTGCTTTCTTGGATTTCTGATTGAGTATGGAAGTCTAACAAATTCTGCTCATCAGTGATCTGGATGTTACAGATGAATCATCTGTGAAATGATCACATGCAGACTGTGGTGGTAAAAGGTCTTTTACAGAAATTATCGATGGTAAAAAGTCATTGATAGCAATAAAATCAAACAGAAGAGTCACCTATTCATAGTGATATGTGAATATATTAGGCAGAAGGTGAAGCAGTAACTATCTGACACATTTCAATGCATTCCTCATTATCTAAGTTATGCTGTGTTTTGGTTGTCAACAGTTTGGTTGTCAACTAAACTGGAGTGAAGCAACTGCCACCGTTGCAAAACTTGCTTTACTTGCCATAACTTCAGGAAGAGTAATGTGATAGTTTAAAAGAAAGATTGAGAGAGAGAGAGAGAGAGAGAGAGCACAAAACATGGATCATCTTGTTCATTGATGGCAATCTAGAGACTTGAAAAGTTGCTTTTGGGGACTACAACTCAGAGAAACTCCAGGCAACATGGCCAGCAGCCATACTGGATGAGGTATTCTGGGAGTTGTAGTCCTCCAATAACTTTTCAAAACTCTCTTACAATCTGGTCACATGATCCTTTTTCACCCAAGACCAACCTGTTTGACAATAACCACTGAAACATGTACACAGTATTTAGCTGCTAATTTTGGTGAGCATCTTGTTAATTGCTTGCTTGACATGAGTGGTAGAACTCCGTCTCCGGGTCTTTCCTTGCACCATTTTCCGTCGCCGCACTTCCCGACATAGCTCATAAAAGGCCTCCACGATGTTGCCTTCTCCTGTACAAGCAGAGCATTCATAAAACGCACATGCTAGTTCTGTGGCCAGCTTCTCCCCTTCTTCTGTGCTGACCTGCCTCGAGTGGTCCAGGTCCGCTTTGTTCCCAACTAGGATCAAAGTCACGTTCTTGGGTTTTTTGACTTCATCTAGCAAGTTCTTAAGTGGCAGGACCTCTTCAAAACTTCCTCTGTCAGTGATGTCATAGACTAACACAAAACCCTCTCCCCATCGTACGTGCCCTTCCTTCTGAATGACGTCTTCCTGTTAGAAAAGAGAAATGAGGGAAAACTGTTTGCAGGAAAAGAGACAGACACAGATATTAGGGGTTTGGTACATGGGGTGACAGAGGCCACTAGTTTTGTGATGGATTCTGCTTGTGATCCATTAAAGTGTCAAAAGTTATCCAGGGCTGGGTACTACAAAATGCAAATGCTAACACAACAACAGGAAGACAGCATTATTCTGTATTCTTGTGTAATAGGTACTTCAGTAGCTTTATGGTGTGTTTCAACATGAACCATGGGGGTCATGGCCAAAGGAACAAGAAAAGAATCACAGGAAGGATAGTAAAACTGGGGATGTATAAATTTGTTCTTTCCTGATTTCTGTACCATTTAGGCCACCCTAACATGCCATCATGTTATGCAGTGGATCAGAACCCTCCCTTTAAGCCAGGGATGGGAGAAATGTTGTCGCTCCAGATACTGTGGCTTATGAGTCTCATCAGCTTCACGCAGCATGGCCAATGATGAAAGAGTAGTAGCCCAAAATCTCTATGGGGAGAAAGGTTCACCACTCTTGCTTTGGTCTGGCTTGGTTGATGATGGCAGACAATACCATGCTAGAGGACAAGTGGTTGTTCTAAGCACCTAGAATACAAACCAATATTCCTGTCCCATTGATACAGATCTGAAATCTGGTTTGCCCAGATTGAGGTTGTAGAGAGTGTGAAGGGAGTTGAAAGGAGTAGAGCAGACTTGGTTAAAGGAAGCCTGATTAGAGTTTTGGCCTGGCATTTGGGATATCTAGGTTCAAGTCCCTGATGTCTAAAGGAAAAGATTCTTGCATCCTCTATGAAAAATGATATCTTGATATGTCAAAACACTCCATCAAAAAAAATAGTTGACCACTGTAAGATTATTTTATTCCTGAGAGAGAGGGAACAGACAACTTTTTTCCCCATTTTTATTTGCAATGTGCTTTGCCAAAAGAAAAAGAAAAAAGTTGGCTCAACTTTTGCCCACCTCTGCCTTATGCTCTAAGAACTCTCTGTTGTTGGAACAGACTGATGGGAGATCCATAATTGGCGGTCCCAGGGTGAACATTTTTCATTCAAAATGGTTGCACTCCACCAAGTTGGATCAAGGGAATTATGTTGTGGATGAGGACGGGACTTTAATTCACCCCCTCAGTATGGCTTTTCATATATCAGTTATTCCTCTATTAATTTATTAAATGTAACTTCTAAACCTCTTATCATAATGTAATGTCTAAGAACAGTACAACAGAATAACAATAAACAATGATATATGGAGTATCTGAAAATGATAAAACGCAGAACGGAAACTAAAGAGAAAAGTCTGAGCAAACAATTGTGACTCACTGCTGCTGATTAAAAGTAACTTTATGGTACCTGTATGGTTCTTCTTGCAGACTTATCAACAGCTTCAGAGGACAATAGTCAGCAGTTCCTCATCCTAACTTTCAACTCTCTTTCAATTTGACCCTAATATAGCTTGCCCTCTTGAACTTTTTTTTCACACATTTGATTGGTCCAAGATATTCAGGATGATGAGATGAAGCTGGAGCATTCCCTCCACTTCTGTGTACAGAAGAATCTTATGTATGAGGAAGATATCTGCTCTAGCACCTGAGGACATGAGTCAGCAGTGTGATGCGGCAGCCAAGAAAGCCAATGCAATTCTCGGCTGCATCAACAGGAGTATGGTGTCTAGATTGAGGGAGGTACTGGTACCACTCTAGTCTGCTTTGGTTAGACCTCATCTTGAATACTGTGTCCAGTTCTGGGCACCCCAATTCAAGAAGGACATGGTCAAGCTGGAGCAAGTCCAGAGGAGGGCGACCAAAATGGTGAGGGGCCTGGAAGCCATGAAGCCCTATGAGGATAGACTTAGAGAGCTGGGTATGTTTAGTCTGCAGAAGAGAAGGTTAAGAGGGGACATGATAGCCATGTTTAAATATTTGAAGGGATGCCATGTAGAGGAAGGAAAGGGCTTGTTTTCTGCTTCTCCAGAGACCAGGACAAGGAGCAATGGATTCAAGCTGCAGGAAAGGAGATTCCACCTGAACCTCAGGAAGAACTTCCTGATGGTCAGGGCTGTCCGGCAGTGGAATATGCTGCTTCAGAGTGTAGTGGAGTCTCCTTCCTTGGAGGTTTTTAAGCAGAGGCTAGATGGCCATCTGTCGGGAATGCTTTGAGGGTGTTCCTGCATGGCAGGGGGTTGGACTGGATGGCCCGTGTGGTCTCTTTCAACTCTACATTTCTATGATTCTATGATTCTATGACCGCAGGCCAGCTTAGAGAGCTTGCCAGTAGGCAATCACAAGCCTGCCATCTTCCATCCTTCACCATATGCTGGTTGAGGCAATGACCATTGCTGCACTGCACTATTCTAGTACTATTATTCCACTTTCAACATCTTATGGAATGGTGGGGTTTGCACTTTAGGGAGGGGCCTTTAGAATTCTCAGCCAGAGAGCAACTTGGCCTCTGTAAAGTACAAACCCCAGAACTCCACAGGATGTTGAAAGTGGAATAATAGCACTAGAACAGTGTAGTGCGGAAATGGCCGATGACTTTCTACTACCTGGGGGCAAGGCCAGACCTACACAAACTGACTTCCTGGTAGACCCTCCTCTGGCAGGAAGCTGTCAGTGTTGGTCCTTTCCTCAGTGCTGGTCCTTCTCATTGTCACTACTGAGCATACTTTGTGTTCCTGTGAGAAAAGCAACAAAATAACCAGAGGGCAAAGGTCACCCCTTTTCTTCCATTTGTCCTGCTGACTTGCAATCACTCCGCTTTTGCCACTTTCATTTTTTGCCTCTTTTTTACCTTTAAAATATCTGATCACTTTCCCCTGAAGTTAACTCCTATTTCCCAGTGCCGGAGTCTTGCTGCAGGGATAAGCAGTTCTTACTTACCTGCCCAGCTGTATCTAGGATTTCCATGGAGACAACTTCATCATCAATAGTGGCTTGATGACGGTAAGTGGATTCTTCAGAAGGAAACACACACAGGAAAAATTAAATTAAATACAACACCTTTCTGCTTGTCTTGTAAATTGAGGACCTTTTCCTCTCTCTATTCCAAGAAAATTATGCTTTCTTTTATAGCTATACTATAATTTAAAGTATTTGTTTATCTGTCTGTTAATGCTGTACAAATCCAAATGCTTGATCACAGGGTTACCAAACCTGGTGTGTTAACTAATGGGGCCAAAATGAAGACAGTAATAAGGATTTGGACTTGATCCATCAACTAACTACTCTGGGTACCTCAGCAACAAACACTTTGGATTTATTTATTTTTTGTTCAAGAATGCACATTTATGAATTGATTTTGATGACATTTAGTATTTAGTTTCAGGTTGAGATTCCAAATAATAGTTTGGGACTAACTGACAAACTTTGCCCTCCCCCACCAAGGAAATTACTGCTTGGGGTCTATTTTGCATAGAATGCTTTAAACGTTCCCTTTTTTAACACTGAGACCTTTGTTTCATCAGAACCGTAAGGAAAATCATAAAGATCAACCCAGACAATGCTGAGTAAATATCCTAGTGTTGCATATGTTATTTTTAAATATCTTAGGAGTACCTTTACTCTAAACCTTTACCCTAGATGTTTAACTTTTACCTTTACCTCCACGGAATTAAGGCCTCTATTTGCAGATGGGATGAGAGCTGGCTGGACTAGCTGCAAAACCAGCTGCAAAAACCATGGAAATGCTAGGACCAAATCCATGCCCCAGCCCTGAGTTTGTGCTGGTCAGCCAGGAACTCCCTGGGCCAGGGAGCTCTAAGCTGGAACCTCTTGAAACTGTGCTCTCAGAGTCAACTTCCCCTTAGAAACAAGCCACGTTTACATCAGTACCTCCAAATCCAAACCCTGCCAACCCTCCAGACTCCCCTGTTCATCTACTCCAGCAGTGCCTAAGATGGCAGTTGACTGAGATGCCATGTAGTGCCAGATTCAAAGCTAGAAAACTACCACTTTAAGACTCCGGTGGAGCCCAACAGAGATGATCTGAGGAGAGATAAATGGCCTGAGCTAAGCTCCAGGCCTTCAGGCAGTAATGTTTCTGCTCGAAGCTCTCCAAGGTCCTGCAACTCCTTTTTTTACCTCTGAAATTAGTCCTGGCCACTCATGCTCATTTTGAGATACAGTTATTATTTTTGCCTTTTGGAAAAGCCTACGAAAAATCAGTAATGCAATACCTTTTCTAAGTGAGGCCTTGTTTGATGTTGGCAGAATTGAGATAGAAGCAAGTCCCTCAGGTTCAGTTCCAGTTCTCTAGCTACAGTATTTCACTTGCTGTAGAATCTTTGAATCAGAACAGTCCCCATGCTCTGCAAGTGACTGTAATTTGATCCTTTGATAGTTCGCCACCTGTCTGCCAATCTGATGGCAGTGACAAAAGTCTCAGGGCAGAGTACTCATTCTCTTGGGCCAGTGTCGCTAACAATGGCTGATATTCAGTACTGCAGTTAAGGATATGTAACCTAGGCCCTTATTGCACTATGCTGCAATCCTATGTCATCCTGTTGCGATCCTGGCAATGCCATTGCTGGGATTGGATCGGGACCTGAAGACTCCCCACCGCACCAGTTGGCTGCTGGTGGATGGGTAGTGTTGGGGCCACACTCCTTCCTTCCGCAGCACAGCTGGCCTCTTCCTGGGCTCTACTGTGGAAGGAAACACTTCATAGCACTTTTGCCCTTTCTGCATGCCTGCAAGCTAATGAGATTGTTGTGTGAAGGCAGGCCATTACTGGATTTTTTCCAGTAATGGTTTATGGTGCTATTGTGATAGCTGGAGAAGCGACAGCAGTGAGACCACAGCGTTGTGCGATGACACATGTCGTGCAACAGCAGCAACGCCTCCCATGTCAGAATGGCACTGGGGTGCAGTAAGGGCCCTAAAGCCAGTCTGGGGATAGCATTTTGGGTGTAGTATTACCATTCTGAAGACCCAGTTTCAAATCCCAGCTCAGTCATGGAAATCCACTGGGTGACCTTGGGCAAGTCACAATCAGCTTCAGAGGAAGGCAAAGACCCCCCCTTCCCTTCTGAATAAATCCTGCCAAGAAAACTCCATGATAGGGTCTCCCTGGGGTTGCCATAAGTTTGAAATGAATTGAAGGTACACAACAACAACAACCAGCACCACCACCTAGAATTATGCATCTTTAACTGCTCTGTATTGAGTAAGACTACATGGTCTTTCTGTAAACCTACATAAATGCTACCCCAGCTGGCTAAGGGATTCTGGAATTTTTTGGGCCAAGCAAAGAGTTTCTACCTATCAGTAGACAAGCAACTCCCTGAAGCCCTGCAGTAGCACTGAAGAGTATTTTTTGAGTGGTATGAACCAACCACATTATGATGAAAAGGAAACAAGTTGAATTTTCGTTACGCATAAACTAATTAAGACACCTTTAAGTCCAGGTATTCAGTATACACCCATTATAACAGATTACAGGCATTTTTACTCTCTAGTGTCAACATGTATTGGAGTGTATTTTTGTAAGGCAGAAAACATCCTTCTGCCCACCAAACCAGTAGATTAAGAGACTGTAAATTGATGGCAACATTGAGCACAAAGACTTTCTCGATATCACATTCCATTTTCCAGAACGGGCTTGTGTACTGACTCAATGAAGAAAGTCATTGAGCTCCTAGCCCTTGAATGTAAAGTGTCTTTGGCATGTCTGACAGTATCTCATTCACTCCTCAACAAATGACATTGAAATTTTTCAAATTCTGGTGTCATCCTAACCTACATCATAAGGCTGTTTCAGGAATAAAGGGAAAGGAATAAGGGCTATGTATGTTATTCAGGAGAGGATATAAATGTATTGCACACCAATATCTTACATCACCTACATAGTTGTTAACTAAGTACTGTCTCCTGGCCAGACACCCATGCCCATCTTAAGAGCCAGCAGCTGAACTGGGTGAGGGAGGTCCATTCAGCTTCCAATCACCCCCCCCCCCATGCCCACCACTAAGTGAAGCTGCGACAAGGACTTCCAACAGGAGTTCTGATTGTGGCAGCCTCATTTAGGTGGTGGGATAGGGCTGGGAATGTCATCCCTTTTCACCCTGATGGCCAGCTGAACAGAGTTCCATCACTTTGTGCATCTGCTGGCTGTACAGGTAGTTTGAAGGGGGTATTAAGAATCACACCAATATTGCCACAATTGTGAATACATAATATTAATGAATACAGAGCAGTTATGGATCTGCAGCTCTTGGTTATAAATCCGTAACTGCAATAGAGAATGACAGCCATAAAAAGTAAACACAATGCTATACATTTGACAGGCCTATTGCTTTGGACATTCTCCCACTGTTGTTACTCTGATGAGTGACATGGATTTGGCTGCCTCTTATATCATATTCTCTTCCCCAGCTGGCTCCAAAGCCAACATTTTGAGATACGTAAAACTCATGCTCTAAATATTTAGATCCGTGCCTGAACTATTAGTTTAGTTTAGCTCCGTCTTCATGTAAAATAACAGTGAGGCAGGCTACAGAGCACGGACACAGCCATGAACTATCCTTCGTACTCTCAAACTAATTTACTTCCAAATTGCCAGATATATGAAGCTACAATAAGAAAAGGAGGGAGCAGATTGGGGGAAGAAAAAAAAGAAAAGAAAATGCTCCCCTGGGCTGATTTGTGCCATGTAGTTAATGAGTACGCTGGAAAACAAAACAATTAGCAGTTCTTGCATGCAGAGACTCTGGTGTGATCCTGGATCTCTTTCCTAACCCCTGCTGCATCAGTGTGTACAGCCCAGTGATGGCTTTGTATTGTTAGAGGTGCTCACCATAACAAGATGACCTCTAGGAGACCTGCACTTTGCCTCTCCAACTCTTTTAGACTACAGGTCCCATAACTCTTTACCATTAGCCTGAGATGTTACATAAGTTACAGTGTGGCTGTGTTTTTATATCATACTATCTTATGTTAGAGGGTAAGTAGAGGTTTGGAGAGGTATGAAGATGGGTGATGGATAAATCTGCATATGAATAGTGATTGGTGGAGGCCCTTAGAGTATAAGAATAAACTGTAAGAATGACAAGATGAAAATGAGGAATATGTATGTATCTATACTACACAGTTATAGCAGTTTGATACCACTTTGAATACTATCGCTCCATCCTATAGAATCCTGGGATTTGGGGGGGGGCATTCTGGGGCCTTTCCTCAACTCTTCTGGAATGCCCAAACAGCCCTAGACAGTGCTCTTTTTTTCAATCAAAAATGAGATTTTTTTTGGCTGAACATTTTTTTAGTTTGGCAAGTGCCAGAGGTTCCAGGGAGTCTCAATGGCCACATAAGACTGCCCATGGTCACATGCAACTTTTGACCTACATGATTTCCACTTATCTTCAAGGACCATGAGCCAGTGGGGATACTGGGGCCAGCAATTACTCTTGGGAGCTCTCTGAAGCTCAATTGTCACAGGTGATGGTTTAGGACTGTGGTTCTCCATCTGTGATCCTCCAGGTGTAGGAAAGTAAATCTTCACTGATTTTGTTCTTGAAGGAAGCAACAAATATGTTAGCAACTTCCTTTCTGCTATTTTGGTCAGACCCATCTGGAATACTGTGTCTAGTTTTGGGTACCACAGTTCAGGAAGGATATTGACAAGCTGGGACATATCCAGAAGAGGGTGACCAAATAGTAGAATGCCTTGAAACTATGGCCTATGGAGAGCAACTTAGGGAGCCAGGAATGTTTAACCTGGAGAAGAGAAAGTTAAGAGGTGACATGATAGCTATGTTTAAATATTTGAAGGGATGTCATATGGAGGATAGTGCAAGCCTGTTTTCTGCTGCTCCAGAGACTAGGACATGGAGCAATGACTTCAAAAGTTCAGGAAAGAAGATTCTATCTAAACATTAGGAAAAAATTCCTGATGGTAAGAGCAGACTGATAGTGGAATATGCTGTCTTGGAGTGTGGTAGAGTCTCTTTCGTTGAAAGTTTTTAAAGAGAGACTGGATGCCTATCTGTTGGGAATGCTTTGATGATGCATTCCTGCATTGCAGGGGGTTGGACTAGATGGCCCTTGTGATGTCTTCCAATTCTATAATTCTATGAAAATAATTTGTTATTATGTATGTTCAAGTCATTTCTGACTTATGGTGACCTGAAAACCCATCACAGAGTTTTCTTGGCAAGATTTGTTCAGAGGAGATTTGCCATTGCCCTCTGAGGCTGAGAGAGTGTGGCTTACCCAAGGTCACCCAGTGGGTTTCCACAGCCAAGCAGGGATTTGCACCTTGGCCTCCCAAAGTTGTATTCATGTACTTAAGCCACTACACCATACTGGCTCCCTTAGAGAAAATAATACTAGAAGAAATTCACTCTCTGTACCTACTGGTGTAGTGATTTGAGACTTGGACTATGACTCTGGAGACCAGGATTCAATTTGCTGCTCCTTCCCAAACCTACTTTATGGGGCCTCAGCTGGAGGGAGAAAAGGAGGTCCATCCTGCCAGCAATTAGAGTACAGGTGAATGATGTTTTCCTCAGGTTTGGCAAGCTGTTGGGCCAGGAGAATTTATTTGGTTAAGTATACTTAACTAATATTTCCAGCACAATGTAGTAGTTTGAACATTGGACTATGACCCTGGAGACCAGGGTTTGATTCCCCGCTCCACCATGGAAACCCACTGGGTGACCTTGGGCATGTCACACACTCTCAGCCCAAGAAAATCCTGTGATAGCTTCACCTTAGAGTCCCCCTAATTTGGAAACAACTTGAAGGCACACAGCAACAACAGCAGCAGCAGCAAGAAGAACACTTTCTTCATCTACAAGTTTTATAGGAACATCTCTAGCTCAGTTTTCTGTGGTACATGCACTACCTTACCTTACTCAATTCCATAGGGAATGGGGGGAAACAGCAGGCATGGCCAGAGAAAACTGCCTAATAGACTAGATTTTCTTTCTGCCACAGGAAAGGCTGCAGTTTTGTTTTTTCTCTTTAAAACCAAGCCCAATTCACCAGCACTTCTCATTGCCTTCAAGCTTTCTTGTGATGCATTCTGTTCTCTCCCTCTGGCATGCATTTTACAATCTGGCTTTATAAACATGGTTCTTAAAAACCCCAAGGCCATGTCCAGCTGCTTCCATTCTGATATATAAGACAGAAAGCAACCACAACCACCTCTTCAAGGCCATTGTGGAAGCTGATTTCCACAATATATATGCTACACCAGTGCCTTCTGCCAGAGGAGAGAAGGTTGGAAACAGAAGGTATATGAAATTTGTATGATGTGAAGTGACTTGAATATTCTCTGCTTTAGGCAATTAGATATAATATTTTTTTGGGGGGGCTGCAATGGGAGCAGTGAAAATGATTCACTAGAGGATGATATTTACTTTTGAAAACTGGAGCTTATTCTTCTCATCAATGGATGCAATTAATTAAGAAGGCAACTCTCTGGTTTTTTATATGGAAAATGACTTCCCTGAGAAGTAAACGAACCCCATTTTCTTTCATTACCTAAACAGAGACTGAACAATTTGTCATGAAAGTGAACCTGAATGGTTTGTATGCAGATGCAATCCCGTCTTCTTTGGAATAGTCATTAATCTGCAGTGATGTAGCTCAAGTTGGACTTAAGTTGCTTCATTGACTCGACTTGGACTTGGCAATAAATGACGCACCAACTTAACTCAGCTTGTGACTTGTATATTTTTACTGGCTGCCTTTGGTTCAGTAACATCTAGAAACCTTGCAACTTTGAACAATACTTCCATCCCTTTTTGCCTATTGGTCACATGATGATCTGTCTCAAGCCCAAAGCACAGGCACATTTTTTGGAAGGAGGCAGCAAACAGGTTAGGCAACAGGCTTGGGGTCTGCTCAGTAGCCTGTCCTCATTGCATATCAGAAGAGCCTTCTTAAACTTCTAAGGAGAAGAAGGCAAGAGTGCAGGGCATTCCAGAGTGCAGGGCATGCTTCTCAGAGGGGAACAGCAAATGTTAGGCAGTTGGCTTGAAGAAGAAGGATCCTTCCTTCTAAAGCTTTGGAAACTTCAGTAATGGGGAGTAAGAAGGATCCTACTCCTGCTTCTGAAAAAGCCTCCAGCTTCAGAAATAGGAAGTAAGAAAGATCTTCTTCCCCACTTCTGAAGTTGCAGGCTCTTTTATGCCGACACAAAAGCCTCCAGCTTCAGGAAGGGGGAGTAAGAAGGATCCTATTCCCTGGTTCTGAAGCTGGAGATGGCAAAATTGTAAATGTGTAGGACTGACTCTACTTAAATTGTTGAAATTGATTTTATTCAACTCTGTCTGGAAACTTTGGAATAGAGGTTGGGGTATGAAGTTGGCTGTCAGACTTGAGACTTGACTTGAAAGTATCTTACAAAGACTTAAGACTAACTTGAGATCTGAAGGTAGAAACTCAAGACTTGACTCGAGACTTGGATTAAAAGACTTAAATATATCACTGATAATCTGATTAACAAAAAGGAGATTTCCCTTTTATTGCTGTCCTTCAAAAGGGATACTCCTGCTCTAGGTAAAGTTATCAAGTATAAGCAGGAGTGGCCAAAGAATCTGTTCCTTGTAGCAAATCCAGTCTTCATTTTACTCCTCCTTCAACCACAGCTGCTCTAAATTGTATGGGAGCTTTCTCAGTGCTAAACATCCATTTGAATCTCCAGCACCTGGAGAGCTCCTAACAACTAAGGGGAGGTACCGTAGAATGGCTGTAGAGTCAAAAGAGGGATCTTTTGCTCCACAGTAATAAATCTACCTCCACAGTAATGAATCTACCAACTGTTCTTGGGCACAAGGCATCATAGGAAGAGCTCTGCTAGATCAGATAGAGCAGTGGTTCTCAACCTGTGGGTCCCCAGATGTTTGTGGACTTCAGGTCCCAGAAGCCCCAGCCACTATGGTCAATGCTCAGGGCTTCTGGGAGCTGAAGTCCACAAACATCTGGGGACCCACAGGTTGAGAACCACTGAGATAGAGCAAAGGGGGCAACTGTGGAAGGCTAAGGAGCTGTATGAAGCCCTTAGGGGACCTTGGAGGGCCACAATCCTCAATGGAACATCTGCAAAAATGAAAGAATTTTTTTTGGTCCCAAATGTCCTCTAGGGATATGGGGTCATTTTTACCTGTTTTAAAGCCCTTTGTGTTCTTTCTCTCGCTTTCCTTTTAAAGCAGTGGTTCTCAACCTGTGGGTCCCCAGAGTTTGTGGACTTCAGTTCCCAGAAGCCCCAGCCACTATGGTGAATACTCAGGGCTTCTGGGAGCTGAAGTCCAAAAACATCTGGGGACCCACAGGTTGAGAACCACTGTTTTAAAGGAAAAAAAAGGCCTCTCCTGGGACTAAAATGGCCCAGAGGACCAAAGATATGGTAAAGATGTCCTACACTTCCAAGAGAGCAATTGAGGACAAAAAAAAATATATATAGGGAGGTTGCTTCTGGGGGTGCTAGAGCCACAAAAATAGCCCCACAAGCTGCATGTAGGCCTCAGGCTACTCTTTGCCCAATCTAAGACAGAGGGTCTATCTATTCTGGAATTCTGTTCTCACCAACCTAGATCCTTACAAGAAAGTCATGAGCATGAGTGTTCTCACTCTCATACTGGGCTAGATGGTTTGAATCAACTTAAGGCAACTTCCTTTGATACAAGTGATTGAACATGTTATTTTTAGACTAGAACTCCCAGAATCCTTAGCCAGTGTAACCTTCTCAAGCGCTGGACTTAATGCAAAATACTTTTGATGCTTCCTTGAGGAAAAAAAATATTTTAAAGTAGGTCTATATTTTGTAGTTATACATGTCTAAATTGTTTGAGAAACCAAGCCTGCGATGTTTAAAAATGAAATAAAAACCAACAAAAAACCCAGTAGTTTTAGAAAGAAATAAAATGTCCAATTTATCTGTCCCAGTAAGAACCAAAACACATTTTTAAAGACCTCAACTAGTGTGTACTCTATGTAACTTGTTGTTTACCATAATATTGCATACCTGCTGTGTTAACAAACCCATGATCACAAGGGAACATTTAAAACACAGAGGTGGTAGTGGTAAGAAAACCTTTAAAATGAATAGCTTTGTTTGCAAGACAGAGTTTTCCTTGCATCGTCGGCTTATTTTTAGTAAATTTGGCAGCCATCCACAGGTTCATTAAATTGTACTTGCTTTAAAAGAGTATGTGACTTCAGAGCTGCATGATCGAGTCCAAAGAAACTGCCAGAAAAAGCATAAGACAAATTCTGACTTTGCTTGATGCTTCACAGCACTATTTATTTTGAGGGAGACCACAGCCAGAGAACTAGATCCTTTGGGTTTCAGGGCAGATTGGAGAATCTGAATCATCACGAAAGGGCAGTTCTCAAAAAGCCAAGATTCCTCCCCACCACCACCACTGAGAATGCTTGATGAATTCATCTTGCACTACGCTTCAAATTCAGCTCTAATTGCCTTGTTGGGGGTTTGAGTTGGATCAAAGTTATATTTGCTAGTGTATTGGCAGGCAAAAGTTCTCTAATAGCGTTGGCTTGGCTGATCTGCCAAACAAATCGGGGTGGTTTTCATTACATTGAACTAAAGGCACCACAAGTGTGGTGACTCTTGGATGGGGATTTTATGCTATAGTCTTTATTTTTTAAAGAAGTACTACAGTTCTGGGCCAAGCCAACTCAAAATCTGTGTCAACAAAAGCTGAATTCTTCTACATTCATCATATGCAAATATATACCCAGAGGCCTACACAAGCACATACTTAATAATACTGAAGAAACGGTCTCCCCAAATTCACAGGCAGACAATCCCATTGGGGGCATTTTGGCAGTGTGTGTATGGAAACTTTTGTCAGGGATAGGGGTTGCCACTGTTTAATACACTGTTCAAACACTGTATCACTGTTAAATACAAAACTTTTGAATGCTCGTTTAAAATCTTTCTAAATGTTGCATACATATGGCCTCCCTCTCCTCACACATTCAAATTAAGCCAATTTTTACTTAGTGATTTAGTCAGTTTTACTTTGTTTTTCTTCATCAGGAGATGGATAACTGAGGGCAGCCAAAGATGTTAAGCCACCTAAGGCTGAACTGAAAATGATGCCCCATCAGCTGCTGACTCCTGTATAACCTCCTGCTGATTTCTTGCCTCCTCTCACCTTGTGTGGCTGCAGAAGCTACTGATACTTGTTCCTCCTACATCTCACCACACAACTTGCTCTAAGGTGGGGCAAGATAGTTCCAGAAAGGACAGCTGTAAGGTTGTTGACGCTTTGCTACAAACACTGTTAATATTCTTAATATTTTTTACATTTTTTGCTGCTGTCATGTAAAAGGATGTTGGATACCACAACTCTTCTTTTCAGGGCATTCACACTTTATAGCATTGACTCCAAGGAAGGATGGTCCATCCAATAGTTTATTGAGTTCTTCTATGTTCTTGTGCTCTTCTGGAGAAAGGTACTCATTGTTGTGGCGAGGTGGAAAGCTCAGACACTCTACTACAGCAGCAAATTTTTTTTTAAGATTTGTTCTACCACTCTCTCCTAATCTACCACCTGAGTTTGAAGACTCACACGTGGGATGCTCCTGGTTTGAACAAAAGATTACACAGAACACTGGAGCCTGGCCTTCAGATGAAAGTCCACACACTTCTGCATCTGCCTTTCTAAAGAGCTGGAGATTTGTCTGTAAATACAGCTGAGCCAAAAGACAGTGTGTAAAACACCTATGAATTATTGGTTTGGCTCAGTAAGCGAGGAACCCAAAGGAAGGGGATGTACTTACCAGTTCAGTTTGGAGAGAAAGAGAGAGAGAGAGAGAGAGAGCTGGAGGGGGGAGGATCTGTGTTTCCCAGGGATAAGAATCAGGCCCTTGTCACTTTGAATTATGCAGTATGATTTTAATGTATGGGTTTAGGAGGGAATGGAAGGGTAAGTTCCCTATAGTGGAATTTGTATAATGCAGTTGTATCTATTTTATGTTTTTATTTAGGACTTTGAAGTTGCTGCCAATAATTGTTGAGCAGCATGATTTCTGCAAACATGTCCTGCACTTGGTGCTTTGTGTGTGTGTGTGTCTGTCTGTGCCTGCGTGCACATGGGTATTATGGGACTCTGGAAGACTTTCTCACTTTCTCTAAAAACAAAATTAATGAACAATTATGTCCCCAGTGCAGCATCAGCTTAGAATCCTTAGCCACAGAGATCCTGCAGTATTTGTTCCAGCTGCACCATCAATAATCCAGCCCCTGAAGACATCAAGGACAGGCGTTTATACTCAGGGCAATGACAGAACATCTGTCTTCACTTCGGTGCGGTTATGTCATCATGTTGATTGGCTGCCCAGTACTGTGATGGTATCAACTCCCTGTATGATGCCACTGACCAGGGTCATTCCAGGAAAGAGAAGCAGTCTTAATAATATGGGGCTAAAGCAGCTGCACAGGTAAACAATAGAAGCTATGAGATATAAGCAACTCCCCCCAACACACAAAAGAAAAGTGTGCATCAGATATGTATGCAACCCTATTTTTATTAAGTCAGATGGCTGGCTCATCTAACTTTGTGTGGCACTTATTCTGTAGGGAAGTGGATCTTGAGGACTTCTGGCTGGACTTTTCCCTGTCACTTGCTGCTGTGGGCATGGGCTGCCTGTGGCCATAGCTGGGAAAAAGAGGCTTTTGGGAAATCTGGCCAGAAATAGCCCAGCCTTGTGGGTAGTGGCTTCCATGTCAGTGGGATGGTGAATCCAGTCCAGGTTTTAGCGCAGACTTCAAAAGGATCTATCCAAGGTTCCATAACATCAGGTCACTTTGCTCTGATATCCTAATGCCACCCTAATGACATGTAGAGTTTTGATGTTTGCTTTCATATAACACCCTGTACCTCACCAAATACCATTATTTGCTGTTTGCTGCCAGGTAATGCTTGTAGTGATTTGCTGTTTGATTCTGCGTAATACATGTGGTGCTGTGGTGCTTTATGCCATGCAAAAGAGACTGGAGGGGATGATAGAAACTGAGAAATGAGAAAGAAAAAAAAACAGTGTTTTGGGAAGGAGAGTATGTTGATACAATGAACCTTGATAAAAGAGAGAACAAAGGCAACATAAGGTCAGGATGTTGCAGGGCGAGAAACCACCCTGGGAAAAGGAGTTGTTTTAATGAGCTGCCAAATAAAGGCTTCGTGAGGGCAAACTTGTAATGTTACTGTTCATAAGACACTGCAATTCAAGTAAGACTTTTAGTCTTGGCAGTTGCCAAAATGTGTATCTGGTACTCCCCAGTTTCTTGCACAAAGCTTTGCAACTTCTATTTCTTGGAACTGGAGTTACGTTCTACTTGACACATACTTATTTTGAAGACAGAGTGTGGCATCTTGGAGGGCTCCTTTAAAGACTCTAGCTAAACTCAGAGTGAATTCACCGTCCCATTGACACAGAGGTCACGACATGCAGTAACATTTTTGGACAACAGCAAGCCCAACCTAACCTTTTGGATTATAACTGCCACAACTTAAGTAAAGTTTTTGAAGCGCAGAATCTCTCTACCAACATGCCCAATGGCTTTGCTGGCTGGGAGATTATGGGAGTTGTAGTTTCCAAAAGGTATTTTTTACAAGCTCAGCTCGTGGCCCTCCAGATGTTTCTGGACTGCAGCTCCCATCAGTTCTGGCCAGTGCAGCCAGTGGTGAGGGATGGTGGGTGTTGCAATCCAAATTGCTAATCCCTGTGCCCCTCAGAAGTGGTGATGCTAGGGATTGAAAATGAGGGCCTTTTTCATGTACAGTGTGTGCTTTACCATTGTGGTAGCTCATTCAGAATTCTCCAAATTCAGTACTATAAACTGTCTTTCAATATGCTCTGACATTATTAGAGGCAAAAGAACAGAACTCACCAAGAGTAGGATCATATTCCCATATGAAACGTTTGGTCAGAAAACGCACAACAAGGGCTATGGAAAACAAAGAAAAAAAAGTTCAGGTCAAGCGAGTGAACATAATGCCAAACTTGATGCAGACCTGTACTTTTGGTATATTCTCTAGTGACACTGTATTTCAGGCTGGAAACCTACAGTCCCTTGGATGTTACCAAACTACAACTACCATAATCCCCACCACTGGCCAGCCCAACTGACACATGGGAACTGGAGACCAGTGAACTCTGGAGGTCCCCAGGTTTCCAGTCCCACTGTATGTACTATTTCAATATAATAACAATCTCCACCCCACTATACCTCATAAACCTAGCTCCATCCGCAAGATATGTTAAAGATATTCATACCGCAGTTAACATTATTCACACAGCCACAAATGGTTCAAAGCTGGGGTTCTTAGTTTGTAATCCAGGGGACTCCATGGATGGTTCGGAGTTGGGGCTGTGAACTGGGCTCAAAAATTATAGTCTTTGATTTCTTTCCTGTTCCTTTGATGTTTCTCTTCAGGGGGGATCTTTTTTTTTTTCATGACAAAGTATGTTATTAAGGTATTGTGTGCCTCCTGCAAGGTGGCATGGATATTACTTTATAAGGTCAGGTAATGTACAATTGTTCTTATTGCCATGTTATAGGGAAGCGGTCTTCACTGGATCCTTACAAGGACTTCCAAAAATTTAAGAACCCCTGGTTTGCATGGATTTCATGTTGAATTCAGCATATGGCAAAGCAATTGTGTGATTGTTTTTCTCTGTGTTCCAGTTGGCAACTCAGGCTCTAATAGCATTGCCAAGTATTCAAAATAGAAAAAAGTGACAGTCAAAATTCATGGCATGTAAGACTGACAACCAAGAAGTAGCTTTTAACAAGTCTGTCTTATACCTAGATAACAAATGGAACTATTGATTTCTGTTACCTTAGCCATATGTTTCTCTGTAAAATTAAAACATTTTCCACATTCATAAATGACATGACACACATATTTTTGTCTTTAGGAAAGGTCCACACCCCAAAATATTAGTTTTTTTTAAAAAAAATCTTGATCGCTCTATATAAAAGGAAAAAGCTTTCCAACTGACAGATAGGGGACATCTCTTATAATAAGGGACATCTGCCAGTTCTCTAAGGGGCAAACTTTCTAAATGTCAGGTAAGGGACACCTGGCAACATGGAAATGGAAATTATAATAAGGGACACCTGGCAACATGGAAATGGAAATTCAGGTACAGTTCTTGAAACACAAATCCAACATGTCACACCTTGATTATGTGAAACAACAAACAGATCAAAGGCAAAATTTAAAGCACACAGCATCCAGAAGTGAAACTGTCACTCTTAAATTAGGAAATTGTACATTCAAAATATTGCAGAGAAAGGCAAGTGGTTGTAAATACTCTCACCCTATAATCTCACAGTATTATATTGCGTAGCTACATTTAGATCACATTGTTCCTCGAAGGAGCTCAAGTGTTCTCCCCAATGTCTCCTCTTTACAAACACTTTTGTGAGCTCTGGTTTAGTCAGAGCTTGTAAAAATTTACATTTTGGGAGCATAACTCCCAGAATCACAGAGTTAGCATGGCCACTGGCCATACTGACTGGGAGATATACTCTGAAAAAGTGATTTTCACAAATTCCATTTTGGCAATACAAATGTGTGTTGGAGACATGCTGGAGACATGCAGAAGATGTTATCAAGTTAGGGTCCTAGTGGTCTTGCCCTTCTCCCAGTCTCTCTTACTGACCACAAGCCCTACTGCAGAGATGCAAAATATCTGGCCCTGTAGGTGTTTTGGACTTCAAATCCCATCAGCTTGGCCAGGTAGGATGACTTGTAAGGGATTATGGGAGTAGAAACCCTAACAATCTGGATGGCTGAATGTTCCATCACGTAAGGACCACTTTGTTCAGTGCTAGGTACAACAATCAGTTCCTAAAGATAACACCAGATACGATATTACAGAGAAGGAATGAGCAGAGTTCAGTAATGCATGATCTACTTTGTTTAAATCCAATTGCTGAATACTCAACACTTAGGTAAAACACATTAACTCAGTGGGCCTACTCTAGTCCAATTCCTATGTATGGTTATGAAAACTGGACAGTGAAGAAAGCTGATAGGAAGAAAATAAACTCATTTGAAATGTGGTGCTGGAGAAAGAGTTCTACCAATACCCTGGATTGCTAAAAAGACAAATAAATTGCTCCTAGAGCAAATTAAATCTGAACTCTCCCTGGAAGTCAAGATGACTAAACTGAGTCTGTCATACTTTGTCCACATCATTAGAAGACCTGACTCACTAGAAAAGACAGTAATGCTGGGGAAGCTAGAAGGCAGTAGGACTGCATTACAGTTGGATAGACTCATTCAAGGAAGCCATGTCCCTCAATCTGCAAGACCTGAGCAGGACTGTTGAGGAAAAGATGACTTGGACATCTCTCACGCATAGGGTGACCATGAATCAAAGTCAACCTGATGGCACTTAACAACACACAACTCTAGTCAGGAAAACCAATTAGATATAGTCCCCTTATATTTTACTAGAATCTTGAGCTTCACTAACACTTGATACAAAGGTATTGCGATAAGCAAACAGTGACTGTTGTGGATGGACACAATGAAGAAACAGGTTCATGCTGGACAGGTGCTGAGCCCAGGAATATGTGATCAGTACAAGAATGAAGTTCACAGGTCCTTTCAAACAGATCACCTTTCCTGACCATTCCCTGCCACACTGTTTCTAAGCGTTCATTTTTAGCAACCCAAGTGGGGTGCAGGGATGTTGCTGATGTTGCTTCTGTTAAAATAACTGGGAATCACACCTCCTTGGTGATCTACTGCAAATCATTGAGAGGTCATGCAGGAAATCCTAGCTGGCCTTATGCTCACCCCTGTTATGGAGTGTTAAAAGTACCTATTCTAAACTACCCCAGCAAGGCTTACAACAGGGGTGGGGAAAGTGTGGCTTGTGGGCCACATGTGGCCCCAAAATCATTTTTGTGACCCTGCGGGGTAAAAAGATCATAAGTTTTTTTTTCCAGAAAACTTTTTTTTGTTTTCTGCCCCCAAATGCCCTCCAGGAGGTATGTGGGACATTTTTGCCATTTCTCTTTCTCTGCCTCTGGGACATTTTAAGCCCAGGAGAGGCCTTTTTTAAAAACAAGAAGTGAACAGGATGTGACTTATTATTACTGTTCATAAAAATGGTGTCTCTTGGGCCTAAAATGGCCCACCCTCCCAACAGGAAAAATGCCTCAAACCCCCAGAGGGCATTTGGGGAAAAAAATAAAGCATATTTTTGCAGGGGTGTGTGTGGTGAAGGTGTGTGACCCTACAAGATCTCTTTGTGGGAGATAATGCAACCTCCTAGCTTCCCACAGTTGGCCACCCCTAACTTTTAGAAACTGCATAATGTGGGCTATTGCTGATGCTAGAGCTGCTACTATAACTATCATCATCCTTTAATATATAAAAGTCAAAGTTTGCCTGTTTGTCTGCATCAGACAGAGAAGACTTCAGATGATTGGCTGTGTCAGGCGAGGACCTCATATGATTGGCTGCCTGAGAAGATTCTATGGACTCCTGGGATTTGCAATTTAGGGAGGAGCCTTTAGAATTCTCAGCCAGAGAGCTCTTGGGCCTCAGTCTCTTGAATAGGCCACTTGCTATGGAGACGAGGCCCAGCAGCAAGGAGGAGGGCAGTGTATTCCCTCAGGAACCCAACCTTTGTATGTTAATAACTCTGAATATAGATTGGATTGGGGAATATGGGGAAAAGTTACAGGTGTTGGACAAGACAATTTGGGGAATTAGAGACACAGGACCTCCAATCTTTCTAATAAGTATTACCTATGAGAAAATAAAATCCCAGGCAATGCCGGGTATATACACTAGTTACCATTAAAATGAAAATGGGGAGTGGGTGCTGAAAGAGCATTGCTTGCTTGACTATTTTCACAAGAACACTAAGCTGGACCCAGGTTCCCAAAGCCTGTCGCTTGACTAGTAGGCCCTCATTCTTTGCAAAAGACCTTGAAAGCCAATTCTTCAGGCTGCTGTGACAATGCGAGGCTCAAAGGTCTTGGCCATTATGACTGATCTCTCAATTGTTTACTAGGATAGCACATCAGGCGCTCAAAGTACAGAGGAGCTTGCAGATTAATTCTGACAGCGACATGGCACCAGCACGGGTCTGTAGTAATTTGCAATTTGGAGCAACATGTTTCTTGGGCAGTGTCCTTGCCTGAATCATGTCTCATTCTATATTCAGACATTTTAATTAAAAATGCAGACCATTTTCCTATCGTCCTGCAGAGCTGGAGATGGAAGCACTCACTTTGCCTGTCTTAATAATTCCTCCTTGCTTCAGGTCTCTTTTACCCTACACAAAGGGCAGATGCTAATTATTCAGCTCGGTCTTACTCTTTAATGTTCTTAAATCCTACGGTTCATTTTATTTTATGTTGATTTATTTTTCTCATTCATTCATTTAATATACTTTTCTTCTCTCAGCATGGGACCTCAGGTGGCTTACAACCTAGAATTAAACAAAATACAGCTCAAAACCTATTAATAAAAAAAGTTTATAAAAGCCATTACATAAGCAGTCCTCATTAAAAGTTTAAAAGACATTTAAACCATAGTAAAGAAGATAAAAATACAGCACACCCCATTAAAAGACCCTTTTATTACAACCAGTGAATAGCCAAAGCTATGCCTAATAAAAAGGTTTATGTATGCTGGTAGAAAGAGACAGGAGAGGGGGGAACTGTGCTTCCCATGAGCAGAGATTTCACAGCCTGGAACAGCCACCAAGGAAGCCTTCTCCTGCACCTTCACCAAATACTCCTGTGACACTAATGAGACTGAGGCCGTTTTTGCACAAGGCGAGGGAATCACTCCGTCCCGTTACCTACTGCTTCTTCTGGGGTCTGAAGCAATACGGACTGTGCCTGAAGCCCTTCCGCAGGGCTCCTCCTTGGTCCAGGGCTAATCGGAGCAGTGCGAGGTAGATCCACACTGCTCTGGCTTCCAAAATGGCGGCTTCCGGCTTCCAAAACGGCGGCTTCCGGTTGGTCATGGGTCCCGATCAACTGCTGAAGCTCGCCACGCCTAAAGCCCGCTCTCCGCAGATTGCAGGCTCACATTGGTGCGAGCCTGTGAATCTGCACAAGGGAGCAGGAATGCAGTGGTGCCTTCCTGGAAAATAAAGACCTGTTTTTTGCAGTCTTTAGAAAACATGCAGGAGGACCACTTGGGGTCGTTTTGGAGCAGACTCAGGTGCGGATCTCTAGTAAGTAGTCTGCTCCTAGTCCGCTCCAAGGTGCAGACGACCTCCGTGAGAGGACGCACTGCCCCGTTCTAATTGCCTGGTGTGAAAAGGGCCTGAGTGAAAGCCTTTGCTGAAAGATCTTAAAACCTGAGCAGGGCTACTCATATGCCAAAATGAGGGGAGCAGAGACATAGGCCATTCCTGCAAGGGTTAAAAAAAAACGGTGCAGTGCGTCCTCCATGGAGGACGTCTGCACCTTGGAGTGGACTGACTCCGGACTACTTAGCATTGATCCGCACCTCAGTCCACTCCGGAGTGACCCCAAGTGGTCCTCTAGTGTGTTTCTGAAAAACCTGATTTTTCAGGTTTTTCAAAATGCCGGCGCGCGCCATTGTGTGCCTGCTCTCCAATGCAGATTCGCAGGCTTGCACCAATGCAAGCCTGCGATCTGCAGAGGGCAGGCTTTAGGCTGGCGAGCTTCAGTGGTTGGTCGTGATCCACGACCAACTGGAAGCCGCCGTTTTGGATGCCGGAGCAGTGCGGATCTGCAATCACACATTGCTCCTCCTCGCCCTGGACTGGACCAGACTGGACCCAAAGAAGATCCGGTGAGTAGCGGCAGGGAGCAATTCCCTTGCAGCATGCGGAAATGGCCATAGCTGTCTCCAAGACCACTGTGCAAATGGAGCCAAAAGTGTGGTCATTGCACCATGAGTCCCATTGTGCCATGGGCATTGGAATGGTGTGGGACCCATTGTGCAATGGGCACCAGAACACCATGGGGCTCACTGCACAATGGGACTTCCCACTGCACCATGGGACACTGTGCAGGATTCCCTGACACGTATCATTGCAATTCATACTGAATGAGTTGTGTGTCCTGTCAGGGATGTAGTTATGACATTGTAGCCTCTGATGTGGGATCTTGACTGCTGCCTAAACACATATTACAGAATGTCAGCAATTTAAAATACATTAGAATGGTTGAAAACTGTGTAGCTGTACAGATTGGGCAATATCATTAGGCTCCAAAGAAGCCATGTTTTAACAAGGTGCTGGAATGAAGCCAGTGTCAGTGCCAATCAATTTTCCAACCCACAACCCAGATATCACAGGAGAGAAGGCCCTCTCCCACATCCTCACACAGTGTGCAGCTTCTGCTGGTGGGGAATAGAGAAAGGCCCCTGAAACAGACATCAGTTGTTGGGTGGGTGTAATACAGGGAAAGGCGCTTCTCTAAATATTGAGGTTTACCAACACCTTGAACTGAGACTGGGAGCATACAGGCAGCTTTTAAGACTTGTCAGGACTCAGGCTGCCACTTACTGCCCTTGCTGAAGTACCCAAGCTGTCTTCAAGGGCAACCACATATACAGTGCATTCCAATACAGTGTAACTTCTGTTTATGCAGGGGTTCTACTCCAGGAACCCTCACCTAAAACCAAAAATGTGAATGCTCTGTCCCATTATCATCAATGGATAGCATGCATGCGCCAGCACAGACACATGCCCAGAGCATCCATTGACAATAATTGGATACAAAGCTGTGTATGGCGGTCACACTAGCAGAGGTGCACTGTGGTTTTATGGGGAAATTGCTCATCCCTGAAGCTGGCCACAGACATTCTGAACTATGGAATCTACTTGTACATAGTGAAAAAGATGAATCCAGAACTGGTCCCAATTTAGGCACCTGCACTTTCAGATGGAGTCCAATCTCATCTAGAGAAAGACTCTTATTAGTTCTGAGACCCACAATACCATATAGCCTACATTTTATTGGGATTCAGCTTCAGTTTACTGACTCTCATCCAGCCTATTACAGCATCCAGACACTGGTCCAGCACCCGCACAGCCCCAGCCGGTTCTGATGAAAAAGAAAAGTGGAGCTGAGCATCTTCAGCATACTTGCAGCACCCAACTGCCAAACTCTTAATGTCTTTACCCAGTAGCTTCATACACATGTTAAACCACAACACAGTTGTGTCTGAATTGAGTGGAATAGTTGTGCTTTGAGTGGCCTTTGGGAAAATGGCCAAATTGGAACTATGTCCCATTATCACCTGTAATTAGACCTGCCCATGGTTGGAATGTGTCCTCTGAGATGCTTGTCATATTGGAATCTGGCAATGGAAAAAGTTTCCTAACCAAAAAGATGAAGAAGGAAGAAGAAGCGAAGCATTCTGATACTCTGGCTTGAATCTTACTGGTAGTCCTGACTAAAGTAGGCCCACTGAATCAAAGGAATATACATAAACGTTACATTATTATTTCAGTATGTCCTGTCTACTTGGGACCAATCTTTAGGCTTCAGGCCATTCTTTCCAGTTTGGAAGTAAGAGGCTATTTTTAACTTCAAAACCTAGAGAATTTAGATGAGACAAATTTTGGAAGCATCCACACTATTTCCTAAAAGTTAACATTGTTCTCCCATCTTCTCCCATCAGACCAAGACAGGAAGCATGCAAGGCTTCGCTGAAGGAAGAGTGACCTGAATCTTGACTAGATATTGACCTGTGTTCACCAGCGTGTGTGAGTGTAGATTTTTTTTTTTTCCTAAACACACATCCGTTGTTTCTGTTTTTGGCTGGAACCAAAGACAGAACCAATGAACTCTATGAAGTATGTTCTTTTTCCTGTTCCATAAACCAACCATCCATCAACAGGATGACCTGTTAAATCCTAGGAGAACATCTGCTTTCTTGAATGAATTGAAAGTTTGGAGAGATTTAGGTAAACACTCTCAGCATTTGAATTCTATTTTCAAACACCCCTCAAAAGCAATCTATAGTTTCTGTAGCACTTGATCTGCACAGAGATAAAGCTTATGAAGGACAAAGTCTGAGATTAAGATTATGTTACAACTTTCACATCATGATCTTTTCCTTTCTCTGATCTTCAGATGGGACACCTGGCAAATGCATTTCTCACTTCTCCTCTTTCTTAATAGCGTGTACCAAACAGATGCCTAAAAGCATTTTGGAAACCAGCTGCTTCCAGTTGCATATTTGGGTCATTTCCTCATCTACTTCCTTAGCTTTTAGACATCTAGATGGAAGTTACATAAATATGCACCAGACATGTGGCTTTTTGGAGGAATTTGTAGAACCCCTTTTTGAAACGGAAGAGTCATGTCAACATTCTTAAGATAAAATATTACATTCCTTTATTTAGTTTTAAATAGAAAACTTGCCATGTCAAACTCCCCTTAGGAGCCAAGTTTTAAAGCAATTAGGCCAAGGGGTGTATGTCTACCTCAGGCTGAATCTACCCAGGCTAAATAATGCATCCTTACCTCAATTCCAGTCCTGTTGGAATACAGGGTGTTTGTCTCCTTTCTTCTTTTTGACCCTTGAGGCCTTTGAGACAATTTAAATAAACCTCTAGTTTTGGGGAAAACAAGGTTTTTAAAATGTGTGTTTTGACCCTCAAATTGAGTTACAGTGGAATTGGGGAAGGGAGGAGAGCCAGGATGGTGGGTGGTCATCTAGGTTCAGCCTTGTGGCTAAGATCAAGTGTTGTGTAGTGTTACCACATCTTATACTCCCACCCTACTGGATAGCAAAATTGGCAAAAAATATTTTCTTATAAAACTAGACACTTATGGTTGGAAATCATGCAGTAGCAAGACGCCCACTGTAAGTGTGTGCTAGGTCAGGATAACTTCATCATGGTCAGGTCATAAGTTCAAGAAGATTAGATGGAAACCTCTGATGTTAATGAGTTTGAGATAATCCTCTCAATGACCCAACTTCCAAATACAATAGAAGATGAAACTGCCCAGGTACAGCAGGTACACATCTCTGCCGTGCACCTATCCTACAGAAACCTTTCCTATTTAACTCACCCAACCAATACACAAAGAGACTGTCATGACCTCCACCAATGCTTTGTAACCTACAGTTCAGATAATCAGCCCATTCTGGACCCCTTTGTTTGCTCTGCCAGAAAACACCCCCCCCGCATTCAGAGTAGGAAATAGGGTATAAACCCCCCAGCTCCAACTCAGGTAATTTGCTAGTGTGTTGGGCATCCCATTGCACCCCAGACTTCCATTCTTCCGTGTTGCCCTCAAACTCCTGTTTGAGCCACTCCACTTTGACCTTCTGCTTCAGGACCACGAAATATCACCCCTTCCACCAAAATCTCTCTCTATCCAACCTTTCTTACCCCTCCCTTCACTAGCCTTGTAGGTTTGTGAGATTGCTTGATTTCTTGTGTGTGTCTATTAATTTCCAGTAAAATATCCTGCTGACCAAAGTCCTCTCTACAGATAGTACTGGTACACACAGGTGAAAAGATTCTACTGTTACCCTCCTCTCGCAGGCCTCTTTTGAGTTGATAATTCCCCAAATCCTAAGGAGATGCTGGTACTGCTGGTGGACCTGAAAGTCCCCTACCTTTAAGGTAACAGTAGTGTAGTCACCTGATTGTTCTCCCCATGGAAGAGGTGCTTCTTTGTATGGATCAGCATCCAGAAACGGCAGTGTGCCTATTTTCTGGATTTGCTGTTTATATGCACATATTCACAAATCAGCATGTCATCACCCCCTTCTCTAGTGGCTTCACTGCATGCATTCACAGGCCAGCATTTCACCTTCTTCTTTTCTACTGGCTTCACTTTAAAAACATTGATAGCAAATCAAAACACAGAAAAATCAAAGCCTATATCAATATGCACGTGCATTGTGGGAATCCACTCCACCACCACCCTGCAGCTGTTGCAGTCATGTAACCAGACATAAACCAATACAATGAACATGGGCACACAGTGGAAACACCCCCTTGCACCAACATGGCTATGTAATGGGGATCCTGTGTGGCTTTCCAAGCTGATTTCATTTTGGATTAAAACAGGTACATTTGGCAGTGAAAGGATCAAACTAGAGCAAGGATACTGCACAGCTGAGCTGGGATACAATCTTTGTGTAGATTCAGTCAATGTCCATTTTTATATGGAGGAAGACAATGCCCTAAAAGGTATTATTAATCCTTGCTAGAGTAGAGTCATTGAATAAATTAAATTTACCTATGGGTAGAGTAACCATTTGATAACTGATCAAATGAGTCTACTCTAGTTGCAATTGTTTAACAGGATTTCAGCCAATTGTTAAAGATTTTGAGGATGAAATTCCCTGTTCTTGTGGACATGGGAGATTCTTTTCCTCCAAGGCAAATTTTATGTATGTGATTAATATCAGGAAACAAAAAGTCAAGTTGTAATTTTTCCACCTCTTTACATGTTTGTGCTTATTCTGGTGGATTCCTGGTGGATTCACAATCCATAAATTCAGAGAAGCCCCATGGCCAAATGTGTGCTTTATATCTAGAGTCAAATCAGGTAACAAATTTAATACACTTGTTCCATCAAGTGGTGAAAGCCATCTGCTTAAAACAGCACATGCTTTTCTTCACTTACATGTTTTATATGTAGCATGCTTTGTTTTGTGACTGTTTTTTTGGAGGGTAAACATGGGCTTTAATTCACAAATCTGATCGCTGAGGAGTGCATCTCTGAAGAATTTGTCTTGTGGGAGGGAAAATTGATGCAATGCAGGGAAAACACATCTCCTTTAATGTCTAGTTTGACTCTACAGCCCTAGTTCCAATACTTGTGATTATATAAAGCAGCCTTCCTGAACCTAGTGCCTTTCAAATGAGTTAGATGACAATCCCCATCGTCTGCTTAAAAATCAGATTTCAGACAGGTTACTATAACTCCCAGAATCCACTAGCTAATATGGCCATCAAAGGGCAGTATTACCCCCTTGCTCAGTAATGAAGGAAGAGAAATAGATGATTAGAATAGGAAAGACAAGGAAAGAATTTTATGTGTGTTTGTATGTGCAGCTCTACCTAGCAATGACTAACATTAATAAATATTCATCAATATACTGTATAAACCCCTTTGTTCAGTGTTCCCTAGAAGTCAAGCAGCATTCTCCCTGATTTCCTCATCTTTTGTGTATGTTTATTCATGTTTATAATGAAGACAGCTCCTCTACTCTATTGTTTATCACCTAGCATCTGAAAATCTGGGCTCCATAAAATAACCTTTAGTACAGTAAACATCTTTTGTTGTCATACCAAGGCATACAGCCCCATTAAATCACAGCTCTTGGCCTACTCCCAAGGAAGTAAAGAAAAATCCAGAATCCAAACATCCTGATGGGTAGAGACACCAGACCTTTCTCACTGGATAGCTGGGATGATATTCCAAATGCAATGTGGCTTCTGGCTTTTAAAGACATCTGCAGGGACAAAAGCACTCTTGACACAAATTCTTCCATTAGCTGCTGAAAGGCTCACTACTTTATATTACTCAAAGGGATACAACCCATACCCTGCTTAAGATAAAATCACTTTTATCCTTTATTTGTATGCAAAGATATAACTTGCCTTGCCCCCGCCCCAAAAAAAACATTGTCATAGCTTACAAAATATAAAAAGAAGCATAAAAATAACACCATGTTTGCTCCATTCTACAAAGCTGGTTCCAGAAAGTGGCATAATGGCACTCTTGTTCAACCCCATGGCCACTGTACTATGGAATGCCACAGAAGTCCATGTTGTCTTTCACGCTTTTCAGTATCCATGTGAAGTCACTGGGGAAACTCATTAGGAGTTTTGAGTCTGGGTGCTATCAGGATGCTGAGAACACACAGCTCTACTACTACTTCTCATCAGGATCAGCTGAGGTTGTGCCAGCACTAGCTCAGTGTCTGATGCTGTAAGGGGTTGGATGAAGGCCAATGGATTGAAGTTTGAATCCTAACAAGACGGAAGCTCTGTGGATTGGTGGTTCCCTTGGCCAGGAACTGGACAAGTGATGGACAAAAGATGTTTACTATATCATCCTGGATAGGGTTGTCCTTCCCCTGAAGGAGCAGGTGCATAATTTAGGGGCATTCCTGGATTCACCTCCATCAGTGGACGCATAAGTGGGCTCTATGATTCAGAGTGCCTGTAGTTGTCGTTGATGGACCCTCCAGATACAACATTTCCTAGACAGAGATAACTTAGCCATACTTATTCATGTGCTGGCGACTTCTTGATTAAACTACTGCAGTTTGCTGTATGTGGGGCTGCCCTTGAAGATGACTTAGAAGCTGCAGCTAGTGTAAAATGCAGTAGCTAGATTGCTGACTGGAACATCTCACAGAAACTGTTTAATAGTGGTTGTAAAGGGATTATAGCAGCTGGTAATATGTTTCCAATGCCAATTCAGGCCGCTTGTGATGACTTATAAGGCCTCCAACAGCCTGAAGAAATGTCTCTTCCCACATATGCCTGCTCAAGAGCTCAGGTCTGCTGGAAAGGGCCTCTTCTTTGTCCCACCGATGGAAGATATACACTGTGTGAGGATATGGGAGAGGACCTTCTGTCCTGTGGAATGCATTCTCCTTGGGTTCATTGTTGTTTTAAACTGACATGATTCCAGTTAGTTTCAAATCAGTTCTTACTGAGTAGACCTGGATAACTTTATGTAGACTTATGAACAGACATATGTAGGATTGTGCTGACAGTTTTAATTTGCAAAGAACTTTACGACCTTCATTGTGTTTGCTTTTCAAACACCTGCTGAACTAGATTGTTATTTCCATTTTGGAGACAGGGTGACTGAAGCTGAGAGACAGTGGCTTGTTTGAAGATCCATTAAAGAGATGGTACTCGAACTAAGATCACCCAAAACCTTGTCTAGTTCTCAATTCACTGAAATGTTCAAGTGATAACAATCATTTGAAAACTGGAGATTATGACCCGGATTTTGTTGTTATCTGCTTTTGTTAATCCCACAAAGTCAATGGAATTTACATAAGTTTTGATTTACCATTCAACAACCAATTTAGTAGATCAATTGTGCTCTGTACTACCAATAGAATTCAGATCTATGTGTCCAAATAATTTTAGATATTTTCAGTGATTTCTTCATCTCTCACAACTTCTCCCAATATCTGAAAGATCAAAGTTCTCAAAAAATTGCCACTCAATTGTTATGTGTAGACTGGGTAAAGAGCTAGAGGCTTATCCTATAAGTACAGCTGCCATATTGATTGCTGAGTCATGGCTTTGACAGTAGAAAGAGTTTTTCCAGCCAATGGAGTATGGTCAAGATGGCAAACATTATTAATAAGGAAGAATAATGAGGAAGCAGTTTGTTTTTGCCTGAGCCTACTGGTAAGCGCATATTTCGTCCTTTTCCTCTCTTCTATCTCCTACTGCGTGAACTGAGTGGAAACTACATTTGCACATTGAAATTGGTTTGCAGCAATTGAAGTATGCTGAGGACAAAGTGGGGGAAGTGGGATGAAGAGAGAAACTGGGTTGTTTTAAAAGGAACTGAAAAAAAAGTGAAATGATAGTGGATTAATTGGAACTGTCCCTACCAAATTAGAACAGTTGGAGAGTATGCCTTTAGAATCACAGAAGGTTTAGCTCCATCAACATTGTGTCCTCTGATATTCCAAGACAAGTGACTGACTGAGCTCAAGGCACTGATTAGGTAACATCTGAATCTTGCAGCAAATCATTTCCTCTGCATAATACATACAGTTATGCAAAGCTGCTCTTCTTCTCTATGAAACAAAGCAAAACAATTTCTTCAGGCCCAGAGCCGGCCTTGACTTCTGGAATTTAGTACTTGTTCTTTTATCATAACAGCCTCTTAAGAGAAATGAGCCTACAGACATACTGCAAACAGGGGAAGGTGATGCTTGGGGCCACTGGCCGTTTTCCTGTGAATAATATTTGTTGGAGGATCACAACCATCTGGCTTCTGCATTTCCTCAGCTTAAATTCACCAGCAATACAGGTGTGTAGGTGGCAAGTCGGGTTAACTGTTTGCCCTTTCTGAAAATCAAACAACTCACTGCAGACCACAGAAAACAGAAGGGTTGCTATGTACAGCCTGACACGGAAGGAGAACTGATGAGGCAAAAAAAAAATTGGAGAGGACTGGCAAAATTTGACGCGAAGGAGAAAGCATATCCCTATACATGCTGAAGGATGGGAGAGATGGAGCATTTGTATTATCTGTTCCTCTCTGCGAACAGCCTGTTCCCAGCATTCTGTCACTCTGAAGTGAAGAACAGAGCCAGAAAATACAAGAGAAGGTATAATTATCAGTGGCTGAAATCAGGAGGGGTAAAGAGAGAGGGAACAGATCGATGAAATAGGACCCATTGTATGCTTTGTTAACTATAGACCCCAAAAGTTGCAAAAACAAAAACAAAACTCTGCCAAATTTTTATAGTCACTTTGCAATGAAAACTCCACATTTTTGATGCCCCCCAAACTGAGAGACAGATATTTCAACTCAGGGTTTGTAGTAAACATCCCCCAAAATCCAACATTGCCTGATTTGCTTCATGGATGTGCCAAAGTTTTGTAATTGTTTTGCAATGAAAGCCCTCTGTTTTGCAATGCTGTCAAAACCAAGAAACATTTGTTTCAAACCAAGGTTCTTAGCAAACCTCCAAAACCCAACATTAACCAAATTGCTTCAAGCCTGTGCCAATGTTTCGCAATGAACACCCTATGTTTTGCAGTAAGTGATACACACCTCAATTCAGGATTCCTAACAAGCATCTCAAAATCCAACACTGTCTGATGTCTAACAAAGGTCATGCTTTGCCTGGTCCTGGAGTTCAGTCCCAGGCACCACAGTTAAAGCGATCACATTAATAGGAGATGTAAAAGTCCCCTGGTTGATGTCTTGCAGAGTAACTGCCAGTGAGTGGGTAATACTTGTCTGTTCCTGCCACACCTTAGGCCATTTCTGCACGGGGCGAGGGAATTGCCCCGTGACGCTACTTACCGGACTTTCTGGCTCCCCGGTCCAGTCCAGGCTGCTCCAGAGCAGTGCGTGGCTGTCGCTCTGCATTGCTCTGGTGTTCCGGATGGTCGAGGGTCTCAACCAACTGCTGAAGCTCACCAGCCTAAAGCCCACCCCGGCAGATCGCAGGCTCGCATTGGTGCGAGCCTGCGAATCTGCATAAGGGAGCAGGCTCGTAGTGGTGCGCCCCGTGCTTTTGAAAGACCTGTTTTTAGCGGTCTTTCAAAAGCACGCTGGACGACCACTTGGGGTCATTCCGAAGCGGGCTGAGGTGCGGAACTGCATTAAGTAGGTCTGACCCAGTCCACTCCCAGGTGCAGATGTCCTCCCTGGAGGACACTCTGCACCGTTTTAAAAACCCCGTGTGGGCCATAGAAATGTTGCTTGTTTGGATTACAGCTCCCAGAATTCCCCAGCCAGCACATCCATTGCTTTTGCTGTCTGGGAGATCATGGGGAGGTGTAGTCCAAAAGAATAGCTTTTGCAAGCTCTAAGTCCTATTGATTTATTTTAAAATTCTCTGTCATTCTCTCCTTTTTCTGTGTTTCTAACTCCCAGAGTGACTAAAGAATAAGAGGAACAGCAGAAACAATAAAAACAGCAAAGTGAAACTGCCAGCAAAAACATATGAAGCAGCAGAAATAATGAAAAACAGTGACAGTGAGAATAAAACCACTTCAAATGTTTTTTCTTTAAAGGTCTGGAAAAATCCAGAGACCTTTGCCTGGCAGCAGAAAGAGTAGGCACCAGGCCAGCCTCACTGAGAAAGACGGTTTGTAAGGACAGGCTGTGTTACGCAAAAGGTTCCCGTTATTACTGGTTGTTGTTGATGTTGTTGTTGTTGCTGCTGGGTTTTTTTTTTCCATTTCTATCTTACCTTTCCCCCAATATTGGGACTCAAGAATATTTAACTACAGAATATGAAAACCAGAACAGATTTAAAACATACACACATGCATGTACATGCCTGCGCGTGCGCACACACACACACACACATGCATGCACAATATTTTAAAAAGCAATTCAGCTTTTTCAGAAAAACAAAACAAGACAACCCACCACCAAGAGTCCATTGCAATCAATTCCAGTTGGAACAAGAAAATTTTCACTTGGTGGTGGAAGAACAGCAAGAAGGCAACCAGTTCTAAAATCTGGAAGCATCCGCCAAGAATACTTTCTTCCTTTTACCCACTAAATGTACCTGCAAAAGTGGTGGGACTGAGAGAAGGGTCTCCTGCAAAGATCTTAAGAGCATGCCCAGGCTCATGCTGGAAGACACATTCTTTCAGATAGCCTGGAGTGGAGCTGTAGAAGGTTTTATGGATCTTAACCAGCACTTTGAATTGTGCCTGGAAACAGATTGACACTCTGCAGAATGGTTGCTGCAACAGCTGCATTCTCTTAGTAGCCAACCCCTTAACAATCTGGCTGCAGCTCTTTGGGCCAACTGATGTTGCTGAGCACTTTTCAAAGGCAGTCCCATGTAGAAGACATGTGTATATGCCTTCAAGTCACCTGCCGACTTATGGAGACCCCATGAATTTCATAGTTTTCTTAGCAAAGGAATATTCAGAGCTGGTTTTGCCAATTCTTTCCTCTTTATTGTTGTTGTTAACCGCTGTGAAGTTGACTTCAACATATGGTGACCCTATGAACAAGAGATCTCCAAGTCACCCTATCCTCAGCTACTCTGTTCAGGTCTTGCAGATTCAGCGACACATTTTCCTTGACTGAGTCTATACATCTGTAATGGGGTCTTCCTCTTTTCCTACTGCTTTCCACCTTCCCAAGCATTCTTTTCTAGTGAGTCAGGTCTTCTCATGATGCGGATAAAGTACAACAGTCTTAGTTTAGTCATTCCGGATTCTAGAGAGAGTTGAGTCTTAATTTGCTCTAGGACCCATTCACTGTCCTCATCTAGTCCATTACAGATTCCAGGAACCTGTTTAGCAAGGAAATGGTTTCTCTAGAGTAAAATGGAAATCTAACTGCTGCCGTCCAGTTGCCACCTCAATCTGCATCCCTTTCCTACCCAAACAGTACCTGAAGCACCCCGCCTTGACTTACAGATAAGCCCCTCATGCCATCCCACATGGCCGTTCCATGTTTCTTGGTGGACAGGCAGGAGTGGAAAAGCACCTGGTTACATCCCCGCAACAGCCAGACATGAAACGATGACATCAGTGCTGTGATTCATTGGGGACCTCTGGAGCTCTCAGCAATGCTGTAGATCATGTCGCATCTGGTTATGGGGAATGTAGCCAAACACTTCCCTAAGCCTGCCTGCTTGCTTGCTGAAAAGCATAGACCTGTTGTATTTCTGTTTATATTGCAGTAATGTCTTGAAGACACACAGGCACACACACACACAGTTCCTTCTCAATGGACATCTATATGTATAAATTAACATCTGTAGATTTTGTGCAAATCTCGGTCTTCTTTTGTTTCTAGGTGATGCATTTTTTTTCTTTTGGGGGTAAGGTTTAAGTAACCACTCTAGTTGTTTTCAGTAGTACTAGAGGCTTCCATGTCAGTGGGATGGTGAATCCAACCCAGGTTCTACTCTGAACTTTACAGGAGTTCTCCAAGGTGCTGAACGTATTTTGGGGAAAGTGCCCTGTACCTCAGCTGCTGTTACCATACCCTACCACCCCTCTTATGAGATATGCGATTTTCATAAACTGAACTAATTAATGAAAGGAGAACACAATGGGGGTCACGCTGGCTGGAGAATGTGTTTGGGGTTATGCTGGCCAGAGATGTGTTTGCAGTCATGAATGGTCAGATAGGATTATGCAGGAAACCTAACACTGATGGGTTTATGCTAATCCCTTCACTGCTTCAGGCTCTTGGCATTTTTGAATATAATAAAAGACGAACTGCCAACATCAAAGACCATCCCTTGATCTTACCCTATGGTAACTTCTCAACCAGGGGCCATATGGCCCTCCGGGGGTCCCCAGGATATTCCAAGTGGGCCACAGGTGAAAATTGCATAAATGGGGGGCCATGGCACAAGACCAATTGGGGAACAAAGGGAAGTGAGAAGTGAAGAAAACAGAGTTGTGACCAAGAAAAGAAAAGAGAAAAGAAAAAAGAAAACAAAGAGGGCCACAGTCACAAAAAGTTTGAAATACACTGCCCTATAGAGATCTTCCCTATACAGGGTGTGTAGTATACACCCTACCTGATTGAACATTAAGATATTGTCATGAGTTCCATCAATGTTTTGTTACTCTGGAGTTAAGCAATCAGCCCATTCTGGACCCTTAGTCCTGTGGGAAAGCCATTTATGGCTTTGTTAACACCCCCCCCCAGCATGTGAAATAGCTATAAAAACTCTAGCTTTGACCCCAGCCTTTTGTAGTACATTGGACGTAGAATGTTGTACCTGGTGCCCCAGACTGCCGTTCCTCCGTGCTACACCCAAATGCTGTCTGAGCCACTCTGCTGTGACTCCTTCTTCAGGATTGATAACTCTCACCCTTTCCACCCAATCCCTCTTAATCCAACCTTTTGTGCTTCACTTTCTGATAACCATGTGTGGTTCTTAAGAGTGTCTGATTTCTAGTGTGTTTGTCAATTCAAATAAAATACTTTGTTTAACTTTAACTGGAGTCCTCTCCATAGTTAGTGCTGGTATTATAAAGATCCTGTTGTTATCCGCCTGCCCCCCATCTGTTTATAGCACAACGCCATAGGCCAAGACATTTCATAAAGTTTAGAACTTACTCCGTTTCATTTTGGTTCCTCCACATATACACAGTTTTAAAAACTTGTGTAGAGGAGAAGATGTCTGACTGTGTCTGAATGTCAGAGAGGTCAGCTGCAGCCTGAGCCCTTGAGAGAGGTGCTGTCAGTCAGAACAGCCTGTACTGTTGGATGTGCCAAAGAGTTCCTCCAACAGAACTCTGTGGCTTATGAGCAAGTGCCAAGAGAAAGTCCATGAAGCCCTGTGAGAGGTGAACCCTCTGCTTAGAGCAGACCTGCCTGACTTTTGCAGCTCTTACCAGCAAGACAAAGGAATGGAGGGGAAAATAATCTTTCACTTTTTCCTCATGCCTAGCCATCATGACTGCTGCTGCTGCTGCTATTAGTAGTAACATTCATGTGGCATTTTTACAGTGCTCAGAGTGCTTTACCAGCTGGAAGCAACCTCTTCTTCCATAGGAAGGCAACTCTGAGCAACTGAAGACTCTTAATCACATGACATGATAGTTATGTTTAAATGTTTGAAGGGATGTCATACGGAGGATGGAACAAACCTGTTTTCTGCTGGTGGTTTTCCTGTTTTCCTTCTCCAACAATCTTGTTAGGTGGGCTGAGACACAGTAACTATCTCAAGGTCAGCCCAGTGTGTTTCATGGCTGAAGAAGTCTTTGTTGAAGCAAGCCCAGTATGTTTGCCAAGATTATAGACCAGTTATTTAGTCAAATAGTTACAGTCCAGCTTGCTAAACAAAGGGTACGTCCAAAGCAGCTATCAATAACATCGTTGTTATGTGCTCCAAGTCAACTCCAATTTATGGCAACCCTTGGCAAGATTTGTTCTGAGGCTATCTGCCATTGCCATTGCTTGAGCTGCATCAATAGTAGTATAGTGTCTTGGTCAAGGGAAGTGATGGTACCACTTTATTCTGCTTTGATCAGATCCAGCCTGGAACACTGCGTCCAATTCTGGGCGCCACAGTTCAAGAAATATACTGACAAGCTGGAACATGCCCAGAGGAAGGTGCCAAAATGGTAGAAGGCCTGGAAATCATGCCCTATGAGGAGCCGCTTAGGGAGCTGGGTACGTTTAGCCTGGAGAAGAAAAGGTTAAGAGGTGACATGCTAGCTATGTTTAAATATTTGAAGGGGTAATATCGGTGTCCAGTCAACAATTTTTATAATTTATTGAATCTATAGAGGTAACAGATAAAAGGGAGAAAAGATTAGCTAAGTAAAAGAAAAAAGGAAGTGAAATATAACAAGATGTAGAAAAGGATCTAAAACTAGAGAAGATCCTTACGAAGAAAATATAAAGAAATAATTGTGATTGTATGATAAGCGTGATAGACAGTACACATATCTTTCTATTATAGATTGTACAACATTTATAATACATCGTTGGAATGAAAACAAGTAAATAGAACTTTAAATATACAGAAAATATATATGTTTTTATGCAATCAGAAAAATGGATATGACAACTGAAATATGTATGTTAATATTTGTTCTTGTTTTTTAATAAAAAGATAAAAAAAAATAAATATTTGAAGGGATGTCATATGGAGGATGGAGAAAGTCTGTTTTGTGCTGCACCAGAAACTAGGACACAGAGCAATGGCTTCAAACTTCAGGAAAAGAGGTTCTCTCTAAACATTAGGAAGAATTTCCTGATGGCAAGAGCAGTTCGACAATGGGATATGCTGCCTTGGAGTGTGATGGAGTCTCCTCCTTTGGAGGTTGTTAAATAGAGCTTAGATGGCTATCTATTGGGAATCATTTGATGGTGTATTTCTGCATGGCGGTGATTGGACTCAGTGGCCCTTGTGGTCTCTCCCAACACTACAATTCTATGATTCTATGAAGGACATCCAGCATAATATATAGATTTGAGCATTAGACTAGAACTCTGGGAGATGAGAGTTCGAATCCCTGCTCAGCCATGGAAGCCCTTGGGCAAGTCATACTCTCAGCCTCAGAGGAAGGCAATGACAAACCCCCTCTGAACAATCTTGCCCCCAAACCCCCACAACAGGGTTATCTTAGGGTCACCATAAATCAGAAATGACTTGAAGACACACAACAACAACAATCATATGAAGGACTAAGTGGGAGTATAGCTGTCTCTCTTTTTGTTTTAATGTGCACACACAGAGGGTTAAGTTCCAGAACACTCAAAGCACATCAGGCAAACGACCCTGCAAAGGCTTCTTTTCTCTCTGGCAATAACAATACAATGATAAGAAACTAAATAAGTAGAAGTTTGTTTTCCTTTCATGACACTTAAAGGTGAGATCCTACATTGTCAAGCACAGTGTCAAAATTTCTGAATGCAGAAGGACACTATGGCTCCTGTGTCGCCAGCCCCAGGACTCACTGTTTGACTGCAATTCTGCCTCATGGCCCCCATGAAGAGCAAGGCAGGAGAAAATTAGAAACATCTGACTGTGTTCCCATAGCTGGACGGAGACTGAGGGCATCTTCTACCAAGCTCCACTAGAGTCCTCTGAAGGTCTCAGCAGATGATGTCATCAGCTTGTGTTTGGATACGGGAACATAGCCAGACACTTTTCTGATCCACCAGCAATGGAATGGCTGTGGAGCGAGGGAGCTATCATAGCAAAATATTGGGTCCTGAGGAGGTATTGCTTTCACACATTATGGAGGAAGGTACAGAATACCAACCTCTGCAACCACCACCTACACACAATATACTCAAATGTATGTATTTGTAAGGGTGATTTACACCTGCAACAGGATGCTGGCCAAAATCTGCCACCTGATGTGGCTGCTTTATTTTACTTTGTTGTAAAATGGGAACCTTGGTTTGAATCTGCAAGGCAGTTCATTTATCCTTTTGTTTCGAAAATAAATGTTCCGCTGTTCTTGCCTCCCCATCTTCTATTCATCCCCAGTTCGTGTATTAATTTCAAAATGCTCTTTTATAATCTTGGATATCTTTTTTTCCCAGATGTTTTTCTTCTCTTCTTTCAAATGATTGAACTACACAGGGAATTCTTTCATGCAGTCAGCATGTTTGCTTCTGTATTGGGTTTTGTGGCATGTTGGTTCTTCTTTTTTTAAAAAAATTACAAAGCATATTGGAAAGTCTGCGTGCGAACACAAATTGTCAGTTCATTACCACATTTTCTTTTCTTGAGGTCAGAAGAAAAATGTATTCATTTTTCCTGCAGCCCAGCCAAACATAGATATAAAATACATTTCCCTTGATCTTCTGCTGCCGTCTTTAGTGGTTTAGGAAAGGGAAGTGAGACCAGAAACAAAAGATGTTAACTGTGACCAGGGCCTCTTTAACCTTGAAAATTATAGCACTTTCATTCCACTTTAATTGCCACAGATCTAGTCTGTAGAATCCTGGGTATTTTGATTTCTCAGCCAGAGAGCAATGCTGCCTCCCCATATCACAAATCCAACTTCACCCTAGATTAGAGATGAGCAACCGCAGGAGGGAGCAGGGGACAAATTTTGCCCCTACAACCCCCTCACAGGCTGGCCAATTTGTCCAGCATATTGAAAGTGACAGTACGTTGTTCCTGGGCCATTTCCACACTAGACTGTTACAGTGCTGTTACTCCACTTTCAACATCCTATGGAATCCTGGGGTTTGCAGTGTAGGGTGGGGCCTCAAAGGATTCCATAGGGTGTTGAAAGTGGAATAACAGCACTATAACAGTATAGTGCAGAAATAGTCCTGGTCATTATTTCATCATTTCCAGGCTTGTTCACAGCTGAGAGTTCTAAAGGAATCGCCCTCAAATAATTACTTTTTTTTAAACAAACAAACATGGATGTATGTATGTGAGAGGGAATGGGTGCTGATGGCTCAAAATGTAGTTTGGAGTCATATATGGAACCTAGGCTGCAACGTCCTCATTCCTGCACTAAAATCTCCACCAAAGGGCTCTCAGTGGACAGTCTTCTAGTTGGAGGTGTCCCGTATCTGAAGGACTCTCCAACTCAATATCAGCTAAAAGATGAAGAGCTGTAGGAAGGAGTGTAGAAGCCCTGAAGCATCTGAAGGTCTGAAGGAGCGTAGAAGCATCACTGAGGCTGGAATCCTCATGGTGACCTATGCTTCTGTAAGGTTAACCAATGTTGTCCATGAAGGTATTCAGTACCTCTTTGTGCAAGAGTTTTGCCTGGTTGTATAATAGTAGCTGGATAATGGCAAGTTTAGCTCCACCTCCCAATCCAAATGACCACTGACTAGAAGAGATGTGTGTTGGAGAGCTACTGTTGTCTTTAAGACCTCTAGAATATTGTGGTTGTAGTTAATGGCCTTCAAGTTGGCTTCAACTTATGGTGACCCAATGAATGGGAGACCTTTAAGTCACCCTGCTCAGGTCTTGCAGACTGGGCCATGGCTTCCTTGATTGAGTCTATCCAACTGCAATGCTGTCTTCCTCTTCTCCTACTGCCTTCCACTTTCCCAAGCATTATTCTCTTTTCTAGTGAGTCATGTCTTCTCATAGTATACTCAAAGTATGACACTCTCAGTTTCAGTCATCTTGGCTTCTTGGGAGAGCTCAGGCTTGATTTACTCTAGGACCTATTCATTTGTCTTTTTAGCAGTGCAGGGTATCCATAGAACTCTTTTCCAACACCACATGTTGAATGAGTTGATTTTTTCCCTATCAGCTTTCTTCACTGTCCAGTATTCACTTTAGTACTCAATGATACATCATTACACTTTAGGATCTTGTGTAGTTCCTTCATAGCTGCCCTTACAAGTCCTAGTCATCTTCTGATATCTTGATTTCCGTCTCCATTCTGATTAATGATTGAGCAAAGATATAGAAACTCTTGAACTATTTCAATATCTTCATCATCTACTTTAAAATTACATAAATCATCTGTGGTCATTTTTAAAAAAATATTCCACAAATATAGCAGAATTTAAACATTGCCAGCAGTAAATAGGACCCAGAAAGGCCACTGGAACAGTTACCATTTTAATGCTGTCTCCCAGGAAGTGTGTACAAGCCCTTCTTTCCTGGCTTTTAGGAGGCTTTGAATGACTTTGATTATGTCCTTTTTTTTCACTTTTTTTTTAAACAAAAACTTTATTTTTTTAAAATTACAACTATGTAAAGAAAGAAAAAAGAAAACATTAATTACAGATACATAAATTGAATCAAAAAGAGGGGAAAAAAGAAAAAAAGAGCGAACAAACACTTAACAAAAAAACAACTTAACTTATACAAAGACAAAACAATCACATTCAAATTACATACAATGCTTTCCCTTGCTATTTCTTTGTTATTTTCCCGGCGTACTTCTGACTTCGGCATTAGAGACTAGTTTATTTTATATCTTACAATCTTGGTCTTACTAATTCTACTGTATCTCTTTGTCCTAATTCTTTTCAAAATTCTGTGTTGACCTTATCACTGTCATACCATGAATTCCTAAAATATTGTAATGTTCTTTCCCATTGTTTTATATACTTTTCTTTACCTTCCCCATTCAAAATACATGTTAGTTTATCCATTTGAATTATGTCAAATAATTTCATTTCCCATTCTTCTATTGAAGGCATTCTATTTCCTTTCCATCTATGTGCTAATACCATTCTTGCTGCCATGGTCATGTAAAATAGTTGTCTACCCACTTTTTTTTCTAAATCATTTTCCAACATTGATAGCATATAAACTTCTGGAGTCATAATAAATCTTATATCTAATATCTTTTCAATTCGATTATGAATCCTTTTCCAAAAGCCTTTCACTGTTTTACATATCCACCAAGTGTGATAAAAGGAACCTATCTCTTCCCCGCACTTCCAACATTTCTTAGAGCATCTGTTTGTCATCTTTCCCAGTTTTTGAGGAGTAAGATACCACCGAAAGCACATCTAATATAAATTTTCTCTTATATCCTGACATGTTGCAAGTTTTATAGTTTTCAAGCAAAATTTTTCCCATTGTTCCATCGAAATAGGATGGGAGAAATTCTGGACCCATTTCAGCATTGGTATTTTAACTGTTTCATCCTCTGTATACCATTTTAATAGAATCTTGTAGATAGAGGAGATAACTTTAGGTTTATCCGAATATAATATCATACTCAACTTCTCTTCTTTCTTTTGATAATCATTGAACTTAGGCCCTTTCCACACGGGGTAAAAAAACGGCTTAGGGCGACCTCATCCGGAGGTCGTCCACACCGTGGGGCGCACTAGAGCGGTTTGAAAAGTGGAGGTTCCACACTTCAAACCGCGCTAGTGCGGCCGCAAGGGGTGGCGTGTCGCGTTTTTTAAAAACCACATTTTATGTGGTTTTTAAAAAACGCGAGTGCGCTAACCCATTGCAGCGCCCCGTTTGAAACTGCAGGGACGTGCTAGCGCATCCTTGCAGAGCTGCCCAGGGGCGGGCTTCCGACTGGCGTGCTGCCCTGATTGGCGGAGCGCCGCCGGAAGTCGCCGGCCGCCATTTTGGGCACCGCCGAACGCCGCCGAAATTCGCCAGCATGTGGAGCGGCGAACGCGCGCTCCCCGCAGGGACGGAGCAACCCGTTTTCAGGTAAGATCCATCCCTGCGTGCGCTGCCCTGTTTCCCCGTCCCCCGTGTGGAAAGGGCCTTAATATCGTTCTTTAATTTTCCTCTTATCTGCCTATATAGGAGCCAATGACATTTTATCCCCATTTCCTCCATTTCCAATTGAGTTTTGATTTTAATTTGTTCTCGTTATATTTCTACCATATCCTCATATCTAATCCATTTGTCGAACAAGATATTTTCCTTTTTATAGAAAGCCTCATGGGGGGATACCCATTTCGGGGTTTTAATACAAGCTCTTATGTTATATTTTCTCCAGATTTTCATTAAGGCAGATCTTAAATAGTGTCGGTTAAACTCTGTTATGTTTCCTTTTATTAAACCATAAATAGTAATGCCAGCCTGATCCTAATCCATCCCCTTCTAGATTCAATAATTTTGTATTATCTAACTTGATCCATTTCTGAATCCAATTCAGTCCACAAGCATGGGAATATAAAATTAGGTTGGGTAAAGTTAAACCACCTCTTTCTTTGGCATCCTCCAACAATTTCATTTTAACCTTTGGTTTTCTTCCCCCTCATATAAATTTAACAATCTCTTTTTGCCAAACCTTGATGACGTTCTCATTTTGGATAATAGGGATAGTCTGAAATAAAAATAACATCTTTGGAAGTACAGCCATCTTAATTGTTGAGATTCTCCCCAACCAAGATAAATTTAAATTATTCCAATTCTTTAAATCTTTTGAGATAGATTTCCATACATTCAAATAATTATTTTTAAAGAGGTCAGAAATCTTATTTGTGAGTGTAATTCCAAGATATTTAACCTTTGATACCAATGTAAAACCTGTAATTTGTACTACTGTATTTCTTTCTGTCATATTTTTCGTCAAGATCATAGTTTTTTCCTTGTTAATTTTCAAACCCGAATTTTTACCAAAATTATTAAGGATATTTTTCAAAACATTTATATCTCCCCCTGGGTATTCTAATGTTATTGCTAAATCATCTGCGAATGCTTTTATCTTGTGTTTCTTATCTTGTACCTTGATTCCTTTAATTCTTTCGTGACTTTTTGTTTTCGTTATCAGGACTTCAATGACTAATAGGAATAGTAGTGGAGATAATGGGCAGCCCTGGCGTGTCCCTCTCTGAATTTCGAATTTTCCGGCTTTTTGTCCATTGATAATCACTTGTGTGTATTGCATTGAGTAGATTTAATCCAATTTATGAAATTTGATCTTAAACACATCTTTTGGCACGCCTTAATTAAAAATTTCCAATTCACCATATCAAAGGCTTTTTCTATGTCAAGAAATTAGGCAATCAATTTTTTCTGGGAATGATTTTCACATAGTTCTAAAATATTGATTATATTGCACATATTATCTTTTATTTGTCTGCCAGGAAGAAATCCTGCTTGGTCCTCAGAAATTATTTCCTTTAATACTTCTTTTAATCTATTTGCTAATATAGTTGTAAATAATTTGTAGTCAGAGTTCAAAAGTGAAATTGGGCGATAGTTTTTGATGTCCAATGGATCTTTCCCTTCTTTATGTATTAAAGTTATGTTAGCCTCTCTCCATGTATCGGGGATCTTTCCTTTTAGTGCCTCATTCATAATTATTTGGAGGAGCGGAGCAAGTTCATTTTGGAAGGTTTATAAAACTGACTTGTATATCCATCTGGTCCTAGTGACTTCCCTTTTTTAGCTTTTTGGATTGCTTCTGTTACTTCTGTTAATGTAATTGGTTTGTTTAATTTCTCCCGCTGTTCCTCTGTTATTATTGCTAGATCTTGTTTTGCTAAGTATGTTTCTATTGTCTCCTCTTGAAGTTCTTGGCCTTTATATAGCATCCTATAAAAATTTGTCACTATTTTCTTTATTTGTTGAAAATCTGTATATATTGTCTCTCCACTTTTGAGTTTAGTAATCAATGTCTTCTCCTTCCTTCTTTTAAATCTATACAATAGCCATTTACCTGCTTTATTTGCCCATTTGAAATAGTACTGTCTAGAATAAATAATTTTCTCATTAATCTTCATTTCTATTTACTTGCTTCTGTAGTATTTTAATTTCTCTCTGCATTCTCTTATTATTTGGGTCATCATTGAGGCTTTCTTCTTTCTTTTTCAAGTCACCATTCAATTTTTGAAAATTCTCTCTTTTCTTCTTATTTAATTTCGCATTATACTGTATAAGATACCCCCTAAACATCGCTTTGGCCACATCCCACACTGTCATTAAATTTACTCCTTTATTGAAATTTTCGTCAAAATAGGTTTTAATCTGATTCTTAATTTTCTGTACTAATTCTTCTTCTAACAGTAATTTCTCTTTTAATTTCCAATTAAATGAATCCTCCGGTCTCTGTTTTAGTGTCAATAAAATTGGGTTATGGTCTAAAAGATTTTGGAGTAGTGCCTCTTGTTTAATAATCATTTGGGCTAAAGAATTTGATATCAAAAACATATCAATTCTTGATAATGAAGCGTGGGGTTCCGAATAGAATGTAAAATCTTTGATTGTACCATATTTATATCTTATATCTTTATATTATGATTCATTATATACAGTACACTGAGTTCTCCATTTTTTGTAGAGGTTAGGGATACAAGGCCCCCATGAAAATGGAGAAAACATAAATAAAAACCACAAACACTATTTTTTTTACTATCTGAGAACACTTCTGTAGGAATCTCTAGGTCCTCTATGGTCAGCTTCTGGCAGAAGTGGGCCATAGAGTCACCCTGGAGGACCTAGCAATGCCTAGAGAAGAGTTCTCTGCAGGAATCTCTCGGTCCTCTAGTGTGACCATAGAATCGTGCTGGAGGACCTAGAGATTCCTAAAGAGAACATTTGTTTTCTGTGGTGGGACAAATAGGATGAAAAAATTTCTTAATGAATAAATAAAATAACCCACAAATAATAAAATCCCACAGTGCTGAACCCTCCAAGTGGAGGGTCCACTGTAATTCATTTTCTGAGAGTTTTAATCTGAAAAGTGAACTGTTCTTGTCTGATATACTTGTAGAAAGCAAACATTACCATGTTCACACCAAAATAAAACCAAATCATGGCACGTAACATGTTGTTAAGAAAGGTATGAAGGAAACATACTGGGACCTAGCTCTGATACGTTTGAACACAGCATTAGGGTTCCACAGGTGGAACTCCACTATGGCTTCCCTGTTGCCACCTACAGAAGTTGCTGTCGTGCTGTGACAGCTCCCACCTCTAGCATGGCCATTCTATGGCTGGTGGAGAGTGGAGGGAATGGGAGAAACATCTGGCTGTTTCTTCATAGCTAGACACAACTGAGAACATCTGTTGTTGACATCTGCTGGGGTTTTCCTTACATGTCAGTGAATGATGTCTGCATCTGGCTATGGGAACATAACCAGATATTTCTCCCCTCCCCTCCCATCTTCACCACTAATGGCATGCCTATGTGTAGGTGCTATTGCAGTGCATCGGTGAACCCTGAGGTGGCCCTGGATGTTGTGGAGGGAGAAAGAGAAAACAATCTCTGCAATGAACAAAAAAAAAAAAAATAGATAAGCAAGTGTTAGGAAAACTTACACTTGCATTTGTCACTAACAGGATGCTGGTCTGAGTGTGCATACATTTTCAACAACAAAATAGGGATCTCTGACATGTCCTATTGACTCAACCATGCAAGAACTGACCTACATGCCTGAAGAGGTGTGAGATATAGAACAGGCCTCTGGGGACCGTAACATTTCACAATCCAGGTGGGGAGGGGACTGTGTGTTGGAATGCTCCTCCATGTCAAAAGCTGCCATATAGAAAGTTATCACTACAAACAGAAGGCTAGAGTGATCTGTTGTTGTTAGAAGAATAGGGTTTGAAGGTTGTTGTTTTTTTTTAAAAGAAACAATCAAGCTTGCTGTCTAAAAGTGCTTCAGCAACTCTGATAGGGCTGTTCCATGTAATGTTTTCCAAATTACTCTAACTGCTGGGTGCAAACAAGAATACAACACCAGGATGGGAAATTATGTCAGATTTGAAGAAGAAACAAGAAGAAATTTGCAAATTTTGGTACATTCTTCAAACAAATGTGAAAATAAATTCTCTCCTATGTGTACGTTGAGTAGGAACAGCCATATCCGGTCATGTTGAGTAGGAACAGCCATATCCGGCACAGAAAAGACTGTGCTGTAGCAGTCTGGAATACAAGTGTTAAAGATGAGGGCCCTCTCCATACCAACATGGTTGAACCCACAGGGATTTTTAAGAGCCAAGTGCTGAAACATCCATGCCTTCCAACTGTCCCAATTTGACAGGGCGGTCCCAATTAATCCTGTCATCCCACTTTTTGGGGGTGCTTTTAAAATGTCCCAGTTTCTCTTGCGTCCTCCCACTTTTTCCTTTCATCATCCTAATCTTCCTTCAGTTGATGCAAACTGAAAAGTGCAAAAAATAGTTTCTTCTCACTTAACTGAGCTGGGATGAGGAGCAAGTGGGGGACAGAATCTTGCCCTTCCCTGTAGGTTTAGGCAAAAGCAAACGGTTGCAGCTTCTCCTATTTTGTGTGTTCTTCCTCATTAATAAATTTTGACATTTTAGTCACACCCTGATGCTGCTTGGTCACATGCGTGCCAGATTTCTTTTATGAAATGTTGGAGAGTATGAAGCTCTGTGCTGGAATTGAAAAATCATTCAGTTTTGGTTTTCATCACATTAAAATGTCTTAAAATCTCAAGCTGTTTTCATACTGAATTTGATGAAATGAGTGCATTCCTTATCAAAAACAAACTGAAAAGGAATTCACACCTATCCATAGACACTATCACGCCCTGAGCATTTCAAGTTGCATCTCAATGGTTCATTGCTTAAATTCAAACTGCCCTGAGACTAGTCTCTGATGAGAGCTGTGGTTTGCCCTGGGGTAGATGATATAAGGGACACAGGTATAGAAGGGATTGAAATGGAATTGTACGGTGACAACCACTCAATAATTCATATCTGTGGCACCCTGTGAGAGGCAGCTGTGTCATATTAACACATGAGAATTTAATGAGCTTCTCCAGCAGCATGGAAATGGAAAAGGGCTGCTGGGGAGCTCCACTTTTCCTTTTTCCAGCCCTTTCCTCACACACTGTAGCCACTGGGATTCATTTGAAATGACAAATCTTCCTAAATGTATCTTTTTAATAGCATACTTTTTGTCAAGTTGTTTTCTCAGGATGAGTCACTTCACATTTTGATGCATAGCCAGGGGACATTGGCATTTGCTATGAGAATCATGTAAATTATGAAGGGAAGATTTGCTGTTGTTTTGTTGCTCTCATGTGCCTTCAAGTTGATTCTGACTTATGGGAACTCTGTCATAAGGGTTTTTTTTCCAGGCAAGATTTATTCAGAGGAGGTTTGCCATTGTCTTTTTCTGAGGCTGAGAGAGTGTGACATGTCTAAGGTCACCCAGTGGGTTTCCATAGCTCAGTCCAGATCTGAACCCTGGTCTTCCAGAGTCCTAATCTAACACTTAAATCACAGACTCATGCTGGCTTGTGGTGCAGGAAAGATATCATTCTTCAAAGTTTAAACACTCAGAGAATAACTACACCACACAGTTAGAAGATGTTGATATCACTTTTAACCATCTTAGCTCCATCCTGGAGAATCCTGGGATTTGTAGTCTGGCAAGGTACTTTGGTTTCTCTGCTAGAGAGCTCTAGTTCATTCCACTGAAGGAAAGCATAAGAGCTTCCTATCTAAGGCCATTGCCACATGAGGCTGTTATAGTGCTATGTTTGCACTTTCAACATCCTATGGAATCCTGGAGTTTCCAGTTTCGGGAGGGGCCATCCTATGGAATCCTGGGGTTTCCAGTTTCGGGAGGGGCCAGCAGGCCCCTCCCGAAACTGCAAACCCCAGGATTCCATAGGATGTTGAAAGTGCAATCATAGAGCTATAACAGCCTCATGTGGAAATGGCCTAATTTAGGAAGATGGTAGTGGATGAAGCAGAACCCACATTGGCTGATAGTGGCAGGAAAAGTTCTAAGCACAGAAAAGTGTGTGTGTGTGTGGGGGGGCTGGTTCAACAAATCTTGATGAAAATAGCATCTTTATACCTTCTGGGAGTTGATGAGCGAAGAAATGCCAGAACTTGCACAACTGCCAAGTTTGTAGGCTATTTCTGAGAAATAAACTGCTCACAAAACAACATGCACATTTTAAAATGTGAACAACCAAAATGCCTTACTCCATTTATTTTACTTAGTGGCGGCAGTAGAGGGACATATCTACATTAGGTAAAAGATGTACGTGCACTCACACACCAGGAAAATTGCATTAAAATGCACCCAAATTTCCATGCGACCCCCTCCCCAAGGTTTGCAACTTGATCTCAAACAAGGATAGGACAAAAATTCAGGTGGCATTCAGAGAAAAGCAATAAAACTGAGCGATAGATTTTTGTATCTTGAGAAACTGAGTAGCAGCCCTTCCCAGCAGCCCTTTTCTCTCCAGAAGTTCTTTGGGAAAGATGCTATTTCCTCATGTAGCATTATTTCTGGTTTGGTCCTGGAAGAGAGAACCTCACAGCTGCCAGCCTCCAGAAAATGCCCTCCATACCACTCTGCTCTAAAACTGGCCACTGTAGCAATGAAGGTGATGTAACATGGAAGGATTCCACCCCCCATACTCCCAATTTTTGAGCTAAATGTCATTTCCTGAGAAATTTTGTCTCAGTCCTACCTCTTCTATGAAACCTGTTTTGGGCGAGGAAGGAGTTCCAGCCATCATGATGATGATGATATATTGATATAGCACTTTCAATTTACATGGTGCTTTACAAGTAAAAGAACAATGAAACAGCTCCCTGCCTTCAGGTTTACAATCTAATTAAGATTGCTGGTTTTCTCCTCCATTCAGTTTGAGAGATGAGCAGAGGTCCATAGTCAGCTCTCCACATCTCTGTGGTTAGGGGCCAGGACCCTCACAAAAGTGGAAAAATCACAAATACCAACTCTCATGATGTGTGTGTGTGTGGGGAGAGGCCAAGAGATGCCCAGGGTCCAAAAGGAGAAAGGAAAAGGAGAAGGAAGGGAGGGTAGATTGGCATGGGGGCTCTATATTTCCTCTCACTCCCCTATCGCCTTCCTTGGGCATTGGGGGGCATTGGGAGAGAGTTTGTGGTGCTGAAAGTTGTGCTGTGACTCATCCTTAGCTGGCCAAGCAGGTGGTGGTGGTGGGCGAGGTGGAGGAGGAGGACCAGGTTTTAAAAGGGCTATATGGCCTGACTGGAGTGCCGAGAGGGGAGGTTCCCCAGGAAAAGAAGCACCTGAAGTGGGGGGGGGTGTTGAAGAAACTCACAAATAATCTAATCCATAAAAATCAAACCTGCTAATGTGAGGGTCAACTATAACTACAGTGGGGTGAGTGGGTGGCTGAATGAGAACATTTCCCTCCAAACAAGAATTCTATGTAATAATTTTTTTTATTAAAAAAAAAATGTAGATTAGGAATGAGAACTATAGAAATTGCCAGATTCCCAAGTCCTCCAAGGATGAATTTATGGCTCCAAAATGGAGAACTGTGCCTCCAGATGTCCCAAGAACCTTGTTACTCTCCATTTTAAAGCTATTTTGTCCCTGCTGGAACTTTCTCTCTCTCTCTCTGTCTCTCTTTTCGCAGGGGACATTTAGCTTTCTTTTGAAACTACCTTTTTGGGGGGAGAAATATTGAGTAGGTTTAGCCTACACAGGTCTAGGGAGCTTGATATTAGATGTATGACACATGCCCCCAAACACTCTGTGGCTGCCCACCCCTTTGGTAGATGGTGCTATAAGAACAATACAATCAAATAATTCTATAATACTTAGCATTGGGTAGAGTACTTTAAAGCATTTTAAATACATGTAGACCAAACCCTTTCACCAAGCTTATTCCTTGGTTTGCAGCTCAGGGGCAGAAGGAGAAAACACACTCAAAAACCTGAGCCTTTCTTTGAGTGATTCTTGACAAGTGAATGGGTTTGTTTACCTGTTTTAGGCAACCTGGCTGAGGGACTATTTGTCTTATTTGTTTCCCATGTTAAAAAAAAAAAAAGGCAGACAACTCTGAGCATCTCTGTAGCCTACCATCCCTGATGCACTTCCTCATCAGGGATGCTCAGTGGAACGAGACTTCACAGCCTTTTTCTCCTGGCCCAACTTCCACAAATTAGAACTGAGGTGAGATGCTATAGACAGCCTTCCCCTCTTCTGTATGACCATGAATCTTTTTTGGAGCTTTTTTTAAAAATACAAATACGTATGACCACCTTGTTTAAAATTAAGGTAAGCTAGCCTTTCTCCTAAACATTTCTTAGAATTTCTCTTATCACGAAAAGGGGTGGATTCAAATTGCAAGATTTCAGCTGACAATTAACCACAGTTGCCTAATGGTGACAGCAGGCTGACAGTGGAATAGACTATAGTTGGCCTTCCAATTTCATAGGTTCAGAATTTGTGAATTTGATTATTCATGGATTATTTTATTTATTAAAAATTCTTATTGAAATTGTCCCTGCCATGGAAAAAATATGTTTTCTTAGGAATCTCTAGATTGTTCAATTTGATTCTATAGTCCACTTCTGCTGTCTGGCATACCTTCAATCAAAACTGCTTCGCATGCATCCTTAGCTGCCCAGTTAACATCCACACAGCATTTTTGTGCAGTATTCCCCAGTCTTGCAGATGGGGCTGAAAACTGGTGGTTGTTTCAAAGCACTTGGTTAGATCATGGGAGACCCAAGATTCATACTGGGGGTTGTTCCAAAGTCTGAGATCTGCCCTCCACAGCGTGAAGGAAAATGCAGAACTTCATGCAAGCTATGAAACATTGCAGCTCTTTTGGAATATCTGGCAGAGTGTGAAATAATAATAATAATAATAATAATAATAATAATAATAATAATAATAATAAATATTTTGTTATCCACCTGTCGTCAAAGCTCGAGGCAGGGTACAACAAAGCTTAAAATACAATTAAAACCAGCATACCAATTAAAAACATTTCCTTTTTCTATATTAGAATATTAAATTTGGCTCTACTGAGTCTCTTCAAATGAAACTTGTGTTCTCTCCAATCAGTCAGTGTCAAAATGGGAAACTGATTGTGTTTCACTTGGCTATTCATCATTTCAAATTCCTTCCAAGTCACCACTTCTACTCAGTAATCCCCTGCGCGTTTGCAATAAAGGCCAACACTACCTTGCAAATCCTTGACTTCACCCTATAAAACTCAACAATGTATCTTAAAGGCCAGGAAAAAAAAAAGGCCTGTGTAAAAACTGGATCCCTTCCAACATGTGGCAAATGTCATATGGTAATTAATAGTAATACGGATGGAGCACTCTTATGTATTTTTGTTGTAAAAGTGCTCTTGGGTTATTTTCATCATTTAAAGGGGGAAAAAACCTTCAAATACTAGCATTTTCAAGACTGGTTCTATCATGAAGCAGAGGGAGGCAACTACCTCAAGGTTGCAGAAGTTAAAGGGCAGAGAACAGGTGGGGAAGTGTGGAGACCAAAACTCTGTGGGACACAAGACACAGGATGGATGCAATCTAATTTCCCCTCAACAAGCAAAAATACCAGTATGCAAAAATTTACATAGTGTTATGCAACTCCCATGTAGAACAGCAACACTGCACAACATATTAATGACTAGGGGCTGTTGTGGAATGCACAGTATGTGATGGTCAGCTGCAATTCAAGGTATAAGATACAGAGCCACAAAGGGTACACAACCACGATGCAGAACCACAATGCAAAGAATAGGATGCAGCACTGCAATGAAAAATGCACCATGCACAACCACAATATAAATAGAGGATGCACAATCACAGTGCAAAATGCGCACCTTGCAAAGACAAGGCACAGATAAGCATGTTGTTTGCACAATTGTGCTTTCATTCCCATCGCCAGAATACCTCCTCTGCACAATGGTGGCTTTTTGGTCCCATGTGCTCAGTGTGACTTATGCATATGTATGTCCCTAACATGATGCCAACCATTCTGTTCTGTGCCCTCTAGACAGTCTGCTGCCTTCAGGCAGAGTGGAGTATATGGTCCCATCACCAGTGCTGAAGAAAGATACAAGTTGGGCTGGTTTGATTGGTGGCACTATTTTGTCTACCACAGATACCCCAATATCTTAGGCCGGTCTTGAGTAGTTTTTCCTTTCTTTTGAGATCTGCCAAAGACATAAGCAGTGTGTAAGACATAAGACCTGTTCCAGCAAAATAAGATGCACTGATTTTCGTAAATAGGTTATAGTTGGATTATTGTTTTCATTCATCTCACTTTATATATGACTAGGCACAGAAGAGGCTCCAGTGTCAGTGGGGTGGAGTATCTGCTCTAGGTTTTGGTCTGAACTTCATGGCCTAAATGCAAGTGTTCATCCCAACAAGAGAAAGCCTGTTGAATCATTAGGAACTTGATAATATTTATGCAAGTTGCAGTGATTCAATGGATTACTCCAGATGTGACTGGCAACTGGTTTTAGACCTAAAGGTGCCAAATCTATTTTGAAGGGACAGAGCTCAGCACATTGGACAGGTCCTTTGAGGTTCAAAGGAAAGTCTGGAGTCCATTCACCACCCCATGGATGTCAGAGCCACCAGCCTCCACATCTATTATCACATGAGTGATATGTGCTACACTAAAATACTCATTCTCTAGGGAGATATGGACATAAGCCACTTCAATTTGCTTCTAGTCATACATTTAACAACTTTATTGAGCTTTCAAAGTATATTAGTGAAAATAAAGGTAGGGTAATTGATTCCTGAAGCAGTCATTTTGTTCCGAAGGAAGTGATTGCTATGATAAAAATAGAGTTCGTATGAGTCACTATTAATCAGAGATGCAAGATTAAGCTTGTGGGGCTTGGGCTGGGGTATGATCTTCAAGGACAAAACATGTTCAGGTAAAGACAAAGCAAACTCTGCATGTCACCTCCTGGCAATTCTTCACTGGCTTAGGTTAAAATCTGAGGTGCAGAAGACTTTCTGATTACTGATCCAACCTATCCCCAGTATATCTAAAAGTCAAGTTCATGTCAACCTCAAGCCAACAGCTGCCATGGACTGCCACTCCAACCAGCTATTTGTATGTGGAACTGAAAGAGATGCCATATTGTTCTTTGTCACAGGCAGCAAAATATTTTAGCCACTGACTATCACAGCAGGCAGTATTGGGCTAGATGGACCTTGTTATTCCATATGTTAACACCAACAAGATCTATTAATATATATCAATAACAAATATACATGTATATATCCTTTCGAAATCCATGGAATGTTGCGCCTAGAACAGGAAAAAGCTTGGCAAGCATTTATTTTGGGACACAAATCTAGCGTTTTATCTTGGGTGGTAGAATTTGCGTCTTTGATTCCTCTCCACTGATGGATGTTTATCACTCGTACATTGCCCTGTCCTGCCTTTAAGCATCATTCTCATTTGATATTTATGGACCTTCAGAGTGACACAGGAAGAATGAGTCACTGGTGTATTCACAAAATACCACACAAGAGGGAACTGGCCATAGCAACCAATGTGCTTATTTTTGAGCATTTTATGTGCTATAAAAGTATCACACTGAGAACACCATTCCCTGCTGAATAGTGTGTTTTTAGTGAGTGTGATGAATAGAGGTGGGTGGGAAGGAATTCATGAAATGTTAATGACTTTAAGAATGGCATTTCTGAAGAGGGACAGAGGGGGTGAGGAACCTCAGAGAATGACATACAGAGATTGTGAACCACAGATTTAATTAAAGAACATTAAAAGGAACATTTCAACTTCTGCTGCTAGGGATAGCATGGATGTGGACATGGAGAGCCAGCTAATGGTGCTGCCACCAATGTTTGGCCAATGCCAGGGAATCAAGGGAAACATTAAGATCAGAGATGCTCAAAAGGACCAGATCTGTCATTAGGGCAAGGCAGACCCTCCAACTGTACTGATTTGACAGTCTCAATTAGTCCTCTGCCATCCCACTTTTTTGGCTGCTTTTAAAATATCCCAGTTGCTCCCACCTTCTTCCACTTTTCTCCCTTTGTCTTCAATTCAGTTGAGGATACATTATGGTTGCCATAGGGCGGCGGTGGCAGCAGCTGGCTGGTCTTTCTTGAGCTTTAACTAGCTTCTTCTGTCATCTGGCAGGGTTGTATATGCCATCTGGCTTGCCATAGAACCTGAATGGGGACCCTAAAAAAAGGGAAGCATCCAGTGGAATCAACAGATGGAACAAGATAAATGTTTGGAGATGCTCAAATCATGGTCTGTTTTGGCCTATGGCTGCTCTTAAGGGAGATATTTATGTGAGATATATATATTCTGTTTGCATGTTTCCACTTGCTTGGTAAATAGTTCAGGACTTCTCAGTTCAGAAATCTCTGAAGTTTGATTTTAAATAGATGTGTGCATGCATATCCAAAGTACAAATATTTTAATGATTTTCCTACGATTACATGTCCTCCAACTCTCTGTTTTCCAGTACAGTTCTGATTAATGCACTTTCATCCCACTTTGCTTTCCCATATTTGCTTTTAAAATGTCCCAGCCTTCCTCTCCTCCTCCCACTTCCTCCCTTCAGCCTCAGCTTACTTTGGTTGCTATAAACTGAGTTCAAAGTAGAAAAGTAGTTTGCACTTAACAAGGGAGAGAGGACAAGAAGAGGTACGATCTTGTCCTTCCCAACAGAACCAGGAAAAAAACCCTGCTGCCAGCTCTCTTGGCCTGTGTGTTCTTCCTCACCTGTACCTTTTGCCATTTTTGACCACGCTCTGATGTTGTTTGGCCACATGCCCTGCTTTCCATCTGTGAAATGTTGGAGGGTAGTTTATTATGTATGCATGTGCTGTCCTTTTATGATTGCATAATACGCCCGAAGATGGCTTTAAGAGCTGCCATAACTTTTGAGCACCTTGAGCTATGTATCTTGTTTCTTCTCTAGACTCTGAAAAAAACCACTGCCACAAGTATACTGATGGAAGCTACTCACTGACGGAAGATGTGACTGCCAGTCCAGCTGGCCTTCTGTGTGTAAATTGTAGAGGAGCGCCATCTTGTTCTTTAGCTGAGGCAACAAAATGTTCTGGGCTGGCCCTTTCAAGGAATTCTGTCTTTAAAATTCCTAATGACATTTGACTTGAATTGATATCTCCCTGTGGATAAGAACTTATCTATCAGGGTTTGCACTTCCCTGGTGTTCTGATTTACTATTCCCAACAGTCAAGTCCAAACCAAACATCACAAATGTGTGTACTGAGAGAAATTATATACAGAAGTTTATAGTTGGAGGAGAACAAATGTTTTTAATACACATACATACATACCATATGTACTCCTATATAAGTTGACCTCATGTATAAGTCAAGGGGAGGTTTTGGGGGAAAAAATATGGATCTTGATATGACCTGTGGATAAGTCAAGGGCCATGCTGCAGAGAGGGGAAAGTGCCAATACTGCCTTAAGGGGCCATCTGCCCTGGCTGCCACGGCCACCATTTTCCCAGCCAGGTATTCAAAAAGGCCTTTCTCCACACTACTCAGAGAAGGGGATCATTCCTTTTGTTAAGATATAGTCTGAATTCCTACTAAGAAAAAAATAAAGGAACCATCCCCTTCTCTGAGTAGAGCAGCAAAAGGCAAGCGCTTAGTCCGTCTGAGAGAATCTTAAAGAAGCACCAATGCCCTCTATTGTCTTGGGCCATTTCCGCCCTACACTGTTATAGTGCTATTATTCCACTGTCAACATCCTGTGGAATTCTGGGGTTTGTAGTTTACAGAGACCAAAGAGCACTCTGGATGAGAATTCTAAATGCCCTTCCTTAAACTGCAAACCCCAAGATTCCATAGGAGGTTGAAAGTGGAATGATAGCACTATAACAGTGTAGGGCGGAAATGGCCTTGGTGCTCCTTGGAGGGGAAGTGTCATTTTCTCACCCAGGCATTCAAAAAGACCAGAAGCAGCATCGCAGTGGAGAGAGTAGAGGGGGGTCATTGCTTCTCTTAGGTTCTTCTGGGACAGACTGAGCTCTCGCCTTTCACCACTCTACTCAGAGAAGGGGACCCTTCTTGGATTAAGGCATGGTATTTACATTGACCGATGGATAAATCAATTCAGTTTTTTAGGGTCAATTTTTTGAGTAAAATTTTTACTCAAAATTGTACGTGAGTATATAAATTCAACAGAGGGGTTTCTTTTAAAGTTGCAGATTAATGCAGAAATGGGATCGAATATCACGGGGTCTCCTGTTTTAGTGCAAAATTGCTGATCCTGGAATTTTCCAGAAACGGATTTTTTATTATTATATTTTTTTTGCATTATTGAGGCTGGATTGGTCCAGGGGCTGCAAAAATTGTCTTGGGAGGCCAGATGCAGTCCCCAGTCAGACTTTGTCCAGTCTCTTTCTCCAATCAGCATGCCAAGGATCAAACCTGGAACCTTCAGCCAGCAAAGCCTTTATTTGCTCGAGCATTCAGCTACAGTCCCTCATGACAAACTTATCCGCAAACAGAACAGAAAATGAAGAAGCTCATGATGGCAGATTTCAGTGTGAGATTCAACCCTGAACTCGTTTTTGCCTTAAGGGAGTGCTTGGCCTTTGTGAGTGTTGACTTAAACTCTGGGTAAGGGATAAATTTGGAAGTTTTCAAACAGTGGAGCAAAATGATAGGTTACTGGTAATATTTATAACCAGTTAATAATTCTTCTTCACCAGTGACTCATCTGTCTCGCCTGACCTCCTTCAAAATAGGCAGGCTGCCAACTCCAGGGGAAAGAGGGGGGAAAATGGCCCTTCGCTTAAAGAAAATGTAGGCAATTCCTACCAGAGCTTGTTTCCCACTCTGGTCTTCTGAGGTTTAAAATATTTAAAGCTCCTCATAAAAGTATGATAATAGGACTGGAAGTCACACACACAGTGCATAAAACAGAAGGAACTAAGTGGAATCCAAATGAAAACCAGCTGTTTGTATGGAAAAGGAATTGCTCCTTTGCAGAGCTTGTGCGTGTGTGTAGGTGGTGAGAGGTGAGGGTGGTTAGAAATGTATTTGCCTTATGGAACCAATATGGTGTAGTGCAGTGGACAGTGTTTGACTTGGATGAAGACTGGGGTCTCTTTTGCACCACGGAAACTGTAACGTACAGATGCTACTCTAATTATCACGGCTACTTATATGGAATCCTGTAATTTGTAGTCTGATGAGGTGCTTAGAATTCTCCATGCTGTTAGAGACCTAATGCCTTAAAAAACTACAAATCCCATGGTTCTGCAGGGTGGTTAAAAGTGGAATTAAAATGTAATATTTGTGTAGTGTGAGAGAGAACCTGAGTACAAAATGAAACTGAGCTATGAAGTTCTAACTGAATGGTCTTGGGTCAGTTACTTTCAGCCGAGGCCATTTCTGCACTAGACTGTCACAGTGCTATCATTCCACTTTCAACATTCTATGGAATCCTGGGGTTTAGGTCCCTAAACTGCAAACCCCAGGATTCCATAGGATGTTGAAAATGGAACAGCACTATAACAGTCTAGTGTGGAAACGGCCCTAGTCTATCTCACAGGGGGAATGGCCGTTTCACGTATGCTTAGTGACAGGACACTGAAAATGCTTCTAGCAATTTCACTGATACAAAAAGAGAAGACATTGAGTAATTTTACCATATCCCTGGCTATGACATGCAGACTTTCAGGATTTAGTCCTACATTATTTATTTATGCATTTCTTTCATTTAGAAAAATTATAATTGCAACCTTCTACTGAAGTCCTTACAGTCGAGGTGGCTTACAACAGTTCAAAGGAAGGGACAGGAGAACAGACCCTCACTAATCGCAGCAACAGCTGCCTGCTAGTTGAGCATGGGGGATCAAGCCAGGAGACATTACTTAACTAGGCAGCTATGGTGGTTATGCATTTGCAATTGTCTTAATGAATTCTGGCCATAAACTTTAATAAGGAGAGACATGAGTAGCAAATAAAAACTCTGGAGTTCATCCTCGGAAAGCTCAAGAGACCAAATACCTGCTGGAATAAAAACATTTTGGCCAGATAATGGAAGGTCAAAAGAACTGGATAACTTTTAGACGAGCCTGCTCTATAAATACAGCAGGCCTTCCACTTTTGCAATTTGACTTTCACAGATTTGATTATTTGCAAGTTTCTCCAACCCCTGCCCTGCAACCTCAGGCATTTCTTTTCTACGGGAACCTTCCCTCTCAGTGGCTCCAATCAAGCCACACAATCCTTTAAAAACCCAACTCTGGTCCCCCTCCTCCTCCACCAGCAGTTGCCTGGTCAGCAATTGCAGGAACTACAAAGATGAGGTCCATCTGCATAATTTGGCTATTGTCCTTTTCCGGGAAAGGGTCTGTCCCCCCACCCTCCAGGCATACTTTGCACTATTATTAAGTCCCCTTTTGGGGCTTTCTTTGGAGAACTCCCACCTTTGACTAGCATTTGTCATGCTGCAAGTTTGAGGTTCTCCTCATTTTTTTCTTTTTCTGCCGAACTATCTTCGCTTGCTTCTTCCTAAGCTGCAATGTCCAAGATCAGGTGCAGTATAACCGCTTTCTTTCCCTCTGCTTTTCCCACTCTTAAGTCTTTCAGACACAGTAGTCCTTGTGTGCTTGTATGAGTGACTGTTCTGTGTATGTGCGTGTGTGGAAATTCTGCCAATTCTGATAAATAAAATACTTTTAATTTGATCCTTGACTTGTCTCTCGTGCAGTCTGACTCTGTAGACATAGGGTTAAAGATCTTGCTGGGTTGCCCTGTCCTCTGCTTTGCTAAGCAGCACTCCTCTAATTTCCCCAATTTTTGCATTTTTGGAGCAAATCCGGGTGTGCCCTAGGGACCCCCAGACGTCAGGGTAACAAATCCAGACTTTAAAGAAGCTATCCAAGATAGAGACCCTGTTTTTCAGGTAGGATTCAGTCCCTTGGATAGCTGCTCTAAAATTCAGTCTGACGCCCTTTCCGCACGTGGAGGGGCAAACAGGGGAAAACGCTCTAAAACAGAGCTTACCGGCAGTCGGGTAAGTCCGTCGCCATGCGGAGCAGCGCGATCTCGCTGTTCTGCAGTCTTCCGGCGTCCAAAACGGCAGCCTCAGCATCCAAAATGGCGGCTTCCAGCTGGCGGAGGCTCTCCACCAACCGGAGAAGCTCGCCAGCCTAAAGCCCACCCCCGGCAGATCTGCAGGCATGCACTAGTGCGCGCCTGCAAATCTGCACCGGAGCGCGGCAACGGAGCTACACAGGGCTGCGCACTCTGTGCTTTTTAAAAACCTTTGAAAAGAGGTTTTTAAAAAACACGCCGTGCCACCAGTTCCGGTCACTACGGAGCGGATTGAGGTGCAGAACTACGAAAAATAGTCCGCCCCAATCCACTCCATGTTGCAGAAGACCTCCGTCAGAGGTCACTTTGCACCGTTTTAATACCCCAGTGTGGAAAGGGCCATGGTCGTGGAAAGGGAGAAGCTCACGAGCTTATTTCCTTCACCGTGGAACAGTCTCCAGCTGAGCGAGTTTGTGAATCAGCCTCTTGTCTTGGGCAATGTTTCAATGCATTTATCTGAAACAACTTCTCCTGTTATTTGTTCATGCCATACACAAAGCAGAAGCGGTTCCTCCTCTCCAGCACAAGACAAGGCTACATTCTGCTGGTGGTTATGAGCATCACTGAATCAAAACAATTCTCTTGTCTCTTGAACTGTAATCTGATCCTTGGGGCCAGTGTGTGGTCTTCATTTATCTAGAAATGCAGAAAGTACTGGCTGTTTTTTTCTCCTGCAATGAAGCGCACCGGCTGTGAAGGAATGCTCCCAGAACGAAAGCCAGCTTTAACTGCCATCCTGGTGCCCAGTGAGTTTCTTTGTCAGTGTACATACACTGCTTACCTCCCATCAACCTCAAGTCCCTGAGGTTTTAAATCCTAATGGAGGGAGCATATTGTAAAGAAGTCAGAATATAACAGTAGACAAAGCAATTATGAGAATACATGTCAAAGAAAATGGTAGTCTGAATGCTGTGGTTTAAATTAGAGTAGTTCCTGAAGGCACCAGATCCAGTTTGCTCTTCAAAGCTAAGCAGGGTCAAGCTTAATTAATACTTGGAAGAAGGATTGCCAGGGAATACCAGATGCTGTATATTCAGAGGAAAGCAATGGCAAATTAAGAAAGCCCTATGAAATTAATGGAGTTGCCATTAAGTAAATAGACAACTTCAAGGCACATATTTTGCTTTAGACTAGACCTACTGAATTAACTGAATCTGTCTTGTCAACAGACAGATAATTCTCATTGATTCAGCGGATCCACTCCACCTATACCCTCCAGCTGTCCTGATTTGGCAGGGACATTCCACATTAAGACTCTGTTCTCCCAGTTTTTCAGCTGCTTTAAAAATCTCCCAGTTTCTTCTCCCGTATTCACCTTTTGTCCTCAGCTTACTTCAGTTGCTGCAAGCTGAGTTCATAATGCTCCAGCTGAGTCCACTTAACAACAGGATTCATGCTAGCATCTGTAATTTTGAGGAACAGGGTATACAGTTCTTTCCTGAGCCTGGAAGCCCCACTACCAAGAGGTGACCATTAGCACTGGCGCTAATATTTTACTGTTGCATGCTGTCACTGGCAGCATAAAGACTTTTTAACTACCAGAGGAGACTTGCTGCTTGGGTGGTGGAGGTTGTGAATGCTTTTTAATTCATTGAACTTCAAATGTTAAATTCTGTTCACTGGTAAATTCATTAATATGTTGCAGGAGCCCAGAGACCACAGAGACCACAGAGCAAGAAAAAGAGTAATTTATTACGCGCGAGCTTTTGGCTGGATTTCTCCAAAAGACCAAAAGTCCTGAATTCAAGTTTCACAGCTCTTTTATAGACAAAGTTCACAGCATACACAAAGATCACAGCAAAGATCGCAGGCTACATGACACACAAACAACATCCTAGCTACGTGATACATTGGCTCTCGTGACCTTTTTACCCTTCTTAAATCTTTCTCCGTTCCTCTGACCTAAGCCCCCAGCTTCTACTTTATTTCTACTTTATTATTTCTAATTCATACCTATATCATTTCCCCCCTTAAATGCATAATTTCTAAACAATTATAGCATTTTGTGACGTTATATCATAAAACAGCGTCAGGCTGAGCCATCAAAGCGTACAGAGCTGCTGTCTTACTGGAAGTAATTTGAAGCATATTACTTATACATTGCATAAAACAAGAAAAGCATATACACAGAAACAGGAATATTAGCACTACTGGCAACAAAATTACAAACAATGCTTTTAGCCAATTCAGGTTTGGTAACCAAGATGTGAGCCACTTCCACCAGCTATCATCCCCTTCATTTATATTCTTTACTACTTTGTGCAGTTTGTTAATTTGTGCTTCTATCGCGTTGCTGTTATCAGACAAGTTGAAACAGCACAATTTCTGATGCTTTTCGCATCCTACGTGATGGAGAATACCTCCCAGATTGTCCTGTGCCCTTGCTAGGAAGGGATTTGTTGTCTAAGTTAAGAGCGGAGATGTTGTTTGAGGATGATGGGACCCTGGAAGTGTTCTTCCGTGGGCCGAAAGAGGCAAGGCTTTTAACACTTTCATATCCACAAGAGGAGGAGTGGAGAATGCATTGGACACTCCCAGTCATGGAAGAACAGTCATGGGAGGTTTTTAATGTGCCAGGAGTATGGGCTGAGGATAACCCCCCGGGCTGGCAAGGTTTATTCCACCAGTAGTGGTCGAGTTAAAGCCAGGAGCAGTGCCTGTACACGTAAAGCAGTATCCACTACCCCGACAAGCAGTGCGAGGAATCCAGAGGCACCTGGACCGCCTGTTAAGAGATGGCATCCTCAGGAGATGCCAATCACCATGGAATACACCCCTACTGCCTGTTAAGAAGCCCGGAACAGATGAATATCGTCCGGTGCAGGACGTACGCCTAGTAAATCAGGCTACAGTCACTCTCCATCCTGTGGTTCCAAATCCATATGTACTGTTGGGATTGATCCCTGCAGGGGCAACCCATTTCACAATATTAGATTTAAAAGATGCTTTCTTCTGCATACGACTCGCCCCTATTAGTCAGCCCATATTCGCCTTCCAGTGGGAGGACCTAATAACAGGTGAAAAGACACAGCTGACGTGGACGAGGCTGGTGCAAGGATTCAAGAATTTGCCAACTATTTTTGGCACTGCATTTAGCCAAGACCTCCGGGACTTCCACTCGGAGCCTGAGAAAAGGGTTCTGCTACAGTATGTGGACAATCTGTTGCTAGCCGCGACATCGGAAGCCGAGTGTTGGCAAGGCACCCAAGAGCTGCTACAGCTCCTGTGGGAGCGCGGATACAAAGTATCCCGGAAAAAGGCTCATCTATGCCAGACCCAAGTTAGGTATTTGGGATTCATAGTTTCGCAAGGACAGCGGGAGTTGGGGCCGGAGAGAAAGGAGACTGTATGCGCCTTATCAGAACCCACGAATCAAAGGCAGTTACAGGAGTTTTTAGGGGCAGCTGGGTTCTGTAAAATTTGGATTCCGAATTTTGCCGTTATGAGTAAGCCCCTGTACGAAGCAACTAGAGGAGCGGAGAAAGACCCTTTTCCGTGGGGAGCGTTGCAGAAATGAGCCTTCCTTAATATTAAGAAAGCGTTGTTTCAATCACCAGCTTAAGGACTCCTGGATGTGACAAAACCTTTTCTGTTGTACGTGCACGAAAGAGAAAATGTGGCAGTGGGAGTATTGACACAGCAACTGGGATCCTGGCAGCGTCCAGTCGCGTACTTGTCTAAACAGCTGGATTCAGTGGCGAACGGGTGGCCGGCCTGTTTAAAAGCTATAGCGGCCACCGCCCTTCTAGTCAAGGAAGCAGACAAATTGGCCATGGGGCAGGAATTAGTGGTGCGGGTCCCACACGCCGTACTAACTCTGATGGAATACAAAGGGAACTACTGGTTTACTAATGAACGGATGACTAGATACCAAGCCATGCTCTGTGAGAACCCCCGTGTCAAGTTAGAAGTATCTCCCAATCTAAACCCTGCAACCCTGTTACCTGTAGACTCAGGCGAGTCTATAAGGCATGACTGTATTGCTACAATGGATGAAGTTTATTCAAGCTGACCAGATCTCCGAGACACCCCTTGGCCACATCCCGATATTACCTATTTTACAGATGGGAGCAGTTTTGTCCGAGATGGGAAACGTTATGCGGGATATGCAGTAGTTACTAAGGACAAAACCATCGAAGCACACACACAGGCTACATGACACACAAACAACATCCTAGCTACGTGATACATTGGCTCTCGTGACCTTTTTACCCTTCTTAAATCTTTCTCCGTTCCTCTGACCTAAGCCTCCAGCTTCTACTTTATTTCTACTTTATTATTTCTAATTCATACCTATATCAAATAGATTCATCAAGTTGTTAAATCACTGTTCTGAGTAGTTAAAGAGCTATTACATCCTAGACTTCAGACAGCTGCTGCAGTGTTCTCAGAAAAGCACTAAGATAAATTTGCTAAATAATTTGCAGAGAAAATTGTTTGAATTTGTTTTGCCTTGGACTCCACATCGAAAGTAGAGTCTGGGAAGGCAACTGGGCAAGAAACTGAGTTTAATTTCGTTCAACATGATGAAGTGGACAAGCTGCTTGGAGAGGTGAGGCCAACCACTTGTCTGTAAAACCCATGTCCATCCTGGCTAATTAAAGCTACCAGAGGAGACTTGCTACTTGGGTGGTGGAGGTTGTGAATGCTTCTTTGAAAAAGGGCTATGTTCCAACCTCTCTAAAAGAAGCAATTGTATGACCTTTGTTGAAAAAAAACTTTCATTGGATTGAATCTCCCCAGGTAACTATCAGCCAGTCTCTAATCTCCACTTTCTAAGTAAGGTCCTAGAGTTAATGTTGGCAACACAACTTCAGGCTTTCTTGGATGAAACAAATCACCTAGATCCATTCCAATCTATGAACCTATGGGAAGGGAATGTAACTCAGTGGTTTCATGGCTAGTATTAAGGCAGTCCTAGTCCACAGCATGTCCTGATAAAAGAATTAGGCATCAGGAGATGAAAATAATTTTTCTCAGCCTGAGAAACTATTGCCAGAGTAGACAATATTGCACTAGATGGAGAAAGAATCTGATATAGCATAAGACAGTTTGCTAAGCTACTTATTTCCTTTGCAAGCAGAAAATCTCAGGTTCAACATCTCATACTTTCAGGTAAAAGTAGTGGGACAGTGAAAGACTTCAGCCTCAGACCCTGAAGGAGAACCACTACTGGATGGAGGAGACAAGACCAGTAATGTTGATAAAGTTCATAATTAGCTCACTAATGTGTCTGGCTTATAATTCTCAGGTGGATTACACAGGAAGACTCAAACTCATGAAGACCCTTCTGTTGGACTCCCTTCAAAGGAGATTATGTTTCAGGCTGGCTTGAGGCTATTATTCCACTTTCAATATCCTCTTGAATCCTGGGGTTTGCAGTTTAGGGAGGCACATTTAGAATTCTCAGCCAGAGAGCTCTTTGGTCTCAGGAAACTACAAACCACAGAATTCCACAGGATGTTGAAAGTAAAATATTAGCACTGTAACAGTGTAGAGCGGAAAAGGAGTCTTCTATCACAGTGATACTTAACTTTAGGTCCTCCAGAACCTTTAGATTTCAACTCCGAGAAGTACAAGTGCAAGAAGTATGAGCCAGTACAACCAACGTTCAGGAATTCTCGGAGCTGCAGTCTAAAACATCACGATGATTGCTTCTTCACTGACAATTGTAATTACTAACCCAGTTCTGAATCAAGTGAAGAGGTGTTTTTCCATCCCTAGGTAATACTGTGTTAGATGGACTGATGGTACTGTGACTCTATTATCAGTCAGCTTCATACACCAGAAGTATTTACATTTCTATTTTTGACTTTCTACCTTCTTTAGCCTACAGCTCTCACATTATGTACCCTATGGATCTGGCCTACATCTACAAGTTAGCAAGATCTTGACTGCTTTGCCAAGCCTGAATCATCAGGCTGAGTCTGGTTATCCCACAGGCATCTTGAAATAGGACCATTAACAGCCTGATTCCCATTGAATGCTTCCCATTACCACCTACTTAAATGGCTTGTGACTCAAATATTGTACTGAAAAACCATTAAACATCTTGCATAGAAGTATTCACAGATGGGCCCCAGATGTAATATTTGGAGCAGAATCCTTTCCTTTCAATCTATCTTTCTATGAGCCTAGGTCCCTCTCCTTTCCATGTTAAATATGCAGTCACTTTTATTAACAGGGGAGCATTATTAAGAACTGAAAACATGAATCGGTATACTGGAGTCACATTTCTTAGCCACTGTGACAAAATCTGTGGATCTTTTTTTTTTTAATCATAATGGTCCAAATACTTACCTCCCCCATCTCTACCTTGAAACAACTAGAGCTTAGGCCCAAAGACCAGTAACCATTTGCTGAACAGGTTAACATTCCAATCTGATTACTATCAGCCATGTGAATAGAGAATATGTTCATAGATCCACAAATATATGTTTTAATCTGACCATCGCTAAGTGCCTTTTGAGTCTGGCTCAGCAGGAGAAGAATAAACTAGGTATTTTTACTTCATGTCATTTTTACAGGTGATCTGTTCACTCCAAAGTTATTTCTGTTTTCTTTATTAAACTGAAATCTTTTTTCCCTCTTCTTTGGCTCCATTTCAGTTGGACACAGTGGTGAGAAGGGACATTGACTATATGGAAACACCAGTTTTGCCATCAGAGGATGTGATATTTATATAGCGTGTGCTTAAGTTGCAGAGTTTGTGCCACCTTAAGGCTCTACAAACAGGGATTGACTACTGAGCATGCTATATTTCAACTGAATATGAAAAATCCATGAACTTCATGTTGTCAGAATGGGGGAGCAGGGAGCATCTCTAGGTTTATTGTGCCTTGGGGTAGTGATTCTCAAGCATGGATTTTCCAGACTTTTAGGACTTCAGCTCCTACAATCCCCGACCATTAGCCAAGCTGCCCAAGGCTTCTGGGAATTGAAATCCAAAATACCTGGAAGACCAGAGTTTTACAGACTTAGAGGAGTGTTTCTTAAGCTCTTCGATGTGGTGGACCAGCAGTTTCCCTGACCCATATGCTAGGGACTGACTACATATTTGGACCCATTGGCTACAACTGTTTCTTTCCCAGAAACATGCAGTGGACCAACCGCCATAGATCACCACGTTGAGTAGTCCTGTCTTAGAGCACAGGAGAAAGCATATTTCTCCAACATTTCACAGATGAAAACTAGGACACATGTGGCCATGATACATCAGAGCATGGTCAAGATGGAAAAAACCACATAAGCTAGGAGAGGCTGTTGCAGCTTCCTTTTGCCTGAGCCTATTGCAAAGGGCATGATTCCACCCTCTCCTTTCCTCTCCTTCCTGCTGAGTTAACTGAGGTCAAACTAGTTTGCATTTTGAACTCAGGCCAGAAATGACCTCAGTTTGCAGCAATGGAAGTAGGTCAAGGAGAAAGGAGGAAAGTGTGAAAAGAAAGAAACTGGGTCCTTTTAAAAGCAGCAGAAAAAGTTGGAGAACAGAGGATTAACTGGGACTGTCCCTGCCAAATGGAGACAGCTGGAGGGCATGAGAAAGGTATGACAGAACATAAATAAATAGGAAGGAATCATGATAATAACAGTCACCATCTAAGCACTAGGCTCTTTCCCCTTAGAAAACCAGGTAGAAGGCCAACCAGCACTACTAGCCGCAGTGTTTTTCCCTCCTCCCAGATGAAAGAATTTGGTCTAACTGGCTTAACCACAGTGAACTTCTAAAGCACAATGGAAAGGAGAGGGTAAGCAAGCCAAAAAGCAGACCATTGCTAAAATAGTCCTGTGCCATGAGAAAGGCAGGATATATAATCAACTGATAATCAATCAACCAATATGCCTATACTAAGACACCTATAAGCTTGAACTTAGGCCATTTCTGCATTACACTGCTGTAGTGCTATTATTCCACTTTCACCATCCTGTGGAATTCTGAAGTTCGTAGTTTACTGAGGCCAAAGAGCTCTCTGGCTGAGAATTCTAAATGCCCCTCCCTAAACTGCAAAGCCCAGGATTCCATAGGATATTGAAAGTGGAATAATAGCACTATAAGAGTGTAGTGTGGAAATGGCCTCAGAGCTGTGTGAGAAATCTGCTCCATTACATTTTAACACACTTTTCTAATCACATAGAAATGGATGCAATGTATAGAAAGCTACAGAAAATTGTACAATTTTGGGTTATAATGCATTACGCAAAAGGAAGGAGGGCTAAAGAATGTGTTCAACAACACACATATGCTTGAAAAATATGAAAATTTCACTGTATACTGTTCTAAAATGCGTACAGGCCATATTGTTCTCAATAGGGGTACATATCCACAAATGTATTAATCAATGTGCTCATTAGGGGAAAAAAATGCATAGCCACACCCTTTTTGCCTTGTTTTTTTTTTTAATCCAAACAGAAACAGCACAGAATGGAATTAAGAAACTTGAAATGAAGGAAGTCCACAGAAACAGACTTGATATATCTGTATTATCCCTGCCTTGGCCACAATCCTAATAAAAATTCAGTTCTAGGCTGTATAGTCTTTTATTATTGAGACCTCAAAGATGATTATTAATCTTATTTAGTATAGATATGTATCTATAATGTATGCTCAGGAAGAAATGCCAATTTTTAAGATATTTACATAATTATCTTACTGTATGCCACTCATAAAATATTCATAAAACTGACTTTGTGGAATGAAGCAGGACAATCTTGTTATCTGCTGGTGCTGCAGACAAATGCAGATCTTTTATTAACAAAATCAAATGATAGGAAACACTTTTCACTCTGTCTATTGCATGCTATTAGCAGCCGTTCTTGCCCTGATTGCTGGGAGCTGGACCTCTCTGTTTTTGTTTCTGAAAACAAAGTTTTCTGCCTGGGATTTTGACCTCAAGAAGCATCACAAGCTGGAGAATTTTCTACACATAGCATCACAGAGTTGGAAGGACACGAGAGTAATTTAGGCCAATCTCCTACCACTGGAGCAGGAATTACAGACTCATCTCTGTGATGTGGCCTCCAGATTCTGTTAAAGAATTTCCAATGAAGTCTACCACATTTGATGTAGTCTATTCCATTGTTGAACAACGCTTACCACCAAGAAACTTTTCCTAAAGTTTCCTTCCCTGCAATTTGCATCAAATGTTTTGGGTCCTGCCCACTGGAGCAGCAACAAACAAGCTTTGCTCCATCTTCTACATGACATTGCTTAAAATATCTCATTACCTATCAGTCTTCTCTTCTCAAGGCTAAACTTATCCAGCTCAATCAACCATTCCTCACAGGCTTATCTTCCACTCATTTTGCCATCTTGGTCACCCTCCTCTGGACCCATTCCTGCTTGCCAACATCCTTCTTGAACTGTGGTACCCATTGCTAGGCACAGTACTCCAGGTGATTTCTGACTAAAGCAGAATAGATTGATATTACTATTTCCCTTAATGTGGACATTAGACTTCTGTTGATAACAGCCTAGAATTACATTATCTTTTTTTCTGGTGCCAGAACACACTGCTGACTCATGTTCAGGTTGCAATCTATAAGATTGCTAGATCCTTTACACATGTACAGCTGTCAAGCCTGGCACCCCTCCCTCTCCTATACTTATGCATTTGATTCTCTCCAGCTAAAGGTATAACCTCACATTTTCTTTGGTTGAGTAATTCTCCTCCCTTTTGCCACAGTCTTCCAATTTGTTGAGGTAATCTGGAACCCTGATCATGTCTCTTAGGATATTAGGTGATCCTCCCAGTTGGTATCAGCCAGGGGCATATCTAGGGTGGGGCAAGTAGGGCATATGCCTTGGGCACCAATGCCAGGGAGGAGTGCAAAAAAGCCATGCACGTAACAGGGGGGGTAGGGATGAAAAGGGGCGCAACTTCCATGCTTCTCCTAGGCACTGTTTAGGTTAGGTATGCCACTGGTATCAGCTGCAGGTCTGACAAGCATCCCATCTACTCCTTCATCCAAATAATTTATATTGAGCAGCATGTGGCCCAAGATAGAACCTAACCTCATTCTACTTTTTACTTCTGTCCAGGATGACAAGGAGCAACTAGTGAGTATAATAGTCCATTACCCAATTACAAATCCTTGTTGTCGTGTGCCTTTAAGTAGTTTCCAATTTATGGGTACCCTAAGGCAAATCAATCACAGGGTATTCTTGGCAAGATTTATTGCAGGGGTGTGTGTGCCTTTGCATCCCTTTGAGGCTAAGAGTGTCATTTGCCTAAGGTCAACCAGTGGTTTTCCATGGCCAAGTGGGAATTTGAACTCTGGTCTCCAGAGCTGTAGTCCAGCGCTCGAGCCACCTAACATTACATCATCTAGACTTCATTTTACCAGCTTCTCTGCAAGGATATCATGGGGGACTTTTCTCTACTTTCAACTCTGCAGAGATACACCTGGTGCCTTGGAATCATGTTGGGCATTGCCCATTGCAGAGGATCTAAATGGTGGCCAAGTTGCTTAACACAGTTCCTGTTGTCGGCACTTGCAGTGGCAGAAAAAAAACCTTAGGAAAAGAAAAAGGAAAGAAGTTGTGGTACAATTCTCACCAGTGGATTAAAAAACAAAAACAAACCTTGGAAGCCTCCAGGTTGTATGTCTATACTTTCCAACTTTATTTTGGAAATTTGTATTATATTTACTTCATCCCAAAGTATTTCCTGGGAGCTCTCTGCATTATCATGGACTTTTCATTCCCACTTCTTAGGTCAGTTTAAATTAACTCAGTACTTTTTGAAATGAGATGTATCCTATACTTGCCTGTGTGTTTCTATTCTCTTGGAAACAGCTAAAAACCCTACTGCCAGTAAGCACAGCTATTATTTCCAGGATGCAGATTCAACAGAGATCAAATGGGGAAGCAGGAATGCTGGCACTAAAATAAAATGATCCTAAGCTTAACTAGTGTAATAATGCTGGCAGAAATTGGTGAAAATCAGTTTCTGAAATGTGTCATGTGAAGGTGACACATGAGAAATGGGAGGGAGAGGAGGGAAAATACGGAGGAGGAGGGAGGAAAGAAAGCCTAGTATATTTCAAGGAAGTGACTAGATGCAACTTGTGAATAAGTACTGTACTATCAAATCAAAAACTCTTGATACTTCCAGAAACTTCTTTTTTGCCTTCTAGAGATGCCTTAAGTATGGGGTAAATATTTTCTCCCCTGATGAAATTCAGTGAAATCTTTTCCTCAAATCAACAAACTGGGATAGAATTTTCAGAAGCCATTTGTGTGCAGTTAAAATAGTGTACAACAAGAAAGTAAATAATAATTTGCTGCCCTTCTGTGACAGTCAAAACATACTGCTTGTTGGGAGTGGCAACCTTTGCATGCTTAATTAACTGGCTAGTTAATTTGCATCTTTATTGTAGGCATAGAGGGATAGCCTAGAGTAAACTTCCTGTCATTTGGTCAATACCCATTTCCCCTGGCATGTTCTCTTTTTCTTCCCCTTTTGTTCTTCAGCTTCCCTGCAAGCATGTGCTTTCCAGTTCTCTGGCAAGCATGCTTTCCTTGTAAGCATATGGATGCTTAATTTCATCTTATTTCTTCAAGAATTTGAACCTGTGTAAACTATGCACAAGATTATGTGAGTAAATCTATTTACATATTTTTAACCAAACTGTTTGTGTTTATTTTGAGCTAGATTAAGTGTGTCTGGGGTGGAGACGATAAAGTGGGACTTTGTTCAACTCTCATTTGTGCATTTACTAAATACACTGCTGATTGGGAGACTTATTACTAAAAATCTCTCAATTCTCCAACACTGCTCAAGGCAGCTGCCTCAATTTGCCTAACAGTAGGGCTAGCTCTGCATGAAGATGCCACACACTGGCACTCTGCATCATACTCAGTCCTCTCAGCGAGGTTACATCTTTCACCATCCCTTTTCTCTTGCTTGCTTCCTTGGGAAAGAAACAGACATGCATGTGAAAATCTGCAATAGTTTTTTGTTTTGTTTTCTTCCCCTTACTTTGGCTCCCACAAAAACACATTCGGAAATATTTAACTCAGGTTGTGCCATGTGGGGCTCTTTTCTGGCAGACAGCTTCTCTTAAGATCTGTCTCCACGCTTCTTCTAAGAAGACTTATGGAAAACATTCCATTCATTTCCAAATGTCAGCACTAAATCCAGAGCAATTTGTTTCAGCAGGAGAGCTGCTCAATTAGAGTTAAGTACAGGCTAGAGTGGACATTTTATTTATGGCTGAATGTCACAGAACATTAGCATGATGGTCCACTCACCACTGATGAAGACAAAGTGTGTTGTGTTGACTTCACTTAGCGGGACATTTGGAAACCTGCTCAGGCAGGGAAAAGTCAAAGTTCCTCATCATTTTCAGCAACAGTAATTTCTTAATTGAATTTTGTAAGGATTTGGCAAAAGGCCTGCCCACAAGATCACTGGACTTCTAAGAGTCATGGGAAAAGGTTGCACTCAGTAACTGAGCAGAGCCTGGAGAAGTTAATTTTTTAGACTACAACTTCTAAAATCCCCCAGTGAGCCTGGTTACAGTTTGTTGTTGTGTGCCTTCAAGTTACTTCTGACTTATGGGTGACCCTGAGGTGAATCTAAGACTGGGTTTTCATGTCAAGATTTTGGGGTGAGGTTTTGTTTTTGCCTCCCTCTGAGGCTGAGAGTGTACGACTTGTCTAAGGTCACCAAGTGGGCCTCCTGGCTTGAGTGGGGATTTGAACCCTGTTCTTCAGAGTCATAGTCCAACACTCAAATCAATAAATCAGGCTGGCTCTCATATGACTGCAGTACCTGAGGGTCATTTCCTTCTCCAAAGTCTTCTTTGCTGCAAATGAGTATAGAAGGAATACCAAGACCTACCTGGACAGGGATGAGGAACATGTGGCTCTGAAGATGTTGTTGGATTGCAACTACCAACATTCCTCACCATTGCCTGCGCTGTCTGGGGACAATGGGAATCATCTGGGTATGTCTAGGTGTTTTCAAAACCAGAAGTGCACAGTTGCAACTCCCATCTCCTGGGTTAGAGGAGATCAAAACTAATTTTCAGACTTGCCAAAGTTGTTTTAACTGGTGGTGTCAAGAATTAAATCTTTCATATGTGAAGCAGATGCCCTACTGCTGAACTATACCCTCTCCATATTCCGTAAAAATTCATATTTACAGGTACTTTTCTACAAACTTTACAAAATCTGCTCTACTCTATTAACTATTCCATCAATCTATACCGAGGCAGAAAACACATTTAGCCAGCAGGTACCCTCAAGAACATACTTTTTAAAAAACCCAGAATGCAGTCTTTGAATTCTAGTGAGAAGAGAGACCTACCATATTCTTCTGCCAAGTACAGTAAGCCCACTGAAACAAATGGGGGTGCCAGAAGAGAACCCAAAGGCAAGAGGACTTCTCAATATGTTTTCTTCATTCTAGTTTTAATCATTTTTGAAACTGATACACTTTCATCCATATAAGGATACAATTTCTTCCCCAAGTGCATATTATGATGAAGTGTCTCCTCTCAGCACTAAACAACAATGACAACAAAAAATCAGCAGCAATCATGGAGGGAAAAAATCAATTTTTCATTGTCAAAGTGGTTGGGAATGATTACACCCCTCTTAGAATGTGGGAAATTCTGTAGTCATGAAGAACAACAGTAGAATGGCACAGCTTAAATCTATTTGTTATTGGAGTTCAGTAACGGGATCCCTACAGCTTAGCTGAATGAGGTCATTAATGAAGTAGGTGAATGAAATTGCGGTCCTGCTCAGAACTCATAAAAATAGAAATTTAAAAGGCTTTGAGCATTATTGCATTTTGTGGGATACAAGTATTAAAGGCAAGTATTTGACCACAGCTGTAAAGATGATGGTGGTGGCTGTGGGGCTGAAATGCCCTCCATAAATGATGCACCAGGAAAGCATTTCCCCCAGCACAGTTTGGCTTCTGACTCTTGGGTTTGTTTGTCTAAACATTTATACTGGATACGTACTCAGACCTACTGCAAAACAGCACAGTGAAGTGGATAGAAAATTGGATTTCTTTATTGTCTTTCTCTCAATGTAGGACCCAAAATGGCATTAGATGGCCTGAATTTGAACCTTGCCCTGACTTAAGGTAACTCATTATGAGAACTTGGAAGCATTACTGTTTAGGACCACAGCTCCTGGAGCTCCTCAGCTATGGCTTGTGGTCATGGTGGCTGAGAGATTCTAGGAGCTATAACCATTTTCTTAAGTTCTGCTCATCTTCGTGTATTATCCATAAAGCTGGATTGTTATGTTGGACACAAAAATATATCTGTGCATTTAGTGTTTCATTTCTGAGTTCCTAAGCAATTCTAAAAAGATTTTTGAATACATTCTGATTTGAATCTATCCTGTCTCACTAGCTTCTTGCCTTTCCTCAGCTATCAGAACTGTGTCAAAAGGGAGTAAGATAAGTAAGAACAACTTGATAACTGACTGTCTTGCTCTGAGAACATCTGCTTGCATAGGAAAGATGATGTTTTATACTAAGAAAGGTCACAAAGACTCTGTTCTGTAGATCTCACAACTTTTGTTAAGCAATCTTTTATCTCCTGCACATTTTTCCCTCTGTTTCATGTAACAGTGAAAGTTTTATTATGTAACATGCTACTGTTTCAAATAAACCTTGTCCATCTGACCAATCTCTTGCCATTCAGCTAACCTGAAAGCAGAGTTCATAGGACTGGATTCTTTTTGCAAAAAGTATTCTGTGTGTATGTATGTATGATTCCTCCCCAACCTGATTCAGGGCCTAATCCAGCTCTGTGCTTCACCTGGGGAGTCACAGATACTGATATTTCTGTCTTTCCTTACAGTTGGGGGCCCATCTGGAATTTGAACCTGGGATCTCTCACACCCCAATCTAGAATCATACTCTTAGACCAATGACCCAATTATACAGAGGCAGAAAAGACAAAACTATACGTGCATCCCTGAGCTACTTGGAGAAAGGGGACTGCTCAAATAAGATAAATGAACTTCAGAGTATAGTAGATGAATGGAATATAGCAAGGTGATTTCAGCTAGACAATACAATTTGTGTATTTTCCAACTGTCCTAACTTGACAAGGAAAATTGTGATAAATCCTGTTTCAGCTGCATTTCAGCTGCTTAAAAAATGTCTTGGTTTCTCTCTCCTCCTTCCCATGTCTCCCCTTTGTCTTCAGCTTACTTCAATTGCTGCAAACTGGGTTCCAAGTTGAGAAGTTATTTATATTCAGTTAATTCACTAGCTGGAGAGGAGTGGAGGGACAGAATCTTGCCCTTCCTAGTAGATTCAGAAAAAAGCTAACTGCTTCAGTCTCTCCTAGTTTGCATCTTCTTCCTCATTAAGAACTTTTGCCATCTTGATCACACATTGATGTTGCTTGGCCACGCATATCCTGGTTTCTTCTCTAAAATGTTGGAGGTATGGATTTGTCCACCTAGCTTAATGGCTATTCTGCAGGGTAGTGGTTTCTGAAGGTCCCCAGACATAGGCTGTTGGGCAAGAGTTGCATGAAATGGCATTCCAGTCTCCATCTTTGTGGTATTTGAGCGCAAAATAGAATGTAAAGTAGCACTCCTTACATTCAGATCAACTTGTGGGTTCTGTACTGTTCTTCCCTTGACCACTGTCTGTGGTCTGGCAGAGGAGCATGTGAAAGAAGACCTTTTTGTTTGTGGTGCCTCAGCAGCAAAATAACACCCAAAGAGAGGCCTGCTGGGTCTACCACATTCTGACCAAAATAGGAACAGAGGAAGTTGCCTTATACTCAGTTCCATCAGTAGCCTTCATCTCCACTTCCTTGCGATCCCTTGAATTCCCCGATGGTCTCTAATCCAACCAGGCCTACCCTTGCTAAGCTTTTAAATGAGACAGGATGTGTTCAGTGTGGCACTAGTTAAAAAAAATAAATTCAAAGGATTTTGGGTGAAGCGTGAACGTGATATTCATATTTGCAAGTTTGCACTGTTGATACAAGGAACTGCTCTGGGATTTTTGTTGTTGCTGGGGTTTACATTTTTTTTAACTTTCTGGTATATTTACAATTAATTATTTTTCTTTCTGTGTGTTTATGTTACTGTTAGAGAGCCAATATAGTATGGTTGGTGTTGACAGGAGAACTCCAAGAGACCATGGGTTGAATCTCCATTCACCCATGGAAATCCACTGAGTGACCTTGGACAAGGCATACTCACTCACCCTAAGAGGAATCATAGAGCTGGAAGCGACTACAAGGGCCATCCAGTCCAACCTATTCTGCTATGCAGGAATACATAATCAAAGCAATCCCAAGAGATGACTATCCAGCCTCTTTTTAAAAAACTCCAAAGAAGGAGACTCCACCACGCTCTGAGGCACCATATTCCACTGTCAAACTGCACTTACCATCAGAAAGTTCTTCCTAATGTTTAGATCAAATCTCTTTTCCTGAAGTATGAAGCCATTGCTCTGTGTCCCAGTCTCTGGTGCAGCAGAAAACAGACTTTCTCCATCCTCCATATGACATCCTTTCAAATATTTAAACATAATTATCGTGTTGCCTATTAACCTTTTCTTCTCCAGGCTAAATATACCCAGCTCCCTAAGCCACTCTAAGCCACTAAGGCATGGTTTCCAGGCCTTATACCATTTTGGTCACTCTCCTCTGGACACGTTCCAGCTTGACAATATCCTTCCTGAACTGTGGTAGTCAGAACTGGACACAGTATTCCAGGTTGGGACTGACCAAAGCAGAGTACAGTGGTACATCGCTTCTCTTGACCGATACATTACCCTACTATTGATGCAGCCCAAGCAATGGCAATGGCAAATCTCCTCAGAACAAATCTTGCCAATGGTTGCCATAAACTAGAGTTGACTTGGAGCACATAACAATGTTGTTATTGATAGCTGCTTTTGATGTACCCTTGGGTTAGCAAGATGGGGTGTAACTATTTGACTAAACAACTGATAATATAATCTTGGCTAGGGTACTAGGCTTGCTTCAACAAAGGCTTTCTCAGCCATGAAATACACTGGGGTGATCTTGAGACAGTTACTATCTCTCAGCCCACCTAACAAGATTGTTGGAGAAGAAAAAGAAGAAAACCATCATTCACCATTGTGGAGATTTTAGGAAGAAAACATGATGATGAATGTTCATGGGGATATTTCCCAACAGCAGTGTAGAAGAATGGTTGTGCTGACATGTTTTGATTAAAAACAGAGAAAAGAAAAGGACAAAATATGGGATTTATCATCTATATAATCTATGGGCTAAATCCAGTGCTAGCCTTACCTAGAGTAGACCTGTTGGAATGAATGTGATTGCCAGTCATAACTAATTTAAATCACATTGAACTCAGCAGGTCTACTCCAGGGATGGAAAGAATATTCTTTATCTTTTGATTCCTGCTTGAAAACTGGATTTCCTGATAGTTGAGAAATCCCATCAAGAAAGTCATACAGCTGTGACAATTTCTAGTGGTTTTTTGCACCAAGAAATCTTTGGGAACCCTTTGGAATGAACAAATACAGGGCTAAAACTGCACAGAAATATACATTTTCTTTTGTAACAGGAAGAAAACTACAGTAATTATTTATCCTTGCATGCAAGGATGAAATAGTAAAGGATTTATATCACTAGCCTACTCAAGGGAGTATTAATATTTGATTTAGACCAATGTATAGCAATAGCATTAGCATGTGTATTTCTATACCACTTATCAGCTAAGTGCTCTCTAAGTGGTTTATAATGTTTTAGCTAATTGCCCCTAACAGGCTGGGTACTCTTACCAACATACAGAAGGATGGAAGGCTGAGTCAACCTGGAGCTCCACAGGATTGAACTCACAATCCTGTTGCTACAGTACTGGCATTTAACCACTGCGCTACCAGGGCTCACCTCACTGGAAATGTGGTGCTGGAGGAAAGTCCTATGGATACCACAGACTGTTAGAAAAAGTAATGAATGGGTCCTAGAACAAATCAGACCTCAGTTCTCACTAGAAACTAAGATGACTAAACTGAGACTGTTGTACTGTGGATGTATAATGAGATGAGATGACTTACTGGAAAAGATGATGATTCTTGGTAAAGTGGAAGGCAGTAGGAAAAGAAGACTACAGGTGGATTGAGTCAAGCAGGCAGGTCACAGCCCTGAGTCTGCAAGACCTGAGAAGGTCAGCTGGTGAAGGACTTCCATTCACAAGGTTGCCATAAGTCAAAGCTGACTTGAAGGCTCATAACAGAAACAATCTTCCCTTATACAGAAACCAGCTAGACTGGCAAATGAATCTTTCTTTAACAGTGCTGATGGAATAACTTCATGGACTACATTTGAGGGCAGCAAGCTAGCTTGCTGGGATCAGGACAAAGTAAACTGTCCATGATCTAACAAAAGGCACTGGGAAAAAAGGTAGACAGGGAGCATGGCCATTGTTTTCACTCTGCACTATTCCTGCCTCTGCGATCCAAAGCAGCTGCATCACCTGCCCAATGGAAGGGCCAGCCCTGGGATTAGTCTGTCTCAAATTCCACTTGACTGTCCTGACAAGAACCAAGTATTTGCTTTAGCCTCCCTGCACATACTTCACTGTCAAGGCAGCTTGCTCCTTCCAGAAATATTTCTACTTTGGCATTTAGTCATTAAGGAGTTTATTGAGGCAGCTGTAATCTTTACGAATTTCAAAGAAGAGACGTTACATGTATTTTCCTATATCGCCATTAAACCCTGGCATATTTGTAGACCTGCACTGTCTAAAGATCTCTTGCAAAGGCCTTAAAAACAGTAATAATGGGAACGTGTGCCAAAAAAGACAATAAATTACACAAATGCTTCAGGCTTAAATCACTGGTTAACTGCAAGTTATTCTTTCAGTTATTAATGGGTAAAAACAAGGAACCAGCACAACTGGAATAAGCAAGGGCAGCTCACATTTGACAAAACCACACACGGGAGTTCTGCATGAACTTTGGCACAATCTGACATGTAGTATGAAACCATGAAGGTCTTGGCTTCCTTGAAAAGACACAGAAACTCACATAGGAAACTTCAGCAGGTCAAAAATGCTGCAGCCAGAGTGCTGACTGGGGAACATACAACTCCCTCATAGAAACAGCTTTACTGGCTATTGGCTCATTTCTGAACTCAGTTCCAAGTGCTGATTATGACCTAGGAAGCAGTACATAGCCGGGGTCCAGGTCATCTGAAAGACCCTATCTGCCTATATGAGTCTTAGGATCCTCAGGGAAGGGTTTTCTTGTGGTCCCACCAATATCACAGGTCCATCTGGTAAGGACAGAGGAGAGGGCCTTTTCAGTGGCTGCTCTCAGGTGGCAGAATTCTTATCCACAGGAGCCCACTGTTTTGCTTTCCTTCTGCTGGCAGGATAAAGGTCCTTGTCTGTCTGTCTGTCTGTCTATCTGTCTGTCTGTCTCTCTGTCTGTCTACATATATAGGCATCTGGTAGTTGACTGGTTTTACAGAATGATCTTTTGATGGTGTTTCTGTGTGCTGAATTTTCTCTCTCCTCCTCTACCCCCCTCCCCTACTAAGATAATTGAGTACAAACTATTTCTGCACTTTGGACACCATGTGCAGCAACTGTAGTAAGCTAAGGACAAGGGGAAAATGGGAGGAGGAGAAAAAAGTAGGATATTTTCAAAGCAGCTGAAAAAGTAGAACAGAGGATTAATTGGGATTGTCCCTGCCACATTGGGACAGTTGGAGGGTATGAGACTGTTTTGCCAATGTGCATTATTTTTTTAATCTGCACTTTTTAAAAGAAGCATTTTTGTCCTTGTATCATTTCTCTCATGCGGTATCAAATGTATTTTTAATTGCTTTTTAATTCATAGGTATGCTGCTCTGTAACGAAGCATCTACAGTTGCCCCTCCATCTTTGCTATAGTTAGGGGCTCAGGAAAAACTGCAAATATCAAAACATGGGCGTGTGCATTTAGGAAGGGGGACGAGAAATGATGGGAGACACAGGCACCCAGGGTCCAAGCCACGTCAGGGAAAGTGTGTGGGCCAGCATCGTGGGCCAGTACTTCATCTCTCTATTCATCTCCTTCCTTAGGTATATGTGGGGGCATTGGGAGAGGGTTTGTAGTGCTGAGAAATTGGGCTGCCAGCCATGCTTAGCTGGCCAGCAGCAACTGGTGGAGGAGGGGAAGGACCACAGGCAGGTTTTTAAAGGGGTGTGCGGCCTGATCAGAGTAGCCAAGAAGGAATGCTCCTCCCGAAAAGACGTGTTTGGGGAAGGGAGCAGAGGTTGGCAAAATTCACAAATCACGAAATCCATGAATGTCAAACCCATGAATGTGGAGGGTCAACTGCATTTATGTTTGTGTGTGTCTATCAGTATGCATGTATGAAGGTATTACAAACTATTTAGAGGCTTTTGAAGTCAAACTGGTGGGTAACTTATCTATTAATTAATAAAACCAATCTGGAATCTGGATAGACAGGTAGAAAGAGACAGAAGGAGAGAGAGAGAGAGAGACAGATGGATAGTCTAAACTTTTTTAATGTTTCCTCTGCAAACTGAATTTACATCCTACCAATTCCAAGATCATCTGGTACCGTCTGGAAGCTCTTCATTGTATCAGGAAGCTCTTTATGGCAAACTGTGTTAGAATTTACAGCTGCAATATGGAGACTGCTCATGCTGAATCTGTCTGCCAGCAGGTTAAGTTTATATGGAAACTAGCATTTATGAGCCTCTTGCTAGCCTGACTCAGGAAAGAACTGATTTCTATGCAAAGCTTTAGGAACAGGTGTTTGCAAAAGACACTGTTGAATTCCAAGCATAGTCATCTTGAATGAGAGCTTATAAACACAGCATTGTATCAGTCCTGCAAATCCCTGGACGTAATGAAGGTCTTTATAATTACCCGTGTGTCATGCAAACATTTGGGAATAGTCTTTCAATTCTGGGACACAAAATATGCATTTAATCTAGATATGGCATGATGCCTGCTTTTCTTTATTGCAATAATAACTGATTGTTGGAAACATTGTTTACGGTACATTAATTACAGCATGATGAATCTGAAATTTACATCTATTTCCAAGCACTGCTTGATAGTTACCAGTGGTTAAATATTTAATGTCCTTGGCTGCATTTCACACAAGAGCTGATTGATTGAAATTGCACAAACTGTTGTCAGTTATGACACTGGACATTCTAATGAGAATATTTTTAGGACTTAGTTATCACAATATCTCCCAATATGACAGTTTGGATGGGAAAGGAGGAACTGAATATTGAAGGTACCCTTGTTTGTGGCATCTTATGGGTGCAACAAACTTGGAAACAGTTGACAAACTTGGAAAGTTCTTGTTGAAAATAAGACAATTCAAATATAAGCAGAAAATTTTTTGCACAGCAGTGGTAGGAAACCACTCCATTTACCTCTTCTGTCT